>JAWZYU010000008.1:29239512-30439512 GCA_038380435.1 Ryuthela nishihirai | reverse complement strand
AATTATTATTATGCCTTTAATCTTGTTTAAAGTGTATTAACCACTCCATAGCTGAATGGTTAGTATGCTTGGCTACTGATCATAGAGACCTTGGTTCAACCTCAGATAAGGTATGGAAGTTTCTGTGTTGTCTTTCTTCTGAGGTCTCACCTTCCTCACAGATTTTTTTGTGTTGTATTAAACTGCCAAGAGCCTGTCAGACATCTGTGGCAAGTGATTGCTTAAGGGGTAATGTATTTATTTTTTTACTAAACATACCATAAAGACATTTTTAAGTCTTAAATTTTAAGTGAATAAAAACTAAGGAGTACCAGGATGTTACATCATAGTACTACAGTATGATAAAGTTTGTACTGCCATTATACATAGCACTACTGTATGGTAGAGTTTGTACTGCCATTTTCATTGGTTCATCCATCTTCAGGCTATTTTAGACACCTCCTAAGTAACAAGTACATGTTACTGATTTGTGGTACTTGACTAACAACTTCACAGCTCTTTATTTTGCAGTTCAGGATTTTGGAGGTCCTTCACATTCACTTGAATTTACTCATTTCAACTATACAATAGGATTCAATCTGAAAGATCAATCCAGAGATGGATATACAATAAACGAAATGCATAGATTCGGGTGAATATGCAGGACCCCTAAGATACTGAATTGCATAACAAGGAGTCATGATGCTGTTAATCATACTTCCTCGACTCAGCAGAATGGACTTGATTATTGGCTCATCTAGCTAAACCAGCATATAGCAACAGCAACAAAAGAAAAAAAGTTGGATGAACCATGGAAGCATGGTAGTATGAACTCCACCATACTATAACACTACAATGCATTGCCTGTGACACTTCAGAAAAATATTGATTTAGTTTTTAATATTTTTAAAAGTGTTTTAATGATTTTGTTAAATACATTGACAACACATAATAGCAATTTCATTTATGTTAAGTACAATAATATAACTGTGATTTTAAAACATTGCTTGAAAGCAATGCAGTCAAATTTTGTTTAAAACTCTAGTGAAATGTAAAAAGGCTAAAGCACAAGATAAAAAAATATATCTGGTAAAAAGAGTCAAAGAGAGCAGGGCTGGATGACAGTGAATTCTAAAGTACACAAGATATTCACCAACAAAACAAGGAAAATCACTTAAAATGTGAAGAATTGATAGAAAAACATTGCAGAATATACACACAAGTTTGGGTATAAGAAAAAAAGAATGAGTTAAATAGATATGATCTTTGTAGAGCAAGTACAACTTTTTCTTTGCAAAAATAAAACTACCAGTTTGACAACAGGCTAGATTTGGAAAAATTTATTATTTTACAATTATTAGGATATGGAATCTCTTGTAGACATATGGTATTCATTTCATAACAATCTTTAACAGAAAGTTGGCTAACAAGTTCAAAATCTAAGTTGTACTAACTGATCATGCAAATAATTTTATTATCTTATAAGAGTTAGCACCGACTCTTTTTAGAGGCCTAGGAGGGCTGTAGGAAAGCTTCACGATGCCCTTTACAAGTCCTGAATTTACTTTCTTTCTACTTCAACTATCCCTTTATTTCAGTTTGGTTGTTCTAATGAATTCCTTTAATGAAATTCAATTCCTACCGATGTATTGAACTACCCAGAGTAACTCCTGCTTTCTGACTTCATGGCAGCTTGCCATTTCTATAATGTCACAAAATTCATTAGGAGAGCAAAAACATTATATCTTCCAAAAACCTGGAAGCTGTAGTCTTCTTATCCCCCTAATCATATTCTTCAAAAGGATGGAAAAAAATCAACTTCAATAAGTTCTTACACAATGTCAAAGTGAATGGAGAAGCACCAAAAGTTAGGATTGAAATTCATTGTGTTATTAATTAGTAATTAAAAAAAGTTTCTTTTTCATGTGAATGTTTTATTTTTAGAATTTTTCAGTTGGCTGCTGCATTAAAGGCTTCTTACTTAAAACTGAGTAAAAAAACTACAGAAATGTGCCAACTAAACATTATTTAATATTATATTATATTTAACCAGAAGTATTTAAATAATTTAAGACCGAAATTCGCCACATAACACTGGGTGAGTTAAATGATACTTACTACTATAATAATATAATGCATCCCTTTATCGTGAAGTTCATTCACAAACTCCGGAAGACCATTGTAATTAACTTTGTCATATGTGAAATCATTGCTCTTGTCCATATAATCAATATCATTCCATTGGACATCCTGTAACAAAATAAAACTGTAATTTCTTTTTTAATAATGCACATGCACTAAATTATAAAATTTAGGGATAAGGCAACAAATCAGAATAGATCAAAATGAAATATTTCAGAAAAAATTGCTTTAATATACACTGAAGAGTCAAAACATTATGACCAGTGCATCTTTATGCTAATCGAAGCAACTGCAGATAAATGACAGCATGTGTGAAGGTCATGAAATGATATAAATATCTGTTAATCAGAGTTATTCTTGTTCTTCAGATGGGAAAGGCAGCTGATTTAAGTGAGAGTGACAAAGACCAAATTGTAATTGCCAGATGGCTGGGTCAGAGCATTTTCAAGAGCAAGGCTTATGGAGTGCTGATGGTCAGACATGGTTAGTACCTTCAAAAAGTGGTCTGAGGAGGAAAAAATCATGAACCGCCAGCAAGGTGTGTACCGACCACAGCTCATCAATGCTAGAGGCGAGTGAAGGCTATCCCATATGGTACGAGCCAACAGAAGGGTTACTGTGGTGCAACTCGCTCATAATTTGAATTTTGGTGACAAGAGTAACATGTCAAACACACAGTACATCAAACCCTGCTGAAAATGGGGCTGTGTAGCCGCAGGCAGCTCTGAGTGCCCATGCTAACCTCAGTTCATCATCAAAAGTGCCTACAAAGGACACGCGAGCATCAAAACTGGACCTTGAATGATTGGAAGAAGGTCATCTGGTCCGATGAATCACATTTTCTGTTGCACCATTGGATGCCCAGGTACTTCTGCATCATTTACCTGGGGAAGTGTTGGTACCAGGATGCACCATGGGACAAAAACAAGCCGGTGGAAGAAGTGTAATGCTTTGGGCAATGTTCTGCTGGGAAACCCTGGGTCCACTCATTCATATGCAGGAAACTATGATGTCTACCACCTACTTAAACATCATTGCAGACCAGGTACATCCTTTCATGGCAAAAGTATTCCCCTCTAGTAGTGCCTTCTTTCAGCAGGATAATGTGTCATGCCACACTGCCAGGATTATTCAAGAATGGTTCACAGAACATGAGGAAGAAACCTGGCCTCCAAATTCTCCAGACATCAATTCAATTGAGCATTTGTGGTTTGTGTTGGAACAGCATATCTGATCTGCGGCGGCTCAACCACGTAACTTACAAGAGTTAAATGATCTGCTGGTAACTTGTTGTTACCAGATACCACAAGACACCTTTAGGAATTTTCTAGTGTCCATACCTCACCAGGTAAGAGCTGTTTTGGCAGCACATGAAGGACCAACATCATATTAGGCAGGTGGTCATAATGTTTTGGTTCTGCAGTCTATAATATGCTATTAATACACACAAAAATCATCAACAAAAATAAATATTAGCTTAGATCAGTGGTGGTTCATGACTAAAATTTTTGGTGGGGCACTTTGACACTACAGGGAGTGAATGGATGTAGGAAAAAAATAATTGGAGAGATGCTCACTTATGGAATATTTAAATAAAAATATAGTAAAAACAGCTTTAACTCACTCTGTAATAGAAGCAATTTGTCTCCCTGATAGCTAACATATTAATCCCCCCCCCCCCAACACAGTTCCAATTAAATTTTTCAGAAAATTTATATGTAAATCTTAATAAAATAAAATTTGTAACACTGAAAGTACACAATTACCCCCAGCTTGCAATTTACTCTTTAGAGATTACTGAACACCTATGTAAAATAAGCAGATCACTGAATGCATATGCAAATTAAAAAGAGAGCACTGCTCTCTTTTTAATGGGCTAAATGGCCAGGTCACAGGCTAATAGGCTATAAATCGAGTTACTTTCATTAACTCATTGACCATTTGATAATGCTGGCAAGTGGCCAGCATCATCTAGTGGTATGAAATTTTTTTCAAATTTTAATTTATTAGTTATATATATAAATTACAGTCTGGAGTTCTTAATATGGTGATTAAGGACAATTGTTTTTGCAAACATCAGCAACACAATGCTCCTGGTAAACAACAATGACAGTTATCATTGCAAAGAATCAAGTTCTTTGAATAGCCTTAAATATTTGTTATTATTTAATAGTTAAATAATGATTTATATAATAACACTTGAAACTAAAGAAAAAGTTTAGCTTGAAATGTTGCACTGGATGGTACTTATTGTTTTCATTTTGAAAGTTGTCATAAATATGTAGATGAATTTGCAATACATGGAGAGAGTTTTGTATAAAGTTTATCCAAAAATTACCAGGAAATAAAAACAGAACAAAATAGCTCACCAAATACTTTCAACAGAACCTTTTTTTCTTCCATTTATGAATTCTTTTTCCATTTGTAGAGCTAGATTTATTTACTGTACATTAGTTGCTGCTGATATCTATGTGGGTGGATATCATTGCAGCAGAGGGATGAAAATTCCAACTATTATTTTCATACATTACCATCATTTTGCTTATTTGTAAATAAGCTACTGTAACTAATATCTTATTTGAATATATTTATGTACTTTAGAATACAATGAAAAATTCAACCATTCTAGGACCTGGGTTTGAGCCCCAGATAAGGCATGGATGTATGTGTCGTTTTTCTGCTGAGGTCCTGCCATCCTCTCAGATCTTCTACTATGGCATATAATAAACTGACAGGCTCCTGTCAGACCTCTGTGGCAAGCAGCTGCTTGAGGGGGTATTTTTTTTTTATTAATTGTACTGTTCCAGTTTACTCTAGATTCCAGAATTATTGAATTTGGGTTACTTTATCTCTGAGTGACATTTTTTTTTTACACACAAGTGGCTAAATGGTCAGGTCACAAGGACCCCAACAGATCAGAGAAGATTTGAGGAAGGGGACACACTGGACAGCTGTTAGGAGACAGATAGTAGCCTCCCATGCAGCATGCTCTTTAATGTGCATAGGGTATGGCTCTCCTGCACACAGGGCCATGACTTAATGTCCCATGCAATGGATGGCAGCCTTTCCAAGTCCACTGGTGTTCCTAACTGACGGGGAGCAGGATAGGGAGTTTTGCAGAGATAAATCTCAACCTGGCCTAGGTAGGACTCAAACCTGGGAACTGTAGATTGCAAGCATGGTGTGCTACTGACTAAGAAACTGACTACTGGTGCCCCAGCTCCCAAGTTGGGTTGTTTTACCTCTGAGCGGCACTTTTTTGCACACCATGGGCTAAATGGTCAGGTCACATGGACCCCGAAGGCTCAGAGAAGGTTGTGGGAAGGGACCCACTGGAACAGTTGTTGGGAGACAGACGATAGCCTCCATCAAGGCCATCCAGTATAATTTTTAACATGCACAGGGTATGGCTCTCCTGCACACGGGGCCACAGCTTAACATCCCATCTGACGGACGGCAGCCTTTCCAAGCCCTTTGGTGTCCCCTACTGACAGTTTACAGGGTGGGGTATTTTGTGGAGATAAATCTCAACACTGACCCAGCTGGGACTCGAACCTGGGAACTATAGATTACGACCCTGGCGTGCTACCGACTGAACCCCCCCCCCCCCCCCAGCCCCCACGATTATTGGAAGTTTTGTCATTTTATAGTTGAACTGATTAATTGTATCCATCTTTTAGTTCCATTTCTTCTTTATTCTTTCCTTAAAATATTCAGATTTATCCTTCATATATGAAAATTTTCATTATACCAATATTTAACATATTTTGCACCAAAACTAGCAATCATGGAATGTTTGAAAATACAAAAAAAGAGTAGAATATACTTACAAAAGGAATCTGGGCATCTCTAGTTCGCTGCCAAACAAGCCTTGTTTTATTCAGTGATCCATATCCAAATCGGCACAAATGAAATCCAAGGCTCCAATAAGGTGGCATAAAAGGTCGACCTAAAATGTTAGTATACTGTTGTACGACTGTATCTGGAGATGGACCAAGGAATACAAAAAGGTCCAAAACACCACCAATTGGACGAAATGTCAAGGCTGGTGTAGGTTGTAAAATGATATCTGGAAATACACATATATATATATGTATATTTTTAAATGTAATTAAAGCATTAAAACTTTACCTGCTCATAAGAATTCTAAGTTATTTCTCTTTTAATATGAATATATAATTATGAGCAGTGGTGAAACTAGACATTTTTTTTCGGCATTATTTTTCTGCAATAAGGTTTATAAGTTCAATTAATGAACTTGCCTTATTGCAAAAGATTCCATGTGCCTTATTAATACAAAAATTGGTTTTAAAAAAGAAAATTTTTTAAAACTAATAAGAGATGGCATTTAATTCATCATTTTAATTTAATATGTTCAATATATGCTATGCACATAAGTAATACATATTTAGAAAGCAACACAAGATGAAATTTCTCATTAAATGTGTATTTAATGCAATTTCATTAGAGGGCAGAATGGGAGTAAACTTGAGATAACACAAATTTATATTTAATAAGTAAACAACTATAACAAGATTAAAATTGTAGAGGAAATGGACATTTCACCATTAAAATTTTATCTTTCAAATTTATAAAATCTTTGGAAATACAAATCTTTAGAAATCCTTACCTGCAACAGAAAATTTTTGTGAAAATAAAGAGTATTACTCTGAATTATACCAATACTGCTAATTATACACGTAAATCAGGCAATGACTTATCAGGTGAAGCAAGTATAACTATACTTCATCTGACTTTTCAAAAGTTAATTTCCATAACATGCCATGTTTTAACTTTTTTAACTTTAATTACAAAATGTAAAATATGCCCTGTAATTTAACATAAAAACTTACTAAAATAATCTTTTACCAAGCTATTTACTTTCCATATGGTTATTTTCTTTTCTGTGAAGCTTTAACTATCTGTAAATCTGAATACCATATGTTGCACATACTGTTATTGGATTTAATAAAAATGAAGGAATACAACTCACTCATTGAGTAACATGCTAAAACCACCCTTTATGCAGCATCTAGATTCTGCTGAAGATATATGAAATATCATGGAATATATTCAGATTTGTAGATGTTTTACAACTACACCAATTTTTAACTCAGTGTCAGGGAAATTATATTAAAATTATAGATTCAACTCTTTTTTAACCTTCCTATTTTAGACAGATATTTATGATAATTTTATTCTGAGATAGACATTACAAGTTGAACAATATGCTGTGCACAGATATATATTTGTGAAATTTAATTCCATGATTACATTGCAAAAACCTAGTTGCTAATTTTGTCATGTTACACGGTAATGTTTCTAATCTCAGCAGGCAGCAATATTTCTTGTTTCATTCCTATATTAATTATAACAGGAAAAAAAAACTTCATATTATGCACTGAGAGCAACCAATTACAATATAAGTGCATATTTTAGTAAGCATTCAATTCTTTTCCCAAACAGAAATATGTTTTACTTTAAAGGTTTGAGCTACACTATTTATTTCATTTATTTTCATTATTTTTTTCATATTTCGTTATTTTCATTTATTTCAGCTACAATTTACTGTAACTACATGAAGTTCATACCCAGTGATGAATTTAGGGGGGGGGGGATGCCCATATCCCATTTTATTTTTCAAGTGCACCATTTTATTTAAAAAAATTAATATAATAATTATATATGCAAGCAAAAAAAAAAGGATGATGGTAACCTATACCTGTAAACATTATATTTTTTTTGTTCAAATTTTGAGTACTACTAAAATTAAACCCATACTAGATTATACCAGTCTGATGTTTTTTCAGAGCTGATCACCATCTGGTTCTTCACAACACAGTGATATCACTAATTACCTATCAGTCAGTGCTGTAATTATTGATAATATTTAGCTTCCCCACTACAAGAGATCACAATCCAGTGGTGACACAAATACAACAGACTTACTCTAATGTATGGAATGGGTGAACTGATCCAATTAGGAAATAACATCTGCTTAAGATTCAGAGTTAATACTTGATATAATCTTTTAGAGACATTGCTCATAATAAGTTTTTCACATAAAAGGCCAGAAAATTCCATCACCATAAGTTCTTGATAAGAGGTTTATAGCTCCCCCTATTCTTCATAGGGGCATGGGTTGATCCAGTTGGTAATGTGCCAGGTTTGTAATCTGCAGTTCCCAGGTTTGTCCCAACTACGTCTGAGTTGTGAATTTACTAATCCCCATTCTGCCCTTGGTGAGAAAGAGGATACTGATGGGATTCGAAAGGCTGCCATCCATCAAAATTAGGTTGGATTGTTTTATCTCTGAGTAGCATTTTTTCTGTGCACAATGGGCTAAATGGCCAAGTCACAAGGGCTCAGAGAATATGGGGAAAGGAGAAAGACTGAACATGTGCTAGGAGACAGATGATACCCTCCTGTCAAGGCCATGCAGCATGTTCTTTAATATGCACAGGGTATGGCTCTCCTGCACTTAGGGCCATTGCTTAATGTCCCATCCAATGGATGGCAGCCTTTCCAAGCCAACTGGTGTTCCCTTTCTGACTGAGGAGATTTGGATTGGGTTGTTTTACCTTTTTTACAGCACTTTTTTACACACAATGGGCTAAATGGCCAGGTTCACAAGGACCCTGAAGGCTCAGAGAAGGTTGGGGGAGGTGACCCACTGGAACAGTGGGAGACAGATGGCAGCCTCCCTTCAAGGCCATCCAACGTGTTCTTTAACATGCATAGTGTATGGCTCTCCCGCACACAGGGCCATGCTTAATATCTCATCTGACAGACTGCGGTCTTTCCAAGCCCATTGGTGTGCCCTATTGATCATGGGCAGGACGGTGAGTTTTATGGAGATAATCTCAATGCTGACCCATCTAGGACTCAACCTTGGGAACTGCAGATTACGAGCCTGATACACTACCAACTGAGCCAACAACAACTCTACCATCAATGGGAAATTAAGCTATGGTCCTGTGGGCAGGAGAGCCATACTCTGTGCAATTCGTGAATTTAGCTGCAATTCTTCATTAAAACTTGTTTGCATAAGAAATGATAATAATTGAATCTTTTAAAAGCTTTATAGAACTATCCTCCAAATTTTCTACCAATAGATGAAAGCAGTTTGCAATAAAGTAGAGAACAGCAAACATACCCATTGCATTACTATTATGAAGAAAAACTCCATGACTAGAGCCATCATCTTCTATTACCAAGTAGAATGGATGACTACCATATAGGTTTTTGTTTTGCTATAAACAGAGAGAAAATTACTGTTACACATCATGATAGAGGTGAAGCTTACATTGCACAAACTTTTGCACAAACTAGTGTGCTAATCAACAAAAAATGCACTCATAGTTAAAGTTTCCACAGCCTTCAGCCTAGAGGGATCTGTAATTATTAATGTAAAAATGTGGCATCTCCCTAAAGAGAAAGATTACAAGTATACTTTATGTTAGCAGATGAGTAGTTATTTACTGAACATATACATCAAACCATATACGAATAGTTATGTTTGACGTTACTACCTATTATAAGCAAATTTTGATTGGTCAGAGTTATTTTTGAAAGAATCGCCATTTCATTAAAAAAAGGTTTTATGGCAAGTAATCTAATTATTGCATCCCAAAATACGAACTCTAAAGGATTATTTCTGATATGGAAATATACCCAAAAATTACATTTCAGCTCAATATTTTGAACAAAGTATTCATGTGTTAGTCTTGCACAGAGAGACTGATGGTATTGTGATGCCCCCTCATTCACTTTTACTTTACCTTAACCAGTTTTGCTTAATTTACGTTATATTTATCATTTTGGGGATTTTTATTTCATTTTTGGCATCACAGCACTCGTTTCCAAGAGCATAGGAGTTGCGCATGCGGAACTACGAACTTTCGATTGTCACCCCCCTAAAGCGCATGTACAAGGACAAACCCACTCTTGCATCATAGCTTGCGCCGATCGTCGTTTTATGCAAATGTCTTTCCTGGCGTGCAACATGACACGTGCCGGCTTTGTAGCCTCTTGTTATAACCTGGTGACATGTTAGTCACAGCACAAGCACAGAGAGAGAGCACAGTTTTAAGTTAGTTGAGAAAGAGTAGTTTTGTTGAAGAGTTTGTAGAAATGATGTAGTATCTTCTTCACTGAAGTTTTGGTGAGTGTTTTTGGAAATAAATTTGTTTGTTACAGAAACTTTTTGAATCTTTACTAATTTTTTCTCTTGAGCAACGTTAATTGTTTTGATTAGAATTAACATTAAAATTGACAATCATTTAATTTTTGAATTCTTACTCATTAAGTAACGCTCGCTGGTATTTCGAACCCTAATTGAACTTTATTTTTTGGCAATTTGTTAATTATTGCCTGGCGCCCGACTCAGCTATCCGGAGCTTAAATAATTATTGGATCAGACAAAGGGTCCAAAACTTAATAAACTTTAAAAGTATTTAAATCTTTGGAGCGTTACAGTATGATAAACGCTACTATTTTGAGTAAAATGTGCTCCTAATTGAAAATTTCAAGATTGATTTTTCTCACAATACTGTCTCCATACTTTGCATGAGAAAGTAAAAATTATGATGCAATTACTTATACATTGGAAGCTTAATTTTTCTCTAAAAGTGTGCACTAAGCTGAAAGCATAATTTCTCTAATGACACCAAATGATAGACTTCATTTTAACACATTATAAAGTTATCCCTCCTTTAATTATAATTTCTAAGTACTATACAGGACCTTATTATTCCTGCATTAGTAAGTCACAATAAATTTGAATGAAATTCTGATCTGTTTAGGTTTACAACTAACATAACTAGATAGGCAGCCATCTTTCAGTTCTATGAAGAAAAATCAAAAGAAAAGATGCTGCCTAAGTAGTAAAGTTGATGGCTATAAAATTAAAATTAATAAATTTCAATTTTAGTTATGCTGTTTTAGCCCTGGATCAGCCCTTTACTAATAAAAAATAAGCCAAATCACCAATTATCCAAAAGCCAGACTGGATTAGAGAAGAGGACTCACTGGACATCTATTATATATAATGAGAGTTTCATATCAAAGTCAATCAGTATGTTCTTTGATACATATGATACAACTTTCCACTCTATGTCATTATGGTTTAATGTCTCATTCAAGGATGGAACCCTTTCCTGGAAACACATTATCACAAATTATTCACATAAACTTTATTATCATAAACCAGTTTCTGTGAACACTGATATCCCCTTTCACGCTGAGGGTAAGACAGGGATATGCAACAAAAATGTAATCCCACTTATAAATGACAAAAGTATTAAACCTATTGGCTACAAATAAAGAATTTTCTTCCCAAGCTATTTTAGCACTAAACGTGGTAACGCAACATCTATGCTGCAAGATCTGCTTATCAACATCTATGCTGCATCAATGCTTTAGTGGTAAATGCAACATCTATGCTGCAATGAAGATTTTCATAAAATCACTTTTATCTTCACTAAATACATTTTTAATTTAAAAATATTATTATCCATATGGTACAATGGTGGGAAGTTAAAAAGGCATTAACTGTTGCATCTACTGTTTAGAGAAGCATGTTAGTAGAGATTTACTCCTATTCCCAGTCAACAGGTTTTAAACATTTTATTGTATATATGCAGCATAAAAGGCTTTATCACAATAAGCCATGAATAAAAATAACTTGTTATTTAACACTGCCACAATTAAACCTACAAATGATTGATTATAAATCTAACTAATCTCAGTTAGTAATATACCATCTCAGTTAGTAATATACCATCTCAGTTGGTATATTACTAACTGAGATGTCTGCAATTTTCTTTTTTATCTTATTTTGCCTTTTACTGGGCACCTGTGCTCACTGAAAAAAAAAAGCTTAAAATTCCGTAAGCACTTCACAGAGAGAGAGGGGGATTTTCACTTTAATTTTACAACTTATAATATTAAAAATAACTTAAAATTATCTGTTGTTGAGCAATAAAATTTTAAAGTTTATCCTTCAAACTATTTGCATGTTAAAAGTGTTTAGGAGAAAGCTCAGAAGCTTTTCGGAGCAAAGACAGTGCATGTCTTCATTGGAGTGATGCTATGTAGCACTAAATAGTGGAGTGATGCTATGTAGCACTAAATAGTGGAGTGATGCTATGTAGAACTACATAGCATTCAGTGAAGTGATGCTATGTAGCACTACATAGCATCACTTCACTGAAGACAGAGTGCTGTCTTTGATCTGAAAAGCTTCTGAGTTTTCTCCTAAAAACAGCAACAAAGGGTGCACAAGTAATAAACACATCCTACAAATAGTTGTACCATGCGTTATGGGGTTCATACAGTGACAAGTGGTTGTGTGCCATGTGTGTGTTAGTCGCTCCGTGAAACATGGGTCGCACCAAAGATGTAAATGAGTGGCCAAAAGATGTTATTGCATTTAGCCAAGCCAAAGGGCATAGTGTACAAGAAGTTGCTGCCTTTGCAGTTGTGTTGAAACATGCTGTCCAAAGTGTCTTCCAGCAGTGGCAAACATTGCAAGTCCACTGCTAATCATTGTCAGAACTGTGGCAGAAAGACTGTGCTCACCAATAGGGACCGCCACAGTGTGTCATGAACTGTTAGGGCAAACTGCTTTGCAATGAGGCAGGAATTGCTCGTCAGTCAATGCAGGCATACAACAAGCTGTTTCCGAATGAACACTCCAAAAGGAACTGCATGCCATGGATATCTGCAGCAGAGTACCGTAGAAAAGACCCATGTTAACAGCTCTGCACAAGGCTACAGTGGACATGGCACCACAAACACTAGACTGTCGACCCTTGGAAGTATGTGATCTGGTTGGATGAGTCCCATTTTTGCTTGTACTCAAATGATGCGAGGCAACGAGTACGTTGTAAGCCACATGAAGCCTTCCATGCGGACTGTGTGCAAGGTTCTGCTCAAGATAGAGGAGGATCTGTGATGTTCTGGGGGTGTTTCACTTACGAAGAAATGGATCCTTTGGTTGCAATGACATCACACTTGAACCAGAAGGATTATATGGAGCTACTGGACAACCACATGGTGCCTTTTGTGCAGCATCTCCACAGTGAACACCAGAAGGATACTCCAGTCTTCCAAGACGACAATTGTCACATGCACAGGGCTCAAAGTGTGTCAGATTGGCACAACAAGCATTCTGAAGCTTCGAACATCTTGACTGACCCTCCAAATCTCTGGATTTGAATCCCATACAAAACTTGTGGGACTATTTGGGGCAACGAGTGAAGTGCCATTCCAGCTATCTGGCCAATCTGCAGCATTTGCTACTGGATGAGTGGATGAACATTGATGTGCATTACATCTGCACACTGGTGGCATCTATGCCAGATAGGATTTTGGTTGTTCTTGGTCACATGGAGGTTACGCACTATTAGGTGAGATTCAGCCAGGGGTGACTAATTTTTTGTCCAGTGAGATTCTATCTAGATGGTGAATGGTCTATGGTGAGAAAAATCTAGAGATTATAAATGTAAACTAACTAAATGTTTTCAAGTTAGTATTCAAAAGACTCATTTTTGCTTTGTTTCTTTTCATTACTATAGTATGATTAAAATATTAAGAATGGGAGATTCACAATGCAATAGATTTACTTCAACTATCTCTTCAAAACCTCTCTGTGAAATGTTATACCATGGTGTATTGATTTATTTGTAAGCATTGGAACAATTACAATAATCTTTCATAGTGGGTAATATGGATAATTAGCTGGAATGCCTTTAAATTATTTAATATTGACAAAGAAAATTAAATCTAGGTAACTTTTTAAAACATTATTTATAAAACTTATGATTTCAAACTTTAAAAAAATCATATTTCTTAAGTAAATTTATTTAAGAAACAAAGTTGTTGCTTTTAATTTAGGGTCAGTCATAGCAAACAATTGCTATTTCATATCATTAATTAGACTGTCATTTTAAACATAGGTGACAATCACAGCATTACCTGGTTGACATTTTAACATCAATATATATTTTGTGGAAAAAATTTAGCGACATATGGGACTTGAATCTGCATCTCTCCAGAAACATGCCAGAGTATTCTTACCAATTGAACTAATGCCAGCTCATCTTTTTTCCACTAATTTAAGACTAAACTCTTCACCGATGATTTTTGGCACCACCATTGGCACCATCTATGATTTACAGGTGGCATTTTAGTTCCATTTCTGCTGAGTCCCACCAACCTCACACTTTCTACTATGGGCAATAAACTGATAGGCTCCTATCAAACCTCTGTGGCAAGCAGCTGCTTGAGGGGTTTTTTTAGCTAAAGCATGAAAAGTTTAATAAAAAATATAAATGAGCATAACTTACAACAGGATGCATATCTCTATTAAACAGAGTATATCGAGTCCAGTTTACATTTTTCAGAAGACGATCTTTATGTTCACCTATGCCATAGATTACTGTAGAAGGAAGATTTGTGGTTAACTGCATAAACTGGTCAGCAAACACTAATCTTGAAAGACTTGAATTGAATCTACAATAAGAATTCATAATATTTATTAACTGGAAAATTCTTTTTCAATGACATACACAAACTGCGAACAACATATTCAACAATTTTTTTCAAATCCAGGATGAAAACTACAGGTTCACGAGCTAATTAATGATGTAAAAATAATTCAGTGGTTTCAGTTAATCGGATGAAGCATACTTTTAAACTCCAATGAAATTATAACAGTTGAAAAACAGTTCATAATTAGATGGCAATACAAGACATTTCCATTTATACGAATGCAGGTACACTTGAATAATTTGTGTAATTTCACAGTCTTAGTTAACTGTAAAAATATCATTTATTCAGTAATTTTCCCATAAAGGAATTTGCATGACTGCACAAAAGCATAAATAATAATGTTTCAGAAGAATATAACAATTCATTGTTAAATAAAGATGAAAATTATGATTGATCACAAATTTGTATTTATTAAAATTTTCCATATTACAACAATGATATAGATGTTTATTTACTTCCAAATTGAAAGATTATAAGGTTCTGTGTTACATAATCAGCCATAACTGGCAGAGTGGAAGTTTGCTAATGTTCCAACAGGCATTTATGATTATTATGTGTGTATACATACATTTATGCATATACACTTCATGGAAATAACTCTGAATAAATGATGTTTCAAGTTATCTAAGTTGATGAAGTGATTCAAATTATTCAAATATGGCTACCCTTCCTACATATGGAATTGTTTGCTATTAGCATCTGTGGACTATTTTTCCACTCTGTTTTTGCAACAGTTTCATCAGTTTAACAAAAAATATGTAAATTGCATAATTTAAAAATTAATTTATTTCCCTATATATACCCTAAAAAGTAAAAAAAAAAACATGTCAATAATGATATTACTTACTGAATTCTTATTAACCTCAAAGGACGATTGGGAGCCAGAAATTTTTGTTCCATTTGACAAGAAAAACCAGTTTTGACATTATTTTTTACTTTTTAAGGCACACAGAGGTAATGTCAGAAAAGTTTAATATATATATTTAACATTTCATGCACTTACAAACTAAGTTGCAATGATGGACCATGATTTTCATTACATTAACAATAAAATAATAATTAATAAACCCATAGGTAACAAAAGAAATACATATGCTACTTGACCTTGTATTCAGTTTTCATGACAAAAACCAAAGAATTGGACTTTCGATTTATTCATATTTATACTTAAGATATCATACTTCAGTTATGAAATGCATTTTTACTTAAAACACAATATATCAGCATGAAGAAAACAAAGCTCCATGACAAATAATGATTATGCTAAATGGCCTTGAATTCAGCTATCATAACAAGACAAGGAATCAAGCCTTTGAGTTATTCTTATCTACATTTCAGGTATCTGAATACAAACAAGAATCTATATAATATAAAAATAAGTTTTTATCTATAAAAACATCTTACTCTGAAGACATTATGTTAGGCTTTATTCTGTATACATATTGGTTCATATATGCATCATGTGCATTCAAATAACCATAATATTTCAAAACAATCTTACCATATTACAACCTACATTATTATTAACCCTTCCAGTGTCCTCATTATAGGCAGATGCCAATAAATTTTAAAATGGCAGATCAGAAATGGACATACAACTTACAGAACTTCAGTTTTCCTCTAAAAATTTCAATATTTGTTTAAATTATAATATATTTATATATGTTTGTAAACACTCTGTTTCAAATTAATAAACAATGCTTGCTTATTCAATTTATTATAAAATATGATCATGTGTAATTTTTGTTTTTTCTGAGCATGTTAAAAACAGCTAAGCTCCCAGATTCATTCCAGTTTTTCAGGTTGTACAATGGAAAGGATAATATGTAGAGCTGTACAAAATATTTACTTTTGCTTTATACATTAACTCTTCCAGGGTTCTGTCTGAAACACTACACTGAATCTGGAGGCTGAGCTTCAAAACACATCTCGAAAAAAAAAACTTTTCAAATCTTCAAAAAAAAAGAACACTACCAATTTAATAAAAATTAAAAAAGGTAAACATTCACTTTAAAGCATATGATTTCCAAGCATATATATATACATATAAATTTAAACCAGATACTTAAAAAAAAGGAAGTTTTGTGTTGTAATAAAATGTCTGCATCCGGTTTTGGTTTGTGGTTTCATAATTTATCAATATCAGCAGACAAAAGGGAACCTAGAAGGGTTTGAGCCACTGCTACTTTTTAACTGCACATTAATAAAATATAGTTACAACTAAGTTATTACAGGCCAATTTTATGGTGTCGACAAAGAAGGTTGAGTGAACCAAATCTGATTTCGACTTATTCCTCTTTGATACCATAAAATTACAAGTTTGAACTCACTGCTGCTTTCATTTTCTTACAGTTACTACAATGTTGTTCCTAAATAATTTAAAGGCAGCATACTTTGATGATATAATTAGGGAAAGTACATAAGAGTTGTTAAATGCTTAGTTTTAACTACTTTTTTAACTAGGTGCTGACCATATAAACCCACTGGACTGGACAGATAAATGGCTCTGAGCTTGATCATGGATCCTGATTTTGCTGCACTGGTTGGTTTCTGTGGAGGGAAAATCTTCCACTGTGTTTTTGGGTTGACAGCCCCAAGTGAATTGTTCACAGGGGATGTTTATCAGCTGGTGGATAATCCTGAGCAGAAGTCATCGCAGGCACCTGAACTCTTTGCTTCTATTGGCATCATCAAATTCTACATTGGAGGAAGTCTTCCAGTGTAGATGGCTTCAGCCTTTAGTAGTGGGGGAACGGATCTTTGCCCCATGTCTGCGATTAGGGAGCTGTTTGATATTGTCGGCATTCCCTCTCTCAATAAACATAGTTTCTTTAAACATCCCACCAACCATTTTCTCTCCATAGGTAGTTGGAATGTGAGGACTCTGCACAGAGCTTTTTCTCTTGATGTCCTCACACAAGAATTCCACCATTATAATTTAGATATTCTCGGCTTGCAAGACACCAGATGGACAAATAAAGGTCAAATTCTTAAAAATAATCTTAAATTTCTCTTTTCAGGGATGGACGACAATAAGCATCACCAAGGCGTGGGTCTGCTTCTCAGCAGACACACTAGTGATGCTCTTCTAGGATATGAGTGCATTAATGAAAGGTTTCTTACAGCAAAATTTCAGACAAGCGTTAAAAGACTTGAATGTTATCTGCTGTTATGCCCCCACTGAGGATGCCGATGAGGATGAGAAGGATAGGTTTTATGAACAACTTCAGGATATATCGAATGCTGTCAAGAAAGGAGATATTACCCTTGTTCTTGGTGACTTCAATGCCAAAGTTGGTACTGACTCTGACCTTTGGGGAGGAGTAATAGGCCCTTTTGGTATTGGTAGCTGCAATGGGCAACGTCTCCTACAGGTAAGTAAACTCAATGGTTTCAGAATAACTAACACATATTACAAACACCGCGACATACATAAATACACATGGGTTTCACCCGATGGGCTGCATAAAAATATGATTGATTATATATTAATTAACAGCAAATGCGCTAGTTCTGTTAGGAATACCAGGTCATATAGGGGAGCTGAAATTGGATCCGACCATTATCTTGTTAAAAGTGTCTTGCAACTTAAACTTAAAAAGTGTTGTGTTAGGGTTAAAAAAATTTACTTTTAATACTGAAGCTCTGAAAGATCCAGTTATAGCAAAAGCTTACCATGATAGGTTACTTAGTCATTATGACAGTCATGGTTTGCTTACTACTGAAGTTGAGAAAGAATGGGATCATTTTAAACAGGCTTTTTTGGACACTAACAGTACTCTTTTAGGAAAAAAGGAGCAGAAGAGACAGAATTATCTGAGTGATAAGGCACTTGAGCTTATTTCGGAAAGAAAGAACTGCAGGAATGTCCTTAATCAATACCCTACTAGTCCTAATAGAAAGCATTACAGAGAACTTAATAAACGTGTAAAAGATCAGTTAGCTGCTGATAAGAATCTTTGGCTTGATGGTTTGGCTGACAAAGCCGAGGAAGCAGTTAGACAGCACAACAGCAGAGAGCTGTACCAGATAGTTGATGTTTTGTGTGGTAGAAAACGGATAGGCATACAAGGATTGCAGGATAAACAAGGTAAGGTTATAGAAGGGGAGGATTCTGTCATGGCAAGGTGGGCTGAGCATTTCGGTAATGTTCTAAACAATGTAGTTAGTTCTACTCCCATTGTTTGCAATGATGATAGATGCATTGGTGGCTTTAATGTTGGCCCTATAACACAATCTGAAGTTATTTTGGCTGTTTCTAAACTTAAACTTCATAAATCCCCAGGGGTAGATGAAATTACTACCGAAATGCTTAGAGCTGGGAATGTTTCGGTTACCACTTGCATGACTGAAATTCTGAATATCTTTCATAATAAAGGCATGGTTCCTAAGGATTTTACCAGAGCTATTATCCCTATTTTCAAAAAAGGTGATCGTAGTTCTTGTGATAACTATAGGGGTATCAGCCTACTCTCTGTTCCAGGTAGTAAAGTTCTTTCCATGATTGTGCTTAATAGAATTAAGAATCTGGTTGACAGTCAATTGCGTGATGAACAATGTCGATTCAGAAGTGGTAGGGGATGTGTGGATCAGATATTTTCACTTAGGCAGATTCTTGAGAAATGTTTAGTTTCAGAAACCTTTGGTTGCTAGCTTTGTTGATTTCAAAAAGGCTTTCGACTCTGTTGATTGTCATAATTTGTGGTTGATTGTGAGATCATATGGTATACCAGACAAGTTAGTTAACATAATGAAAGCTCTCTATAATAACACTGAGTCGTGCGTGAGAGTTGGTAAGGCTTGTAGCAATTGGTTTAGCATTACTTCTGGTGTTCAACAAGGGTGCATTTTGTCTCCTTTTCTCTTTAGCTTGGTTATTGATTATGTTATGCGAAATTCACTTCAAGGGAAAGATTTTGGCCTTAAATGGACTGGAGATACGAAAATTTCTGATTTAGATTATGCTGATGATTTAGCCCTTTTGGCAAATGATGTTGATGAGACTGGTAGTAGAATAGGTTTGGTTATAAACAGAGAGAAAACTAAAGTGATGAAAATTGGTCAGGCAGGCTGTGATTCAGTTAATCTGAATGGTTGCAGTCTTGAGCAGGTGTCACAGTTTAAATATCTTGGGAGCTACATAACAGATAATGGTAATGTGCGGCATGAGGTTAACAGACGAATAGGGATTGCTGCCAGGACTTTTAAGAATCTATGGAGAGTGTGGAGAAATAGGTGTATACACCTAAAGACTAAAATTAGACTGTATAATAGTTTGGTTCTTTCTAGGGTTAGTTATGGTAGTGAAACTTGGACGCTGTGTAAACAAGATAACAGGAAACTTGATGGTTTTGATTCTAAATGTTTATTTAGTATCTTGGGTATTAGGTGGTTTAACTTTGTAACTAGTGATGAGGTTAGGCAAAGGAGTCTGCAACCTCCTTTAAGCAGCATATTGTGCAGAGAGAGACTCCGTTGGTTTAGCCATATTGCCCGTATGAATAATTATAGATTGGCAAATAGGGTTATGAACAGTGTGCCTAAAGGCCTCAGAAAGAAAGGGAGACCTAGGATGCAGTGGGCAGACAATGTCAAACAGGACCTTGCTAAAATTGGTGTGCAGTGGCCAGATGCAGTAGATGTAGCTCAGGATAGACTTGCTTGGAGAACTAAATTGCACGGTCTGGTTGGACCTCCGTAGCCCATGGCTGCTTGAGGATGATGATGATGATTAAACAGTGTTAAACTAAATATTTCCTTCATGCACCAAAATACTTCTAGTCACCAACTAGAGATATTACTAGCTCATTTTGGAGCAAAAGCAATTAAGCTAATAAGAGTGTGGGGGGGGGAAAGATACCTCCTTTTTCTAGCATGCGTTTCTGCAGTACATAATTAACATTCTCAAAATAAGCTTGCATGTTCCTTTTTATACTATTTCTTTATCCCTCAGGGTCAGGGGTCCAGAAGTGAGTTCAAACTTGTAATTTTATGGTATCAAAGAGGAATAAGTCCAAATCAGATTTGGTTCACTCAACCTTCTTTGTCAACACCATAAAATTGGCCTGTAATAACTTAGTTGTAACTGTATTTTATTAATGTGCTGTTAAAAAGCAACAGTGGTTCAAACCCTTCTAGGTTCCCTATCATCTGCAGACATTGATAAATTATGAAACCACAAACCAAAAACAGATGAATATTTACTTTTTAATTCTTATAAAATATGATTGGTAGTGCATGGAAAATGCAATTCTTCATCTAAGGTATTCTTACTATGCTTTCTAGATTGTTGGATATTGTAGACATTGCTGCTGTCCAGATAGTCATATGGTTAATGATTTAACTGTGACACAAAGAGTCCTGGGTTTGAACCATTGGCATTTCTTTTTGTATATTGTCTTTCTGCTGAAATCTTGCCTTCTTCACAAATCTCCGACACATTACACAGATGCCTGCCAGACCTATGTAGAAAATAACTTCTTGAGGAGCAATTTATTTTATTTACTATTATTGATCACACTGTAAACCTAATATACTGGTGGGAATCTTGTTTTCTTTATATTGTTATTTATGCTGCTTTTAATAGTTGTCTGAATTTATGACATTTTTTCTTTGGGGGGGGGGGGGGGGTTGTTTCTTTATGTGGTTGAAAAGAATGGAATGTTATAATCATTGACAATGAATGCATCAATCACCAGCAACTGTAACAAAACTATTGTGGTCAATAAACAAACTTACACAATATGCCATGTTCTAAATAAATATAATTTTATGTCTATAACAGCAATTTGCATTAAAGCAACAATTTTAAGGGTGTGGGAGGGGAGGTTCACTTATACTTGTACATATTCCTCCACAAATGATTATCTACATACATTCCAATAACTATAATTTCAAAATATGCTGACATCTTTCAAAATATATTTTTACCACATTACAATATTCATTACTATGAATATGCAGATGCTATTTAATTTGACTTTAATTTACATTTGTAGAGTTAGTTGAAAAATATTGAGTTTCACTGGAACTGGGATCTGAATTCAAGACCTCCTGATAACATTTCAGGTGTTTTATCATTGAGTAGCCGAAGGCTAGCTCAATTCCAGTTAACAATTATAACACATTTATTCCCTGATTGGTAGTCACTCATAGTACCATCTGTTGATTGGGAATAGAACAGTCTATCTACCACAAGATGTTATCATATTTTTATAGTCAAACACTGAAATAATATTACACATGCAAGATTTAGTTTTAGTAAAGCACAGGAAATGTCCTGTAATCAAGAAACAGTTTGTTTAAAAAAAAATTGATTTTCACTGACAGTGGAATTCCAAGTCACAACCTCTTGCTAAACATGACATGTGCTCTTCAACTGAGCTATTCCAAGGCTATCTCAATTCCAGCTGACTATTAACATTTAATTCTGTGCTTGGTAGTCACTTGTGTACAATCAATTGATTGGGAATGGGGTAGTTTAACCATCTAGAGAAAGATAATTATTTTATATAGTCAAATATACAGAAACTGTGTTACAGTGCAAGGTCTGACATATTTAACAGGTGTTTTCATATCCCACTCCTACAAAACTCAAATTTTTTTCAGCTAACTCTAAAAGTGTTCCTTGATTACAGGACATTTTCTGTGTTTTACTCTTATTGAATCTTATATCTCCAATGATTAAATCAACTTACATTGCTATTCCTGAGCTCTTTCTTGTAACTTTCAATGTGCCATCCTTACTAAGACTTACTTTATACAGTTCGTTAAAGTTTTTCTTATGATTTGCAGCTGACCAGTTTGGAAAAGGAACTTCATATCTTTCAGAATTATAATCTGTAATCTATGAATGCAAAAATTAAAACTACTTTAGTAACAAAAACCAGTGGAGAAATGAGAACTCTAGTGAATTAGCAAATTAAAAAGTGCAAGCACATTCTTAAATATTTTTAAAATTTACTCTGTAGCTATGATTGTAATATGAAATGTAAGAGAAATTCTATCATGTGTGTGTGTGTGTTCATAATAATACTTTGTTTATACATACAAGACGCAGAACAGATTCTATAAATCATTATAGCATTAATTTGGGAGTAGGCAGCTGTTGATTTTTCCCCTAATATATCTGCATTTTGGGATTGCCAAAAAAAATTCTTCAGCATCTGCCCATGTCTGACTGTCTAGCTATTTTTTAAAATCCTTCCTTCATAGACATAAAAAGGTTTTGCCAATTGAACAAGGCATTTTGTTGCAACAATGTCAAAACAATAACATTCAGTGGAAAAGACCATGGTGTGTAGTAATGTGAATAATTTTTCAACATATTTTGGTACAATTTTTTCCAATGCATTCTATATGTATTTTTGTTTTTGCAGATGGACATTCAAAGTTTATCTCAGTAAAGTTTATATTTTGCAAATAAAATTAAAATAACAAAAAAGCAAACTTATTTTTCCTAATATTTTTGCCAAAATAAAAGATATATATTAATTTTGTGAATTTTTCCAGAATATATAAAACTCTGGAAATATAAAAAAGTGGCAAAAATGTGGGGAAAAAACAAAATATATGAATATGGCTAAAATAGGTACATCTATAATTTGTTGGCAGCTAAAATTACCATTGTTTCATTTCAGAAATTGGAAAATCACCAAAACTTTTAAAGCCTAAATTTCAAGCAATCAAAACACACAATTCAAATTTTCTGCAAAATTATTGACTTTACAACACTTTTACTGGTCAGTGTATTGTTCATGGTCCTCGGCCAACAGATGGCACTGCTCAGGAAACGTATGTTGGTTGGTTGGTGCTTGGGGTTTTATGGTGCATGAGCTACTGAGGCTATAACATGCCAAACGAGGTAAAAAGAAGCTAAATGACAAATACACCTTAACCAAAGTTAAAATAAAATGCTCTAAAAGGCAAAAAACAAAACCAACAAAATGTATATAACGGAAATAAAGAGGTAAAACAACAAATATCAATATATATATACAGTACAAACAATGGATAAAACTAACCCAGGTGTAAATGACCTAGATCAGATGGTGAATAAATAACAAATCCAAAAATCATAACCTGTATACTGTAAAAAAGCAAAAACTGGAAGTAAAAAAAGTATTATCATGTAAAAGATATCTGAGTATAAGTGACTTGGATGTAAAATCATGAAAAGTAAAATACAAACAACATTCTAGATTAAAACGAGGGCAATGAATTAAAATATGTTTCATACTTAAAACGGTGTCACCAAACTCACACTTAGGTTCGTCTTGTGATGCCCCCTCATTCACTTTTACTTTACCTTAACCAGTTTTGCTTCATTTACGTTATATTTATCATTTTGGGGATTTTTATTTCATTTTTGGCATCACAGCGCTTGTTTTCAAGAGCATAGGAGTTGCACATGTGCAACTCTGAACTTTCGATTGTCACCTGCTAAAGCGCGTGTACAAGGACATGCCCACCCTTGCATCATAACTTGCGCTGCTCGTCAATTTATGCAAATGTCTTTCCTGGCATGCAACATGACACAAGCTGGCTTTGTAGCCTCTTGTTATAACCTGGTGACATGTTAGTCACAGTAGCACAAGCACAGAGACAGTCAGAGTAGCAGAGTGTAGGTGGAGTTTTTGTTGAAGAGTTTGTAGTAAGATAGCAATGATGTAGTATCTTCTTCATTGAAGTTTTGGTGAGTGTTTTTGGAAATAAATTTGTTTGTTATATAAAAACTTTTTTGAATCTTTACTAATTTTACTCTTCAGCAACGTTAATTGTTTTGATTAGAAGTTATATTAAATTTGACAATCATTTAATATTTTTGAATTCTTACTCATTAAGTTACTCATTCAAGTAGGCAAGTAGGGTTGAATTCCAGCTCGCTGGTATTCGAACCCTACTTGAACTTTATTTTTGGCAATTTGTTAATTATTGCCTGTCGTCCGACTCAGCTATCCAGAGCTTAAATAATTATTGGATCAGCCAAAGGGTCCAAACTTTAAAAGTATTTAATACTTTGGAGTGTTACAGTCTGCCCATAGAAGAAATGAATGAGTAATAAAGGAATGACCTAAGCAGAGCAGAGCAAGTACAACTTCCTCCTTGCGATTCCTGCAGTAACGTGACTGCAATGGTTTGATGACAGGTTTGATCTCAAAGAGCTTGTTCGTAAGCTGTTCTGACCAAGATCTCTGCCACTGTGCCTGGAAGCTCAAAGGTAATATGCTGCAGGAAATCCAAATATGGAACCAGCAATGGAGAGCTGGACAAGGGCATGGCTGACTTGGCAGCAGCATCTGCCAAGTCATTGACCCTGATACCAACATGACCACGCACCCAATAGAAATGGATGGTTGTTGTGGCTGCCAGACGATGGAGCTGCTGGCGGATCTTAGAAAGAACTGGGTGAAACTGATGCCTCACCGAGATCTAATAAGCCTGTAGTGAGCTAAGCGAGTCGGTGTAAAGCACACACCGACGATGATGCTTAGCTACCATGTGGTCCAAAGCAAGACATAGCGTGGGATCTGGTCTGCAATGATTACATCACAGCAGACCATGGCCGATCCCACTGATGTGCTAGACTTCGAGTCATTGGTAAAGACAAGCAAGAAGTCCGGGTACTCAACATGATGGCTGGCAAAGAGTTGCCGGTACACACAGTCAGGTGTAAAGGCCTTCCCCGTCCTGCACAGGGAAAAATCACAGGAAGGGGAAACAGCGAGCCACAGTGGAAGTGGCTTAGCTGTCAACTGTGCGACGCTATCGAGATGGGTGTTGATGCCTCTGAGGTAGCCTCAAACTCGCAAACAAAAAGGACGAATGACAGTCGGCCGATTAGTGTAATGCATTTCCTACTTTGGACTGAAAACACAGTCCCAAGTGGGATGGCCAGGCAGGGATCACAATTTAGATGCGTATTGTAGGGACAACTGCTGATGGTGAAGAGCTAAAGACAGTTTGTCAGTCTTAACGTAAAGATTCTGGACTGGTGAGGTGCAGAAGGCTCCCACGCAAACACGGAGAGCCTGATGATGGATGGGGGGGGGGGGGGTCCAGCACCTTCACTACTGAATCCCAGGTGGAGTCGTACACCTGGGATCCATAGTCCAGTTTTGACTGAACAAGTGGACGGTACAGGCGGAGCAGAGAACATTGGTCAGCTCCTCAGGAGAGAGAGGACCTTGATGATCTTCAATGCCCACATGCAGTTGGACCTGAGGTGATGTATGTGTGATAAAAAGGTCAATTTCCGATCAAAAATGAGACCATGAAACTTGGTCTCTGCCACAACTAGAATATTACCTCCGAGCCGTAGCTCGGGATCCAGATGAAGATTACACTTATGGCAAAAGTGCACACAAGTGGTCTTCTGTGGGGAGGACCAAAACCCATTTGCTGTCACAAAAACTGAAAGATTGTTCAGGCCAATTTGCAGTTGTCTTTAAATGACCATCATGCTGAATGAAGAGAAGAAGATGCTAAAATTATCAACATAGAGGCCATTGCCTACAGATGGAGGAAGTTGTCTAGTAATAGAATCAATCTTGACAGCGAAAAGTGTAACACTCAGAATGCAGCCTTGTGGCACCCCCTGTTCTAGGGGGTACGGCCACGACAGAGAGTTGCCAACACGGACATGAAAAGAACATGCTGATAAGAAGTTGGAGAAGATCGGCACGTGACCTCTCAAGCCGAAGCTACAAAAAACATGCCGATAAGAAGTTGGAGAAGATCGGCATGTGACCTCTCAAGCCGAAGCTAATGGAGGTCACGAAGAATGCCGAATCTCCAAGCCGTGCCGTATACTTTTTCGATGTTGAAGAAAATTAACACCAGGTGCTCTCTATATAAAAATGAATTTCTGATTGCTAATTTGAGGCACATCAGATCGTCAAGAGTTGACCATTGCCTGCAAAAGCCACACTGGGTGTTGGAAAGAAGGTTGTGGTGTTCTAAATACCAGATGAGTCTGGCATTTACCATTCTTTCCAACACCTTGCATACACAGCTCGTCAATGCAATGGGGTGATAATTGGAAGGAATCTTAGAATCCTTTCCTGGCTTCGTGAAGGCCAAGATGAAGGCCTCCCACCAGAAGTCTGGAAGCTGCTCCTCGAGAAAAATGCGATTGAAAAGATGGAGCAGTCGATCCTTACTCGATGGCGAGAGATGTTGGAGCATGGCATAATGGACATTGTCTGGCCCAACAGCATATGCACGAGAGATGTGCAGAGCAAGGTGAAGCTCCTCTGCTGTGAATGGCCTGTTGTAAGGCTCCAGGTCATTTGAGCGGAAGGACAGTGGAGAGCATTCTGCCCTGCTCTTTTGGGCCAGAAACTCGGGGGAGTAGGAAGATGATGAAGAGATGGAGGAGAAGGAATCCCCCAGAGTGTCGGCAGTTGCTTTGGAATCAGCAATTGTCCATTCATTGTGCTCCAGGATCAATAACAAGTGGGACATGTAGTTCCCACCATCTTTTGGACTTTATCCCACATTACCTTAGAACTGGTCATGCGGGTGATAGAAGACATATGTTTGATCCAAGATTCCTTCTGGCTCTGGCACCGGACGAAATAAACTTTCGCCCTGGCACATTTGTACGTTTCAAGGTTGGGGGAAGTTGGATATCTCCATAACAACCTCCAAGTCTTGTTCTGAGCCTTACGAGCTGCAGTGCAAACTGGATTTCACCACGGTTTCGGAAAACCGTGTTGAAGTTTGAGGAATTGTTGATGCAGCTGCATCTACGATACAGGCTGTTATCTCCGCTACTGTCACATTGATGGGCTCCTGGATGACAGAGTGGTCATCGAGCTCAGAGAGCAGCTCAAAATCACTCCAGTCAGCCCGATGAAGCTTCCACTGTGAGATGCGTGAAGGGCTGCAAGGCCCCTAACAGGAGATGGTGCATGCCACGGGGAGGTGATCGCTTCAATAAGGATTGTCCTCAACCTCCCATATAAAGAGTGGAAGGATTGAGGAGGAGCAGTGAAAGCAACCTCTCCATGTTGACACGGTGTTCAACAAGGAGAGAGAAGGATCCAGGAGCCACTGCTCCAGGACTCCACCCCTCCTGTTGGTGTCAGCACTGCCCCAAAGTGGACTGTATCCATTGAAGTCCCCCATTATGAGGAAGGGGGACAGAAGCTGCAAAATGAGATCATCAAGGTCTTTCTGGAAAACGATGCTCCCAGGTGGAAGATATACAGAGCAGACAGTCAGCGAGAACCCCACGAAGAGGTGGACGGCTACCACCTCTAAGTTGGTGGTGAGGGGTATGACCTGGAATGGAGAATGGTTGCTCACAACGATGGTGACATCCCCACAAGCTAGACCATCTCCATCCCAGTCCCAGCGAACTAGCGAAAAGTGCCGGATCATGGGATCTGTGACTGGCTGCAAGTATGTCTCCTGCATGCACACTTAGATGAACTGGTATGCCTGAAGGAGGGCCCTGATGCCATCAAGATTCCTCTGGAATCCACAATTCCATTGTAGGAGTGTGACCATCTCAGGACTTAGAAGAGTGGGTGGATGATGAATTCCTATTCAGCTTAACTGCTGTAGAGGACAGTTTAGTGAATACGGGGTGGTCTGTATCCATGCCCTCAGAATCGTCTGAGGGCCCCAGCTGATATGGGGGCATGAAGCATATCTGGCACTGAAAACAGCACAGAAGTTTCAGTAGATATGGCCATACCTCACAATGTAAATAGCCTGCCTTAATGGAAGAAGACAGGCATGGTATGTTGAAGGTTATAATCAGTACCCGGATGGGTACCAATTTACCATCATGGCATGTCAAAATCCGATGGACCACTGTTACTCCTTGAGGCGTGAGCTCTGAGAGGATTTCCTCCTCGGTAACTTTGAAGAGGCCCCACTCAGTGATCACACCCCAAGATGAATTCAAAGTTTTGTGGGAAGTGACCTTGACAGCCACCCCACCAATCTCTCTGACTTTCAGGAGCAATTCTGAGTGTTTAGAACAAGCAGTCTCAAGCTGCAAGTCATCAGATTGTAAGCGCTTGATGGATTTTGGCTCTCCCACAAGACTTTTCAAACCTTTGTTGACAAAAAATGGGGACATGTTCCCAAGTTCATTAATTTTTGTGGCTGTATGTGTGGGAGGGATGCAGTGAGGTCTACCTATTTTTAATCAAATTTTTATGTTTAGTAAGATGCTGTATGTGTTCTGTTGTGAGCATGGAAGAAAATGGGTGAATTTTGGAATATGGGGAAATGAAGTGGTAAAAACTATGAAGTTTTTAAAGGAATCTTCACAGGCCAAGTACCAGATCACCCATGGAGTGGACACGATCAGGAATCTTGGGAACGAAGACACACAAAGAAGACAACGGCATAAATAAGAGACAAAGAGGAAGATGAGGGCTCATGTCGAGCCCTCTTGTTGGCATTGTTCATATCAATTTCATTATCAACTCTCTTGTTTTGTGTGGTTCAGTGTCCGCTGTCCCCTCTCTCCACGGAGCCCAACAAGGGAATGCCCAGTCGGGCACCAGGGCTACACGGGCATTATAACCACACAGACAGTGAGACAAGCACTCACAAATAAATAAAACAAAAATGAAAAGAGGAATATTCAGTTCCTTTTGTGTAGAAAGTTTATTTCTAAGTGGAAAATAAAATTGTGAACGACCAAACTGGGCTCACAAAAAAATTACAACTACAAAAGGAAAATAATTTGCGAGACTTGTAAACCTGTACCCGGACATGGGCAAGGTTACTCACTGCTGTGCATAATTGACCCTAGCAGGACCTGCCCACCAACTGATTGCTCCTGGGAGGGCCACCCCAGAGGCCCAGGAATCCGCTGCCCAGCCCCACAACAGGCTCCCCAATGGCAAGGCAGCCAAAGGGGACTCTGCCACTCATGAACTGAGGAGAGAAGACGGAAGCCCCCAAGCAACTACCAGGATCCTCCTTTCCCGAGACACGGGTCTGCAAGACTGCAGACTGGTGCGTGCGAATGCACGTACGGCAAACATGCGTGCGTGCATTCAGGAACCTGTAAAGGTAACCGAGCCAGCAGAACCTTCACAGGGTGGTCCCCTCACTGCGTACAGGAGCTCACACCAAGGGGCAGGAAATGTAGGATGTTGAAGTATAAAGTGTGACATAGAAACATAACATTAGAGTAACTGTGGGTTGTTTGTGGCCTATGGCTCTATGACTTGTTTCTTTTGGGTAGGTAACACAGAGTCATGCGCCGTGTGTGTAATTTGATGTGAACGTGATGTTCTTTTTTCTTTCGGCTCTTGGATTATCTTGCCCAGAGAGGGTAACAGGTAAGTGGATATGTACAATATATATTTTATGAGGGATTTTTAATGATATGCAGAAAAGGGTAAATAGTCTATCCCCCTTGTTTTTTCAAAATTTTGTTAAAATATGATAAATTATGAGTTAATTAAGATATTTAAGAATAGAAAGTATTTAATATTAGGGGGTTGTTAAAAGTGTTAGTCAGCTCTTTTGTAACGTTATGGGCAGGTTATTTGGAAGTGAGAGTTTGTTAATTTTTGTGGCTGTGTGTGTGGGGATTCTTTAAATTCTTTGCAGTGAGGTCTACCTTTTTTTTAATCAAATTTTTATGTTTAGTAAGATGCTGTATGTTTTGTTGTGAGCATGGATATGGGTGAATTTTGGAATATGGAGAAATGAAGTGGTAAAAAGTATGAAGTTTTTAAAGGAATCTTCACAGGTCAAAAAAGGAAAGGTAAAAAGTATAAAGTTTTTAAAGGAACCTTCACAGGCGAAAGGGGGCCCTGCTAGTCATGAGCCGAGATGGGGGGGCCCCTCAGCAACTACCAGGATCCTCCTTTCCTGGGACACGGGTCTCTGCACACAGCAAATACACCCGAGCAATAAGTACCATTGCCATGGTAACAGTACTTTGCATTTGATGTAAACTAGAATTATCATTACCATGGTAGCAAAAAAAAATCTTTTTTCTAGAAACCCGTAATTGGGTTTAGGGTCTGGGGATTGTGGGAATCATCAAAAAAGGGCTGTTTTGTTACGCTGCCTAAAAGAAAAATGGTGGATGAGGACTGTGATGTGCATTACTGCCTTTTATTATTGCAAAAAAAAAGTTACCTTGATCCTTACTGTTCCTTCATTATAATAAGTAGCAGTTACATTTAATTTATTGATATCTTTTGGAAATCCAGATGGAACTACCCTCTGAAGAACAGCCTGAAGACCTCTTTTAAATGTTTTAATGCTTGTTACTTTGTAACCAACATAATTTGCAGGATAAAAGCAATATGGAATACCTAATGGGGGGAAATTTGCTACCCTATAGTTTTCTTCTCGCTTATTGTTTATTGGATGCCAGCAACAACCTCTTGATGTGCATTGTTCTTCTGTAACTGGTGCATCGGGATAACAATCAAATTTTTGCAAATCAGGAACTCCAGAACACAATGGACCCATAGCTGCAGAAACAGATTCGACAGTTGTATCATAATTTATCTTCGTAGTGTGGCTGTCTTTTTCCACTAAATCATCTTTTGATTTTTTGTCTATCAAACCAAAATAATCAGTTACTGTTTGTGGTAAAATTTTTATTAAAACGAAACTGTTACTGTCGTCATGTTCCGAAGATACAATGAAGATATTGAAAGGCTGTCGAAAGGAGTTTAGGCTCTTTATATACCACATACCTAAAGACATCAGGCAAAATACGCTAACGAGCCATACCATTAACCATAAAACCATAAAGTTCTTCTTTCTAGTAAATGGCTTGGTTTTCTTCATAAAATCAATTTCCGATTCTTTCTCATTTTGTACCAACATCTTTTTATCATCTCCCTTTGAATCCATGCTTACAAGTGATTCGATTAACATTGAATGAAAAACAACTTAAAACATAAGAAGCACACTTATTTCTGCAAGTTCAGCGGAATTAATTACATTCCAGAGCAACACGTCGTTGTTCAGCTTCATGTAAGACATCCATCGAGGTGCAGACATCCGATACACGTGATCACTGCAGCATGTAATCTAGCACATGATTAAACAACTGTCATACGGTTACCGTTACTGTTGCTCTTCACACATCCTTTTAAAGATTAGATTGCGTTGCATATTCTCGACTAAGTCTTCCACGGCATTACAGTTGTGATCCTGATCTTTTAATTCATGCATGCAGTTGTTCTTTTCTTCAGAAAGTACAGTATCTTTAGTGGGTTTGACTTCACAATCATTAGATGACAAATCTGGACAGATATATGTCGCTGAAAAAGTTGAGCCTGCATTGTTCCCACTGTTTGACTTAGGACTGAAAAAACTTGATACCTTTGGGTGTTTCTTGACTACTTCTTCTTGTTGAAAACGTCTTTTACTGTTTTCATAGCCGGATAACTTTTTGGAGGCATTTCCTAATTTTAGGAGTAGGAAAAAATAAAATAAATCGAAAATGTCTAAAGAAAACAAATAAAAACACTACGGTATATCATTATAAATGGCAGAAAACAAAAATCACAAGAACAATCTCAGAAACAAAAGAAAAATTTACAGCAGTCACTTCGACGTCTGAGAAGATACTGAACAGATACTTTGTTGCTTTTCTAGTGGAAAAACGTATCGTACAGTAACGCCAATATCAATAATAAACTCCGCGTGAACTTACACTAGAGATTTGGCAACCGAGCATCTTTGGGTGTCGTTAAAAGTGACACACACACACACTCTCTCTCTCTCTGTATATATATACATGAACCTGCTTTTTTTTTTCATCTTAAAAACGTCAGATTGAAAAAATATTTTATTATTTTCACTTTTTCTTTTTTTGGAAGATCCTTGATGGCGCCCCTAAGCACATGGCGCGCCCGGGCATCTGCCCGAGTTGCCAGTACCTTGAGCCGGCACTGCTTATAGATAAAGTGTTGCCATACGCACTCTATGGATACTGCGCATGGCATCACTTATTGAAGCTCGCATCGTAATAGCTGATTGGTGAAAGGGTGAAATTTTTTTATCGCAGTTCGATCCTATAGTACTATTGTGCTCAACTTAACAAATTAACACACATTTATTCACTCAGATAATTACTTATTTTAAATAGTAAAGTTCCATCAATTCAGAAGCAGAGTTCAGGAAAACAACTCTGTATCATTTCAAAACTAAGTTTTCTTTTGTCAGTAAGTGTTATGGTAATGAAATAACTCAGAATTATAACAACGAATTACAACTCAACCAGAGACATATCTGGGAAATTTTCATAGGAAGTTTGAGCAAATTATAAAATCATCCCATTCATACAAAGTAGTTGCCCATTATGAACGAATAAATGCTAAATAGTTTAATCTGTTTTCATAGATCACGTACCTGGGTGCCACCCCTTTGATTCCGCTGGTGAACTAAAATGCACGTTAATTTGATTTCATTAATTCATTGAGGTGTAGAGTTCTTGTACCCGTGTAGCAACTGGCTGAATAATAAATAACAAGCTCACGCTTAAGTATAGAATACATTATTAGAAAATAGGTATGTTATTAGATACCACTTTTGACATAGTGTTTTATGGTATATCAATCTTCAAAGGATACAAATTCTACTATATTTAATTTTACAAATTCTTTAATATACCTTAATATATAATCCGAAATCGTATCACATATTTTGCTAATAAGTTTTTCCCCTAATTTTTATTGTCTTATTCATATACAATTAATGCATTATATAAAATTATTTTACTCTTAGAATTTACTAAATCATTAAGATGATTTTAAATGGGGAAAAAAGGGTGGGAGAAAAATTTTCGCTTGGATCAATTCTTAAAGTTGTATAAAAAAAAATTTAGATATCATGAGTATTATTACATATTCTAAAGAGTTTAATTCAGGTATGGATTCAAGAAAAATGATTCAATCATTGCTTTTCGTGTTTACACCAAAAAGATATCACAATATGATTCCTCTTTATATTGAAAGCCCATTTAACGCTGTCTTTTAATACAGGCATATAGGGTGTCCGGGATGTAACTGATCGATCACTGATCTGAAGAAACAAAATACTTTTTCTGTAGTTGACGTACATGTATGTGATTTTGACAACAAGGAGGAATACTTCGCAAGTTTCAGTGGTTGCTAGTAGATTTCAATGTGCGCACCACGTGTGGCACGTCAAATGGTATTCCATTTCTGCCCGAGTGTTGATGAGCATTTGGGAAGTCACAGAGGCAACAGCAACAACTATCCGCTTGCGAAGTTCAGTTCAATCATGTCTGTAACTGAGATACAGTACACTTTGTCTCTGACATATCCCCAGAGAAAGAAGTCACAAAGTATCAAGTCAGGGGACATCGGTGGCCAAGGAATGGGGCCCCCTCGCCCAATCCATATGTTCGGAAACCGTTTGTCGAGAAACTGTTTGACCGGACACCAGAAGTGAGCAGGCTTACTGTCTAGTTGATAAATGTAGCCATCGGGAACATGGGTCTCTACAAAAAATCCCAACGTATTCAGGTACACTGCTCCAGTTACACACCTCTCACAGAACAACAACAGGCCGATGATGTTGGTTTCTGTCAAGCCACACCTCACATTTAATTTGGGGCTGTCGCACTCATGAGTCGGGACATGTAGATTTTCCGATCCACAAATGCTGATGATTTAGCCCTTTTGGCAAATGATGTTGATGAGATGAATTTTTTCATTCGAGCTGTTGATGAGACTGATAGTAGAGTAGATTTGGTTATAAACAGAGAGAAAACTAAAGTGATGAAAATTGGTCAGGCAGGTTGTGATTCAGTTAATCTTAATGGTTGCAGTCTTGAGCAGGTGTCATAGTTTAATTATCTTGGGAGCTATCTAATAGATACTGGTGATGTGTGGCATGAGATTAACAGACAAATAGAGATTGCTGCCGGGATTTTTAAGCATTTACGGAGAGTGTGAAGAAATAGGCGAATACACCTAAAGACTAAAATTAGACTGTATAATAGTTTGGTTCTTTCTACGGTTAGTTATGGTAGTGAAACTTGGATACTTTGTAAACAAGACAATAGGAAACTTGATGCTTTTGATTCTAGACGCTTACCATAAGATCTTGGGCATTAGGTGGTTCAGCTTTGTAGCTAATGATAAGGTTAGGCAAAGGATTAGGCAACCTCTTTTGAGCAGCATATTGTGCAGAGATTGTTGGTTTAGCCGTGTTGCTCGTATGGATAATTATAGATTAGCGAATAAGGTCATGAACAGTGTGCCTAAAGGCCTCAAAAAGAGGAGGAGACCTAGGATGCGGTGGCCAGATGTCAAGTAGTACCTTGTTATAATTGGTGTGCAGTGGCCGGATGCAGCAGTGTAGCTCAGGACAGATATGCTTGGAAACGTAAATTGCACGGTATGGTTGGACCTCCGTAGCTTGAGGATAATGATGATGATGATGATGAAATGAAACAATTATATCGATTTACCAACCCGATACGGGAAAAATCGCCTCATCACTGAATACTATCCTCTCCTGGTAATCACTTTCATTGTCAATTAGTGATATTTCACCATACAGTTGTAATGGAGCTTGGAATCAAGTTGCTCTAACCTTTGTACAAGCTGCAATTTATACGCATGAAGGTTCAGCCTCTTGTGCACCACGTCATGAACTGTGAACTTCGGAATCTCTGCTGGAAACCAGCTTGTTGAATGGACATTCGGGGGACTTTGCTGAAAGACCGCTTAGATGGCTTTCTTGCATTCAACCATCATCTTTTGATTTCCACCAGCATTTTGCCGATAAAACTTTCCATGAATCAACAGGTGGTTGTGATCTTGATGGTACTGTCCTGTGATATGTTTACAAAACATCCTCTGCACTTTCACAGGAAACCTAAATTCTGTGAGCCAATAATACCATAATTTCCCCGCCCTGCCCACGGTCAGTAGGGGACACCAATGGGCTTGAAAAGGCCGCCGTCCGTCGGATGGGACGTTAAGCCGTGGCCCCGTGTGCGGGAGAGCCATACCCTGTGCATGTTAAAGAACACGCTGGATGGCCTTGACGGGAGGTTACCATCTGTCTCCCAACAGCTGTTCCAGTGGGTCCCCTCCCCCAACCTTCTCTGAGCCTTCGGGGTCCTTGTGGCCTGGCCATTTAGCCCATAGTGTGCAAAAAAGTGCCGCTCAGAGGTAAAACAACCCAACCCAACCCAATAATACCATTGCACTCTCTGCTAAGGTGTGAAAGGTGCCATTTACACCTATGTGCCGTCTTTCCTCACTGCGCATGAGTTGCTTGGTTGCCATCAGCACTCTTGTGAAACTTACTGCATTTATACATTTATTGGCACAAACAGAATGCACATATCGTCGTTACAAATTATTTTTTCTTATCGATCAGTTTCATATTGGATATCCTGTATATGCATATAAGGAGCTGAGATACATTTCTGTATGGCTACATTTTTAATTATTTGTTAGTTTTATCATGCCTAGTTTGTTACCAAACCAAATTATTAATAAAACCTAATTTTTATTAAAAAATATCTTATTTGGTATTTTTTAGATTTCCAAAGATGAAAAAATTAAGTAATTTATGGATTATTGCCATTAGAGCTACATACAAACAAATGGAAATTCCTTTTTGTATTCAAAACATTTTGCTCAAGACTGTTTTGATGTGACAGGGAAGAACTAGACCAGTAATAGACGGAGCATCGATAGAAGAAAGCCATGCATCCCCATCTGTCATGTGATAGACGGATCAGGAATCTCTGTTGGTGTTAGTTTACTTATTAAGCTTTGAATATATCACATTTTTTTGTTTCTTCTTGCAAAACATTTCATTTTCTAACAATTTCGCCTTCTTCACAGGAATTTTTCGAATTTTAAATGAAAATAATCGAATTTTTATGTTTGTATTTGCATGAAACTGCCAAAAGTATTAGAATTTTTATACTTCTCCTTTGCCAAGATTTTGAAATTTACCTAAAATTATTATTATTTGAATTTTGCATGTATGTGACAATAATAAATTCTGCGTAAAGATTTTTAACTCGTTGACGAAACACGAGCTATTTTTCCTTTTTCATATATCTATACGTCTGACAATATTCAACTTTTTTTTCCTTAATAGCTATTTCCCTAACCCCCACACATCATCCATTAGTTCATTTCCAATGTTACAGGGTACTAAAAGAGGGAAATAAAAACTTTATTCCTTTAAAAAACGAGAATACCATATTCACCAGAGGCCATATGTTATTCTTATGATTTTACCATAAATACGATGGGTGATCATTTAATTCTTGGATTGACGCCATATGTACTCATACGTAGCGATTTTACAAAGTAGCAATAGATGGCGCTGTGTGTGACCGCTGTGAAGGAGGCTCCACGTGCTAAGGTCATTTGGCGTTGACTGCTGTTGTGTTAAGACTGTGATTCGAGTTGTGTGTCATAGACGTTCGTTCTGAATGTCGGAAATTCAGACAGAACAACAGTGTGTCATTCGTTACTGTGTTAGGCGAGGCCTAAGTGCTGCTGCGACTGTTGAAGAGATGAGTGAAGCCTATGGTAATGATTGTCTTTGAGGTCTGCCATTTTTAAGTGGCATAAGTGATTCAAATATGGACGCAAATCTGTTGCCAATGACCCAAGACCTAGTTGGCCTTCTTCCTCAATAACTCCTGAGCAAATTGAAAGCACTCTGGCAATCCTGAATGAAGACAGACAATTGTGTTTTTTGACATCAAAGGTGTTCTCGTTACTCATTTTGTGCCTCGTGGAACAAACATGAGTAAGGAAGCTTACTCGAAGGTTCTAAGAACCAAATTTTGGCATGCCATTCGTGAAAAATGTCTGGAACTTTCTGGTGTGGCTTGGTTTCTCCATCAAGACAATGCCAAGCCCCATACGGTTAATATTGTGCAGCCAGTGATTTCTGCCACATCCTCCATAATCCCCAGACTTGGCACCTTGCGATTTTTTCCTCTTTCCACGAGTGAAGAAAGTTTTGAAAGGTAAAAATTTCGCATCCAACGACGAAGATTGCAGAGCCACAATGACAGCACTTCGCACGCTTTAGAAAAATCGCTTCAAAGGCGCTTTTAATACATGGGTACAATGATGGCAAAAATTTGTGAAGTTCAAGGGAGAGTATTTTGAGTAAGACAAATGCCAGGAAGATTCAGAGATGATATTTAATGAAACGTTTTGCTTCTGTCCACGAATTAAATGATCACCCCTTTTGTATCAAATTAAGGACTACAACTGCGTAACATATCACCTTACTAATCTTTATGATAATATATATATTATCAATTTCTGCATGAGTCGTAATTGTTTAGTTTAGCATTATAATGTACATATGTGAATTTCTTAATATTTTTTCAGCCGTCAGAACCCGTTTTCATTGTCAGCGTATATGGATGGCAATCAAGAAGCATCTGGAGAATTGTATTGGGATGATGGAGAATCAATAGGTAAACAGATTAATTAGAGGCAGCATTTCAAATTAGCTGAAAGGAGAAATGGAAAAAAAAGCACAATTAACATTCTGTAGTAGATGGATGATATTTAGTGGAAATGATTTAGTAGTAGATGATTGATATTCTGTCAGAAGATGATATTTAATGTAACATTTTGCTTCTGTATACGAATTAAATGATCACCCCTCGTACATTTAATACTTAAGTATGCACTAATTTTTTATGGATATTGCAATACAGTTGATTATACACCAAAGAGGCAAAACATTATGACCAGCGTATCTTTATTCAAATCGAACCAACTGCAGGTAAATGACGGTTCATATGAAGGTCATGAAATGATATAAATAATAACTGATACTGAGCTCTGTTAATCAGTGCTATTCTAGTTCTGCAGATGGAAAAGGCAGATTTAAGTGAGTCTGACAAAGGCCAAATTGTAATGGCCATATGACTGGCTCAGAGCATTTCCGACATGGCAAGGTTTGCAGAGTGCTCATGATCATCCAGTCTGAGGAGAGGAAAACAACAAACTGCCAGCATGGTGTGGGCCAACCATGGCTCATCACACAGAGGGCTCATCGATGCTTTATGTGAGTGAAGGCTATCCTGTATGGTACGAGCCAACAGAAGGAACAATGTGACGCAACTCACCCATAATTTGTATGCTGGTAATGGGTATATGTCACAACACACAGTACGTCAAACTCTGCTGAAAATTGGGCTGCATAGCTGCACCTGCTCGGAGTGCCCATGTTAATCTCCCCATGCTAATCACGTGAGCATCAAATCTGGACCTTAAATTATTGAAAGTAGGTCATCTGGTCCAATGAATCTTGATTCCTGTTGCACCATGTGGACGGCCTGGTAAATGTGGATCATTTACCTGGGGAAAGTGTTGGCACAAGGATGACAGTGGGACAAAAACACGCCAGTGAAGGAGGTGTAATGCTTTGGGCAATGTTGTGCTGGGAAACCCTGGGTCCCATCATTCATGTGCAGGAAACTATGATGTCTACCACCATCATTACAGACCAGGTACATCCTTTCATGGCAACGGTATTCCACTCTAGTAGTGCCTTCTTTCAGCAGGATAATGTGCCATGCCACATTGCCCAGATTATTCGAGAATGGCTTGTGGAACACGAGGAAGGCTCCCAGGTATTGCCTGGCCTCCAAATTCCCCAGACATCAATCCAATCGAGCACCTATAGCTTGTGTTCAGACAGCATATCCGATCCGTGGCAGCTGAACCACATAACTTACAAGAATTAAAGGATCTGCTGGTAACATGTTGGTACCAGATACCACAAAACACCTTTACAAATCTTGTAGCATTCATGCCTCACCAGGTAAGAGCAATTTTGGTAGCATATGGAGGACCAACATCATATTAGGCAGGTGGTCATAATGTTTCGGCTCTTCGGTGTAATAACTATTGATAATAGAAGGAAATTGCACAATCCGTATGGATATTTGGAAATTTTACTTTGGGAGGGAGGGGAGCAGAAATTTTTAATATCACAATACTCTAAAATATGAAAATAAATACGACAATGAAATATTTTTACAATACATAGATGATTATCATTAATTTTTTTGAATACTGTGTAATCTACTGAAAACAATGACATTTTTCGAAAACGTTTTAACATTTTGCAGGCATTTCGTGCAATGATTTTTTTGTCCCTACATATAGCTATAAACTACATATTTAGCAGTCTATGCACATTATTCATTGCTTAACTTGGTAATAGAAGACCATAGGCTGTAGACAACATGCTATCAGAAGATTTATCTTTGTCTAAGCCACCATAGTTATACACCACACCACTTTTTGTTAATAAAACATAACAATTTAAATCAAAAGAATTATTTATGAAATAATATCTTATTTCCAAACCTTTCATTGCAAGCGTAGTCAACATAGGTACGAGCCATCTTCACTCAAAATATAGTTTTAAAGCTTTATTTAAAGTAATAATTGTGTTCATGGGTGTCTTAGAATAGGTAGAAATTAAAGAAAATGAGAAAAATCGCGATAATTCGCCAAAACGTTGTGCGATTCTCCCCAGACTTGTTCATGTAACCAGTAATGCGAATGAGCATATCATATGCAAATTAGTCTAGGGTGCGTCATTTTGCATAAGCGGATTGTGACATAAAAACAGGTGTTTTGGAGTGATTGTTACTTTGTGTTGTAAATATAAGTAAAAAAATTCGAAATAGCCATTTTCTACGAATGACCTCGAGACATCATTATGTGATGTCTCGAGGTCATTCCTAAATAATGCAAAATAAATGTGGTGTAGAGTATTTGGCAGGCTAAAGGCTGATGTAGCAAGATGGCTGAATGAGAGTCCTTCTGTGGTGGGGCGGGGGTGGCTCACTCTGTAGCACGCCAGGCTCGTAATCTGTAGTTTCCAGGTTCGAGTCCCAGCTGGGTCAGCGTTGAGATTTATCTCCACAAAATTCCCCGCCCTGCCCACGGTCAGTAGGGGACACCGATGGGCTTGGAAAGCCCGCCGTCCGTCGGATGGGACGTTAAGCCGTGGCCCCATGTATGGGAGAGCCATACCCTGTACACGTTAAAGAACACGCTGGATGGCCTTGACGGGAAGCTACCATCTGTCTCCCAACAGCTGTTCCAGTGGGTCACCTCCCCCAACCTTCTCTGAGCCTTCGGGGTCCATGTGACCTGGCCATTTAGCCCATTGTGTGCAAAAAAGTTCCGCTCAGAGGTAAAACAACCCAATCCAACCTTCTGTGGTCCATAGACTGTGGAATCAATTTCTTATTAGTACGGATTCTGCATCTCAGAGGTTTAGCTGAGGAAGGGCTACAGTTACAAGCGCTTACAAGACCGATATTTGCGATTAACAGCATGACGGAACAGGATGTCTACTCCCTCTCAGCTATGATCTCAGCTATGATCATCTCTTTGCAGAAGCCACTGGGAGGGTTGTATCAGCTTCTACTGTGTATAGAAGGCTTCATGAGGGAGGTCTGTACGCTAGAAGGCCAATAATTTGTATAACCTTCACGTCACAGGAGAGAGCAGTTGAATTGGGTACACACTCATTTTAACTGGACAAAAGAGCAATGTAGTTCTGTATTCTTCACAGATGAGTCCAGATACTGATTGCATAGTGATTCTGGACATTGTTTGATATGGAGAGAATGAGGTACCCGCTATCATCCCAGTAACATCCGTCAAAGAGATAGTTACAGTGGAGGTAGCATGTGTGTTTGGAGTGGCATTTCCTTAGGCAGCCGCACAGACCTATATGTGTAGTCGAGTGGGATCTTCAATGCTCAAAGGTATAGAGATGGTATCCTGGACCCTTATGTATATCCTTACGCTGGTGCAATAGGTGAAACATTCATCTTACTAGACGATAACGCTAGTCCACAAATAGCTCGACTATTGGAACAAAACCTTCAACGGGAGACCATTATGCGCATGGAGTGGCCAGCTCGATCTCCCGACAAAAATCCAATTGAGCATGTGTGGTCTCTAGGAAGACATGTTGCTGTCCTCAACCTGCCACCTACTGAACTGATTCACATCATAAACAGCATGGAACATCGCTATCGTGCTTTGCATTGCTATAAGGGGTAACCACATTCCTTATTAAAGAACATTGCCCATTGCATTCAGACACTTCATTTTTGAGCAAGTTCCTGTGTTATGTTTGGACGAAAAATGTTTCTACTGTAAAATATTTTATACCATTCTGAAACTAGCATTGTAATTCACGTTTTCATCAAATTTTATTAAAATCATTCATATAGTTTTTTTGTTTATCATACTTTTTACTGAGTTTTCCTTAATTTATCGAAACCAGAGTAGCTAGCAACTTAAGACAAATATATTCACTTACTCACAACTAAGTGAATATATTTGTCTTAAGCTGCTAGCTACATTAATTTATTAGAAGTGTTCATACAGTGCCTCTCAATTATCTCAAAAGCTTTTAGTCAGTAACACACGACTTTCGCCTTCCACGTCCTTTTACCTCTATTACTGGTCTATTGGGAAGAATCAAAGATTTACATATGCTAAAGATAACTCTGGCAACCGTACCATATGCCACAACGGAGCGGAGCAAGTTAGGAAGAAAGGACACCTTTAATGTAGATTTACCGAGGTTTTACCATATTTACAGACGAGTTTTTAGTCTCTATATGACATTGGACAATCGTGTTCTGCTGTAGGACACATAAATCTTTAAAACCAAGATAGATCTCTTAATTTCTTCAACTGTTATATTTAATATTTTGAAGCAAAATTAGCTGCAATTTCTTATTGTTATTCTATTAACTCCTGCCACTCAAATCCCGTGCATTGAGTGGCTGACACATTTCTTGTTCGGAGCAGCTTAATGACACTGGTAGATTCAAGCAGATGACTGGGCTCGGCCCCTTGCCGTCTGCACTGTAAACTGACTTGGTATATGAGAATAGAAGTCTCTGTCACTTGCAAGAGAGCGAGTACTCCTAAACAAAACTTCAAAAATTCATTACAAAATGCTGAAATAATCAGTTCTACATATATAGGATGTTCAAACTGCTGCTACCAAGATATATATTAATTTCTTCAAAAAAGTTTATTTAATCTCTTCTATTAAGAAAATATTAGCTTTCTAGTTCATGAATTGGGTTAGTGCCACTCAAAGCAATCACGGATTTTAATATTATAATCATAGATTCAGTCGTTGTGCGAACCTGTTCCTATAATTTTCTTTCAACGAAATTCGGCAAACCAGTCCTTAATTCTTTTGGATAGGCTGCTATTCACATTCCGGCTGTCGCAATTATTGCTCATTGCTCGCGCTATTCCACGGACGATTGTTGCCCAAATTACAATTTCAATAAAATTTTGGGTTTTTTTTTTCACTATGAAAGGGAGGTAAGGTGAGAGAGGACCAGGTGCTAAAATTTCTGAATCCCACCACTGAGTAAAACATTATATAAAATTTTATGAAATATAAACGATTTATTTTTTATCTCAATATTATTTGTCAATGGCTTCTCTTCGTATACATTAAACTACTGTATCTATTACTGATAACTTCTACTAACTTAAATCAGGAGAAATGTCCTTAGAATAGTAAAAGTAGTTTTATTCTACTTCGTAGCTAAAAAGGTTAGTTGTTGTTTAGAATGAATCATAGTCGTATGCATGGCCGGCTCTAGGGGCGGGTTAAGGGTCATCACCCTTCCTTTGTTTAAGAATGCGAATAAAGATAAAAGAGGCAAAAATTGTTAAACTTATTTACATTTCATGCATTTTTTTAAGAAATTTTTTAAAAACCTGTGAAATGGAGTGGGATTTGGGTTGGGTTGTTTATCTCTGAGCAGCACTTTTTTGCACACCATGGGCTAAATGTCAAGGTCATAAGGACCCAAAGGCTCAGAGAAGATTGGAGCAGGGGATCCACTGGAACAGCTGTTGGGAGACAGATGGTATACTTCCGTTAGGGTCATCCAGCGTTCTTTAACATGCACAGGTTATGGCTCTCCTGCACACAGCTTAACATCCTATCCGATGGACAGCAGCCTTTCCAAGCCCTTCGGTTTCCCCTACTGAACATGGGCAGGACGGGAAATTTTGCGGGGAAGAAAACAGAGGGGAAGGAAATATTATACTGCAATGGAAGTCAAGTATCTCCCCCTCATTCGATTTTTTTCTAGATCCGTGCTTGATTGTATGAAATACTTTCCGAAAATATTTTGACATCACATACTAGACGCCAAGTTTAAATGCAGGGGACAGCAACACAAAAATTCTGATAGGTTTAGAATCGTACAACGATCTTAATTCTAGAAGTATAGAAAAGAAAATAGATGCCCTAAACACCTTAAGCTGTAATAAGAGGCGAAGCAGACGATGACCATGTGTTTTGGACATAAACACTGTACAAAGTATATGTCATATATCAAGTTAATGTATTTACTTTATATGACAAAAAAATGCCCTTGTTGAAATATTTTTAAGTAATTAAGAAAATGGTTGAATTAAATAATACGTGAAAAAGATATAGATATCTGTGATAGATATGCAATATACACTCAGAAAGCATAAAATATTTCATTGCAGAGAAAAATCAAACTTTTGAAAGTTGTAAAAAAGGATTTTTAAAAATTCTAAATCATGAAATTTTCGTTAAGTAAATGTCAAATGATGTATTTAGCAATATTACTTTTCTATTTAATTCACGTTATTTTACAATAATCCTACACTTGTTCAGGTATGAAAAAGCCCTTGCCTTCAGTTACGCTACCGTCTAACCATTACTTCCATCACAGAATGCCGCTATCATTTACTACCAGTGTAAGGGAGTATGCGTTATTGATCGATTCTTGCATTAATAACGCTTTAGAGTGAGTGACTGCCTTATTTAACATCTACATATCGAGCAATATTGAATAAGTTGCCTTTCCCCGAGCTTTGATGGCACTATGAGCGACAACGTCAGGAAGTTTTAAGAAGTCAGAATTAGGGGGTAATGGAGCTGGTGATGGCTTAGTGGGTAGAGCATATGACATGTAACTAGGAAACATGGGTTCGAATCTACATTCATTAGCAAAACTCATTTTTCCAGAAATTATTTCTTGAATTATATGTCAAAAGACAATCTGTGTATTTATTATTGATTAAAGCCACTATAAATAAATAAATAAATAAATACCCCCTCAAGCAGCTGCTTGCCACAGAGGTCTGACAGGAGCCTGTCAGTTTATATGCCACAGTAGGAGATCTGAGAGGATGGCAGGACCTCAGCAGAAAACAACACGAACATCCATGCCTTACCATGCCAAACTTTATCTGTTTGTAAAGTACATAATTATAATACAACAAAAAGTGGGTTAAAGGCAATTACGACTCTCCATACACCCATTTACAAAAAAAACTTTCTAGATCATCCAAATTTGTTAACTGTCTGAAATTTTGCTCGATCAGGTGGTCACAAGAGCACTTCACCCCCTTTGCTAGGTGACTAGATAAATTAATAGATTAAGTTATAAACAGAGAGAAAATTAGAGTTGAAATTAATCCAGTGGATCAATTTCAAGTCTAATTTTTACTCCAATTATAGGAGCAAGTTTTTGATATCACAGCCATTTGAAAAACTGGTTTTTCAAATGGCTGTGATATAAACTGGTTTTTCAAATGGCTGTGATAATGAATCAGTGGCTTCAAATGGCTGTGATATGAATGTGATTTTCAATGGCATTTGAAAACCTGCAGTTTGCTTGAGGATTATGTACTTACATTAGTATGTCAGTCATTTATTCAACCACAAATGACTTGAGTATCCATGAGAGTTTTAAGTTTTGCAAAGTAGCAAGATCTTCGTATATTGGTTGAATTGTCAACTGATTGCAGCGAATTATGTATTAATGGGCACCATTCAGTGACAAGCCTTGCAAAGCTTTCTTCAAAAGTGCCTATCTTTACTGATATCTTACGCCTAAGGCAGATTTGCTTTGTTCAGCAGTAGCATATCGTATTGGGAGGCAGAATGTTCACATCCCTTGAGAAAAAAACATATTTGAACGAGATAAAGAAAATGATATCTACAGTTAAAAAGGTTGCTTTATTAACCTAGTCATATGAAAATGACTAGGTAGTGTCAGGCATTTATCCTGAATTTAGTTTCAAGAGGAAGGGAGGCGAGAATAAAACTTGAGTAGGGTTTCCCAATTGCTAAAATACTGTAATGCAGAAGACAAGAAAGATTAAAAATGATATTCAATATGGCAGGAAATTTTATAGTTTATTTATTTCTCAATTTATTTTTAGTGTTGAGCATATATTAACCTAAACAGAATTATACACAGACACCAGTTTTTGATTTCAAAGCTAACATAATAAGTTTCAGATTTGGTATGACACGATGGGATTTCAGGGGAATTACCAGACCCCCAGGGACGTTTTTGGGTAGTAGCACTTCACATGCAACTTTGAAAAAGTTTGAAATATTCACTCTATTAGCATCTGATCTATCTCCCTAAAAAAAATCCTCGTATCATAATGAATGAAGTACACTGCTCGACATTGAAAGTGGCCCACCGAGAAGGACATGTCGTAGAAACATGCAAATAGAAGGGTGGGTGTGCGCAATATAGATATGCAAATGATAATAATCCGGAGCCAATGACATGTGTGGCTCAAGAGATAAAAGGTGCAAGAAGGAACAGGGATAGTATTGTGTTTATGCAGGTGGAAGTCGTGCGAACGATTGAGATTAGGTAATTGTTTGGAAATTGTTCAGCAAAGGCCGAAAATGCTTGGTATACGCTGTCGGCAGGTTTATGGCTATTTGGATGCTTTTGAGAGAGGAAGAATCATAGATCTATGTGAAGCTGAATGGACTACACATCGTCTCTGACCATGTTCATCGAGATGCACGAAGTGTTGGATGCTGTTGGCAACAGTGGTAAAATAAAGGTTCTAACATGCGTCGCAGAGGGAGTGGTGCTGTCAAACAGATGTCAGCACAGCTTGATAGGTGCATTGTTCGACATGCTCGTTCGTCACCACAGAGCACTGCAGGCGATATTTGATGGGCTGTTAGCAGCCATGGACATCCCATAACAACCGGAACTGTAAACCAAAGTTTACATGAGGCACACCTGCAACCTAGGCAACCGTTATGTCGACTGCAATCCATCTTAGCACTCGTCTGGCTTGGTGCCAAAGTCATGCAAAATGGGGTCACGAATGGAACACTGTTGTGTTTAGTGATGAATCTTATTTCTGTCTGGGTGCTGACAATCAACGAGTATGTAGTGACAACCCTGGCAACAGAACGGATCCAGCTTTTGTTCGTGACTGGCACACTGCCTGTCAGCCAGGCACAGTGGTAGGGGTGTTATTGGATATGACAGCAGGTCACCTCTTGACTGCATCACGGGAACACTGAAAGCTGCACGATACATTAGCACAGTTCTGAAGCCTGTTTTACCATTCTTGGGAGACATGCAGCAGCCCATTTTCCAGCATGACAACGCCCATGTACACACGGATAGGGTCTCCAGAAAATGTTTGCAACATGCTCAAGTATTGCCATGGCCAGCACAATCTCGAGATTATCCCAATAGAAAATCTGTGGGACCACATTGGATGACAAGGCAATCCTCTCACCGGTTGGGGCGGAATCTCGATGAATTATGGGAGCAAGTCAACGCTTCTTCGTGTGCAATTCCTCAGGACCATATCCGTTGACTATATTATTCCATGCCATGCAGTATTGCCGTTCACGGCGGTGAAACCACCTACTGAGGCAGTCACATTTTGTTGCATTATCTCCTCTTCTAAGTGCTGTAAGTAGCTGCAAATTAAATCATGGCATGCCAATATGTATCGTTATATGTGTGCTGCAATTCACACCTATCCTCTCACACTTCTTCAAGGTGGGAAAACTTTAATGTCGTGCAGCGTATATTAGCTCACTTAAAATAAAATAATTGCTACCTTTTCAGTTTTATAAAAAAATCACTCAACCAGTTAATTGCCACAAACGCCTGACATAAGGCTGTCATTGTTATATGCCACAGAGAAAATCTGTGAAGCAGGCAAGATCTCAGCAGGACAATATAAGAAAACATCATTGAGGTAATATTTCTAGAGACAGGACTGGCAACGGACGCCATGAACACGTATACAGATGATAAGCCTAATCGATAGTGAGGCGAAAGTTGGGTGTTTCTAATAAGTCAACAGTGAAATGCCTACTTCATGCTCCGCGTACGGATGCAAAAATAAATGCTGTAAAGGAAGTAATTTGACATTTCATAGGTTAGTACTTTAAGAAAATTACGAGATGTGTTCTTTGCGATAAATTAAAAATTGAAATTGTTAAACTAAGGGATTTAAAAATAAAAGGTTGTCAACTTTTCAATATACCTTTCTGTTCAAGTCGAATGTAATTCACGAATTTTTTAATATATGAAACTAATAATATTTGCACATGTAAAGTAGGTGATTTAAAGCCTGAATTAACATGAAATTAAAAGAATGTTTTCGTACATTTTATTACAATAAGAAATATTAAGCATATGGCATTAAGTTTATGAGACGTCTGCTTTGCATTTTTTATTTTACCAAAGTGTATTATTATTTAGGTAACATATTATATATTGTGCAAGATTTGTGTTTTTTTATAGCATGAAATTAAATTCTGTCATTTATTAGGAGGAGATTCGATTTCCTGCCTCAGCTGAATAAAAAAAAAACGTTTACACTCTCTGATTATTTCTTTCAATTTTTAATAAAAAATATTTTTTAATGAAAGAAAATAAATGTGACTTCTCATGTTTCTTTAAATGAAGCGCGGATTTGCACTATTAAGGTCTATAAATTTTGAGGGCTTTTGCTTAAGCTGAATGATTTGATCATGTATTAGATTGTAAAATATGTTTACCATTGTTCCTGTTTTAAACGGGCTCAAATTAAAGTCTGCTAAGTTTACAGTCAATTTAGTTCAGCTTTAATCACATATTAAGAACATATCGAATTTTTTTAAAATTTTCATACAAAACCTCGATTTGAAAGAGTAGCAGTTTCCAGCGTCTTCGTTTTTCATCCGATATAAATCAGTAAGTGTATATTAATTAAATCTATTTTGCTTTAATTACTACACTGGAAAACCTCATTGAAATAAAAAACAAAAAACAGCAAATTTCTGCCTCATTTAAATCATTTGTTAAGCATTTTTAAATAGCCTTCATCGTTGTTCGCAGCCAATTCGCAAGGCATCATGGGTATCTTTCCTCACTAAGCAGTCGACAGACACAGCCGTCTGTGATCATGGCGGTCAATGCTACGGGAATCGGAGTCCTGTCTCTAGTATTACTACCTCAATGGAAAACACTTATGCCTTATTCAGGACATTATTTATTGCCCTGATATATTCTTATGATGTCTAATATGTACGATCCTTGACTCCCTTTGATCAGTAGCCAAAAATGCTAACCAATTGACCACCAGTTAATATTCTTTTTATTTAAATTCGGTTTTTCCAACGTGAAATGACCATGCCCTTTTTTTAAATGAACTTCTTCCAAAGCACACGTAAAATGTTCACATCTAGAAAAATATTGTATGTATGGTGGAAATGGACTGTATTAATTCAGAACTACAGATTGATTCTGTTTAGGTACATATACAGAGGAGGTGCTTGGGGTGGTATAACATGGCCCTTAAACTTTCAAAGGTTTCGTTCAAAGAATTTGGGAAAACGCCATGTTAACAGAAATTGAGCAAAAAGATACTAAAACAGTTGGAGTTTGTCACAGTGTAGAAAATGGGTATGGATTCTTATTTGTAATTTGCAAAGATAAAAAAAAAACAAGAAACCCAACCACCACCCAAAAAAAGGAAGAAATTCTGGATACTTGCCCGATTCTTTCATTTTTTTCTATAGACATTATAGATCAGTTGAGATATATAAATTTTCTGTTTTAGTGATCTTTAAAAAGTTTTTATTAAATATGCGAAAATATATTTACCTTCTTGGCCTATTTTCCAGTTATTAATACACTGGCGGATATTGAAAAAAGAGCACCCAGAAGGAATTCCTTTAGGTACTTCATATGATATGTTAATAGTTAAGGGCAGCAGAAACCGTGATCGAAGATTGAAAGTCTGGATGAAATAATGACGTCACTCAGGACGACAACATGCAAATGTACACAGTATTTTAGGACTAGGGCGTGAAGAAAGAAGTCATTCGTTTTGTGTCACGTTGTTCAGTGCTCTTTGATGAAGCTATGTACGTACCATGCCTGGACAATGCAGGCGCACAACATTTGTTCAGTTTGCGGAGTTTGTGTGAGGTCGTATAGTGGGTCTTCGGGAAGCAATGGTCAGAGGAGCATTCGACACTCGCAGTTGTGGTTCTGGGCAACACAGAGTTACTGACATGAGAGGATCGGTGTATCAGGAGGGAAGCGGTGTCAGAGCGGAGCAGTGTCACAAATTCTATCCTCTGTGGTACCAAGTGTGTCTACAAGAACAATACACAGTTGTTTTTTGGATGCAGGATTATGGGCACGTGTGCAGCTAGCACGGTTACCACTGCCACCTCGTCACTGTTGAGCACATTTGCAGTGGTTCATTGGAGGGAAGAATGTCAGTCTGTGGTCTTCAGCAATGAAAGCTGATTCTGCCTAAGAGCGTCTGATGGTCGGTTACGTGTCCGAAGGCAACAAGGTGATTGGCTTCTTCCATCGGGCATCCCACGCTGGGCATCATGGTGTGGGGAGCAATAAGCTATCACTCTCGTACATGTCTGGTGTTTGTACAGGGTACATTGAATAGCAATACGTATGTCAGTGACATCATTCAACCAGTCATTCTGCTATATTTGAGTGTAATCCCAAATGCAACATTCTAACAGGATAACACCCATCCACACAACTCAACATGCTCTTCAGGCAGTGAACCAACTCCTTTGGTCAACATGTTCTCTGGACTTGTTTCCAATCTAGCATATCTGGGACTGGATCAGACTATTCCACAGACCGCGGCAGGCAACGACCATCGCTGAATTACGCGTCCAAGTTGAAAGTGCACGGAATTGTATCCCTCAGTGTGATATCCAGCATTTGTATGATCGATTGCATGTCAGATTGGAAGCTAGTATTGCTGCTCAAGGAGGTTCAACACCTTATTAAAATGTGTCTTCTGTAAAATGTAATACTAATTAAAAGGTACAATAAATATTGAATCACTTCACACATGTGATCACTGTCCTTTCTCAACAAATTGTTTCTACTAAATAAATCTCATATATTATGCTTCAATTGTTAATGGTGTTCTTTTTTTAATTTCCGCCAGTGTATTTTCAAAGAAATTTGGTATGCATAGTGATATGTCTCCTTATCCGGTTGCAATTAAAAGTCACAATTGGAACTGAGCTATAAAACACAGTGTTGCAATTAGTGTCGTTTATTTTATTACTATTGCAGCGTACACTTTAACGTGAATAACAGTTGATGTATTCAAAATCCATTGTTTTACACAATAATTTTGTTTCTTAGAAAATTTCGTAGCCTAATGAACTATGTTTTCAAATTTTATACACAAGTTTACTATTTTTCGTTTCACTCAATTTCGTTCACCCAGTCATGAAATTTCTTTATTTCTTTCGTGGCACACACACACAAAAAATTCTTGCACGTGCGTGTGCTTTTGTAACTAATTCTTGTATACTTGAAATAATTTGCTGAAAAAAATTTGGTTTCGTCCTGAGTGGGATTCGAACCCACGTCTCCCAGAAGCATGCCAGGGAAATACTTGTAGGAGATGTGGGCTCGAATACCATTCAGACGAAGCCAAATTTTTTTTCTGCATATTTCAGATGTCTCTTGTCAACAGGGCATTTCTTGTGTTACTTTATTACTAATTCTTGTATACGTTCATTTTGCTAACAATTAAAATCAGTTTTCAAATTATATTTTTGTAAAATACATTATTAACAGAAAGGTTTTCCTTCCTTTGTTATTCATTGAAAGGTAACAAAAACATTCATTCACAACAGTGCTGAACAGTTTCTTTTGGTTTGTGTTTAACAGGGTTTACATATAATCGGCGACTTTACAACTGTAATAATATACTTTTCATGAACTTATTTTTTTACTTCCAAGTTAAAAATTAACATCTTTAAACTAGTTTACTTCATATGGAAACTAAACATATAACTTGCTATACCTACAATCCGTATGTTCATGAATAGGGGAATAAAATTATCTTTACTGACGCTACGGTCGTATATGACCTTTGTATCCCAGCGATCATTGCGCAAAAAAGGTCGCGCAGTTGCATGCTGTCGTACTGGTTCCCGTAAACCACTAGAAGGAATGTATATGTTATCCAAGGGTCCTTACAAAATCATTGCAAAAAGCAGACGAGGTAGGTGAAAATTATGAAATACTTTATCCTGTACACCTAAAAAAGAAGTTGCAGAGCGTAATTAATAAAAACCATTTATCTGTATTCTTATTCAGGCCTTACGAAAAAGCTAGATACCCTTGAAAATCCAAGCACGAGCTCACGAGATATTGGGAAAAGGCCCGGGGATCTCAGCGTTACAGCTGATATGAGGTGTGTGTAATTGAATTTTGATTTGTTTATTGACTTATGTTCTGCTCACATGTGCATAAATGTGTAAATTAGATAACGATCAGTAGTTTTATTTTGGAACCGATGGAAGAATGAGCTGGAAATGCTTATGCAGATGATGAGAAGAAAGCGCAATTAATTGGCAATTTAATGGCAGTAATCACCAGATGATCATGATTTCTTTTATGTACGTTAATTTGTAAGACGTGCGGTAATTATGCTAGATAAAAAAGAATATGTCAGAATTCTTTGATTTGTTTAATAACTTGAAGAATATATTAAAATTTATATATCGTATTGATTTAATTATCTTGGTAATATTTCCTCCTGTTTTAAGGTTGGAGCTATAACTAGCATTTATGGAATTTTCCTCAATTTTTAACTAGGGATGTGGGGTCATATTTGATCCCAAAACTCAGCAGCATTAACATTGTTAAGCCTTTCCCACTTTTCCTCTGGATCTGCTCCATACATCACCATTTGGTTGGCCCTGATATCTCTAACGATCTGCGTGAAAAGTCTTTTGTTGTCGCTGTGATCTGGCATTCCTTGTTTATACCTTCATTATATTCTTGCAATTTAGGCAGAGATATGTATGACTAGTAATAATTAAAAGAGATAGGTCATTGTGACCTTAATATAAGGAATGGAAATATTCTCTATTATATGAAAGAAAGAATTTATTTTTCAGATAAATGACTGTACATTTTAGCTCTACGACATGAATACACATCGGCACTTCTCCTGATGTGCAGTTTAATCGTGTTAGGTTACAGCAGAGAATTTGTCTTTTAGATCTGAACAGATATTCCCTTTCCAAAATGTTGAGGAGCTTTACTGTTCTTGGTTAAAAAAGCTTGAATGAGTGGTGATGTTACAAATAAATGACCTGTAAAATCAAAATCTTGACTGTGAACAGGGTGGGAACCTCTAAAATGGAGGGTGCTATGTTATACTGCCATGGAAATCTAGTTTCTTGGCCCCCTCCATTTTATATTTTTCTGGCTCAGTTGGGTTTCTTGCCCCACCCCCTGATTTTTTTTTTTTTCTAGATCAAGGCCTGCTGTGAACAATATGCTGTATTACTTTGGACACACAAAAAAACACCCTTCCAATGGGGAAAAGTGCCCCCTATTGGTGGAAGAGTGTGAAAGCGGTTGCCCCAAAGTGACCCTAAAGTTTGAAAACCCTAGGTACCATAAAAACAGAGTAAAGGTCAAAAAACAGATTCTGAAAAGTGATAAAAAATTGCATTCTACTCTGAAATGTATCCAAAAGTCAACAAAAAAAATATATATTTCTTGTGTCCGAAAGTAGAGTTGAAACCAGGGTCATCCCTCTGTGAACATGAATGGAAATTGAAGAGGACCTCAAAGAACTGAAGAAGCTCCTTCTCTTCTGCTAAAAGATGTGAAACACAAATAATATAATTTAATGAAATATACTTTGCCAAAGATGGACTTCTTGTCCTCTATACATTCTTAATCTCCTTTACAAATTTATTTGTCATCAGTAGCTTGCTGCTACTATACAAAAGGTGGTGCAGGCTGCAGTTTACCCAGGCCTGTCCTAAGGTCACTACAGAAAAAAGTATGTAAAAAAAAAAACCAGACGTGCAAATATTTTTGTTCGAGATTTAAAGTTCTGGTCACAATGATTGTGTTCCTTAAAGCATTCATATTTTATGGTTCCAAGTTAAAGGTTAAGTATTTGTAAAAGAACAGCATACCATAATAAGACACTTGTACTAGGGGCAATGACAAATATTCCCCAATACAGTCCACATTCACATATTCACTTGTATTTTACAGGAATAGTCTCATAGCATACTAAAATTCATATTATTCCATGTAGATCAGAATACATAAGACTAACTCCTAATTAAATTATGTGGGGTGGAGGTGGCTCAGTTGATAGCACGCCAGGCTCGTAATCTGTAGTTCCCAGGTTCGAGTCCCAGCTGGATCAGCGTTGAGATTTATCTCCACAAAATTCCCCGCCCTGCCCACAGTCAGTAGGGGACACTGATGGGCTTGGAAAGGCTTCCGTCCGTCGGATGGGACGTTAAGCCGTGGCCCCATGTGCGGGAGAGCCATACCCTGTGCACATTAAAGAACACGCTGAATGGCCTTGACGGGAGGCTACCATCTGTCTCCCAACAGCTGTTCCAGGTGGGTTCCCTCCCCCAACCTTCTCTGAGCCTTTGGGGTCCATGTGACCTGGCCATTTAGCCCATGGTGTGCAAAAAAGTGCCGCTCAGAGGTAAAACAACCCAACCCTAATTAAATTACTGTTTAGTGCATTATAATGTTAGTTGCTAGTGTGCTATAAAACACCAATGGACTCTAGGCTTAAAACTTAATAGGGTTGAGAGAGCTGATTTTTATGCCCAATATTTTTTTTTGCCTTACACACTCTGTTAGTGGCATAAAAGCTTCTGTGTGTATGGGGGGGGGGGGTTACTATGTAATATACATATAAATATATGCAAATGTTGGTCATAGTGATGAAAATATAAAATTTTTAGGAGTCCTGTTTGTTTTTTTCAGGAAGGCAGAGGTTCTATAGTATGAGGATGGATCATTTCATTTGTGGACTGTCATTGCCAACAATTAGCAGCTTTTCACATGCTAATACATTCATGTGACAACACAGTAACTCTTCAAGAGCATGCAGCAGTAGTTCAAGTTGAAACAGTTTTTCAATATGGTTGCAAGTAACAGCATATAACAGTACGCAGTCAGTCTATTGGTTTCTCACTTTGTTTTGTGCATATGTGTCTCCCCCCCCCCATGTTAGACTGATCTGGCAAATAAGCATGATGTGCCATACATTACTTTGTTTGGCAAGGCCTAACTGGTGCACAGTCAGTGGTAGAAATGACTCAAGTGTATAGAGAAAAGTGCTTGAAACAGCATGATTTTCAAGTGGCCCAGTTTCAAACACTGTTCTCCATGTACTTGAGTTATTTATGTGGCAATCTGTGCACCACTTTAGCCTCACTGAACACAGTAATGTATCGCATACTGTTGCTCAGTTTCCAGATCAGCAATAGCCTGCAAAAAACCATATAAAAAGGAGCTTTTCCAAAACAAGAAAATACCAGAGACTGCACACTGTTCTGTTGTTACTTGCAACCATATTGCAATGTGTTTCCACTTGTGCACACTGCTCTGTGCCCTTGAAGAGTCACTGTGTTGCCACATGTCATGTATTAACTCGTATGAAAAGCTGCTATTTCTTGGCAGAAGTCCATGAATTAAATGATCCACCTGTGTGTTTATACTCTTAATAGTGACTCTACCAATCGTGATATAAAAAGTAATCTTCAGCAAAATGCATTGCACTTGGAACTGAGTTAACTTATGTCAGAAGGTCGGATTGGCTCAGTTAATAATGTTGCTCATAATCTGATGTTTGAGTCCCAACTGGGCCAATGTCGAGAATTTTTCCTGCTAACCACCAATTCTGCCTTTGGTGACAAAGGGAACACCGTGTTTGGAAAGTCCACTAGCCATGTGTACAGGAGAGCCATACCCTTTACATACTAAGAACACACTGGATAGGCTTGACAGGAGGCATCCATCTGTCTCCCAACACCTGTCCAATGGATCCCCTTAGCCAGCCTTCTGTGATCCCTTGAGGCTCTTGTGACCTGGAATTTAACTCATTTTGTGCAAAAGTAAAAAGCACTACAAGTAAAAACAACTCAATCCTAAGTTTGGAAGAGTTCCCAGTTTTTTTGGATATAGTTAACCCTAGACTTGAAATTGTGCTAAACCTTGAATGGTGCTCATGCAGCTAAACTTGCAAAAATACTAAGGTATGTATTTTTCAATTCTATCATGAAAAAAAAAAATGTGGCATCCCACTTGCCATGGTGTGGCATGGTTACCTGTCTTATTAAGACAATAGCTATCTTTAAGTGCATGGTTTTGTTCAAGTTGTTTTATAGTTAGATACTACTTGCCCATTCTGACTGCATTCTGTTACACACTAAACCTTTGAATTCCAATATGAAATGCTCAACAAAAATTCTAATTGTTACAGCAGTTAACCTGCCTTTTGACTTCTTTTTGTCTAAAAGTTAACAACACATCACATAAAGAAAAGTTAATAAAAAGAGAAGCAAGAATAAACTTGTACCGTAATGCTGTAAAGTTCAAATATTTCTGTACAGAAAAAAAAAACACTATTAAGAGTAAAAAGAAATTTTTCTAGGTATAATGTACTTTAGAACTGAAGGAAATCTGTCCTGGATTACCAGTATAACTGAATAAAGGCAGATATTTTGAGTTTCTACAGAACAGATGAATAGCTGCTGATAATGGAAGATTTCGTTGAATTTGAAAATTGCTCTATTTGAGATTTTTCGTAAGTAAAATAAATTGTTCCTATATTGAAAGTTTGCTTTATCCCACCTCATTTCTCCCCCACAAAAAGAATTCTGGCTATATGTATGGGTGACAGGGTAAAACTTAAAAGGAAAAGAATCTGGTCTTATGAAAGAGATGCTCAATAATTGAAAAATGAATGATATGCTTAGATTTGGAAAAAGCATTCAAAAGAGTGAAAAAGGGAACTATGTTGAAGTGAATATTTCAAATGATAAAATGTTTGGGTGCTAGAGTTAAGGAGTCCGTGTGGGTTTTGCTTAGTGCAATAATGAAAGGAAAAAAACCTCTGGATTGGTTTCAAATTATAAGCAAACTTATTAGAAAAAAAAGCAAGATATAATTTTCTTAATTTTCAGCAACATTTCTGTGACAATTTTTAAAATTCGAATTGGGGAAGAGAACTTCAATATGGATTTAAAAGAAATAAAACTAAAGACTGTTTATCACAAAGAGAAATCATGTATCACTTGAATGATTCTGACAAACATTTGTTGCAAGTCTTGATGTAAAAAAAAAACAACTTTGTAGAAAATATTTGTTCTTGGCAACCTAGAGGACTTTTATTGAGGTTTCAAAACTACAAATCACCAACTATAATTTGCATGTTTAAAAGTTTGGCAAAATCTAATAATATCTTCACTAATAGACATCAAGAAAGAATTTCCCCTGTTTATTTCTGTTTCTGATTTATTTTCAACCTTTTAGAAGATCCACTGTTTAAATCTAACACTGGATGAGGTTCTTGGAGTTAAGAATTCTGGATCTCTATTTAGTGTTTCAGCTGCTTCTTTTTTAGATGACATTCTTTGAAGAGACAAAGAGAAAATTAGATGATTCTCTCTTTGTTTGATGTTGAATCTTTCTTCATGTGTGGTCATAATAGCTCTTTTAATACTATAAATGTCTCAGAGCTTATCTTGAAAACAGTTATCACCTAGTCTTGTTTCAAAAATGAAATATCTATCTTTAACTGAGGAAGAGATTTTTCTAATTAAAGAAACACAAAAATATAAAAAAATATAAAGGAATTATTAAAGATAGAGCAATTTTCTCCAATAGTAGATTAAAGTCTTAAGAATTCTCTGAAAATGTATTGTAATGCTAGTTTTGATCTAAGTAAAAATAAGTGAAATAGTAGTGCTAGTTTTGATCTTTGCTTCTGAGCTCTTGGCTTAAAACCAAATAAGCTAATGCAAGGCTTATTTGGTTTTAAGCCTAGAGCTTTTTGTTTTTTTGAACAAAGGCAAAACAGTTGTCAAATCAAGTTTGTGTTAAACTGGGCAGTTCTAGTGCAAACTGGCTGGTGCTCTTTTGATAACAGGGAAGCTGAGACCAAATTGCTCTATTTGAGAGGTTGACCAACTTAGTGTTGAGAATGATAGTCAAAAGACAAACTCTGAAGTTGAGAAGTGTTAAACACAGAGAGCAGACACCTGATGATTTAAGAAAATCTTGCTTTTTAACTTATAAAATTGTACAAAATTTTATTTTTCATTCACCTCTAGAAAAATAATTACAATAATTAAGAAATGCAAAATCTTGAAATCTGAAAACTGAGTTTGGGGGAAAAAAACCTTCTAGAAATTTATAGTCGAAAAATACACGAAAGCTAAGTATTTTTGATACTTTAGGTACCTCACTTTTGTGTAAAGCAGAGCATTAGAAATCGCAAACCTTTTTGTGTCAAAATACCAAATTAGATTCCAGCTCATTGCCAGCATCCATGTTTGGTCTTATATTATTAAAATAAGAATAAAAAATACAATTTTGATTAAATGTCCAAATGCAAAATCACAATGTGGAGAAAGTACTATTTAACTCCCATGGTCTCAACTTTTACAGCCTTATAGCAAAATATGATGCAATATTGCAAGATATTTCATGAATATTGATTAAGAAGCAGGGACCAGAAGAAAGTAAGGTGAGAAGATCCAATTGAAGATGAATCAGTGAAATATTAGTTCCTGAAGATACTTCAAATCTCTGGCAACCAAATGTGCTTTGCAATTAGCATTCAAACAGTGATTACTTGCAAAATGTGAGAATAACAAAGACATAAAAATATTAAGCAGGTAGGTATAGATTTCCCTTGTAAATGTATGAGCAGTGACCAGTTCAAGGTAAAGGTATGCACGGAAAAAGAGAAGTGGATAATTTCCTCCTTAGCTAAGGAAAAGAAATGTTAGAGCTCCATTATAGAGCTCAGAATTCTTAAAATCTAATTCCTAGTAGGAAGAGGGGATGAATTCCCTCACCAAGTCATAATGGGAATTGAATTTTCTGGCATGGTCTATTCCTTTTGAAAATTATGAAAAATTGTACCGGGTATAATATTTCCAAGGAAAATACACCACCTTGCATCTTTGCAGTATTATTAATTTCATTGTATGTTCCAGGCTAAAACTTCCAGGCCTCATTTAGAAAAATTGGCACACCACATAATCTGGCTTGTAAAAAAAAAATGCTAAGCTAGCTGGTCATATTTTCTGGATTTCTCCACACCTGCTCAAAGGATTGCAAAATGCAATTCTTTGGCTCTTCACCTTCACCTAGAAAGCTTGCATGTTTTGAGACTTCAACAGAATGCATTCCATTTTGAACTGAACTCTCAGATGTTTGGATTCTTAATAGCCATGAAGTTGATTGCTTCAGTGATAATTACCGTTTTACTGAATAGTTTATGCATTATCCATTTCTACTAGTATCAGTCTGCTAACCTTATTTTAGCCATTGATACACTCTAGATAGAAAAGTTACTTCACATGAATTCAAAAAAAGAAGGAATAAAAATTGGAGGAAAAGGATGACAAACTTTGACATGAAGTTAGGATCGTCAAAATAGGGAAAGTATGCCTGGGTGAAAATTACTCCCTGAAATATAATTTCCTTAGGTGACATAATGAAACAACCCCCTCCTCTTGAGAATGATAGTAATGGAAATGAATGCAAAAATTTATTGAAGTTTTTTACATATTTCTCACATTTTTCAGGGTTCAAGGTGTTGTAAGATCATGGTGAAATCTGCCTCCAATAAAGGGGATCCCTACACCAGATTTTTCAAGAAAATGTTTAAGGACCACTAAAACAGAGGGAAAAAATGTTACATTGCAATTGAATATTTCTCTTGCCCCTCACCCACTTTAATTTTTCTGATTCGATTGTATCACCTCCCCCCACCCCCTTATTTTTTCTGCATATGTACTTGCTGAGGACAACTTCTCAGAATGACCACTATTTTTAACAGCAAGATGTTGTATGGTAATAATTGGCATTGATCTGCAAAACTCCCCACCCTGCCCTTGGTTAGTAGGGGGCACCAAGGGGCTTGGAAAAGATGCTGTCCATCAGATGGGACATTAAGCCATGGCCCATGTGCAGGAAAGCCATACATGTGCACATGAAAGAAGATGCTGGATGGTCTTGACAGGAGGCTACCATCTATCTCCCAACAGCTGTTCCAGTGGGTCCCATCTCCCAAATTTCTCTGAACCTTCCAGGTCCTTGTGATCTGGTCATTTAGTCCATTGTGTGCAAAATAAGTGTGCAGCTCAGTCAGAGGTAAAACAACCCAACCCATTAAGAATTATTATTTTTAAATTTAGGTTAATCTGTGCTTTAATTATCAAATATAACCCAATGTCATAAGCAATTAAATATATTTAATTTCAATTACTGCACTGTGTACCTCTACTCTCCAAATTTTTTGTCATAAGCAATGCCTATTAGTTATTTTTCTCACTGACATTGCATTATCATACTGTATTTATTGTTCTGGCCCTTTAAAATTTTACAATTGCTAATAAAAAAAGCTATGTAAGTTAACGACTTTATAATTTATTATTTGATAATGGTTTTGAACTGTAGAAATGTATTAATGATTTGCACAAAACCAGAGGAAGAGTTTTTCAGTATTATTTTATCTTGAGATTATTATGTAAGAAGTATTTGTGTTTTAAGTCTAGAACAATACTTAATCTAAGCAACTGCAAACAGTTCTGAATAAAATTATAAGAAAGGGACAAGTTCTGATCCTCATGATTTCTGTTTGGAAAAGATATGTAGTTTCCAAGTGTGTCTGCAGGACATTTATTTTAGAAAACGCATATGGAATTACAAATTTCCAAAAAAATATAAATATAAAAAATTAAAAAATACATCCCTAAAAAGCAGAAAATAAATATACTGAAGATGCAATCAGTCATTGAATTTGTATTCGCTTCAAGAGAAGATAGGGTGCCGGCAATCTTGTTGAGTGGGTAAATTGGCACCCTAACTTCCTGTAAAGTGAATACAAATTCAATGACTGATTGCAACATCAGTATGTTTTAGGTTTATTTTTTACTTTTTAGGGAGCATATAGGAAAATAGCTGTTTTTTTTAACTTATTTATTTTTTTTCTTTGTGACTAAAAATGCTTACTTTCAGAACTTTGATTTGATATGACTCATAAACCTCAACCTCATTTTTTCCTTCCCCTTTTTTGGTAGTCTTGTTTGAGGTAGCCCGTGACATTCAAGATTTGAGATATAACTCATTAAGTCAGCCCCCCTCCCTAAATTTCCATCCCTTTTTTAGGGGAGACATAATTCAAAGTAGTCTATGACAGTGCCCTTAGAGCTTCCATTTGACACTTAACCCATAACTGTAGGCTCTCACATTTGGAAGATATGAGAACAACTTTCACATTTGCCTTTTTTAGTGGGGAAGAAATCAAGGGAGGGGATATTTTTATTCTCACAACATTCCCCATGTTGCAAGCTTTCATTTCACATACAACGTGTTACATTCAGTACTCACTTTCTGGAGATATGATGGAACAATTATTTTCATATTTACTCTTTTTAGGGGGGAGGAGAAAAAAGCATGGAAGTCATTTATTTTTTTACATATAACCTGACACTCCCTGCATCACAAGCTTTCATTTGACATATAAATCATGTAGGGTAATAAATTAAGCAACTGTCTTACAAGTTATTAGTGCCCATAGGCAAAGTTTCAAGATATACTGTGTACAAGAGGCTGCACATCACCTTTGGAGCCAAGACAGTGGGTAAATGTGCTCTTCACAAATGAGTCCAGATTCAGTTTGAACACTATTCCTAGTGTGTTCATATGGAAATTTTTTTTATGTATTTTTAATCAGTATCTGATTGCTGTTCTGAAAAGTCTATGATAAACAACATATTTGATCTAAAAAAAAACTTTTTCTCAGATAGCTAGAAAGTATGACCGTACCATATGATCGTTTAATTCCCTGTAGCTCATCCATTTGCAGGCACTACAACTTTAGTTGCAAGTGTCCATAAAATAAAATGCTACATATGAATCTCCCAATAGTTCAGCAGCTTTTAATGATAGAATCAAAGTTGGAAAAATGTCAATAATTCAAATGAATATTATAAACAATCTGTTTATGGTAGAAATTTATAATTTAAGTAGTGGTATTCAAGGAGTTTACATTGACATTTGCAGTTTGTTCTTTCTCTCCAGGGTGGTGGAAGTAGAAAATGTAATTTTCATTTTAAGAGATAAAAGAAAAAATTTTCTGGATGGATAGGTACTGATAAAATATTACTATTTACTTTTTCTGAATCTTTCATTAGTTGAGTGCCCACCATTGGTGGAAATTCAAAGTTGGAAACTTGCAAAACTTTCTGTTTGAAAACAAGCATACCATCCATCACCAAATGTAATTTGACCAAGTTATATCATTTTGTTTTTAAGCCATAGCCTACTTTGATCTTGTCATAAATGCTATGACTATAGAACACATACATGGAGTGTAATTACAGAATAAATAGGAATATTAACAAATTTAATTAGCAGAACTTGCAGAAAATGCCTTATATTTACTCCGGATCTTTTCCTTAAAATTTTGAAAAATTAGTGAGAAATTTCAATGTAATGGTGAATTTAAAGCATCAATAATGATCTTTGCACTAACTTTTATTGGGAAACATGAATATTTTAACAAATAATTTAATGTTGGATTTATTTTGTATTAATTACTTCAAAAATATATAAGCATATTTAAAAATATAATGTTCCATAAGCTTAATTTGTTTTCACTGGGTTTAAATGTTTTTCAGATAGTAGTATTTTTATTTCTTGTCTAAGGTAATTTTTATAGGTATTATATAGAACTCCGATAAATTTATCTATACTTGTAATTATATGGCTGATTATCATAATTGTGAAAGTATTTTTGGAGGACCACAGCAAGATAGAAACTATATCTGAAATTTGTTTAAGTTTAGAATAAATGTTTGACTTATTGTGAAGTATGTTAACCACCTTAGTTTTCTTCATTAAATAAAAGGGCTGCAATTCAGTGTAAGGGCCCTCAGCTGCTATCTTTGATTTTTTTTTTCACCTGGTAAACCTGTAGTATTGAGTTGCAACATGATATCCATCTACATGTTCGTTTTATTATACTGTACTGTTGTTTTTAATGAAGGAGCAGTGTTCTATAATTAGGATTCATGTTGTTATTAAAATGCATTTGTAATTGTTTAGTTCTGGCATTTTTTTTAAGAGCAGAAACACCATTTTCTTCTGTATATCATTATCTATTTTTTGATACATAACCCCTAAACATGTCTCAAGCCATATACATAACTATTTGCTCTTATTGTTCACACTTTTTTTTTTCATGTTTGGACTTTCACTTTTTTTTCCAACTTTTTGGACAGTCTGCAGTGAAAAAACAAGATGGAAGCTGAGGGCCATACACTGCATTTCTGCCTACATATTGTGACAAAAATATTGTTTACACAAAAATTGCTCATTAACTCTCATTTCTGAAACTAGATTCTTATCTAGTTTTAAGGGTGAAGTGCAGATTGGTCCTCCATAGCCCATGGCAGCTTGAGGATTTTCTATGTATGCAGATCAATGCATTATTAGCTCAAAGCTGCAAGGACAAACCTAGATGATTGTTGGTAATCAGTAAGTTTAAAGTATTTTATTGTTAATAGTGATGGTTACTACAGAAATATAAACTCGCCAGCCAAAAAATTAGTCCTCTCCTGCTATAAGAGGGTTATGTCCATTCGACAGCAACAGAGGGTGCACCAGTAATAAACATGTCCTACAAATAGCTGTGCCGTGCATTACGGGGTTCATACAGTGACAAGAAGTGGTTGTGTGCCACGTGTGTTGTTGCTCTATGAAACATGGGTCGTACCAAAGATGTGAATGAGTGGCAAAAAGGCGTTATTGCGTTTGGCTGAGCCAAAGGGCATAGTGTACAAAAAGTTGCTGCCTTTGCAGGTGTGTCGAAATGTACTGTCCAAAGGGTCTTCCAGCAGTGGTGTACATCACAGTCCACTGCTAATCGTCACCAGAACTGAGGCAGAAAGACTGTGCTCACCAGTAGGGACCACCACAGTGTGTCACGCACTGTTAGGGCAAACCGTTTGCAGTGAGGCAGGAATTGCTCCAATCAGTCAATGCAGGCTTACAACAAACTGTTTCCAAATGAATATTCCAAAGGGAACTGCATGCCATGAATATCTGGAGCAGAGTACTGCAAAAGAAATCAGTGTTAACAGCTCTGCACAAGGTTGCACAGCTACAGTGGTGCGGTGCCACAAAGACTGGCCTGCGACTCTTGAAAGTGTGTGATCAGGTCGGATGAATCGTGTTTTTGCTTGTACTCGAATGATGCGAGGTGACGGGTACATCATAAGCTGCATGAAGCCTTCCATGCAAATTGTGTGCAAGGTTCTGTTCAAGCTGGAGGAGGCTCTGTGGTGTTCTGGAGGTGTTTCACGTACGAGGAAATGGGTCCTTTGGTTGTGGTGATGTCACACTTGAACCAGAAGGGCTATATAGAGCTACTGGATGACCACATGTTGCCTTTTGTGCAGCATCTCCACAGTGAACACCAGAAGGATACCCAAGTCTTCCAAGATGACAATTGTTACATACACAGGGCTCGAAGTGTGTCGAATTGGCATGATGAGCATTCTGGAGCATTCCATCTTGACTGGCCTACCAAATCCCCAGATTTGAATCCCATAGAAAACTTGTGGGACTATTTGGGGCAATGAGTGAAGTGCCATTCCATTCATCTAGCCGAACTGTGGCATTTGCTGCTGGAAGAGTGGATGAATATTGACGTGCACTACATCCGCACACTGGTGGCATCCATGCCAGACAGGATTTCGGCTGTTCTTCAGTCGCATGGAGGCATTATGCGCTATTAGGTGACATTCAGCCAGGGATGACTAATTTTTTGTCTGGTGAGCTTATACTCAAATATAAAGAAAATAGGTTTATCCATCATGAAAAAAAAAGGCTTCAGTGTCCAACACTAAAATTATCAAGAGAAATTACTAGGTTTGCAGAGTTTTTTCATGGATGCTTAAGTTTCTTTAAAAAAATTAGAAAATATTACCATTCAAGTTACTGTTTTTAACTCTTACTCCTGTATATTTAAGTCACTATTTATAACAAGTGTGGGCAAATGAAATCAAAAACCTTTCATTACGTTTTTAGTTACAGTCAAAAATTTAGTGTCGTATTTTGTTACATTTTTCGTTATAACAAAATTTATTATAACAAAATTTAAATTTTGTTATAATGTTACTTTAAAATGTTTGTACTACAAATGCAAAATAATGACTTATTTCAGCATTTTTATTATATGTGCATATAGTAGAATCATCCAATGTTTGCACCAGTTCAATCAATTCACTTGTTAAGAAACAAAAAAATTATCAGTATTAATAACAAAATAAATACATGCTGCATGCAAATAGAATTGCAGTACTTTCTTTTTCTGTTAGTAATTCTTAAAAAGTGTGGTTAAAAATAATAATGAAAACTGCAATTAGACCAGTTATGAATAAATAAGATAACATAATTTCTATGTAGCTTAGATGCATTATTAGAATGCAATAGTAAACTACTGCAGAGATTTACACCAAATTTCTTGGAATTTTTCAGCACATTGTGTGGAATTGTTTATAATTACAAAGGAATGACTTAAAATTTTATTCTTCTTGGTTCTTTAGTTACAATAAAATGGTGCACAGTTAGCACACTTGGCTACTGATCTAAGGGACCTGGGTTCGAGCTCAGGGTAAGGCATGGATGTTTGAGTTGTTTTTCTCCTGAGGTCCCATGATCCTCACAGACCTATGGTGTATAAACTGACTGGCTCCTGTCAGACCTCTGTAGCAAGCAGCTGCTTGAGGGGATATTGCTAATAAAATTTTCTGAGCATAAGTATGTGTTCATTATTCTACTATAATGATTTTTGTGCACAGATTAATATTTCTAAAACTACTAAAATGACCCAAGAAAAATAAAAAAAGTGAAATTTCCAGAAATATTAACATAACATATAGTTGAGGAAAATAACAAAAAAAAAAACTGGAATTCATTCAAAATGTTAATATACCATAATGTTGTTATTCTATTTTATACATCACTATAAGCAAAATGTCTTCCAATAATTTTGAATCAAAAGTATTTTGTCTGCAGAGTTTTTCTATGTTCTCTGATACTTGAGTTGCAGGTACTGTTAGAACAATTATTACAGTTGTTCAACATTTTGTCTTGATTTTCCTGTAGTGAAAAACATTTTCTTTTGTAGAAATTTTATTTGCTCTTTCAATTCATTTAATAAAATTAAAATTTTATTTTCTTTCGCCTCTGATTTTTTAGTTTTATCAAGATAAGTTTCCAGGAAATAATTTTTTGAGTCGTCTGATGACTGAACTATTTTTATCGATGCTTTCCTGTTGACGATTTGCTGTGCTTTTGAATGTACTCGTGCAAATTAATTAAATGTTTTTGCTGAAAGAGACTTCAAATAACATAAAAATAATCTAATGAATAAAATATACAATTTTTTCAATTTCTTATAAAGTTAGATAAGTAGTCTGTTCTTTAAAGGAACTACAGACACGCTTTATCACTGTGTGAATGTAACGTGAGAATTGCCTCCTTTATTTTTCTCAACAATTAGCCTCACTTTGTACATATGGTAAGAGATTTGCAAACATGCATAAATGGAAATGTCTGGGGGGGGGGGGGGCATGAGGAGATATTGAAGATAAAAGACCAAAGCCGAAAGTTTTGACTATCGTCAATGGGCTTTTCCTCCAATTTTCTATCCTATACCCAAACTACCCTACCTACATTGGGATTTTTGAGAGAAGAGTGCAAGAAATCCCTAAACCAATTCTGAATTGAAGCAGCCCATAGGGAGTGTCCAGTAGTCATCTGAAAGATGAGTGGAACATACCATAATTGTTGCAAGCAAACATTTGTCGGTTAAATTCATAACTTCTTCCCTACCTCTGAACTGATTTATCAACAGCAATGATCTTTTTTTGCAGCACTGATTGTTGTAATGGGTTATTGCAACAGTAATTGAATAACATTAGATAGTAATTGCAGCTATACACTATTATTCATTATGTTGTCATTGTTGTTGATATATCAAAACCTTGTTATTCATTGTCGATGCTTCACACCTCTCTGTTATAACAGTAGCATTTTTGTTTCAGTAGTCCCGTGGCCGAGTGGTTAGCGTGCTTGGCTACTGATCTATGGGACCTGGGTTCGAGCCCCGGGTAAGGCATGGCTGTTTGTGTCGTTTTTCTGCTGAGGTCCTGCCATCCTCACAGACCTTTTACTGTGGCATATAAACTGACAGGCTCCTGTCAGACCTCTGTGGCAAGCAACTGCTTGAGGGGGTATTTATTTTTTTATTTTTTTTTTAGTGTAAATGTTGTTTAACAATAATTTTAGCCTATATGCTGATTGAAATGCAGTCTTAATTGATCACTGTTGTGTCAGTCATCAGACAAATGTTATTTGTATATAAACAAAACTTTTTCGTAACCCATTAAAGGCCACAATTATACTGTAAAATTTTTTAATTATATTGTCTTTGTTCTTATCTGGCACAAAAAGTAATATATGATTAGATGCTATCTATCCTATAAAAATAATTCCTAAACCTATCCTACCACTGAAAAAAAAATATTCTTTTGTAGAGTAATTTTATTCATCATAAAAGTTATCCCAAAAATGGGATGTTGGCTGTTAATGGGTTAAAAAGGACTTGAAAGTGTTTGACTTCTTACTCTTCAGATTTATAAGCATTATAAAATGATGCAGAATGTATATCATTTATAGTACACCCTTTTGGGACAGTTCTAAGGATAAATCAACGAAGATAAGCCAAAAGGTAAAATACAACTTTTCCAGAAATGATGTACTATATTGTGACTTAGATTTGTAATTCTGACAAACTGTGGTTACCTTAAGTATTGTATACATATTTTGCATAATAAGCATTGTATTGCTTATTGGGATATTTTTACCCATAAATTGATCAAATACTTGAAAATATTGTACTTAAATGTTTCAATACCATTGACATAATAAATTATAACTAAACTATTACTTCTACTAAGAAGCCTAGTATGTTTCATATTTTCTACAATAATAATCAAGGGATATATTTAATAGATGCAATTTGAATCACATACAAGACTTCTTTACATTATATTAAGACATTCATGTGATCTGTATCCCACATGTTGTAATCTGTTTCTTTACTTAATTGCTATTTTTTTGTCGAATAGATACTATAAAAACTACTAATGTTCAGTTAAATCTTTTGTACAGTTCCCCGAAACCAATATTTCACCAAGTAAATGGTAGACGAACACATTCTCAGAAAAGTCATCAAGAAACTATTACTCCTCAGCATGAAGAAATAATTAGATATATTCAAGATAGTAAGTAGTTTACTATTTTTTTCAGAAGCAAGACAGCTTCAAACAAGATGAGCCCCAGAAATTAAGAATTTCAAAGTAAAAATGTTACTTTAAATAATGAAAATTATAAATACTAGGAGTTATGACACTAAATGTAAAACTTGAATAATGTTTTGATGTTGATAGTAATTAGTCACACACTATTATTCATTGCTTCTCTATTTGGTACTGATATACCAAACCTCGTTATTCATCATCAATGCTTCACACATCTGCTGCTTCAATATGTACTAACGAAAACTTTCTCAGCTACTCAACTATAGCTGATGGGCTACAGTTGATGATGCAGAACTACTTTACATCACAATTTACATGCAGTACTGAGATATAAACAAATATTTAAAAAATATACCTCTACTATTTCAACAACATGCTTTCCTATTACAACAAAAAGCCTCCAATTTGTCTTTACTCCAGTAAAATGTATAGGTACTGGACAGAAGAATAAGAACAGGTCCATGTTAGTTCAATAGAAAAATGTCTTTACTCCAGTAAAATGTATAGGTACTGGACAGAAGAATAAGAACAGGTCCATGTTAGTTCAATAGAAAAATCCCATTCTGAGCTAAATAATAACATCTTCAATACGATTTTTAATGAAAAATATGTCTACAGATAAATTAAAAATCTCAACAATATATAAGGGCAGGAGTGGCTCAGTCAGTAGCAAACCAGGCTCATAATCTGCAGTTCCCAGGTTTGAGTCCCTGCTGCATCAGCGCTGAGATTGATCTCTGCAAAACTCCCCGCCCTGCCCACAGTCAGTAGGGGATACTGATGGGCTTGAAAGGGCCTCCATTCTTTGGATGGGATGTTAAGCTGTGGCCTCGTATGTGGGAGAGCCATACCCTGCACATTAAAGAACATGCTGGATGGCATTGATGGGAGCCCACTGTCTGTCTTTGAACAGCTGTCCAGTGGACCCCCTTCCCCAAATCTTCTGAGCCCTTTCAGTCCTTGTGACCTGGCCACTGAACTCACTGTGTGGAAAAAAAAGTGCCACTCAGAGGTAAGACAACACAACTCTATCAAAATCTCAATTTTTAAACAATATTCTTTCAAGTATTCAAAGTTATGAAAACTGGAATATTTAACAGGCTACAAAAATTTGACCCCACAAAATTTAATTAAAACATTATAACAAGTTAAGAGAGCCGCAAAATATTTATTGATTTATCAACGCCAAAAGAGCAGCAGGTAATGCTGTGATTATCATCTATGTTTAAATCAATAATGCTAAATAGTGTGAGACTATTATTTATTTCCATCATACTCAGTGCAATATAAAGGGAATAGTTGCTACCTGAGATCATAGATGGTGCCAATGGTTGGCCTGAAAATCTCAGTGATAGAGTTGTCTTAAAATTACTGGAAAAAAGACAGAGCTGGCATTAATTTAACTGGAAGAATATTCTGGCATGTTTCTGGAGAGATGCAAGTTCAAATCCTGTATGTCGGTGAAAAAATTGTCCCAAAACATTTATTGGATCATAGTTCACTCTAATAAAATTGGGGGGTGCAGCAGGATTGAATATGTAATGTATAATAATAAAATAACCCCTCAAGTAGCTGCTTGCCACAGGGGTCTGACAGGAGCCTGTCAGTTTATACGTCATAGTAGAAGGTCTTGAAGGATGGTGGGACCTTAGCAGAAAAACAACACAAACAGCCATTCCTTACCTGGGCTCAAATTCAGGTTCTCTAGATCAATAGCCAAGTATGCTAACCAGTTGGCCAGTGAAAACAAAAATCTACATTCCAATTTCAACCTAATGTAATCATTGGTTTTGCTCATGGAGGAAGGGTTAGGGGTTGCAAAAAATTCCTTTAGCATTTTATGAGGTTGTGCTATCGCAAAGTTTGAGAACTCCTGCCATAAGCCATTGTACTAATCTGTTGCCCCAAATGGATAAATAAAGATACCATTTTTCAGTTCTTTTCCTTTCAAGTCAACTCTTTGCAGAGTTAAGAATTTATTATTAATCATTTTAGTTTTTTTTTCTCTCTATCAAAAGCCTGCCTTTCTGCTTTTATAATTTAATTCTATAACCATACCTCCAAAGTTTCTGAAAACAAATCAAAGATTTAATATTTTTCCATATATCAAAATATGCATATCAGTTTCTTGAATGCTTCCTTAAGTGCACCTGCAAATAATTTGATAGAAACTATATCTCTTTGAAATAGACTTTCACTGACTACATAAGTTATACTAATATGCATATTTAAATGCTCTTAGCCAATTTCATATATTTCTTCTTTTTCAGCCATTAATTGCCCACTGATGAGCAAAGGCCTCTCTCAGCTGCTCCCACAACGTTCGGTCCATTGCTTTTCTCTATTGCACTTTAGCAAACTTGATCACATTTTCCCACCTAAGTCTCCCATTTTCTATCTCTCAATCTCCTGTCATATCCATTAGTCAAGATGGATAAAATTCACTAATTGAAAGTGTTTTTTTAAACCTTGTTGTGACTTTCCAAATGCCATCATCCCAACTGTGTTCTTTCATCTCTTCTCAAACTATTATTTATACTAATGTGAGAGTTAAGGTAAAAACATGATAATTCTTAAGAAAAAAAATCTTTTAATCTTGGATAATAAAATATGTAAAATATTGTATCTCACAGCTACCATAATATTAATGACCCATTTAATACTTTAAAACCATTTTCTTCAGTCTATAATATTGACAGATGCACTAAATTTGAGTTAGGTACTAAAAATATTTCTTGTTATGTCATTAAAATTAAGCTTCATTAGCCCATTGAAACATTACATATAAAAGGGGGAGGGAGAAAGAGAGAATCTAAACAGTCCTATCGCCCAGGCAACTAGCGAACTGCATTATAAACAATTCAAACTGTTGACTCAGAAATTTTCTAATCTCTACATTTAGAGTGTACACATTTTCAAAACATTATATCTGTCAATAAATTTTATCTAAAATACATAACACAAAGTAAAATCAATTAATAAATTTCCATCTAAACTCTTACGAGGCATTCAGCAATTGTCTTAAAAATGCTGCAGTTCATCAGATTGATGTTAAGCCATGACCTGTGTACATGAGAGCCATTCCTTGTGCATTTTCCAGAATAATGCTGGATGTCCTCAATGAGAGGCCTTTACTTATCTCCTAATCGGTGGCCGAGTGGTTAGCACGCTTGGCTATTGATCTAAGGGACCTGGGTTTGAACCCCGGGTAAGGCATGGATGTATGTGTTGTTTTTCTGCTGAGGTCCTGCCATCCTCTCAGACCTTCTACTATGGCATATAAACAGACAGGCTCCTGTCAGACCTCTGTGGCAAGCAGCTCCTTGAGGGGGTATTTATTTTTATTTTATTATCGGTGGGTCCCACATTCAGCTTTGATGCCCTGTAGTCCTTGTGACCTGGTCATTCAGTTCACTAAACATACATACATACAAAATCCTCATGCAGCCATGGGCTACAGAGGTCCAACCAGACTGTGTAATTTTCCTCTCCAGATGTCTGTTCTGAGCTACTGCAGCTGCATTTGGCCACTCTAGTCCAATATTAGCAAGGTCCTGTTTGACAATGTTAGCCCATTGCTTCCTACATCTCCCTTTTTCTGAAACTCTTAGGCACACTGTTCATAATCCTGTTTGCTATTCTGCCACTATGCATATGGGCAACATGGCCAAACCAACGTAGTCTCTCTCTCTGCACAATATGTTGCTCAAAAGAGATTGACTCCTAACCTCATCATTACTATATACATAGTTATTATATATACATAGTCAAACCACCTAATGCCCAAGATATTGCATAAACATCTAAAATCAAAGGCATCAAGTTTCTTGTTATCCTGCTTACAAAGGATCCATGTTTCGCTACCATGTGCAAAAATAGGCATGTACATCTATGGCATGTACAATCTCCATAGATTCTTAAAAGTCCCAGCAGCAATCCCTACTCTCCTATTTATCTCGTGCTGCACATCACCAGTATCTGTTACATAGCTCCCAAGATAATTAAACTGAGACACTTAATAATACAGCCATTCAAAGCAACTGAAGCACCATCTGCCTGACCAATTTTCATCACTTTAGTTTTTTTCTCTGTTTATCACCAAACTTACTCTATTACCAGTCTCATCAACAACCCTAATGAACGAATTCACCTCATCATCAGTAGCCAAAAGGGCCAAATCATCTGCATAATCTAAATAAGAAATTTCTAAACCATTTAAGGCCAAAATCTTTCCTTTGCAAAAAATTTCACATAACATAATAACAAAACAGAAAAGGAGACAAAATGCATCCTTGTCTAATTCCACTAACAATGCTAAACCAATCACTGAAAGAAATACCACATCTCATACATGACTCTGTAATTATAGAGAGCTTTCACCACACTAACTAACTTATCAGCTATTCCACATGATTTAACAATCGACCACAAATTATGTTGATCAACAGAGTCAAAAGCCTTTTTGAAATATCTTAGCAACCACAGATTTCTGAAACTCTAAACATTTATCAAGAATCTGCCTATGTAAAAATATTTGATCAATACATCCCATACCACTTCTGAATCCACACTGTTCATCATGCAGTTGTCCATCAACCAAATTCTTAATTCTATTAAGTATAATCATGAAAAGAACTTTACCTGGAACCGAAAGTAAAAACTAATTCCCCTATAATTTTCACAAGAACTGCAATCACCTTTTTTTAAAAATTGGGACAAAAATAGCTCTAGTAAAATTATTAGGAACAACACCTTTTATCATAAAAAAAAATTCAAAATTTCAATCAACCACGTGACAACACAAATGTTCCCAGCTCTAAGCATTTCAGTGGTGATTTCATCCATCCCTGGGGATTTATGCAGTTTTAATTTAGAGATAGCCAGAGTGATATAGGGCCATCATTAAAGCCAGTAATACATCTATCCTTATTACAAACAATGGGAGTAGAAATAATTGCTTTAGTTAGAACTTCTCTGAAATGCTCATCCCACCTAGCTATCACAGAATCCTTACCTTCAGCCACCTTGCCATGTTTATCCCTTAATCCCTGTGTACCTGTCTGTTTCTTCCCGCATAAAACGTTAATAATCTGGTACAACCCCTGCTGTTGTGCTGTCTAACTGCTTCATCTGCTTTGTCAGCCAAGCTATCAAGCCAAAGATTCTTATCAGCTGTTAGCTGATCCTTCACACGTATATTAAGATCATTGTAATGCCTTCTGTTAGGACTAGTAGAGTGTTATTCATATTAATCCTGCACTTCCTTCTTTCAGAAATAAGTTTCATAGCCTTATCACTCAAATAATTTTGTTTCCTCTGCCCCCTTTTACCCAAAGGAGTACTGTTGGTTTCAAGAAAAGACTGTTTAAACTGATCCCATTCTTTCTCAACTTCAGCAGTAACCAAACCACAATTGTAATAATGACTAAGTAGCCTATCATGGTATGTTTTGGCTATATCTAGATCTTACAGGCATTCAGTGTTATAGCTAATTTTTTTAACCTTAGCACAGCATTTCTTAAGCTTCAGCTGCAAAACACTTTTGACTAGGTAATGGTTAGACCCAATTTCAGCTCCCTTGTGTGATCTGGTACTCTTAACTGAACTAGCCCATTTGCTGTTAATTAAAAAGTAATCTATCATATTCCTGTGCAACCCATCAGGTGAAACCCATGTATATTTATAAATGTCCTTGTGTTTGTAGTATGTGTTTAGTTATTTGCAAACCATAAGAGTACTTACCTGTAGGAGATGGTCCCTTTGCCATTGGAACAACCAATGCCAAAGGGATCTAAAATTCCTGCCCAAAGATTAGTCACTACCAACTGTAGCATTGAAGTTACCTAGCACAAGAGAAATATCTCCTTCACAGAATTCAAAATATTCTGAAGCTGGCTATAAAATGAATCCTTTTCGTTCTCATCAGAGTTCTTTGTGGGGGCATAACAACAGATGACATTCAAGTCTTCAAATTTTGCTATAATAAATCTTTCATTAATGCAGTCATATCCTTAAAGAGCATCACTGGTGCGGAGAAGCAAACCTACACTTGGAGATGCTTTCCATCCTCCCTCCCCGAAAAGAGAAATTTGAAGTCATTTTTAAGTATCTCTACCTGTCCATCTGGTCTCTTGCAAGCCTAGAATATCTAGGTTATAGAGCTGGAATTCCTGAATGAGGACATCAAGAGAATAATCTATGTAATGTCCTCACATTCTATATACCTGCAGAGAGAAAATGATTAGTAGGATTTTTAAAGAAACTAGGTTTATTGAGAGGTAAGGCCAACAATATCAAACAGCCCCCTGATCACAGGCCTGAATCAAAGTCCCTCCTCCACTAAAGGCTGAAGTCATGATGCTGGTAGGAACTTCAGGCACCACCTTTTCAAGAGCATATGGCCTGCCTGAGACACATTACTCCAGTTTAGGATTGACAATGCCCAACTAGCAAAATGAGGGTTCAGGTACCTGCAATGGCCTTTGATCAGGATTATTCACCAGCTGATATAAGGTATCCCATGCCTCTGTTCACTTAGGGCTGGCAACCCACAAACAAACCGAAAACACAGCGGCAGATTCTCCCTCAACAGTGGCCCACCAATGCAGCAAGTCCAGGATCCATATTCAAGCTCAAATCCATAAACCAGTCCAGTCTAGTGGGTATAAATGGCCATCACCAGGACCCTGTGAAGTTGACCACTCCTCAGCAGGGTTGAAAAAAAAAAAGTGGCCACAGATGACCAGATCAGTAGGCCACACTGAGCTGGCAGCCCTCCCAATCCATTCCAAAAGAGAATATCTCTTTTGAAAGGTACTAACGGCCCGCACCATGAGAAGGCGAGGTCGGATATTAGGTGCTAGACATGGCCAGTTCTGTGCATCATTACTGAGAATTGGTACACAGCTCTTCTTCCAGTTTATGCCAGCTACAAGCAGTACAGACTCAGACTACAGTACAGACTCAGTTCACCTATGCATAAAAAAATACAGAAATAAAACCTAACTGATCTATCAACTTTGAAATAAACTTTAAACAGTTTATTGTATAAAATTTATCAAGAACCTTTTATCAGTAAGGTGCAGTTATCTCTATTTTGATTCTTTCAAGTTAGTGATTTTAAAGATTACTTCTGAAAAAGGAGGTATTTATGGGAAATCCTCAAAGAGTGCAAAATTATTTAGCTTGTGTTATCAGATTGTTGCAGTTAAAATACCCTAGTTCTCACTATACTAGCATTTTTAGAATATAATAAATTTTGCATCTTGAGTACATTTAGATCTTGCAATTGTCATATTACCAACTTCAAACATCAACTCTGCAGCCACCAGTCAAAGCCATCCAGAGTGTTCTTAGTGTGCACAGGATGAAGCTATCAAACATGCATTGTTTTCTTCTCATTCCAATGTTAATCTTTCCTGTTATGTTCATATTTATTCTCTGTTATGACCTCTTGTATTGACTTTTGATTACCCTTTTAAATGCCTCATTTTCTATTACCACTGCTGCATAATAACATATTTTTTAAGTTGCAATCTACATTAATATGCATATTACTAAAGGTATGTACTTATCATCTAAGAGGAGAATGATATTTTTAAAACTACTATTTGCTTTATTGCAGCATGGAAAGGTATCTATAAAGAATATGAGACAACAAAACAATCAAATGATGGTAAAGGTGAGTATTATTTAAACAGAAGTTATAACTTATTGTAAAAACAAATGAATTATGCATATCAATAAGAAACCACAATTCTCTAATCACTGTTGATAAAAGGCTAATATATTTAAAATGATAAAAAAATAGTTCTTATACAAAGGCATTCAAAAAAAGTTCTTGGAATATATCTGCAGAACAAAACCATTCCACTTACCTCAACAAAACTCATCTACACCAATTCTGGAATGCTTGGTGGTACTTCGGTTGGGGAATACTCTGCAACTCTGAATGAATGCAATTTGCAAGGTCTTGCACCCCTAAAAAAGGCTTCCCAGCAGGTTCCTTTTAAATTTTTGGAAACAACCAAAAACTGCATGGTACAAGATTGAGTAATATATAGGATGGGGTAGCTGTCTGTGTTTTTTTTCCTGCTCTAGATAAACTGTAACTTGCTAGGTTTTGTGAGCACTGGCATTGTCATGAAGAAGAACCCTTCACATGCCTGTTGTTGGACACTGCTCCTTCATCTCCTCAACAGTTTTGGTCAGAACAGTGTTGGTATAGTATTGGCACTTTATGGTCATTTTTTCAGATAGTGTCCACGGCTACCACTCCTTGGGAATTGTAAACAATTGTGAACATTCTCTCATCCTTGAGCAAAAGTCTTGGAGGATTTGGAGACATGATTCATCTTCCACAACCCAAACATAGTCTTATCTTTTTGGGTTGTATAGTAATTAAAGCATGTCTCATCACCTATGACAATGTCCATTAAATTGCTAGCTGTTCTGTCAGTTTATGGGGTACCTATTTTGCACAGATCTTTCGGAACTTTAAATGTTGAGGAATATTTGTTTCCACTGCCAATTGATATGCTGACATCTAAACTTCTTACCTCAATGGTGATATGTGGGTTCTCCTTAATTTAGTACATGAACAGCAGTAATGGTTCTCTCATTCACATCCTCCTTAAGTCTTCCTGCACAAGGGAAGTCTTCAAAGCTCTGCCATCCTCTGAATTTGCTCATTCATCCCATATACCATATGGACAGGCACAATTCCACACATACTTTTGATAAATTGGCATGAATTTTTTTTTTCCTGTTGTCCCCCAAGTTCTTGTGAAATTATATTTCCCTGTGTTTAGTAGGCTCTATAGGAACAAAGTACAGATTTCGCAGACCAAACTTTATGTGCTATTAGTGAAGAGAGAGAGCAAGATGATGATACGGCCTTTGTTTTTAACATGTTTGAAAGTCTTTCTAAATTTGTCATTACAAGTCTCTGCTCGTTAACTATGTAGGAATGAGTACAAATCTACAGAAACGTATCAAGAACTTTCTGAACACTCTCCATAATACCAGAATGGGCTGACTCTTAAGTTGTAAATGGCAGTAGCTGAAGTGTATAAAATCATTAATATGAAGATTTGTACTTCATATTGAAAAGTCTTATGCACACAGTGTTCTTTTCTGGGTGTTTTTATTAGGGGTAATTTTTTTTGTGCTGGGGGGGGGGGGGAGGTTTTCAGTTTATTTTCAGTTTTTTTTTTCCTGCACTTCTTTGGGTTTTTTCTTTACTATATATGGAGCTTGGAAGGGACTTTATGGGTTGGGGTGGGGCACCATGCACTTGGAAACTTTGGTGGAAATAGTTTGAGTAGCCTGAGACATGGCCATCTTCACCAGATCATGTGATGACTTAAAGATTATTTTGTATAATCATGGTATGAACTGAATTAAATGCAATGCTCCAATACATGTACACATCAAACCAAAAATTTCCAACATTACCAAGCACAACTGATATGCTAAAATTTAACAATTGGTATTTTGAACATTATAACTTTATCTAAGAAGGATTACATTGAATTTTATTTTTGTTCACAAAAATACTTAATAGGATATTTAAGTAATATATAAAAACTTATGTGAACTACTCAAGCAGATCAAAAGTTTTATCATTGGTAAGTAGGAAGTTGCGGGAACCAAGGAATTGGAGAACACTGCTTCAAATATAATAATCATATCATAATCAAAAATATAATAATTTCAAAAAGCTGAGGAAGAGAAGTCTATAAATATGCATCTTTTTTTTCACTGATATTAGCACATACTTTAATTTTTCATATAATAATGTCCTCAAGATAACACATCAGGGGAAAATCATAATGTCATTTGGAATATAGGAAATTATAAATTTATTTCATGATGCCATCAAGTTTATGAAAGAGTACATCACTCCTTGAACGTATAAATCGATAGTAAAAACTAATTGTAACAACTTACTATATTTCCACAACATTAACTCAATTATTGCGAGTTCAGATATATTAACATCCATCATCATATTGGTAGTTATGAAGGTTACACAAAAATATTTTACAAAAAATTTGAAGGTTACATAGGAAATCTTTTTAATGTGATGAAGGATGATAATATATCTGAAATCATGATAAATTGAGTTAATGTTGTAGAAATACAGAAATTGAAATTAGTTTTATCATCAGTTTATATGTTCAACGAGTGATGTATTCTTCTGTAAACTTGATGGCATCGTGAAATAAATTTATCATACCTATATTCCAAATGACATTACAATTTTTTTATGTGTTATCTTGAAGATATTACTATATGAATAACAAACAACTTATGTGCTAGTATCAGTAAAAAGAGTATATATACTTTTAATATTGGATACTGGGCTATGATATTTATTTATCTTGCCTATGATGCAGGTAGAGAGATGTCATTTCTAAAACAAAAGCTTTAATATCACATGCAACATACTTTTCACTGTATTTTATCTATCTTTGTATATGAAATTTTAAAAGTAAAAAGTTTCAATTACTGGAATGGAACCCAGATTTTCTATTTAAAAGCACTGCACTTGTAAAAAAAATATATATATACATTCCATAAAGGAATTTATTTTTTTAAATATAGCATATTTGAAGTGCAAATTAAAATTATTTTAAACAAGACACTAAAGTTGCTGGTAAAAGTTTATTATGTACACTAATGCTTTCAATTCTATTTTATTATATGATAATTTACTTAAGTAAATGTTCTGCAAACCCCTATGTAAGTCGGAATTTAACCCATCCCCACCCAACAATCACCCTTATATACTTCAATCAAATATTAGATCTTAATAACAATTTCTAAACTAGATTGCTGTTTTGTAATTATTACTTTACTTATAAACAGTTAGAATCTGCACCCTAAAAAGTATATTTTTCTCATGTTCTTTTATACAATCAGCATCCTATTCATTGTTGATACTGAGAGACAGAGTTCATGTGCTGTGGACAATAAGCTTTGCCCACCTTCATCTTCATTTTCATATCCAAATCATTTTTAGTGCATTTATAAATGGGTAAACTCATACCATCTCCTTTCCTCTTTCCAGTCATTATTATAGCAGTAAAAATCCCTGACAATAAAAAAATTTTCAGAAAAATATGAGAATTCTGTAGGTCTGCAACATGAGAATGGTAGCAAGCATCATGCAAGAGCTGTGTAGTTTGTAAAAGATCTTCACTACATTGCCACAGCATATAAATAGAGCACATTATAAAGTGTGATGTAAAATCTAACTTGAAAATTTATCAATGGGGGTTTTGGGAAAAATTACATAAGTTGAATATTATGCAAGTCGGGAAGTGCCTGTATTCTGTTATAAACAAATCACAAAATTAAAATGGTAATGCTTGTACACAGTGTCTGAGATACAGTTAAAAATATTTTCAATTTTTCTGTCATTGGTTACATGTACTTCCACCAAAACAAGTTGTCAGTCTAATTCCCTTCATAGATTATTAAACACTGAAAATGAAGTAAAATATACACCAGTCCTGATTGTGGCTTGTAGGCACACAACCAATATTTAACTTACAGTGGCAGGACTATGAACCATGCAATCTTCATTCTAGTTTTTTTGCGAGATGTAACTGGTACCACAGCAGAAAATTCGCATAGTTTCAAAAAATATGTAGTCACTTGACTATGACATTTAAAAATTGAAAAAAGATCACATAAAAACATTCTGGCTAGTGTTTCAGGCATAACACTGTTATCAAACCCTTAATTTTTTAGGTAGCTGCAATTAGTTTTCAACAATTCAGTCTTAAGTATCGCAATGGCTTTTGTACCTCTGTTGATGAATGCCATCTAGTATCACTAAAACATGGTGAGTACAAAATATTAAACAGTGATTTGTTACAGTTGTCTTCCAATGGCTAAAAACAGCTATAATAGCTCAGTATATACATGTTTGGAGGATTAAGTTACACTGATTGGACCTGTATAAGCCATGGTTGCTTGAGAATTATGGTCAGCTGATATAGTCTTTGTATTATTAGATCATACTGTAACCTTTCAGGTGATTTGATTAGAGTGTTTGAAACTATTCATGTGCACCCAATAATAGAAACTTTGTACTGTATAGTCTGCTTCAAGTACACAATAGTAATTCTACTGTTCTTACTGAAGCAGATTAAAAAATAAATTCGCTTCTAAATTAGACTTATAACAACATTAATGTATGCCATTTAGTCTTAACACTATTACTGATCCTGTATGACCTCAGGAAAGCTTCATAATAATAAACAAAAAAAAAACTGTTGTGGAAGCTTTAGAACAAAATGGTGTGAAAGATGTTTGACGACTATCAGAATTTTCACATTTCCTTGGAGAAAGAATTGAATTGTCATCTGTGATAAATTCTGGTTAACAGCTTTCTGGTGAGACATCGTCCTCACCCTGTTCTCTCCAAGATCTGCCAGCAGCTTCATTGCGGGCAGCCACAACCATGATTTTCTTTTGTTGGGTGCCCGGTCATGTCAGAATCAAGGGCAATGACTTGGCAGATGCTGCCAGGTCAGCCATATGTGGACTTCTGGCAGAGATCTTGGTCCGAACAGGTTGGTAACAAGCTTTTGAAGATCAAGTCCATTATCAAACCGTGGCAGTCTTGTTTTTGCAGGTATCGCAAGGAGGCAGTTATACTTGCTCGGCTCTGCTTAGGTCATTCATTTATCACTCGTTCCTTCTTCAGGTGAACGACGAACCTAAGTGCGAGTTTTGTGACACCATTTTAACTGTTAAACATATTTTAATCACTTGTTCAGCTTTTAACCTTGAACGACGATTTTACTTTAGCTTTCGTGATTTTACGTCCGAGTCCCTTACAATCGGACATCTTTTATCCAATGACTCTTTACCTCCTGTCTTTGACTTTTTACCATTTACCAGTTATTTTACTAGATTGTAATTTTATGGTTTTTCATTTATACATTGTCCAACCTGGGTATTTTATACCTGGGTTGATTTTCCTTTTATACCTTTATATTTATTGCTTTACACGTTTCTTATTTTTGTATTTTTTTATACCTGTTGGTTTTGTGTATTGACTATTAACTTTGGTTGTGGGTTCTGTTTCTTTTATCCTTTTATATATCTCGTTTGGTGCATTATGGCCTTAGCTGCCAATGTGCCATAAAACCCCAAACCAAACAGCTTTCTTGATGATAAATAATGAGATAAACTCAACAGTTCAATATCCACTAATAAATCAGCACTTTGATGTCAATTCTAATTTTAGAGGAAAAATTGCCTTGAGCCGGGTGGGATACGAACCCACGACCTCCTGATAACATGTCAGGTGCTCTGGACCACTGAGCTACCGGCTAAAATTAGAATCGACGTCAAAGTGCTGATTTATTAGTGAATATTGAACTGTCGAGTTTATCTCATTATTTATCTTCATTGGCATACTTGTAAGACTTGCTTTCCATCTATATGGCAAATAGAAAGCTGTTTGGGCTGAATAGCTCATATATGTAACATAAAAGAAATGTTCATAGCGTTAATTAGAGGAGATCTTGATTGGTGGCCGGTAGCTCAGTGGTCCTGAGCACCTGACGTTATCAGGAGGTCGTGGGTTCATATCCCACCCGGCTCAAGACAATTTTTCCTCTAAAATTAGAATAGACGACATCAAAGTGCTGATTTATTAGTGAGCTTTCTGGATATTAAAGTGCTAGATAACAAAACTTTTACTACATAAATTTATAGATATTGAAATTGAATTTTTCTTGCATCAGATGTTTACTCTTTCTGTATTGTAATATATATTAGTCAAGCTTCATTTTATGTTTATAGTGCCTAATGTTGTGTATTACCAAGATGGAAGCTCAAATCAACATTTATCAAGTGAGTAGTTTTTCTTACACTGTAACACCTTTACTTAATAAAACCAAAGGAATTGTGTTTGTTGTATAGATTCTTGGCATTGAAGTTTTCATAAAAATGCACAAAAATTAAATGATTACGAAAATTGCTGAAGAATATAAAAGCAGATTCGTAAAATACAATTGGATTCTTTTGCAATGCTACAAAATCACCTTGGAGAAAGTAAATGTAGTCAATGTCTTCCTTCTGTTACAAAGCATCCAATCCTGAATTGATAAAAAAAAAATTCATGCTAAAACAGTGGTGGTATTGCATTGATTTGTAGCTGGAGTCCAGATTCAGATCTCAAGAGGTGGCATGAATTTTTTTTTTCCTGTATACCAAAGATAAACACTAGTCTCATAGTTCTCTCTATGGCAGGAATATTTTAACACAATATCAAAATTATTCTTAAGCACATTAATATATTTTTTGTTTTGGTATAATTTAGCTGAAATGTGTTTGGGGGAATTAGTTATTGTAACTGAATCAGTCTGGTAATAAATGACTTTCAAAGCAAATAAAATAAACTTATGTTTAGTGATGAAAGTTGCCTAAATATTTTTGTGATCAGTATCTTGATTAAATAAACACATTGACAAAATTGATCTCTATCATTTTTAACTAGATTACCAGGGCTAAGAAAATCCACTTGCCAATGCAATATCTTGATACTTTTAAGACTATAAAAAAATTAGCAGTGAATATTTCCAGTGTAAAGAACAACTTTTACTTTTGAATGCAATATCATTTTGTTGAAGGCTCCTTTTTAATGCACATAAAAGCAGGAAAAATGTCATCTCTCCCACATTGATAATGTGCTTATGCTCCAACTTCTAGTAAAAATTGCTGGCTGGTCAGATTTTTCCAATCTTAAAGAAATTTAAATTATTAGTACTCTTCAAAGTTTGGATTATATGAGGATGACTGGAATTTGTTGTAGTAAGTTATGTTCTATTTTACTGGGGTCTGGTTTTCTTCTCTCTGTAATAGTTTGAAAAACTAATGAAGTGCCCTTAGGAAATTTATAATGTACAGGCTAAGGTTATGTGTATATGTAGGTTTCTTACTGTTGGTTTGAAGTGATTATTATTTATGTCTGTGAATAGAAATATATATGTATATAAAGGATGTCTATTTTTTTAGCTTATGAATGAAAGTAGAATAAGATGGAAACATAAAACTGTTCTAACATTAGTTCTGAGCTGCAAGATATTCTATAAAAAAATTGCTAAAGAATATTTCCTGAAAAATTTGTTCTATATGCAAATGATTACATTATCTTAGAGGCAGGTTTTATTTAGATAGATTTTATTTAGCTCGGCAGTCAATTTTGCAAAAGTCATTTATAATTAGCATTTATGAGACACCAGTCCTTTGCTTCCATCACGTAAATGGTTCATGCCTATTCTTACCCACTATTTCCTTTTCCATCATCTATACTTATCCAAAATTTATCCTCATACTAAGTAAAAGTCAAGAAACTAATTTACTTTCAGATTTCCAGCCCTTTGACTTAGAGATTTTCTGGAGTGAACGACTCCTGCAGAACATCCAGCAGTCAACATAACAGAAGATTTTTAGTAGTCTGTCTGAAGAGAAACTAGTGAGATGCCATCTTCTTCAGGAGGTATTGTCACCTAAGTAAAAGTCAAGAAACTAATGCCTGAATTCTCGATTAATTCATCTGTTAAATCTGTACGTGAGAAATTGTAGATTATGATCCGAGATGAAAACTCAAATATCTCTTCTAAACCATCCAGTCACTGGTAGCTCCATTCAGAGAAGAAAACATTTTGCTAAGATGAGGCTTCTGGGACTCAAATTTACACTCAAGAAGTCAAATGCTGCTTTTGAGCAGGCTTTAACCAACTATACTAAGGATTAATTTGTTTACATTAAGTACACAAGCATTTCTGTTTTAAAATTCTAAGAATATGAGATATTTTAAAAGAATATGGTAGAAAACTGCTGACATATTTTCTAACATAAAAAAAAACTGCATTAAAATTTTTCATTTGAAAGCATTATTGTATAGTACAATAAATTTTCCACATTCTCTGAATCATGCATTAAAAATATCTGTTCTAGTTTTTGTGCACTTCTGAGTAAATTTTTCATCATTTGCAAAATTTTAAATATATCTTTATTTTTCCTACTTGCCCATTTCAGTTGCAGTATATTTACTTTCAGATTTCCAGCCCTTTGACTTAGAGCTTTTCTGGGGCGAACGACTCCTGCAGAACATCCAGCAGTCAACATAACAGAAGATTTTTAGTAGTCTGAAGAGAAACTAGTGAGATAGAGTTGTCAGTTGGTATAAATTAGGGGAATAAAAAGGAGTGCAGGGTAGCATCAGCATTCCACAGTTTTATCAGTGCATTGTTTACTACCTGAGTGGATTTTTTGGATCTTTATTTTTCTTTGCCCGTGGCACCAAATAGATTACATCAGTATTTCTCTCATGGGGTTTTTCATATAGACTGTTTTTCATACAACACCCATGAATTATATTTTAGTAACATTTTGACACTTGTTTTGGGAAACTAAGTGCTGGACAGAAGAGACTGGAAGATATATATACATACATTTTGTACAACTTTTCAGTTCTTTATGAGAAATCCAACGCCCTACAAGTGGTTTTCTTTAAAAGGAAAATTGGTTGCGCTGCAATAATTGTGTATTTAAAGACAAGTCTATGATAGAAATGGGTGCCTGAGGCACCTGAATGAAGAAATTATTAGGCATTTACTGTTTATTAAAACTTGATGAATAGTAAATGTTTTTATTTAAAACTGCTGTTGTGTCTTTATTTTAAATAACTGCAAAAAAAATATATATAGAAGTTTTGAAAATTATACCTTGAGTTGTAAATAATGACTACAAATTTGCAGACAGGCATATAAATATTAATACCAATAATGTAAGAAATTCCTTGTAAGCCCTCTTAATTCAGATTTGAAATATCTTATTCCGAGAGAGTTTATTTTTTGGTTGTAATTTGAGAAAGCTATTAAAAATGTTTGATTATTTCAATAGTAATTGAACTTTATTCATTGTAACTTACTCTAAGTAAAAGTTTGACAGATTTTTTTTTTCTTCCTCCTGAAAAGAACCATACTTTTAAGGTGTTAATGCACATTCGAAGAATGTGCTTTGGGATTGGCACTTTTATGTGCACAGTGGCCAGGTCACAAAAGCTCATAGCAATGGGGGTAAAAAACACGTGACACAGCTTGATGTACTATCTGATGGATGGCAGACTTTGGAAGCTCATCAGTGTGCGCTTTCTCACAAAGGGCAGGGTGAGATTCAGCTGAGAAAATCTCGATGCAGGAACCGTGGGGGGCTTGAATATGAGAAATCGGGTTATGAGCTTGGTGCACTACCAACCGAGCCATCCCTGGCATTAGAAAGACAGAATTAATGTATATTATGTTAACGGTATAAAAAATATTTACCACTCAACAGCAGTCATTATTGAAAAGTAACAAAATCTATACTTTTGGTGTCAAAAATGACTGAATTTAATAGATCCTTGAAATAAACTAATATGCCTAAACATAATTTATTTGAACGTGGGTTTGCTAAAAAAAAAATTCTAACAGTAATTTGGGCGTCTACATGCGTCTCAGTGGAAAACAAACTTAGATGCTAGATAGCTTATAAAGTAAACATTTAGGTGAATTTTTATCTTCAGTGGTATACATTCAGTATTTATAATTTATTAAAATGTTGCTCATTTGAAAATATATTTTCAAAACTGAAAAATACTTTTTTGCAATATTTTCTGGAGAGTCCGAGTTGCAAAATGAAATAAATTTTGTTGTAAAACAGCATATTGTGGTATTAAATACTATCGGTGCTGCAAGTCGTAACAGTTCCCAACGGTCTTACAAATTTCTAAAGAGATTCTACTCAAAAAGATATTAAACGTATTCACTTTGGATATGTTGCATAATAATTTTGTTTGCAAGAATACAAATTAGTTCAAAGTAGATCTACACAATAAATAGATAATTTATACTTTTTAGTAACAAGTTTAATTTTTCAGCATTTTAATTTCTAATGAATGTTCTTTTATAGCATTGCTAAAAAGAATGTACTACCTCAATGATTTACAAAATATTATTGAAACTCGCTAAGCATATACACCATTGTTTGAAAAAGAGCCCAAATTAGACATTCTAATGTCAAGGGCTCTCTTGCTTGTTGCAACTGTGCTGAACACGTCTAGAAAAGCTGGCACATAGGATTGATGTTCATTGTTTAGAATTAGTCCACTATTGGGAACATGTTAGTATTTTGTGTTGCATTTTTAATGGTTTTAAGAGTGTATCGAGATGCTTGTAAATTTTCATTTTAAAATGTGAAAATGGCAGTGAAACATTTGAACTATCGATAACAGCAAATGGATATGTTGCTATGGGCTGTACACAAGTTTTAGAATGGTTTCATTGATTTTAAAAAAGTAACTTCCATCATAAGTGACCCCTGCTTTAGATGATCCTTAACATAACTAGCACTATTGCCTCTGACAATTGTTTTCCATTTTACGACTATCATCTTTTATTGGTGGAAATTTTAACTAATATATAAAATTCAAAGAATATTTTCTTTAATATCTACCCCATGGAAAAAGATTTTCATTTATCTCTTGAAACAAAAATTAAGATCATTAAATTACTAATGCCCAAATGGTCAGCACATGCAACCAGTGTGGCTGCATTGGCAGTTTTTTAGGGGTGGCAAATTGCCAATAAACAACCATAACTGCAGTAAGATTGACTGGAGTAGGAACGACCTATTTTCCAACAGATCATTTTCAACTGACATTAAATTTAGCTAAATTAATCATTAATATCTAAGATTAGACCTTTTTCTGAGTCCAAGTACTTCCAGGGCATACAGATGACAAAGTGACTGCAATAGCTTGTAGTTTTGAAACCTAGCTAAAAAATTAAATGTCGCAAAGCAGTGCACTTTGATTTGCAATGGTTCCGGACTTCTCAAGCTCACAGAAGAGGCCAGAATTTCAACAGGCTCACACTACACAATTTTAATTGAAGATATGTTTCAGCACACTGGATGCTAACAGGAATTATGAGAACATTGTTTATGGCCTCCCAATTCATTTCGGGATGCACGTGATAACTTTTAAAAAATCTATTGTCAATCTGGATATGTTTGGATCACTCTATTGCAGAATACACTAATGGCTGATGGAGTTGCACATTTATATTTAAAATAAAAACACAGCTCTAGGAGAATCTAATCTATGGGCACCTGCTATATTTGCTGTCAAGACCATATTATTAGAAATAGAGCTAAAAACTATCCATATATGTGTACATATAAAAGCAATGCAATCTAAATGGGTGGTACACAAAGGCTGAAGCAAATGATGTATAAGCCAAGGGTCAGTAACCATTTTATGGCATGTGCCAAATTGGCATTCTTTTATATAAGCTTACCAATCCCTGACTGCTTTTTCTATTGTCTTTTTTACATTTACACATACCTGCTGAAATAACTTTGCATGCATAAGCTGCTGACGCTAGGGCAAATTATTCTAATAAATTTTGTGTATAAATTATTTGAATACTCTTAAATATTTCAGCTTCCATAACAGTTTAAATGGTAAAAGATACTGAAAATTCCAGTGGCATTTCTTCACAAAATTTTTGTATTACTAGTTGGACTTTTATGCTGAGATTGGTAAAAGTGTCAAGGTAATTTTAGTAGTGGAATATAGGATATCTTCGCTTATACACTGTAAAGTAGGGAGAAAATTTCATTATTGAGGTCTGTACAATGATAAAATTATTCACAATATCTTATTTTTGGGATGATAACCTTCAAAGCCATGGATAAACTGTGATGGAACATAGGGAATTCATATTCTGAACGTATCTTTGATTAAATTGCTTCTTTCATGATAACTTTCATTACATGGTTGTTCAAGTTTCAAACTAAGCCAAACACTATTATTTCCTTGTGTTGCTCGATCATATAAGCCTTTGACATATCACTCAACACTGCTTTACATGTTATTTTCTGCAGGTGATCTGCAACACTTCCTAGTTTTGCGCACAACTACTAAAGTAATATTGGAAAAACCACATGCAGAAAAAGACCCTATATTTGTACTAATTTTGCTGTTTCTGTATCTGACTGAACCTTGCAATTGTGTCTTGTTTTTACACTGGCTTCCTTGGTTTTAATAGGAGATAAGTGGGTCTCTACTTTGCATGATACAATAGAATATCTTTAATAAGTGGTTTTGGCTCAGTACAGATAATCATTAAGTTGTATTCCGCAAAAAGTGCTAATAATTTGTGCATTGATAGCTTACTAACCTACTGTAATTCAAAATAATATGACTAATCACTTTCTCGAATATTGACCAACTGCTGTTTTCATGTTAACAAACCCCATTTCTATGTATATGAATTGCAAAATACAATTTCTGGCATGCACGCAAGAGGAAAAATAATACAAAGGCAGTGCACCCACACATACACACTAATTTCCTTTAAAATGAATTTTCCCCCAGTTTGTGTAAATAATATTTGAATCTTGTATCAACATTTATATTTATTATAGTACATATACATCTGTAACAGACCAACTATAGATTTTGATGCTTTGTTTTTAATCATTATGTTGTTTATTAAAATGTTTATGGTTTAACAAAGTAGATGCAAGTAACAAAGCACCAAATCCAACAACAGTAAATGTTACAATAGTAACAATAGGAATATGTTCTGCACAACCCACAGGCACTTCAAATGCAAGTTGAGGAGTATTCTGCAAATACATACATACATACATACATCTTTTGTTAAAATTAGTCCAACATATTCATGAGTTAAAAAGAAATTAACACCACAGCCTTTAATCCCAGAAACAAAACAAACTTACAAATAAAAGAACACCAAAATCTCTATTAAAAATATAAATGCTTAGGACATTTGATTTTCTTTCGCTTTTATATTTACATTCTTTAACTTTATGATTGTAAGTTTTATAATAAAAGCTGATTTAAAATTTTGATAGTCTTTTGCATGCTGATTCGTAAAATGCCATTTAGATTTTAAAATTTACTCCTATTTTAATTATATTTTGATTTACAGACTGCCTTGTATAACAGCAATAATAGCCGTATAAAGTATATTGCACTCCCATATTTCAGAATAATCTTTCACAAACATTCCACTGAATTTATGAAAATTTATAAATTAAATTCACAAAAGTTTTCATTATGAACTCTCGAAAGGTTTAGTAGTTTTTTTCATTGATTCAATTTACTGCATCGAGCCTTGAACTCACCTTTCATAAAAGTTTGTTTTATTTCATCCAAGTTGAATTGGGAAAATTACAATTCAGATGCCATATTTACTAGATATAGTACTACTTGCAGGATAGACACTGCTGTTGAAAACTACTATGTAAAATCATAACTAGTTCCATATAATCAATTTTGGTTAAAAAAATAAAGAGTTACTCATTAATAAATATTTCTAAACCCTCTTATAGAGCAAGTCTGAACTGAGAATTTTCTCCTGTAATTTCTGTTCTGCCTTGGTGAGAAAGGGAACAAGATGGGGGCTTGAAAAGGGCCAATGGGGTCAAGTTATGACCCCATGTTATGTCATTGGGAAGCTAAATTCAAAGCTCTTTTGGCAAAGTGCTTGGCTACAGGTCAAAAGGATCTGAGTTTGAGCCCCGGATGAGGCATGAATATTTCCTGTATTGTCCTGTTTTCTGCTGTAGTCTTGCCTTCCTCAGAGACCTTCTCTATGACCTAGAACACTAAGGCACCTGTCAGACATCTGGTACACAACTGTTTGAGGAATATTTTTTATATATACAGCCTTGAAGAGCTGATAAGGATATCAAATATATTTAATCTCCATTTTCTAAAACATTCATTCTGTATTTAGAGTTATGAAAGTCAGAATATATCTCAGAAGTCATTAAAACTTAAAAAATAATAAATTAATGACATTTATGCATTAATGTAAGTCAGTGATCCTAAAACTTCTTTTCTGCTCATTGCCCCCCTACTTTTCGCCATGAATACTTGCAACAGACTAAAAATTTTAATTGACAACACTATGAGAGACTTGCGCATACATAAGTTTGCCTTCAATAATAACCATTTCTGTTGTCTTTGGTAAATGCAGAGCTATGCTGTTCATGTTTCGATGTGTATTGAGGTTAGTGCATATGCTGAACATATTATGGTCATGTTTAGTGTTAATTTTGGTTTTAACATTAAGATTTAATATAGATATGTTTTCAATTAAAGGAAAAAAGTTGAATGAAAAATCAGTGGTACAAAGAACAGGCAGAAAGTAGCAACAAAATGGTTTATAAATTTCCTTTTATCTGCAACGTCATTAGAAATTTCATGGCACACCCTTCAAGAACTACTAGTTTAAGTGGTATTTCAGATTCTTTACATGCAGAGATTTCTCATATGATAATTGTGGCACCTTCAAAATATCATTAGATTCTAATGTAGATTTACTACGCAAGCACTACTACAGTATAACATATACTATGTCAATTGCTATATTGTTAATCCTAATAGCTAACACTTCATGTTGATCTGCATTAAGGGGTGACACCATATACTATTAGCAACCAACTATCATCTTATCCATCAGAAAATATGTAATGGCTTCAGTAAATCCAGGTATGACATCATCCACCTACAACTCGCAGCAAAATCTGCTCAACGTTCTAGGACACTTAAGTCTACACTTATGATGATTCAATTCCTTTACATAAATTGGAAAGAGAACAAACAGTTCACCAAACATAAATGGGCCTAATTTATGATAACTTTCTAGTTTTAAAGGATAGTCTACCTACTATACAGTTACTGGTATGTATGGTAATCAGTGTGCAACCATATTTTTCACAATCTTGACTAAATTTTAACTTTAAATGGTGCATAATTTTATCATTATTTATAATGTTACTGTTGATTGAAACAATCAGAATTCAGCACTATATATTTAACTTAATCAAAAAACGTAAATTCTAATATTTCATAAGCAACTATCCAACTATTAAAATGGAATATTTCATTATTTCCTAAAACAAGGAAATTAAATGCCAACCGATAGATGGATGGACAAATCACAAAGTAAACATTGTTTTTTGCAAACAAACTAAAAATATGCTAATTATATAAAGAAAGACATATAAGGACACATAAGTTTTTTAAATTAAACCCATTTAGACATTGTCTTTCAAATTTAATTTTGGGTAGATAATACAATGACTAGCAATTTTATTACTGTTCATATACACATAAAAATAGATAAGTTTTAGCTCTTATTTTGTGAAACTTCCCCTCCTTTTGAGGGCAAAAGAGGGAATGAGTGGGGAGTTGGAATGCATTGAGATTTATGTCAATTAGTATTTAATAGCACATATTTCAACATAATAATAATAAATAAATACCCCCTCAAGCAGCTGCTTGCCACAGAGGTCTGACATGAACCTGTCAGTTTATATGCCATAGTAGAAGGTCTGAGAGGATGGCAGGACCTCAGCAGAAAACAACACAAACATCCATGCCTTACCCGGGGCTTGAACCCAGACACAACTTAAAATCACAACCTTCTTTTCTTTTGGAAGGGAATTTTCATATAACATGTCACTTCCCACTCATCATACTTTCATTCATATGTGAAACATCTACCCACACACCCCAGGCTTGGGAGATATATGTAAAGCAACACTCTTCATAAAATCTACAGATACCAAATGAAAATGTAGTAGGATGAAAATTGAAAAAATACTGCAATTGTTTTCACTTACAATAGTAAAGTTGATGGGTATCCAACTGCAATTTCTAATCCCACTGCTGTCACATGCCCATTGTAGAGAATTCTTGCAATGGTTTGTATCTGGAAAAAGCATTGAGCAAATATACAATTGAACTACTATGAAGAATTTTCAAAAAGCAAAAATATATAAAGACAATGTTAAATTTTGTTCATATTAAAAAAACTCTTTAAAAAGCATAATATTACATTTTAAAGATCTACAAATTGTTTATTAACTTAAAATCTTGTGATTAGAATTAAATCTAGACCATAACTATGTTTAATTTAATATTTAGCACCTGTACCAAAAGAAATAAGTTATATGAGGAATTGAACCTTTCAAAAAGTTCATGCCTTTCATGCTGTAAAGCAGAAATCTACAAAATAAAAATTTGGATATATTTAACAAGCTTTGAATAGTTCAACTATATGCATTTTGACTCCTTCCCTTCCAGGAAAAAATATTCTTAAATACCACTTCTTTAACATATTGGCTTACAGATATTTTTACACTAAACACATCCAGAATTCCTATTTTACAAAATGGAATTTTGCATAATACATATATGAAACTTCACCTAATTTTTATCCTCTTTTTTTAAAAAAAAAATATGTTTTCACTTTGTCTATAGGCATCGAACTTCTTTGTTTTTAGAGATAAATTAAAATTTATTTTTGTGTTGAATAGGTATTGATGAAATATTACAATTACACTTTCCAAATCTCCCAAAAGTTTAAACTGCACCCTCTAACAGTGGAAATAGTTGAAAACTGCAAGCATTTAAACGAATATTGTAAGTGATTTATTTATGGTAGAAATTTCACTGGTAGGGTGTGAAGAGATATTCTACTAACAACAACCATCTGTCCCCTTTTCCCAGAGAGGTGTGAGAAAAGCAACTTTTTAATTTTAAGTAATAAAAGACATACTTTTTATGTTGTATAAGAATTAATAAAATATTACTATTTGCATTTCCCAATTATCCAATACTTTGAATTAAAACTTATAGTACAAAAGTAGATAAATGAAAAACTTCATTCGCTTTGAAAATGATACTTCCATATTCACCAGGTGATATATTGTCTTCTAGTTATAATATCCAGTTTTACTAAATTTTTATAATAAGCAGTTTCACCTAACTTATATCTAATTTTATTCAATCAGAGCTACACTGATGAATAAAAAAATAATAAAACACTGTTGAATTCATACTTGCAAAAATTATTGAAAGGATGAAAAGTTTCTTGGGGTATTTAAAGTTTTTCAGGGTGGAACAACTTCAAATACTATGAATAGTGGAGGCCATCAAAGCAATTTTCACATTCATTCTAGGTCCAATTTTATTTTTCTTGCTTGGCACACTACACAGTCTTAGAAAGGTTTGTTTTTTTTGGAGGTGGGGAGGGAATAAATCTTGTAGAATGGGCCCAATGTAATCTTGCTGGCGATATTCCAGATTTTACTGTTTTTTATAACACTACATCTGATAATTGCAACTGATTTGTAAAAACAATATCTGTAAGCAACCTGCAATGTATTATCTATCATCTGCAGAACAGTGACACCTCACACCATCTACCGACAGAATATTTGAAGAAATTACTACAGTTGCTCGAATATCTGAGATACAGTGGGCTTTATTTTCTTACATGTTTGAGAGATGTTAATAGCAAAGAGTTAATAATTGAACCTTTATGTGGAATAGGGAAATAATTTTAACTTGTGAGTGGTCAGGCATTGGTCTTTTAGTCTACCAATGTAAATATTTGGATTAACACAAATGAATTCTTCAGTATCTTCACAATTTGTTTGTCTAGATTACATTTAATGTAGGTGCTATGTGGAAATGAATTTTGGTGTGAAAAATGATGGGCAGTCCAAAGAAACATAAGGTGCCTACAGATTCTTAGATGCTTTTCATCATATTTTGCTTGTTTTTTCTATTGAATTCTCTACTTTTTACAGAATCACATCCAAAGTATGTTTTGGTACATTATAGATGCAAAGGCCATACAAAAAAAAAAAATAGAAAAAAATTATTTTAAAAAAATTGTGAACTTTTTAATGTTAAAACTTTTTTATTCTTTTATCAAAATATAAAACATAATTTATACATTCCTTCAAAACATAGTGCAGAATTATGGGGAAAAGAAAAAGTTTAATAGTGAATGCTTAGAGCAAAATATTTTAAACAAGTCAGTGACAGACAAAGGGTGAAAGAGTGTCTACTAATATGGCAAAAAGAGATGCTTATGCCAGGTTAATACTAGTAGTTCTCACTGTGATGGCATAACTGCAGTAGTGTACTGAGAGGTCCACACAGACACTGGAAAGATCCCACAGTTTGGGGGGAGGGGGTGCTTCTGGAAAAGTAGTTTTACAAAATTTATGGAAAAACAATATATGACTAGGGTGACAAGATTTAAAGAAAAAGATCCAGGAACTTTTGAAAATTCAGTTTAAACAATTGACTAAACCAGGGACATCAGGCCACCTTAGTTCATGGCTTTCATTATAAAATTATAGCCTCTATTATACAGTCATCTTCATTTCCAACACAAATTTTTTACAACACTGCTGCCACTACTTTTCTATTAGAAAAAGATCTGCTTGTGTTGAACAGTTAATGTTTAAAAAGTATATCTAAAAACAAAGTCTAAGGGCACATATATTCATTGGGAGCAGCTTTTTCCAGGGACTGTCTCTGGTGACCTTAAATACAACTATTTAAAGGAATAGACCATAATTTTTTTCTGAATATTAATTCTGCATAATAACAGATCATGAACAATTAACAAATAAAAATTGATCATGATCAATGAATACAAATGGATCATGAACAATCAGCAAAGAAAAACTAATCATGAACAATCAGCTTCATTTTCCCTACTAGAAATTCATATCCTTGCTGCCTCTGGACCACAACTCATTTTTTCAAAGCCTTAGTTCTCTAAACAATAAAATTTACATGATACAATTAACTTTTGGAAAGTGTTTTGTAGTTTTTAATATAGACATAAAACTGAGATAATCATTTGAATCAAAATACACACATTTGTATTTTATTCAGCAAAATGAAATAATTTTAGTTTTATGTAAATTATCCATGGATTCTAAATATTTAAATTATTAAAAATACAGAAAGTCTTAAAATAAAGGTATTAATATGAAATTTAAATACAAATTTCATTAACTGAAAGTTAATGGTTTTTCCAAAAGGGTCATCAATGTTTTTGTTCCTGTTGGTCTATAACATTTCACAATTTAATTTGTCCACAGACCACTTTTTTTCACACTTCCAGGGTCCCCAATGAATATAGACATTGACAGAATCCAAGATGAGAGGCCAAGACATCTATGTTTGTTTTTAGTACAACAAAAAAAGTTCGATTAAAAAAAATTGAAATTATTATTTGAAAATTTTCTTATGTATATCTTATAAAAATATGTAATTCAAGCTTGAAAAATAATATATATTTTCATTTGATGCATATTTTATTAAATTAAATATAAATAATATGTTAAAGACATCTGATTGCCATTTCTTAGAAGTACTATAAGGTATTGCCAATTTGTTTGTTAATGTTACTCTATGCTGAAGCAACCTTCTGATTTAAGTTCACAAGTTTGATGTGAACTATTATAAAACATATTTTTCCTTAAATTTTTGAAAATCTCCTGAAAATTAACAAAAACAACAATTTTTTAAAAATGGAAGATTTTGGAAGTAATTAGAAAATATATATGGCTGTTGTTTTTTCTCTGTTTTACACTCTTTCCTGTCTTAAACCTATTTCAATATTCCTACAATTATTTTTATCACTTATATCATTTATCTCAGTATTTTACGTATCTTTCTTGCTGTTAAAATCTAAACTATAAATAACAAGAGCCTTCTTAGCCAGAGCAAACAAGGCCAGAGTTCACTGTGAAGCTGTCTGAAGTGTAAAATACATCACGGCAGAGAAGGTGCAGTTCTTTGGGGGTGCAGTAAGAGTTCTTCTCTCTCACATAGGATAGCATCACAATGCATCTAGTTAGCATTTATACTTTTATAGCTAAAGCTTCATTTTCATTTTTGTAGATTTATTTTATTTCTGTAAATTAATGATCTTTCAGCCAGCTGATGTATTGATCTTTTTTAGTTATGCTACATCAGGTATGGTCAGCTTACAAGTTGTTGCAGATATTTTATTTAACATCGCATTATGTTATATGTTAATTTTTCTTTTATTATTTCTTTGTTTACTAGTAAAAAGACTTTAATCTTGTATTGTTTCCTGAAAAATGAATGTGGTTTTGGATATGAAAACAAAAAGGACTTCCTTGGCATGGAAATCAGTCCTGCTGTGGGAGGGCAATTTCAGCAAGGGCTTTTATTCCCCCCTCCCCCCCTGGCAGGATTTTTTTCAATTATAAGTTTTTAAGTTTATATTTAATGATTTTGAAAGATTTTATCCCACTCCCCCCTAAATGTATTAGTTATGCTACTCTGATCTCAGTCGCTAGCATGCCAGGCTCATAATCAGCAGTTTCCAGGTTTGAGCCCCACCTCATCCAGCATTAAGATTTATCTCTGCTAAACTCCCTGCCCTATGCAGTCAGTAGGGGGACAATGAATGAATTGGAAAGGCCATCGTTCATCAGATGAGACATTAAGCCATGACCCTGTGTGCAGGAGAGCCATATCCTGTGCACATTAAAGAATACACTGGGTGGCTTTGATGGGAGGCACCAACTGTCCAGTCGGTCACTTTCATCCAATCTTCTCTGATTCCTCTGTGACCTGGCCATTTAGCCTATTGTGTGCATAAAAGAAGTGCCATTAAGAGGTAAAACAACCCAACTCTGACAACATAGACTGTATTATTTTACCACTGGTACACAAACCTCTCGGTACTTAGCCAAGATCACAAACTTCAACACCAAATTTTTAATGTATAGTAAAGAAGGCAGCCAAGAAAATGTTTTTCATTTCATAAACAGGACACAAAATCCCATCATTGTGAGCACTCCAAGTCACCTTATATAATGCTGGCCAATGTTTTAAAATATACCACACTGAAAAGAGTCATTAAAAGAAATAAAAATCAGGTAAATATATTATTCAGGTAAATATATTATTCAGTGTGACAAACGAGCATTAAACTGCACCATGATTGGGCTCCACATGTGACATTCTTCTCCTTAAATCTCTCAAATACCTCATAAATCCTCTTCATAAAACTCTGTAAAAAATAAATAAAAAATAAATACCCCCTCAAGCAGCTGCTTGCCACAGAGGTCTGACAGGAGCCTGTCAGTTTATATGCCGCAGTAGGATATCGGAGAGGATGGCAAGACCGCAGCAGAAAAACGACACACACATCCATGCCTAATTCCGGGGCTCGAATCCAGGTCCCTTAGATCAGTAGCCAAGCGTGCTAACCACTCGGCCACGGGACGAATACTCCTTTAAAAATTCTATGCATATCTGGCCAATCATCTACAAGGGCCTCTATGCCAGATAAATCTCAGGGTACAACATCGTCACCAGCGAGACCACACTATTTCATCATGAAGTGAAAAGGAACCATCTGAAGACTAACTATGCTAACTCTATTCTGGTCACACACTTGTGCCTTTCCTCTTCACCTACAAGGTGAGTTATATCATCTTGATTCGTGCTGTCATTTACGCACAGAGCAGGAACCAACATCTGAATTCAACTCATTAATTTTCTGTAATTAATTCTGGCTCTATACAAGAGAAATCCTTCTGAATCTCTGAACATCACTGCTTATCAGCCAAATCAAACTTAGGCAGCTTTGCTCACAGAACACATCATACTGAGATGAGGCTTCCCACAGCTGGGATTGAACTTGGGTCTCTGAGGGAAGTTGGCAAGTGCTGCTGACAGGCCGTTACTTATCAACAATGCCAAGAGGCTAACACAGAGACGAAGGGTGTCTTACAATTAAGTATACATGTTCTTGGTCATAACAGCAAACCATTACATCAGGAAGAAATTTCTCTTCGATTAATATATAATTTAAATATTTTTATTTATCAGGTTTTCCAAAATTAAGCCTTAATTGCATAGTCTTATCTATTTTTTACTACATCACCTTAAAAAAGTCATCAAAATTAATGTTTGTAAATTTGTTAAAAATTTTTATTTTCATAAAATTAAGAATTAAATTCTGTTTAATTTGGTATATAACATGACCTATTTCTGTTGATTGGGTTTTTTTTAAATTCTAAGGTTGACTTGTTTATCTGACTCACCATTGGCAAAAAGCCTGGACTTTGGAAGCCAAAGTTATCAAGAAAAAAAATTATAAAAAGAGAGTAATTTTCTTGCTTGAAGGATTTTTTTTTTATATTATTCAGAAATAAATATCCATTCTATTCATAGGTATTCTAATCATTTCTGTCTTGGTTCTTTTTTAAATAATTTTTTATTTTTATCACCAGATCCATCTTTTTACTAAATGACTCTAAGAAAGCCCTATTAAAATAAACTTGTTGTCTTTTTTTTTTGTAAAATATTTTCAGAAAATACAGAATTAAATGCTATTTAATTAGGCATATAAAATGCCATTAGTTATTTGGCAAAAAAGTTCTAAAGTTAATATATTTTTGACTGATCACAGTGAAAAAATAGATGGGCCTGTTGGATGTAAACCAGTTTTTCAGGTGGGACCCTGGAAGAGTTAATAAAATATATGAAGCTAAAAATCTAGACCACAAATAAATGTTAAAGAAGGATATACATGATCACATATTATTTAATTGCAGATATTTAGGTACAAAAATTACATTTCATATATACAAAAACTGAAGGAAAAATTGAAATTATAATTTTTTACTTTGTAATCGAATTTTCTTGCAGACACTATTTTTGCTTTGCAAAATGTCCAAGATTCTGTGGAATACCATTTGGGAAACACTGGTCTACAGAAATAATATATACTAAGAGATTAGCAACATGCTCACTTTGACAGTAAACATTCATAACAATACATACCTCTATCATCTAATTTGGCAAAAACTGATGGAGCACCAAGGTGAATTTTTACAAAGAAGCCATTTTTATAGCACTGATGTGGTTTTTGATATCTAAGGTGAATTGGAAGTCTGACTTCAGAAAACTCTTTTTTTGTGCAAAGAAATACAGAGGCATCAATAGGAGGTGATTGGTATGCTGGAGTTTCAACATTCACTTCTTCAGACACATATACCTATTATAAAATGCAGAAATAGTCATGGTTAGTTATTTTAAGAAAATTATAAGCAAAATGGATTATTTGTTGCATGTTATCTCAAGTTTTTCATACTAAAGAGGAATATTTGCCTCAGGTATTAAAATATAGTAAATACTCAAGTTTATCATGACAGCTATATATTTAAATTGTTTTTTAAATACCACACACTATACTATATTCTTATTCCTGTTATTTCTAAATACACTGGTTTCCATAAATTAAGGAAAACTCAGAAAAATTATGATAAACAAAAATCCTATGAATGATTTTAATAAAATTTGATGGAAACATGAATACAATGCTGGTTTCAGAATAGCATAAAACATTTTACACTAGAAACATTTTTCGTCAAAAGATAACACAAGAACTTGTCCAAAAATGAGGTGTCAGAATGCAATGGGCAATGTTCTTTAATCAGGAGTGTGGTACCCTTTACAGAAGAATCATCATAAACAGCGATGTTCCATGCTGTTTATGATGTGAATAAACTCAGTAGGGAGCAACAACCATTGTTCCTTTAAGCAGTAATAAGCTCCCCCTTTGTTGCAGGTGGTAGGTTGAGGGCAGCAACATGTCTCCCTAGAGCATCCCACACATGCTCAATCAGATTTAGGTCAGGAGATCGAGTTGGCCACTCCATGAGCATAATAGTCTCTTGAAGGTATTGTTCCACTAGTCAAGCTCTGTGTGGATGAGCGTTATTGTCTTGTAAGATGAATGTTTCACCAGTGTAAGGACATACATAAGGGTGCAGGATGTCATCCCTATACCTATGAGAGCATTGAGGTTCCCACTCAACACATAGAGGTCTGTGTGTCCACCTAAGGAAATGCCATCCCAAACACACACACTACCTCTGCCGTAACTCTCTTTGACAGATGTTACTGGGATGATAGCGGGTACCTCATTCTCTCCATATCAACAATGTCCGGAATAACTCTGTAAGCAATATCTGAACCCATCTGTGAAGAGTACAGACTTCCATTGCTCTTCTGTCCAGTTAACATGCATGCATGCCCAATTCAACTGCTCTCTCCTGTGACATGAGGAGTATACAAATTATAGACCTCCCTCATGAAGCCTTTTATATACATACATTTTATAGAAGCTGATACAACCCTCCCAGTGGCTGCTGCAAGAGAAGATTGTGGCTAAGAGGGAATAGACATCCTGCTCATTTGTGCTGTTAATCGCAGATGTACAGAGGTTGTAACTATAGTTCTTCCTTGACTAAACCTCCAAGACATAGAATCCATGCTAAGAAATTGATTCCACAGTCTATGGACTACAGAAGGACTCACATTCAGCCATCATGCCATATCTGACTGACTATGGCCTGCTTCGAGCCGGCCAATAGCTCTCCACCAGAGTTTATTTGGCAAATGATATCTCGAGGTCATTCCTAGAAAATGGCTATTTCAAATTTCTTTACTCATATTTACAACACAAAATAACGATCCCCTCCAAAACACCCATTTTTATGCCATTATCCATGGTGAGAATTGCACAATTTTTTGGGGAATTATCGTGATTTTTCTAATTTTTCCTTAATTTATGGAAACCAGTGTACATCAGGGCCTACATGAGTAGTATACATTGTGCATGTATCATGTTACATGCTACATGATAACATGATACATGCACAAATGTTTTGTAACATGATACATGCACAAATGTTTGAAATAACTAAAATATAATGTAAAAATAAACATTTCTTATATTTTTTCCCACATGAATATCTGAAAAACTTCCATCTTTGCCTAATGTGTTAGATGTAAAGATGAAGGTATACTGTAATATGAGCACTGTTGGTAGTAAGTGATCACATCTTTTATAGTGCCATGGTTGAAAAAGCTCAATTGTAGCTGTCATTTTATACACCAAAGTAGAAGGTCTGTGAGGATGGCAGAACCTCAGCAAAAAAAACAACACAAACAGCCATGCTTTACATGGAGCTCGAACCCAGGTCCCTGCCAAGCACACTAACCACTATTAATTTTCATAGCTTTTTTTAAAGTGATATAGTATTGGTAGAAAAAAGAGTCCGGCAAGGCAAATAAAATATGTTAAATAGAAATAGACAAAAATATTTGCAACATATAGGAATACAAAAGAAATTCATTTTTGGAATATACAAAAATATAAATCTTAATTTGAAATAGGAAACTCTTTTCTACAATTTTTTTTCTCAGTGATATACTTTGAGAAAGGTCCTAACTTTTAGTTAACTGCACTGTCAAATAAAAAAAAGTGAACCTGCCAGATAAATAACCAATAAATAGAAATAGGTCATACTACATACCAAAAGAAAGAAAATTCAGTTGTTGTTAATAAAAAGGAAAAAAATTCACAGAAAAAGGTTGCAAAATTTTATGAGCAATTTAAATTCATTTTGCTATTTTAAATAAGTATTTCATGTTTTATTAAGAATAATTCATATTTCTATTACTTAAATTTTTATTTAATTTTTTCTAAAATATTTTATTCATTTATGCAAATATATATACTTGGATTATTTTGTGATCACAAACTCTAAAACTATGACAGTAGTGTCACCAAAATCTATTTTGCTTTAAAAACAACATAGTTTAAATAAAAACTAAAATATATTACTGAGCTTTTCCTACAACACTTCGCTATATAAGTGTAAATTTTCAGAAAATAAAATTAGGGCACTGTTAGAATTGTCCTTCAATAGCCAGATGCGGCAGCAGCAGTTTAAGATAGATGTACTTGGAAGTTTAATATATACATCCTGGTTAGATTTCCAAAGCTCACAGCTGTTTATAAGCAATATGTGTAAACATAAAGGGTTACAATAAAAAAAATTCTAGTCCATAATGGAGAATTTAAATAATAAAATCAAGGATTAATATTAATTAGTAACATAACCTGGGATAGGAAATATTTCAGGGGTTGGGAGTAAACCTTTTAACTGTTTTTGTCAATGCAAATTGATAAGAATACTTTTTATTGATAAACATTATTTTTTAAGAACAAATTTCATCCAGGGGAGGGAGATTTACACCCCCACCCCTTCTGGCTATGATGTGGATAAGCATAATTAGCTCATATTAGAGAAGGAAATGGGGAAAAATGCAATGGTTAAAAATAAACAATTGAATGATTAATGTACTTTACTACAAAGGACTTGAGTTTGAATCCTGGATAAGGCATGGATATTTTCTTTCTAATGTAAGTTATCTTTGTACTAACTTTACACATCCCACACAGTTCACTTTTTATTAAAGTATTATAATGACAGGGTAAAACCTCTATGACAAGCAAATAGTCCAAGGAATATTTTTTTCTTCTGGTTTCCTGCTTTTGATTCCCTTTATGTTCAAATGCAGAGGTATGAAGTTATTCTAGACTACTGAACACTTCATGTTTATGCACTCAAATTTTACCCTCCCAATATCCCTATTAAATTCTTTCCATACTACAAACAATTTCCCAAATTCTGAATTTCAATGCTATTCTCCACACTTAACCACTGGGAAAATTAAACAAAAACTGATTTTGATCTGGTTTGCTCACTGATTTGAAATTCTGTGGTGGCTCTTCCATAAAAGGTTTGAAAATCCATCTTAAGTATTTATATTCTATTTCATGAATGGATGAATAGTAGGTTTCCTTCTATATGTTGAATTTCAATTTTCACATATACAATATTTTGAAAAAATTTTTTCCATAAAGATCAGATGCAGCTTCAAATGGAACTGAAAGCTGGTAGTGAAATGTTGCAGAGGAATATATGGCAAAAGGGACTTAAATTTTAACAATAATCAGGGATAGAAAATCCCAGGCAATAAAAATATTCTCTATATATCATAATTCCTAACTATTTCAATCATTTAATTTGTAGAATTCTGACTGTCTTGGAATCTGCAACTTTGAAATGTAAAATATATTCTGACAATTCCATTAAAATCAAATATTGTTTGAATTTAATAATAGGCACAAACTTACTTCAGGTCCACCAAATGCTCTCTGATGAACCAACTGATATGGATCAACATAAATTCCTGATGGAAAATGCTCAAGCAAAAGCAAACATATCTTTGATACACTATTTGATTCAGATATTTGAATTTTGGTTACCAGTTCTCTGCAAGGAAAACATTTATATTTTTACTTCATTTTATTGCAAATACTGGCCAACATTTTGTAATAATTTGAAAAAATAATTATATTTTATTATTAATTATTATTAAACCTTAAAGTGTTGAAAGACACTATAGTTCCCAGAGAACTTTGCTGCAAGTTTTCATATTTCTGCTAAAAGAAATTTCCCTTTTAAAGTATTTTTCAATTTAAACATGAATATCAACAAATTACACTGTATACACATACATGGACAAATTCTATCAGTTATTTACTTCAGGATAAAATTCTAGTTATTTAAATTTTTATGTTGAACAGAAATGATATATAATTCAGCATTTTAAGGGTTAATAATCAACAAATAAGAAATTAATTTTCTTAGTGAGAGAGGGGGGTGCTTTAGAATAATAATCAATAAATAAGTAATTAATTTTTATTATCATATAAAAGAAAAGGAAAATGGAACAATACCCACACTCAAATTCAACTGCTGCTGAACTATCCCTTTTTGCTTCCAAAAATATCTCATACTCTCTTAAAACAAAATTGCTCTTTGTTCATGCTGCCACTGTTCTTTAACAAATAAAATTTTACCAGTGAATTCTTGAAGCTCACAGAATGTTTGTGTCCTCAAATTTTATCCACCAAGTATTTTAAATAAATTATTTTCATACTATATATATGAGGGAGTATTTATTATTTTATTATAGTTTAGACCAGTGGTTCTCAACCTTTTATGCTTCACGTACCCCCTGGAAATGTGTATGTAACTGGCGTACCACTTGCATTGATAGATAAAACTATAGTTATAGTATAACAATGGGAATAAAACATGTATATATATATAACATATATCTAGTGACTTTTGAGATCTCACGGTGTACCCCAAAAAATCTTACCCCACGTTGAGAACCCCTGGTTTAAATATTCTATGGCACTTATTAAAATCTCACTACAGGATAATTTCCAATATTCTTAATTTCAGTAAAATCTGCAAAGATCATTCTTATAATCTTCCAGGGACTTGTGAAGCCATTATTAGTATTTTGCTGACTCACCAAGTTTATTGTTAAAATCCTAACTTAATTTAAATAAAAATTACTTTCTTTTAATTAAAATTAGCTACATCACACTGAAATGGTACAAAACATACCTCTCATCTCCAATAATAACATTTCTACCAAAAGTTTGGTACATAATTCTCCATTGATAACTTTCACAATGCAGCTCAGGTGATAGCAATGACCTTGACAAAAGACAAAGGATTTATCCTATCTCATGGCATATAGGGACCATGATTTTTTCACTCAACATGGAGCCGTGTAAGGGGCACCGAATACAAAATTTGGGGCGAACTGGTCAAGTATTCATAAAATTAGAGGGTGACAAAATTTGTCAATAACATTTGGGAAGTTTTGAAGCTTGTGCATGCACTGCCATCACCATGCTATAAGAGAAACACATCTATTGGTATTTGCACAGGCAGTCACCAATTTGGAATACACCTAGTATTATATATGATGATGTTTATATGTGATACATATTACATATGATGACTATTAATCTTTCCAGTGTCCAGGATTATATATATCTGTTTTTAGCACAACAAAAAAAATGATTTTTTTTTTAAATAAAAATTGCTGTTTTAAATTTTTTATAGATATTTTATAAAAAATATATAATTCAGACTTGATAAATAACATTTTCTTTTTTCATCTGATGCATATTTTATTAACTTATGACATAAACAATTTGTTAAAGCCATATGATTGCCATTTCTTAGAAGCAATATAAGGTATCTTGCTTGTTAACATTACATTGAAGCAATCCCCTAATTTAACCTCAGAAGTTTGATGTGAACTATTATCAACAAATTTTTCCCTAAAATTTCTAAAATCTCCTGATAATTAACAAAAAAAAGCTATTTTTAAAAATGGAAGATTTTGGAAGTAATTATGAAATATGTACTTATATTTTGGTATACCACTGTAAAAAGTATTATTAAAATTAATATATTACTACAATGTTCATATTTTACTTGAATAAATTTCAAGATTAAATTATCTTTAATTTGGTAAAAAAATTACAAAAACAGAAGAAATGTTTACTTTAAACAAGAAAATTTTTTTACTCAGAAATAAATAGCCCTTCTATTCATGTGCATTATAATCATTTCTGTCTACTAGTGTTTTTAAATAAATTTTTATTTGTGTTACCAGATACATTACTACATGACTAAAAAAAAGTCCTATTAAAATAAAACTTGTCATCTTTTTTGTCAAATGTTTTATTTTCAGAAAAATCCAGGATTAATATACCATATATAATTGCTTCTACATCGGTATCCCCTACTACAAGACAGGGAGTTTTGAGGAGATAAATCTCAACAATGATTCAGAATCAGTGGCAAGTATAGGCTTGGATGTGTTCCACACTATGTGGATTCCAGACAAACCCCCACAAGGACACAATCAAAGTTGAACAATGTACAGTATGTTGATGTTGACTGTCAGGTACACTGTTGATAGAATTTCTGGACTACAGTAACCCCATCAACTCAAAATAATATTGCAAAACTATGGGCTCGGTATCGTGCTGTTAGAAGTGGGACTCTCATTTAAAAACAAGCAATAAAGTCAAAGCACCCAAGACTTTTGAGTAAAATGGCTATTGCATTCACATCCATTCTCCTACTGTCCAAGTAAAAATACGATGTTGAACAAGTATGGATGGGGCTACCTGGAACATTCTCATTATAGTTCAGGAATATTATCTATTATATTTGGACCTCTAAAAAATGACATGAAAAGGACGTCAAAGTCAGATGAAGAGTTTCCGTGCAAGTCGAGGATTTCCTCATGCAACAGCCAAAGTTACCCTAAGAAAGACAGTATCATGTTAGTATAAATGTCTCAATAGGAATGGATAATTTTGAACAGAACAATAAATGATTTATACTTCATTTCTGTCTTGTGCACTTTTTATTTGAACAACCCTTATATACACTGAAGTGCCATTGAATTAGGGATAGCAACCTAGTAATGTGTCGGACCCCCTCTGGCCCTGATAACAGCTGCCACACGATGAGGCAAGGACTCCACAAGCTTGCATAAATGTTCCACAGGTAAGGCAACTCATGCAACCTCAGAGCTGTCCGCAATTCCCTCAAGGTCATCGCTGATGGGACACGGGCCCAAACACTTTGCTGGACCAAAAGATTTTCGATGGGATTTATATCTGGGCTTAGGTGGCTAATTCATTATTTCAAAGTCAGCAGAATGCTCCTGCAACCATGCAGTAGCCAACCTGGACCTGTGAGATGCACAGTTGTCTTGCTGGTAAAAGCCATCTCCATTGAGATGTATGATGGCCATAAATGGTCAGCCACAAGTTCTACGTACCGGGATGCATTGAAAGTCATCAGTACACTTACCAAAGATCCCACAGACATCTAACTGAAGACACCCCAGGCCATCACTGAGCCACCACCAGCTTGTATTGTTCCGACCTGACACGCAGGATCAATGGCTTAATGGGATTGGCGCCATACCCTCAATCTCCCATTCAGCTTGATGAAGTTTAAATTTGGATTCATCACTCCAGACTAACTGTTGCCAATTTTTGATGCTTTTTAGACCAGGCAAGGAGTTGAGCTCGGTATCGTGCTGTTAGAAGTGGGACTCTCGTAGGTCAGCAGCTCCCGAAGCCGAAATGATGAAATGAGCGTTGCACGGTTTGTGCACTGACTTCCCGCCTGGAACCTGCATTGAGTTGGGAGGTGATTTCAGATAATGTCTGGCCCCTATCAGTCCGTACAATGTGGGTCAGATGGTGAAACACCATCATTCAAGGCTGGTTTTTTTTTTGCCAGAATTTTCCTATTCCCGGAACACTCTAGAAACTGTCGTATGAGAAAATCCAAGTTCATTAACAATTTCGAAGATCGAGTGTCCCATCTGTCGGGTGCCTACAATCTTCCTCCCAACGAAACGGATTATAAACTCTCTGCATAAAATTAGTATTTTATTTCCTTTTTTTAAAATTAAACTTTAGTTTTGATTTCTGTAGATTCATTTTATTTCCATAAATTATCATCTTTCTGCCAATCAATAATTATCGATGTTTTATAGTTATGCTACATTGAATGGCTGACTTACAACTATTGCTATGGATAGTTTATTTAGCATCACATTAGGTTATATATTAATTTTTTTATTATTTCTTCATTTTTCAGTAAAAAAATTTGATCTTGTATTGTTTCCTGAAAATGATTGAGGTCTTGAATACGGAAGCAAAGAGTACTTTCTTGGCACAGATATCAGTCCTCATGTGGGAAGGTAATTTCAGAAAAGGTTACCCCCCTCCCCCCTAAACTCACTGAGATGTTTTACTCCCCCTTCTTTAGCAAAATTTCATTTTTTTTCTTTAAATTACAAGTTTTTATCCCCCCCCCCCCCTCTCTTCAGTACCTTGTCTGTTACCAATCTGATGATACAATTTTCATTTGCTTTGTGGGCTGACTTTTCAGCACTTAACAAAGATCCAAATTGAAAAACCAAAGAAAAAATTCATAATGTTTGGTAAAAAAAAAAAAGCAGTCAAGAAACTGTTCCTCCATTTCCTAAACCAAACAGAAAATGCCATTAATGCAAGTAATGCAAATAACCTAGTATATAACACTGGTCGATGTTTCAAACTATACCACCCGAAAAAAAAAAAATCCTTAAAAGAAATAAAAATTATGTTTCATGTAAATATTACATTATTTGGAAAGAAATTTATTTTCGATGGATATATAATTTAACTATTTTTATTCATCAGGTTTTCCAAAATTAAGCCTTAATTGTATAGTCCAATTTTTTTTACCTTAATACTGTAAAAAAGTCTTATTAAAATTACTATGCTTTAAAATTTGCTTAAATTATATTTAAAAATAAAATACTCCCTCAAGCAGCTGCTTGCCACAGTCTAATAAGAGCCTGTTCGATTATACACCATAGTAGAAGGTCTGTGTAGATGGTGGGACCTCAACAGAAAGACAACACAAACATCCGTGCCTTATCCATTTTGGCTTGAACCCAAATCCCTTTGATCAACAGCCAAGAGAGCTAACCACTCGGCCACAGGGACAGACATAGAGAACTTGCATAAGAAAAACTGCATAGATTTCATATTCAGTGGTAGGTAAAATGAATATTATGGGCATATAACTCAATTTGAGGGCACCAAAAATAATTCAAGTGACAAATTCTGGCACCTATATTTAGTTGTATTTTCATAAAATTTTCAATTAAATCCTGTTTACTGTCCCATGGCCGAGTAGTTAGTGCGCTTGGCTACTGATCTTAGGGACCTGGGTTCAAGTCCTGGATAAGACACGGATGTATGTGTCGTTTTTCTGCTGAGGTCCTGCCCTTCTCACAGACCTTCTACTATGGCATATAAACTGACAGGCTCCTGTCAGACATCTGTGGCAAGCAGCTGCTTGAGGGGGTATTTATTTATTTTTTTCATTTAATTTGGTACATAACATTATATATTTCAGTTGATTAGTTATTTTTAAAAAGAAACAAATTTGACTTGTTGATATGACTCGGCACAGTTGGCAAAATGCTTGGACTTTTCTCAAAGTATGGTACCCAGAAAAAAATTACAAAACGAGCAATTTTTCTTGCTTCAAATAAATATTAATTTTTTTGCTATTCAGTAATAAATAGTGTGTGCATTATATTTTGCAATTAATATAATTATAATCATGTGCATTATAATAATTTCTATTAATTTTTTTAAAATAAATTTTATATACATCGCCAGATGCATTTTGTTACTACATCCCTCTATAAAAGCCCTATTAATATAAAACTAGTCCCTGGAAGGGTTAATCCTTACAGTGTCAGGATTTTTTTTTTCTCTAAAAATGCAACTAAAACTTCCGAGTCTTATTATGAAACAACTAATGAATAAAATAGTTTATATTACATACTAAAAGAAAGAGCATTTCATTCTGAACACAAAATATAAAACTGAAAATGAAATTAATGGTAGGTAAGAATAAAAAAGTATGTTGCAAGTTCATTTGTAGTGATTTTTGAAAACTAATTGTTCCTGACACTTAAAGGATTAATACTATTTATCACTTGTTTCATAAGAATTCTTTGTTTTATTGTATTTCCATATCTGGAAAATGTATATTAACATTTTTCGGTATGTATATATTAACTGGAAAATGTATATGCAATAAACAATGTAAAATTTTCATAATAGAATATTTATAATAACAGTGTACATGATGGTAAAGAAAATTTCTGTCTCTATAATTTCCACAAATAAAGATAATCCATATTAGGATTAGCAATGATTTCCTTGACACATTACAAATTTATTTTTTTAGTTCTTAGTACAAGTATGTCACCATGCCATCAGAACATCTTTGTGTGCTAATGGGTTTCTTTGGTTATTTTGAATCGAATATTCATGTTTTACTAAACACGTCTTTAATATTTTATTAATTCAATTTGACAGCTGCATCAAATGCATTTTACTTACTATTCGTAACAAATAATCGACACAAAAATACGAAACACTGATAAATTTCATTTTACCTATGAAATCCTTTATTCTTGTACGTTCTTTCCAAACTTCCCTTTATATCAAATTTACATTCTTCGTAGTCAATGGAACAAGAAGTATCTATTTGTTGAACATAAAATAAAACAATCATTAATGAAAGGGGAAAACGAGAGAACCATTCTTCAAGCATTTCAGTTACACTTTGAATAATATACGATTTAATAACGCATCAGAGCTGGTATTAGTGTTTTGTTTTTTAATACACCTATATCCAATGCCTTCTTCTAAATAGTTCTTTTAATTAGCTTTTTTAACCGCTTGATAAAATAATAATCAAAATTTCCACACGCGCAGAGCATAACGTAAACAAAACTTGTTGCCACTTCATACTATACAAAGAAAGCAATAATTAAACGATTTTAGTAAATTCGTTAAACGTTCTAAAAGGTAGTAAAACGTTTTGGTGTATAATTTTAAAGCTAAAAAATGCAAAAAACCTGGAATTTTATTTAAACTCCAATGTAGTATTTTCTGACTGATTACGTTAGCTTTGGGTAAAATCAATATTAAATAAATATCTGAGGATGGTGGCAACAGTAAAGTCAATTCGTTGGTTGTTAAACTGTACAATGGCATGTAAATTAATTCGGAAATATTGATTTGAAGCTTTAATTAGCGCACTCGCGTAAAATATTTTTGATTTCGTTGGTATTAGATAATTTTGAAATAATACGAAAATGAATTTAATTCCGTTATGTGAATTTTGTGTGCGGTATACATGGTCACCCAAGCAGGAAGTTGCCCTACTTCAGAAGAATCCAGTTTTATGCAAGCAATAAGCGAAGGTAACTGATTGTAAAGTGCTACGTGCTTCCGCCTTCGAAAAGTTTAAAGGAAAATATTTTTGTGTTGATTTAAAATAGAAATGGATGAACATAGTGTAGAAAGTTTAGCTGAAGTATTTCGTTGTTTTATATGTATGGAAAAATTGAAAGATGCCCATTTATGCCCTCATTGCTCCAAGTTATGTTGTTACACATGTATTAGAAGATGGCTCACTGAGCAAAGATCACAGTGCCCCCACTGCAGAGCATCTCTTCATCTCCATGAGTTAGTAAATTGTCGATGGGTTGAGGAAGTAACTCAACAATTAGATACTTTACAGTTGGTTGGAGCTGTCAAAGGGGACATTACTGAAAAAGAGAAATGCAAAACTCATAAAGAAAAGCTTAGTGTTTATTGCTGGAATTGTAAACAGTGCATATGCCATCAGTGTGCCCTTTGGGGAGGAATGCATTCAGGACATGTATTCAAGCCTTTGGAAGAAGTTTATGAACAGCATGTGTCACGAATTAAAGAAGAGTTTGCTCATTTGCGAAGACGATTGACAGAATTAATTAGTTTAGTACAAGAAGTGGAACGAAGCGTAGAAAGTGTTAGAGTTGCAAAAGATGAACGTGTGCACGAGATAAGACATGCTGTAGAGCATATGATTGCAAGATTAGATTCACAACTAAAAAGTAAACTTTTGACTCTTATGAGTCAGAAAAATTCTGTATCACAAGAAACAGAACAGTTGGAATCACTTCTGCAATCTATAGAACAGCAATTAAACACAGCATGTAAAAGTGAACTGATCAATATCAGTACTGATATACTACATACAATGGCAGAGATTCAGTGCAAACCAATGACTAGTTTTGTAACTGCAGCAGTTCCAGCTGATTTTCAAAGTGAAATTGTACCACCATATGATAACAGTACATTTATTATGCATAATTTCAGTGTTTTACAGCAGAGAGCTGATCCTGTATACAGTCCACCATTAAACGTCTGTGGTTTAACTTGGCGATTGAAAGTTTACCCTGATGGTAATGGTGTGGTAAGAGGAAATTATTTGTCTGTTTTTCTTGAATTGTCAGCTGGATTGCCAGAAACATCAAAATATGAATATCGAGTAGAAATGATTCACCAGGGATCAAGAGATCCAACAAAAACCATTGTCCGTGAATTTGCATCAGATTTCGAAGTTGGTGAGTGTTGGGGATATAACAGGTTCTTCAGGCTTGACCTTTTAGCCAGTGAAGGGTACCTTAATACTGAAAGAGATACGTTAATTCTTGGATTTCAGGTACGTCCACCAACATTTTTTCAAAAATGCCGTGATCAGTTGTGGTATATTAATCAGTTGCAAACAGCACAGGCTCAGTATATTGCACAAATAAATGATTTAAAGGAAAGACTAGCAATTGAATTATCTCGTAATCAGACTGCACTAGGAAATAAATCTGATAATGGAGATATCCAGCATGATGTTCCAGAGCAACCATCTAACAGTAATGGAATAGCTTCTACAGTAACCATCACTCCTCCAATAGGAAACCAGCCATCTCCCTTACTATCTCCAACAGCATTTAATTCAACCTCATATGGTCATCCAATACCATCTTCAAATATGTCATCAAGTGCACCTACTGACAGCTACACTAGCTCTTTTAGCAATGCTTCTGAGGCTCCTACTTGTGAAAACAGTGTGGATAATGAAATTGTTGAGAAGCAAAATGAAAAGAGCATAGATTTTGTTAGTGGTATCAGAACTGAAAAAAACCTTGAAGTCTCAGCTGCAAGTCCCAAAGGCAAGAAGCACAATATTCCTAATGTGCAAGAGCATGATTGCACACAAACTATAAATAGTGGGGCTACTTCAAGTCAACACAGTTCAAGTTATAAAGAAATGCTAGATTCTTACGATGCATCTTGTGAAGCAGATTCATCTAGCTCTGACAATGAAGCTGTTAGTGAATGTAACAGTGACGATGCATCAACAGAAGTTGGCATACTGAACAGAAGTGGTGACACAACAATGGAAGAAAATAGCAATGATGAGAATGATGTGGATGAAGAGACTATGTCAGAAGACAATGATGTTGAACATGGTGCAAAAAATAATGGTCCCCGCCAAAGACTGCACTCTTGGAACACCCTTAGCAGTAACAATGCTAGTAGCTTAATACAAGCAGTACCTTCTGTGGGTGATACAAATAGTATTATTGGCTCAACTATAGATGATGATGAGTCTGTACTGCTTCGTCTTCTTGAGTTGCAAGATCGTCACCCCACATATCGTAACTGGAATGTTGGTGGAGACATGCAAAGAAATGCAGTAAAACCTAAAAAAGGTAACCACAATTGTCGGCATTCATTGCTGCTTTCATCTCTTCTAGCAACCCGTGGACTGAATAATCCTCAATCTGATATTGTACCAACATTCTCTTCTAGTGGACAGTCTTCAACTTTTCCGCAATTTTCAAAACTTTCCTCTACTCGTAAAAAATGGGATGATGGAACAAATGTCAGTTGTTGTCACATCCCAGATTTGGATAAATGCACCCCAGTGTCACTATCAGAATCACCTGAGCCAAATAGTGATAATTTGTTGGAACAGTTTCCATTATCTTGCTCATCTCCAGTGTTCACTGCTACTGTGAATGCATCTCGCATTGTAAGTCAGATGAATGAGCTTGTAAGCATACAAAATCATCATCAAAAGCTGAAAAAGACTGATGCTACTGATGTTTCATCAAAAGCAGCAGAAATCAGTGGTAGCCTGCAGTCATTTTCAATGGGTGGAATATCAAGTACCACACTACCATGGCCATCTCCAACCCATAAACCTCTTCCAGGACCAAAACCAACTTGGGCTATATTGCAAGGTGCTGCTAAAAGGGAACAACCAGTTACATCTTCAAGTTCTATAGCCAGTTTAACATCACTTATCCAGAATAATATTCTTGCTGGTAGTAGTCCAAGAGATGCTGCTGAATCAAATGAATCTTTAAGTAAAGATGAGCATATTACACCTTCAAATGGCACTAATTGTGAAAATGCAGATCCTTCATCTCGTGATTGATGTGTTTTCAATTAAAAAAGGCAAAGTGGCAAGACACTCCCATTTCTTTAGACTTGATGGTGCACTTTCAAAAGAAAATACTAATGTTCAGTTTTATATATTTGGTAACTTATTTGTTTAATTTCACATATCTAAACATAAATATGCATTTAATGGTATTTTAGTTGACTGTTTTGGGTAAAAAACATTTTTACAGCATATATTAATTGTACTAGTATATTTGTGGGCATTAAAGCACTTTAATATTTAATCAGTTTGCAATGTATTTTACTTAATTCTTACATCGCCCACAGCCTTGGTTCAGTTAAATTCAGCACTATATGTTATGTAAGCGGCATTTGACTGAAAAGTGGGCAACCTCTATATGGGTTAAATTATAATTTGTCTGCTAGTTGAAGGCCCCTTATAAAATCTTGTTAAAAAGAGTATATTTGAAAACAGTGTATTAAACCATTCTATTTGAGCATAAAGTTAAAAATGATTAGATTTTTATCAAGTTTCTGAATTCTTTATCCAGAACATACCATTTAGAGTCTAAATGCTTTCTGACCATTATGGAGCTGTTTTTGATATTTTCTTAAACAATGTAAAGCTTCAGTTAATATTAATTTTGTCATTTTCAGATCAATATTTCCCCCAAAATGTTAATCTTTATGTGTTTGTATCGAAACCCAGGACCAATTGGGAATATCGTGAGGCATGATGCAAAGTGTGTGGGTAATCTCTTATGTTTCAGAAATTTTAATAGTAAATTTTGTTAGAATCAATGAAAAGTGAGTGTAGAACATTCATTTCCTTTATCAGATACTTTTTTCCCCATCAAAAGTTTATTCCCAAACTCCAAAATTATCAAATTGGAATATAGGGGGGGGGGTCTATATCATGCCAGAATAAATATGATAACCGCTATTATCAATGATACAATAATTAAGAGAAAAATTTTTATTAATGAAGAAATTAAAATAGCTTTTTTTTTTTTAAATATTTTTAAAATTTCTATTATAAGTAAATATTTTTCAGAAATTGCAGGAACTGGCATAGTTACAGGTGCTGGACAGAAGAATGGAAACATTTCCTTGTTACCTCAGTAGAAAATCATGTTCCAAGTTTAATAACTTGTTACATTTGATTTTTAATGAAAAATATCAAGATCTCAATCAAATCTAATCTTGATTTTGAACAATATTAAGAGTTATGAACCCTGGAATAGTTAACAGGCTATGAAAAATTGACCCCAAAATTTAATTTAAACATTAAAACAAATACTGTAATAGAGTATGAGGGCATTGCATCTGGTACTCTACTAGAGCGAACTATGGTTTCAGATCGTTTAACATATTCAATGTTATAATTAAATTTTGGGGCAATGTTTTGTAGCCTGTTAAATATTCCAGTGTTCATAACTCTCTGAATACTGAACAAATATTGTTTAAAACTGAGATTTAGATAGATTTGAGATCTCAAATTTACACATATTTTTCATTAAAAATTGTACTGAAGTTATTAAGCTCTGAATGTAATTTTCTATTGAGATAACGTGGAACTGTTGTTTTTTTTTCCAGTACCTGTATATCAATTGTACTGTCATGACTAGTGTCACTTTTTTTTCTGCTAATCATCAGACATCCACCTTATTTTCCTCCGTATTAATGTGGACCAGAAGAATTTTTGATTCACAAAACTGTTCCTCAGGACTAAGATTTTATTGCCCAGTATTTTTATTTGATATTTATATATATATGTTCCTATGCATTTTTTAGAGGTACTTTCGTTTCAGCATTTTCTCTTCAGGGAAGTTAGTGGTTTCAAGCTATCACAGTGATCCATTATATAATTCTCCTATAGTTATGTAAGGCTAATGTTTGAAATTTGCCATATGCTCATTTATGCTGAAGGTTCAGAATTATCAAATCAGTGGAAAAATTTATAGTTTCAGGAAATAATGGTGCATCCAGGGGGGGATGCATTTGGGCTTTTCTCATCACTTGATCCAAATCTAGTTTAATGGCCTATTCTGCCAACTTTGTTGATTAGTCTCATTAAATGGCATTGATGTTTTTTGTGTGTGTATGGGGAGCTCTATCGGTAACATAAATGAAGGTAATTAGAATGAGGCCATATACTGAATTATTAAAATTCTGGGAGCAATTGAAATTCATTATTTTTAAATATTGATATACGTATAATTTTCACCAGTAGCTAAAGCTGCATCCTGTGATCTCTTCCTTTACAATATATGAGCTTATGTCATTTCAAGCCTAAAGATAATTCGTTTAAAAGAAACCACTCCTCTAAAACCTGGATGTATCATTTGCAAAAGTGAATTAAAGAATGCAAAAAAAAAATATTCTTTCACATACTTTAATTATGTAATTAAACTTGGGTGTTAAGATAAGCTAAATATTAATGAAAAGTCATGGATTTCAAATTTTATCCACAAGTGACATAAATTTTGCATAAGAGAATCAACATTCATTAATTATGTTCAAAACTATTTGAGGTAAGCTTTCAATTAAAATATTTTCTTGAATATGGATATTATTTTCTAAATATGGGTTCTCAAAACTACACCATTTTTTTTTTCAGACACCCTATATATTACTTGTAAAGAGGTTTAAATATAGGACCACAATAAATAAATCCTAAATGTGAAAAACAGTAATACAAGAACCTAAAATGTTTTAATTATGTAATGAAACCCGAGTATAAGATAAGATAAATGTAAATGAAAAGATGTAAATTTCAAATTTAACCCAAAAGTGGCATAAGTTTTGCATGTTCTGCACTATGCAGTACACTTCTTGTTTATTTTGCAAAATTAGTGAAACTTGCAGTATGCAAAACAGTAATTGTTTAATGTTTAGTAATTAATTTAGGCCCTTAGAAGCTGAAAACAGTAAAAATTTATTACTTTCAAAAGTAATATGATAAAAATTAGTTTTTTTGGAACTCTTAACATTGTTTTATCAAAAATTTTCAAAATGTAGATATGTTGTAAGTATAGACCCCTGAGTTTGGAATAAATATTCCATGTAATAAAATTAACACTAATCCAAAAAATTTATATCAGGTCAAAACTTAAAATCAGTTCACTCTCAGATGTGCATTCACTCAGAATCTGTTGCTATTGTCTGTTAAATCTCTGCCTAGTTGAAAGAATTGTCTACAATATTCATTTTAGAAGATCTTGGATTACTTGGTAAAGAATGAACTGCAGGTTTAGTAAAAAACTGCGGCTTTAATTAATAAAAATGCAAATTTAGAAAATCACAAACCTAGCTTTTAGGTGCACTAGTGATGGTGAATGGTCTTTCAGACCAAGTGTGTACAAATACATGATAGAATGGAATCTAGCACATCAAGTATATTGGGGTCTTTGTTACCAATTTAATAAAAAGGTCATGGTTGAGGGCCTGGTGATGTAAGTGAAGGTAGATTTGGGGTTAGAATCACAGTCAATCCATGGTACCACAAGACACCATTTATTGGTTGAAAAAAAAAAGTATTTTTTTTTTTCCCATATTGTTTTTAAAAATTCAGAAACTGAAGTAAAACATTTTATGTTTAAAATATTTTAAAATTCTCTGTCATTGAGCAATAAAATTTTAGAGTTTATCCTTCAAACTATTTGATGTTGAAACTCTCAGAAGGAAACTCTTAGGAGAAAACTCTCAGAAGCTTTTCAGAGCAAAGACAGCGCTCCGTTTTCAGTGAAGTGATGCTATGTACTGATAAGCATATAAAAGTATTTAAAAAGTTTTTTTGTCAGTGATATTGGAAGTTCTTCAGAAAGTATTCAGAGTGCAAGATTTCTAACATAATGGCAGGCACCTGTCAGATCTGAATGGCAAGTAGACTGCTTGGGTAATTTATTTTGTAACCTATTTTGGCTTAAAATGCCAGTATACCTTTAGTTGAAATTTATTAATGTTGAAAGCTTATAGCTGTAAAATTTTCTTATGTATAATAATATATATTAAATGCAAATGTAGTGGAATCTAATGATTGTGTTCATACTGCCAACAGTGACTTTAGGCTATAAATGTGCTTAATGAAGATATTTAAATTTTTTGCATTCCAAGATTTACTATAAATATATTAATACTGGAAAAAAGTTTTTTTGTTAATGCATTTAATATTTAATGACTTATTCTCTTGATATTGAATTCCATGTAATAAGTTATTTCTATTCCTTAATAGTTCATATAATTCTTGAATATTGAAGAAATTTAAAATAAAAGCCTTTGGTATAATTCAAGTAATTATAAATAGTTAATTCCTATTTTCATATAATTATATAAATCAGTGTATCTCAGCAATGTTGTTTGGCATACTACTTAATGTGTAAAAATTCTCAAAGGTTTGCCTTTATATATGTATGATGTTAATGTTAGAAAATCTAAAGTTTTACAAATACTTTTCTTTTATAAGTAAGTTTTTTGTGTTTAGTAATAAAATGGAGAAACGTTAAGGAATTATGACATCTAGAAGAGTTTGAAAATTTTCACAAAATTGTGGGTAGTGTTCCCTTTAATCCTTTGACGAGTGTTTTTTTATTACTACTTGCAACTCTGCATTTAATAAGACTATGTAAAGAACCACTGAACATTATGTTAAATAATTCTCCAAAAGATGATGGAAGCATCTACTATGTAGAAAAGAGTAAAGGTGTAATCATACTCTGCATAGTCCATTATGCTAAATTTACCAGTATGTTCTTATTTGTCAAAGGATAACTTATTGGTTTAAAGATAAAATATTCTAGCAAATATAACACATAATCTTGTGTCATTGAAAATGTGAAAGGTCGTCGAGTAATGGGAGCTTCAAATGTGCAGTAGTGATTTCTTTCTTTTGTGTGTGTGTGTGGGTGTATATCTATATATACACCAATAAGAATTCAGTTTAAATATTGACCCATTTCAAAATCATGATACCGTTCATCCCTGATTATATTGTTTGTTTCAGTAAAAGTAACAATTTTCAGTGTTTTTGATTGACTAAAAAGTTTGAGGGGCAATTATTTAGAATAAGTGTAAACTCTTAAATTTCATTGATATTAAAAATATTGTACAACTTATACTGAAATTATGCTAAAATATCTCAAGATAACTTTCCATTTTGTAATTTACATGAAGAGTGAAGTTGTTAATAATTCTTCTGAGTAACTCTGTATTTAGAGTTTGACATCTCATCTTGCATTTTGGTCTTTAAATCTTTTACAGCCATTCTCTCCCTTCTCCCTTATATTTATGCCTGACACATATACTTTAATTCTGATCTTTATACCTGTAGAATGGATCCTTTAATTGATTCCCACTTTCCATACTAAATTCCCAACCCCTAAAACTATTTTCACTTGCTTGAGCATTTCTTACTCCTGCACCCCTACAATTGAACTAGGGTTTGCTGCCATGAAGTAAGGGAGATGAAGTGCTGTAGGTGCTCCATGCACAATTTCTAGTTCCTTTGCCCTTCACTTTTATTGAACTGTAAACCTTCAAGGGAATTAGTAAACTTATTAATTAAAAATCAGTTACACTTATCAATGCAACTTCACTTAACTCACATGCTCTATATGTTAAAATAATAATAATAAAAGCCCTGGTAAATATTTCCAGAAAATCCCAGTGGAAAAATAGTGTTCTACAACTTCAGGTATAAATTTTGAGGTTACCCTAAAGAAATTGAAAGGATCAAATAGGACTGTGAGCAGGACTCTTTTATAGTGTTCTACAAGAATATTTATAATACACCTATCCCTCGATTTACACGGTACTCAGTTCACACAATTTTGGCTTTGCACGGTCAAAAAATGCAACCAGTTTCGATTTACACAGTACTGACTGAGATGTACATAGAAAGGAAATCTCAGTCAGTACCGTGTAAATCGAAACTGGTTGCATTTTTTGACCGTGCAAAGCCAAAATTGTGTGAACTGAGTACCGTGTAAATTGAGGGATAGGTGTACTTGCAAATTTCCTGTTGAAATTCGCTGGATCCCACAACACACCTCCAACCAATCAAGGAGAAAATAAAAGTGGTTTTAAACTTGAACTGAGCTTCTATTATAGGTAGAGACTTGAATTTTAATGCAATTCAAGGTGACACGGGAGAAACCCAAGTGATAAATTTGAAAAGTGTTAAAGTTTAAAATGGTAAACTATAGAAATGTAGGTAAACAAGTGGCCTGGTGATTGAAATTGTGTTCATAATGGTTAACCATCATCCCAATGAGATATTGAACCATCTTGCATGAACCACATGTTTTTCAGGTCCAAATTTTCCATGAACACTGCCAGTGTGGGTACTTGTCACTGTTTAGTTTCCCATGTTCACATTTTCCTCAAACCAAGGTGTAACCTTCAGAGGGTGAAAAGTTTCTCTAACTTCATGAATTACAATATCTCAACTCCTCATGTTTTGTTTGTGTTGTTATCTATATACTATAATTTATAATATATATTATTCTGAATATTTTACATATTTAGGATCAATAATATGATTCATATATGAAATATTTAGATATATTTAGTAAAAATTATAAGCTCAAATGATGATATAGAAAGGAAAAAAATATGATCATAATTACATTCCAATTAAACATCAATTTTGAAAACCCAAATATTTTAAATTAATTAGAAGAGTATAAAACATGATATCATTTAATAAAAGCATAGGAACAGTGATATAACCGATATCCAAATGGGCTCATAATCATTAACAGAATAAGACATGAAACTCTCAATCTTCTGAATCCACCAATATACAAGTTCAGATTTTTTTTTATTTTGCCAATGTCATAAATTCTTTGGCCATCTGGATCTTTTATGGAAAGATGTCAGTCCATCTCGAAATTTCCTCATACTGTTCAGTTTGGACTTGGCTAAATGACAAATTTCTTGGGACTTCAGGCAAAAATGTAATCAATATGGTTGCCATTCATTCATACTGCAATACAATCTTTTTTATTCAAAACAGATCTGTTATGATTTTACTCACAAGGCAATAGACTGATAGATTTTTTCACTCATGCTTCTCAGGTAGCAATATTTGACTTAATTTCCATGAATTTAATCACTAACCATACACCCTTTACTCTTGGAAATATTATCCATCATAATTAACAGATCTGTGACAAAGTGAAAAAGTGATATTTGTCTTCTAGAAATGCATCAGTCAACACTCCTTTAAAATTGTTTACATATCTAGCCATAAAATTTGTAGCATTGAAAATTGTTTACTTTTCAATAAGTAATTTAATCAATAAATAGTATAAATTATAAATAGTAAAATAATATTATAGTATACAGAATAAATAGTATATATTATAAATTATAGTATAAATATATACTATAATTTATAATATATATTATTCTGAATATTTTACATATTTAGAAATACACAGATTTACTTGTTGAAATATACAGTTTCAACATATTTAAATTAAACATATTTAGAATATTCACATTATTAAAAAATAATGTATATAAAAAAAATAATAAATATAATATAAAATTCACATTATAAAAAAAATATAAAATTCACTAAAATTAAACATATTTAGAATATTCACAGATTTACTTGTTGAAATTCACAGATTTCAACAAGTAAATCTGTGAATACTGTTTATTGATTAAATCATTAATAACGCTCTTAGTGTGAGTGACATTTATTTACATCTTACTCAGTGCAATATTAAAAAGAAATGGTTGTTGTTCCCTATCCTAAATGGTGCCATGTCCAGGTGCAACAATGATGGGAGATTGATAAGTCACATTAGTGAAAAAAGAAAAAGATGGCGCCGATGTTAGTTTAGGCTTTTTGGTCTTGGAACAATCTGGCATGTATCTGGAGAGACTTGGGTTTGAATCCCACACTTTTTGTCAAAACGTTTTTCCTCAAAACTATTAATAAGTAATTTGGTTTTCATTCACCTGTATAAGGGAATTTTATTTGTCCCTTGTGAGTGAGGCAAAAGGAATTTTGTGTTAAGTATGCACAAAAAATAGCATTTTTTTTTTGTTTTGGATGTTTTTCAAAAACCTCACAGATCCATATTGTGTATACTGACAGGCTCCTGTCAGACCTTTCTAGTAACAGCTGCTTGATATTACAGTCCTGGTAGCTGAGTGATTAGTATGTCTGGCTGCTGATCAAAAGGAACTGGGTTCAAGTCTCAGATAAGGTATGGATGCTTCATTTCTGGTGGGTTTTCTGCTGAGGTTTTGTCTTTCTCATAGGCCTGTATCATGTATTATATTGGCAGCTTCATTTTAGATCTCTGTGACAAGCATCATCTTGGTGGTAGAGAGGAAGGGTAATTTTTTTATTTACCCTTAAGAAAGCTAGTCTTTTAATTCTCTTATAGTCACTACTAAATTCTCAGGGGTTGACTCAATCAATAGCACACCAGATTTGTAATCTATAGTTCCCAACGTTCGAGTCCCACATGGGGCAACATTGATTTAACTCCACTAACTCCTACCCTCAATCAGAAAAGGGACACTGATAGTTTGGAAAGATCACCACCTGATGGGACTTAAAGCCGTGACCCTGAGTGTAGGAGAGCTGCATCTTGTGCACTTTAAGAACATGCTGGATGGCCCTGCCAAGAGGCTACTGTCTCCTAACATCTGTCCAGTGAATTTCCTCAGCCTTCTCCGAGTTTGCCTTTGAGGTCCTTGTGACCTGGCCATTTAGCCCATTGTGTTCAGAAAAAGTGCTGCTCAGAGTTTAAACTAAACAATGCAACACAACTAAATTCTCAGAGAAATCTTTGATTACAACCTAAATATGAACTTTAAAATTTGGTATTATAAAGTTTTCTGTTTTACTCATTTTAAATTAAAACAATCCAAAACATTGGATATTATACATTGTAGCATTGGTTTATACATTATTGTTTACTTTGAAGAATGTTTTAAAGCTGAAGTATGATTTGAATAATATGAGTACGTGGTGCATCATAGAAAAACGTATTGTTTCAACTTTTAAATGTAGGGAGATATTCCTTTCAATAATTTGTGAAATTTTTTTAGAACATAAATACGTTTTGCTTATTTCAATGAAAATAGTTGTTAAAAACTTAAATATGATGTTTTATTCTTTTTGTGAGATTATTAGTGTAACGGGGAATTAATATGTTAATTTTAACAAATTTTTGATAATGCAATTCAAGAAGCGGCATAAAAGATGCTTGCATATTTTAAAATCCGCATTATATGTATATTCTACTTGTAATTAAATAGTAAATTTATTTCATAGTTTCAAATGGTGCTGGTAATTATTTGAGAAGATAATTTTTAATAGGTTTATTTCAAATCTTAAAACAATTTAGCAAATCTTTATAATTGAGTTATATGCAGTCATTTATTAGCAGACTTGCCAGGTGAAAAATTCTAGGCACCACTGAATAAAAATATTTTTTTTTAGTCATTAATTTGAGAAAAATTGGTTTTGCACTGGCGTGAATCATAGAGAGGGTCAAAATTTTAGAAGGCCAAAAATATAGCGGTAAATTGAGATTAATATTAAAAAATAAAGCTACTGTTATGGTGAGAAAAAATCTCCATTAGTAAAATCTGAATTTCAGATTCTTTTCAACAGCCTTGACATGCAATAGCACGGTTAAGATATTTATATTAGGCGGGGGGGGAGCTTTGATATGTGCATTTGAAACAGTTTATGTAGAAGAAAAAAGTGGTTTTTCGTATTTTGGAAAACAACACTCAAATGCTGGTGACTTAGGAAATCAAATTTCACAAATTGGCTGATAATTTCGCAGTTTGTTGATTAATGTCTTTTTTTTTTTCATACGTATTTGTATTCTTTAGTAGTCCATAGTCCATTTTCTGTACCATGACAAGCTTCAACTGCTTTAGTGTCTTTTTGCGCAATTTCAGTTAATACGATGTTTTTTTCCAAATCCTTGAACAGTTTTATAATTTTTCAAAGGTTTAAGTACATCCCTTAAACCCTTTTTTTTTTGCACCCTTCTTCAATATGCGCCTGGATGATATAATAGTTTGGGCATACAGTCAATTAATCTGGAATAGTTACATTAATCTGGAATAGTTACACAACGTAACAAGTCTAATGACTGTTTTACTGGCATTTGTATAATTACTTATTGGTGGGGGACAAATGTATTGAACTCTAACGAACCATAATCCATATACGTATTTCCCCCCAGAAACTCTCCAAAATAGTGCAATACGAAATAATATTTAAAAATAACTGCAGTATAATCAATTATCAAAATTCTCCAAAGAGAGGACCTTGATCCCCGTCCTCTTCCAAGATCCTGCGCTGCAGCAATAAACTCGTAATGTAGTGATGTATTTGTCATTGTGATCTGTTAATAGCAAGAAGCGAACTTTGTTCTCAGTGGTATCGCTTTTAGCGTAGTGTAATGTGTCTCAGTATTTGGTAGCCATTTGTAATGTAGAATATCCGACAAGATGTGTTTGCTCGGTTGCCCTATTAAATTAATATAATGCATTTAAATTTGTGTAGGTTGCGTCTATTTATAATTCGCTATTGTTTAGTTTCATGCTTTGAAGCTTCAAAGTCACTTTGAAACAAAATCATTTTAATGTTATTTTGTGGTTTTGTAGAATAAAAACTTACAAAATACCTTAGTGTTAAAACTATTATAAAAGTTTGCGTTGTTCTCAATCGTTTTGTGTGTATTCTGTTAACGAAAATCATATTGCTGTGTTGAATCCAGGAAAGTTTTGGGGATGCATTGACTCTCCTGAAATTGTCCACTGTATCTGTGGTGGGATGGGGTCTTGGCTAAGTTTGTAGCATGCCTGGGCGGGGGGTGCTTAATCAGTAGCGACAGTCTCGTAATCTGCAGTTCTCAGGTTCGAGTCCCAGCTGGGTGAGCGTTGAGATTTATCTCCGCAAAACTCCCTGCCCTGCCCATGGTCCGTAGGGGACACCGATGGACTTGGAAAGACCGCCGTCCATCGGATGGACGTTAATCCGTGCCTCCGTGTATGGGAGAGTCAACCTGTGGACGTTAACACACTGGATGGGTTTGACGGGAGGCTACCATCTGTCTCCCAACAGCTGCTCTAGTGGGTCCCTCCCCCAACCTTCTGAGCCTTCGGGGTCCTTGTAACCTGGCCATTTAACCCACTGTGTGCAAAAAAAGTGCCGCTTAGAGGTAAAACAACCAACCGTAGCATGCCAGGCTCGTAATCTGACGTTCTCAGGTTCACGTTCCAGTTGGGTCAACATCGAGAATTTTCTCTGCCAGCCTCCCACTCTGTCCTCAGAAAGGGAATGCCATTGGGCTTGGAAAGGCCGCTGTCCATCGCATAGGAAGTTGAGCCTTGGGTCTGTATAGGAGAGCAATAATTTTTGCACATTAAAGAAAATGCTGGATTGCCTTTCAGGAAGCTTCTATCTCCTAATAGCCTTCTCGGAGCCCTTGGGGTTTGTGTGGCCTGCTTGTTTAACCCACTGTGTGCAAAAGAGTGCTGAGAAGTCAAACACCCAACCCACCTGGGATTTCGGGTTTTTACGGTACTGAGTTGTTATGATTATTATTTGAATTTTTGAAATTTATCCCTCCCAAACAGCGTTTCTTGCTGAAAAAGACTGTATTCAACACTTGTCTGAACTATTAGCCAATAATGGTTTGAATAAGTGGAGTTGTAGAATTACTCTGAAAATATATGATTCATTGTAAAAGTGTGACAAAACTATAAAGTTTTGGTTACGTAGTTCGATTTCACCAGCAATTATAGAATGTAAAAACCGAAGTATAATAAAATTCCTTTAAAAACTACTGTGGTGAATTTCATATATTAGAAATACACCTACCCCTTAATTTACATGGTACTCAGTTTACACTTTAAAAAAAAATAGTTTTGTTTTACATGGTATTAATTTTTTTTTTAAAAATGTGTATGTACATATGAAGTAGCAGTGGCATAACATATGATAATTCATATGTTATGTATAGCATATATATTATACTTCATATGTATAAGCATATACATATGAAGTAGCAGTGGGATAGCATCAAGGGAGAGAGTATTAGAGTGTCATCCCAAAGTAAAAATCAACTAAATGGAATTAAAAGCTTAATCACCATCCGAACTGTTTTAGTAAATCAAAATAGCATTTCGATCGCTGACTACGGGATAGTAGGGATGTAGCACTTCTTTTAGTAGTATGCGAAGTTAGTCCTTTCCTATTGTATGGACCATACAATGATATTTAGATCATCGATCGAAACGCTATTTTGATTTACTAAAACAGTTCAGATAATGATTTAAGTTTTTAATTTAACTCTGCTGTGTTAAATCTGTTATATCAACTAATGGTTTTAACTGATATCATTTCAAGAATAAATAGAAAATTCCCATGTTAATAAAGTCGTTTGTAACAAGTTATATTATTACTCTAAAATTATATTCTTGCCATTGTAAATGGTAGCTAGGCGTAAACTGGAAGGAGAGCAGTGTACCAATCCCTAGTGATGATGCACAGAACCGGCCAAGTCTAGCACCTAATGTCCGACCCCGCCTTCTCGTGGTGCAGGACGTTAGTACCTTTCAAAAGAGATATTCTCTTTTGGAAGGGAACGGAAGGGGAGGGCTGCCACTTCAGTATGGCTTACTGATCTGGTCATCTAGGGCCACTTTTTTTTCAACCCTGCTGAGGAGTGGTCATCTTCACAGGGACATGGTGCTGACCATTTATACCTACTAGACGACTTGTTTATGGATTTGAGTTTGATTATTGATCCTGGACTTGCTGCACTAATGGTCTGTTGAGGGAGAATCTGCCGCTGTGTTTTCTGTTTGCTTCTGGGTTACCAGCCCTAAGTGAACAGAGGCATGGGATACCTTATATCAGCTGGTGAATAATCCTAATCAGAGGCCATCACAGGTACCTAAACCTTACTGAGCTAGTTGGGCATCGTCAAGCCTAAACTGGAGTAATGTCTCAGGCAGGCCATATGGCTCTTGAAAAGGTGGTGCCTTAAGTTCCTAGCAGCATCGGTGACTTCAGCCTTTAGTGGTGGGGAAACGGGTCTTTGCACCATGTCTGTGATTAGGAGGCTTTCCATCTCTCAATGCACATAGTTTCTTTAAACATCCCACTAACCATTTTCTCTCCATAGGTAGTTTGAATGGGAGGACTCTGCACAGACTTTTTCTCTTGATGTACTCACACATGAATTCCACCATTATAATTTAGATATTCTCGGCTTGCAAGAGACCAGATGGACAGATAAAGGTCAGATTCTTAAAACATCTTCAATTTCTCTTTTCAGGAAGGGACGACAATAAGCATCACCAAGGTGTGGGTCTGTTACTCAGCAGACATGCTAGTGATGCTCTTCTAGGATATGAGTGCATTAATGAAAGGTTTCTTACAGAAAATTTTCAGACAAGCATTAAAGACGAATGTTATCTGCTGTTATGCCCCCACTGAGGATGCCGATGAGAAGGATGGGTTTTATGAACAACTTCAGGATAATTTGAATTCTGTCAAGAAAGGAGATATTATCCTTGTTCTAGGTGACTTCAATGCCAAAGTTGGTACTGACTCTAACCTTTGGGGAGGGGTGATAGGCCCTTTTGGTATTGGTAGCTGCAATGGCAATGGGCAATGTCTCCTACAGGTAAGTAAACTCAATGGTATCAGAATAACTAATACTTATTACAAACACCACGACATACATAACATGGGTTTCACCTGATGGGATGCATAAGAATATGATTGATTACGTATTAATTAACAGCAAATGGGCTAGTTCTGTTAGGAATACCAGGGCACGTAGGGGAGCTGAAATTGGATCTGACCATTACCTTGTTAAAAGTGTCTTGCAACTTAAACTTAAAAAGTGTTGTGCTAAAGTTAAAAAATTTACCTTTAATACTGAAGCTCTAAAAGACACAGTTATAGCTAAAGCTTACCATGAAAGGTTACTTAGTCATTATGAGAGTCATGGTTTGCTTAATACTGAAGTTGAGGAACAATGGGGCCATTTTAAACAGGCTTTTTTGGACACTAACGGTACTCTTTTAGGAAAAAAGGAGCAGAGGAGACAGAATTCTTTAAGTGATAAGGCACTTGGGCTTATTTCAGAAAGAAGAAACTGCAGGAATGTCCTTAATCAGTACCCTACTACTCCTAATAGAAAGGATTACAGACAGCTTAATAAACGTGTAAAGGATCAGTTAGCTACTGATAAGAATCTTTGGCTTGATAGCTTGGCTGAAAAAGCCGAGGAAGTAGGCAGCAGAGAGCTGTACCATATAGTTCATGTTTTGTGTGGTAGAAAACGGACAGGCATACAAGGATTGAAGGATAAACAAAGTAAGGTTATAGAAGAGGAGGATTCTGTCATGGACAGGTGGGCTGAGCATTTCAGTGATGCTCTAAACAATGTGGTTAGTTCTATTCCCATTGTTTGCAATGATGATAGATGCATTGTTGGCTTTAATGTTGGCCCTTTAACACAATCTGAAGTTATTTTGGCTGTTTCTAAACTTAAACTACATAAATCCCGAGGGGTAGATAAATTACTACAGAAATGCTTAGAACTGGGAATGTTTCGGTTACCACTTGGATGACTGAAATTCTGAATATCTTTTATGATAAATGCATGGTTCCTAAGGATTTTTTACCAGAGCTATTGTTATCCCTATTTTCAAAAAAGGTGATCGCAGTTCTTCTGATAACTATATGGGTATCAGCCTACTCTCTATTCCAAGTAAAGTTCTTTCCATGATTGTGCTTAATAGAATTAAGAATCTGGTTGACAGTCAATTGCGTGATGAGCAATGTGGATTCAGAACTGGTAGGGGATGTGTGGGTCAGTTTTTTTTCACTTAGGCAGATTCTTCAGAAATGTTTACAGTTTCAGAAACCTTTGGTTGCTAGCTTTGTTGATTTCAAAAAGGCTTTCGATTCTGTTGATCGTCATAATTTGTGGATGATTGTGAGATCATATGGTATACCAGAAAAGTTAGTTAACATAATGAAAGCTCTGTATAATAACACTGAGTCATGTGCACTGAGTCATGTGTGCCTGAAAGTTGGTAAGTCTTGTAGCAATTGGTTTAGCATTACTTCTGGTGTTCGACAAGGGTGCATTTTGTCTCCTTTTCTCTTTAGCTTGGTTATTGATTGTTATGCAAAATTCACTTCAAGGGAAAGATTTTGGCCTTAAATGGACTGAAGATACGAAAATTTCTGATTTAGATTATGCTGATGATTTAGCCCTTTTGGCAAATGATGTTGATGAGATGAACTCTTTCATTCGAGCTGTTGATGAAACTGGTAGTAGGGTAGGTTTGGTTATAAACAGAGAGAAAACTAAAGTGATGAAAATTGGTCAAGCAGGCTGTGATTCAGTTAATCTGAATGGTTGGAGTCTTGAGCAGGTGTCACAGTTTAAATATCTTGGGAGCTACATAACAGATAATGGTAATGTGCGGCATGAGGTTAACAGACGAATAGGGATTGCTGCCGGGACTATTAAGAATCTATGGAGAGTGGAGAAATAGGCGTATACACCTAAAGACTAAAAATAGACTGTATAATAATTTGGTTCTTTCTAGGGTTAGTTATGGTAGTGAAACGTGGACGCTGTGTAAATAAGATAACAGGAAACTAGATGCTTTTGATTCTAGATGCTTACATAGTATCTTGGGTATTAGGTGGTTTAACTTTGTAACTAATGATGAGATTAGGCAAAGGAGTTTGCAACCTCCTTTAAGCAGCATATTGTGCAGAGAGAGACTCCGCTGGTTTGGCCATGCTGCCCGTATGGATAATTATAGATTGGCAAATAGGGTTATGAACAGTGTGCCTAGAGGCCTCAGAAGGAGGGGGAGACCTAGGATGCGGTGGGCACACAATGTCAAACAGGACCTTATTAGAATTGGTGTGCAGTGGCCAGATGCAGTAGATGTAGCTCAGGACAGACTTGCTTGGAGAATTAAAGTGCATGGTCTGGTTGGACCTCCGTAGCCCATGGCAGCTTGAGGAGGAGGATGATGATTGTAATACAATCTGTCTCGCGATATTTTAATGAAATGCCTGTTTTGAATCGGCAGCGAGGCCCGACTTTTGTAGACTGAATATTTTAGACTAGTAAAAACCATGTTTTTATCTCATTTTTAGCAACAAGTTGATAGGCTAAATGTAGCTGATTCATAAGTATTGTACATCTTATCATCATCATCCTCAAGCAGTCATTGGCTACGGACGTCCAACCAGACCGTGAACTTTAATTCTCCAAGCAAGTCTGTCCTGAGCTACATCTGCTGCATCTGGCCACTGCACACCAATTCTAATAAGGTCCTGTTTGACATTGTCAGCCCACCGCATCCTAGGTCTCCCCCTCCGTCTCAGGCCTCTAGGCACACTGTTCATAATTTTTTTCGCCAATCTATAATTATCTATACGGGCAACATGGCCAAACCAACGGAGTCTCTCTCTGCACAATATGCTGCTTAAAGGAGGTTGCAAACTCCTTTGCCTAACCTCATCATTAGTTACAAAGTTGAACCACCTAATGCCCAAGATACTGTGTAAGCATCTGGAATCAAAAGCATCTAGTTTCCTGTTGTTTACAAAGTGTCCAAGTTTCACTACCATAACTAACCCTAGAAAGAACCAAACTATTATACAGTCTAATTTTAGCATTTAGGTGTATACGCCTATTTCTCCACACCCTCCATAGATTCTTAAAAGTCCCGGCAGCAATCCCTATTCGTCTGTTAATCTCATGCCGCACATCACCATTATCTGTTACATAGCTCCCAAGATAATTAAACTGTGACACCTGCTTAAGACTGCAACCATTCAGATTAACTGAATCACAGCCTGCTTGACCAATTTTCATCACTTTAGTTTTCTCTCTGTTTATAACCAAACCTACTCTGCTACCAGTTTCATCAACAGCTCGAATTTTCGAAAGAGTTCATCTCATCAACATCATTTACCAAAAGAGCTAAATCATCAGCATAATCTAAATCAGAAATTTTCGTATCTCCAGTCCATTTAAGGCCAAAATCTTTCCCTTGAATTGAATTTCGCAATTGCTACAAGCCTTACCAATTCTCACACACGACTCAGTGTTATTATAGAGAGCTTTCATTATGTTAACTAACTTGTCAGTTGTACCATATGATCTCACAATCATCCACAAATTATGTTGATCAACAGAGTCGAAAGCCTTTTTGAAATCTACAAAGCTAGCAACCAAAGGTTTTTGAAACTGTAAAAATTTCTGAAGAATCTGCCTAAGTGAAAAAATCTGATCCACACATCTCCTACCACTTCTGAATCCACATTGCTCATCACACAATTGACTGTCAACCAGATTCTTAATTCTATTAAGCACAATCATGGAAAGAACTTACCTGGAACAGAGAGTAGGCTGATACCCCTATAGTTGTCACAAGCACTGCGATCACCTTTTTTGAAAATAGGGATAACAATAGCTCTGGTAAAAAATCCTTAGGAACCATGCATTTATCATAAAAGATATTCAGAATTTCAGTCATCCAAGTGGTAACCGAAACATTCCCAGTTCTAAGCATTTCTGTAGTAATTTCATCTACCCCTCGGGATTTATGTAGTTTAAGTTTAGAAACAGCCAAAATAACTTGAGATTGTGTTAAAGGGCCAACATTAAAGCCAACAATGCATCTATCATCATTGCAAACAATGGGAATAGAATTAACCACATAGTTTAGAGCATCACTGAAATGCTCAGCCCACCTGTCCATGACAGAATCCTCCTCTTCTATAACCTTACTTTGTTTATCCTTCAATCCTTGTTTGCCTGTCCGTTTTCTACCACATAAAACATTAACTATCTGGTACAGCTCTCTGCTGTTGTGCTGCCTAACTGCTTCCTCAGCTTTGTCAGCCAAGCCATGAAGCCAAAGATTCTTATCAGTAGCTAACTGATCCTTTACACGTTTATTAAGCTCTCTGTAATCCTTTCTATTAGGACTAGTAGGGTACCGATTAAGGACATTCCTGCAGTTCCTTCTTTCTGAAATAAGCTCAAATGCCTTATCACTCAAAGAATTCTGTCTCCTCTGCTCCTTTTTTCCTAAAAGAATGGGGCGGGGGTGGCTCAGTCGGTAGCGCGCCAGGCTCGTAATCTGTAGTTCCCAGGTTCGAGTCCCAGCTGGGTCAGCGTTGAGATTTATCTCCGCAAAATTCTCCGCCCTGCCCACGGTCAGTAGGGGACACCGATGGGCTTGGAAATGCCGCCGTCCGTCGGATGGGACGTTAAGCCGTGGCCCCGTGTGCGGGAGAGCCATACCCTGCGCACGTTAAAGAACACGCTGGATGGCCTTGACGGGAGGCTACCATCTGTCTCCCAACAGCTGTTCCAGTGGGTCCCCTCCCCCAACCTTCTCTGAGCCTTCGGGGTCCATGTGACCTGGCCATTTAGCCCATGGTGTGCAAAAAAGTGCCGTTCAGAGGTAAAAACAACCCAACCCAACAATCCTAAAAGAATACTGTTAGTTTCCAAAAATGCCTGTTTAAAACGGCCCATTCTTCCTCAACTTCAGTAGTAAGCAAACCATGATTGTCATAATGGCTAAGTAACCTATCATGATAAGCTTTAGCTATAACTACGTCTTTCAGAGCTTCAGTAGTAAAAGTAAATTTTTTAACTTTAGCACAACACTTTTTAAGTTTAAGTTGCAAGACACTTTTAACAAGGTAATGGTCAGATCCAATTTCAGCTCCCCTATATGACCTGGTATTCCTAACAGAACTAGCCCATTTGCTGTTAATTAATATATAATCAATCATATTCCTATGCAGCCCATCAGGTGAAACCCATGTGTACTTATGTATGTCGTGGTGTTTGTAATATGTGTTAGTTATTCTGAAACCGTTGAGTTTACTTACCTGTGGGAGACGTTGCCCATTGCCATTGCAGCTACCAATACCAAAAGGGCCTATCACCCCTCCCCAAAGGTCAGAGTCAGACCAACTTTGGCATTGAAGTCACCAAGAACAAGGGTAATATCTCTTTATCTTGACATAATTCAAAATATCCTGAAGTTGTTCATAAAACCTATCCTTCCCATCCTCATCGGCATCCTCAGTGTGGGCATGACAGCAGATAAATTCAAGTCTTTAACGCTTGTCTGAAATTTTGCTGTAAGAAACCTTTCATTAATGCACTCATATCCTAGAAGAACATCACTAGCGTGTCTGCTGCCTTGGTGATGCTTATTATCGTTCGTCCCTGAAAAGAGAAATTTAAGATTATTTTTAAGAATCTGACCTTTATCTGTCCATCTGGTCTCTTGCAAGCCGAGAATATATAAATTATAATGGTGGAATTCTTGTGTGAGGACATCAAGAGTAAAAGCTCTGTGCAGAGTCCTCACATTCCAACTACCTATGGATAGAAAATGGTTAGTGGGATGTTTAAAGAAACTATTGTTTATTGAGAGAGGGAATGCCGACAATATCAAACAGCCCCCTAATCGCAGACACGGTGCAAAGACCCGTTCCCCCACCAGTAAAGGCTGAAGCCATCTACACTGGAAGACTTCCCGCAATGTAGAATTTGATGATGCCAATAGAAACAAAGAGTTCAGGTGCCTGCGATGACCTCTGCTCAGGATTATCCATGAACATATCCTTTGAATCTATTCATGGGGCTGTCAACCCACAAACTAACAGAAAACATGGCGGAAGATTTTCCCTCTACAAAAGCCCACCAGTGCAGCAAAATCAGGATCCATAATCAAGCTCAGAGCCATAATTCCATTCAGGTTGGTATATATGGTCAGCACCAGGACCCTGTGTGGTTGACCACTCCTCAGCAGGGTAGAAAGGAAAGAAAAGTAGCCACAGTTGTCCAGATCAGTAGGCCAGCTGATCTGGCAGCCCTCCCCTTCCATTCACTTCCTCAAGAGATATCTCTATTGAAAGGTACTAACTGTCTACACCAGGAGAAGACGGGGTCGGACATTAGGTGCTAGGCCTGGCCGGTTCTATGCATCATCACAGGGGATTGGTGCATAGCTCTCCTTCCAGTGACTACATAGCTACCATTGTTTCATGAAATACAGGGTGATTCAAAACTTATCGTTCAAATTTCGTGGGGAGGTAGGGAATACGTCAGGAAACCGATTTCACATAGGAAAGTATGTCCGCAAACGTCATCTACATGAACAAAATGGACAAGTAAAGTGAACACAAGGAAACAGTACAGTTAAGTGGTAACGAATTTGACTTTTATTCCAACAAGGTAAAGTACAGGTTCACAGTAGGTGCTCAAAATTGCGACCATTTACACGGACACAGGATTCACAGCGCCGTTGCATTGACCGCCGAACATTTTCAAAAACGCCTGGCATATCACGGACAATGCCTGCGGCTGCCACTATTCGTGCAACGAGGTCCATTTCACTGTCGACGGGGGTCTCGTACACATGGTCTTTCATGGCTCCCCACAAAAAGAAATCCATGGGCGATAAATCAGGTGACCTGGGTGGCCAAGCAATCGGTCCACCTCTACCGATCCATTGAGCTCCGAATATTCGGTTCAGGTAATCACGCGCAACAATTGTGCTATTTGTTGGAGCCCGTCATGTTGATACCACATATCTCGGCGGATATGCGCAGGAACAGCGCCCAGAAAAGTCGGTAACACTGTCTCGAGAAATATTAGGTATTTCCGGCCGTCCAATCGGGGCGGTAACAAGTAAGGTCCCAATAAACAGTCACCAATGATTCCAGGCCACACATTTACGGCAAAACAATGTTGCACAGCGTGACTTCTCGTACCATGCGGGTTGTCGTAAGCCCACACATGTGAATTGTGTGTATTGAACACACCTTCACGACTGAATGAAGCTTCATCTGTAAAAAGGACAGAAGCTGGAAAACTGGGGTCCATGGCACCTTTCTTCATGAACCATTGTGCAAATTCCACACGCTTTGGATAATCGTCACCCTTTGCAGATGGTGAGGATGCACACGTTCCACGTGCAGTATCCGCCACACTGCTGACTGAGAGACCCCAAGCTGCTGAGCAATAGCTCGTGTGCTGGTATTCGGATAATCTTTGATGGACTGTAGGACTTGTTCTGCGACATTGACAGTCCGCGTCAGTCGTCTTCTCCCCGTATCCTGCATGTTGCTGCGCAGTGAACCACATTCGCGCAGATTGCGATGCACACGTGCAAACATTTGATGCTGCGGTATTCTGTTGGGGTATCGGTCTTCGTAAACTTGCCTAGCTCAGCGGCCGCTTTCGCCAGCTGCCCCATATGCGAGATGCATATCCGCTAGCTCTTGATGCGTAAAACGATTCATCATATCACTAGTAAGTCAGCTCGTACACTGATGACATCGGGAGTGATCGGGCGAGCTGTACACTGGTTGGGTACACACAGCGCCCTCTACATATGCATGCGTACATTTGCGGACACACTTTCCTATGTGAAATCGGTTCCCTGACGTATTCCCTACCTCCCCATGAAATTTGAACGATAAGTTTTGAATCACCCTGTATATAAAATCTAATTTTGCAAAACAAAGCACAAATGATAGTACAAATGCTAATTTATATTCAGTTCATAAATATCCTTTAAATTCGATAGTGTATATCTGCATTAATGATGAGTATTTCTCGTCACCAGAAAGAAATGTATGAGAAATTCTCATAATCTTATCTGATTAGTGCAAATAAATTACACAAATGTTACATTAATGTTTATTATTGTTGCTGAACTGAAATTTGATATAAATGTATATAAAGCTTTCATTTTTTTTTAACCTAGTCACCTTCCATAAAATGTTGGTTTTGATATACACGCTGATCTTCCGGAACTTATCTACCATATAAATCGAGGGATGGGTGTATGTATTTGTCGATCTTAGAGATGTGGTCAGTGTCAAATATTCCAGCTTGAACCCAATTAGGGAGCAAGTTTCTCGGTTACATTGTAAAGCACAAATGCATGGTCTAAACATTTTTTTAAAATTTTTATATTAAAAAGAAATTGTAGGGGTCTTCTCTATATATAGACGAGCTCCCTCCAATTTCTTATGTGTTACTAAGTTTTCTCTATGTTATACTAAGTTTAAATGGGAAGGGGCTCGTCTATACATATATAGACGAGCCCCGTCCCATTCAAACTTAGTTAAAAACCACTACGGAAAAGAAAACGTCGCAAGAAAAATATACATTGCTACTGATAATGAATTGAAATAAGCAAAACCATTTTTAATTAATCTATAAATTATCTGTTAAAAACAAAAATTGCATTTTTTTACTGAATGCTATGAATTGGCAAATCGCTTAGTTATTCATAAAAATGCTTGGTCTAAAAATTGGGAGGAGCCGGATTCGATATATTGATGAGGTTAGCCTTCATTGTTATTGACTATTCCCGTAATACAGTGGTTCTTAAACCTTCTGACACTATGCCTCCCATAGAACTAACAAATTTACTGTTATGACCCCCTAGAATGGTAGATAAAATTATGCAACCTCTTCCCTACAATGTAAAACTTACATGTTTGCAAATGAATTTTCACTGAAAATACTAGTCAGAAAAGGTTTTCTAGGATCATAAATCTGTATGAACTGGTGTAAGTCCCGAGCATTTATTTGAAAGGTACCTACGAATTATTGGCATCAGGAATATTGCGAGCTGTGTGGTCACACTGATTTGCAGACTACAGATATGTACAACACCTTTATTATCCACTATACAAGATTACAGAAATATATTTACAATAACTCGATCTTCCACTAGGGCATCAAACTCTACTGTAAATGTGGCCGAACAATGGCCCCGGTTGGACACCTTCCACCGCCAACTTTGCTGTGACAGAGCCTACTTCTCTGTCCTCTCGTTGTTCATGACCGCCGATGAGGACTCTATCCAAAGTTTTGCTCCTTCTGGGGCGGGGGTCGCTCAGTCGGTAGCGCGCCAAGCTCGTAATCTGTAGTTCCCAGGTTCGAGTCCCAGCTGGGTCAGCGTTGAGATTTATCTCCGCAAAATTCCCTGCCCTGCCCACGGTCAGTAGGGGACACCGATGGGCTTGGAAAGGCCGCCGTCCGTCGGATGGGACGTTAGGCCGTGGCTCCGTGTGCGGGAGAGACATACCCTGTGCACGTTTAAAGAACACGGTGGATGGCCTTGACGGGGGACTACCATCTGTCTCCCAACAGCTGTTCCAGTGGGTCCCCTCCCCCAACCTTCTCTGAGCCTTCGGGGTCCATGTGACCTGGCCATTTAGCCAATGGTGTGGAAAAAAGTGCCGCTCAGAGGTAAAACAACCCAACCCAACTTGCTCCTACTCTTTTTTACTTTGTCCACAAGGAGCCAAAAGTACTGGTCCATGTTACCTGACAAGGGAGCAGATTGATGACCCCTGTGAACCCTCCCGCATTCGCCAGCAAGACGATTTTTTTTTTGGCGCTAAGAGTGAATTATATTAACTGTTACACTAGTAAATACAACCTATGTTCGGAAAATCCAAGACATGGTATAAACATGGGTATGGTGTACTTGCACTCAGGTGCTAAGGAAATAGTTTCAAAATAATTCCTCCTGCATGAATACACTGGTTCCAGCGTTTGTGGAATGCTGCAGAGCTGTCACGGCTGTCTGAATGTCAACGATGGCCTTTCAATGCTCGTTTCAGTCGTGGAAATAAGAAAAAAAAATAAAAATATTAACTACTCCCTCAAGCAGCTGTTTGCCACAGAGGTCTGACAGGAACCTGTCAGTTTATATGCCATAGTAGGTCTGTGAGGATGACAGGACCTCAGCAGAAAAACAATACGAACATACATGCTTTACCCATAGTCTCGAACCCAGGTCCATTAGATCAGTAGCCAAGCGTGCTAACCACTCGGCCAAGGGATGGCAAAAAAATCAAATATCCCCTCAAGCAGCTGCAGAGATTTTACAGGAGCCTGTCAGTTTATATGCCATAGTAGAAGGTCTGTGAGGTTGTGAGGACCTCAGCAGAAAACAACACAAACATTCATCATCATCATCATCATCATCCTCAAGCAGCTATGGGCTACGGAAATCCAACCAGACCGTGCAATTTAGTTCTCCAAGCAAGTCTATCCTGAGCTACATCAACTGCATCTTTCCACTGCACACCAATTCTAACAAGGTCCTGTTTGACATTGTCCTCCCACCGCATCCTAGGTCTCCCTTTCTTTCTGAGGCCTTTAGGCACACTGTTCATAACCCTATTCGCCAATCTATAATTATTCATACGGGCAACATGGACAAACCAGCGGAGTCTCTCTCTGCACAATATGCTGCTTAAAGGAGGTTGCAAACTCCTTTGCCTAACCTCATCATTAGTTACAAAGTTGAACCACCTAATGCCCAAGATACTGTGTAAGCATCTGGAATCAAAAGCATCTAGTTTCCTGTTTTCTTGTTTACAAAGTGTCCAAGTTTCACTGCCATAACTAACCCTAGAAAGAACCAAACTATTATACAGTCTAATTTTAGTCTTTAGGTGTATACGCATATTTCTCCACACTCTCCATAGATTCTTAAAAGTCCCGGCAGCATCCCTATTCATCTGTTAATCTCATGCCGCACATCACCATTATCTGTTACATAGTTCCCAAGATAATTAAACTGTGACACCTGCTCAAGACTGCAACCATTCAGATTAACTGAATCACAGCCTGCCTGACCAATTTTCATTACTTTAGTTTTCTCTCTGTTTATAACCAAACCTACTCTACTACTACCAGTCTCATCAACAGCTCGAATGAAAGAGTTCATCTCATCGACATCATTTGCCAAAAGGGCCAAATCATCAGCATAATCTAAATCAGAAATTTTCGTATCTCCAGCCCATTTAAGGCCAAAATCTTTCTCTTGAAGTGAATTTCGTATAACATAATCAATAAAGAGAAAAGGAGACAAAATGCACCCTTGTCGAACACCAGAAGTAATGCTAAACCAATTGCTACAAGCCGTACTAACTCTCACACACGACTCAGTGTTATTATAGAGAGCTTTCATAATATTAACCAACTTGTCTGGTATACCATATGATCTCACAATCAACCACAAATTATGACGATCAACAGAGTCGAAAGCCTTTTTGAAATCAACAAAGCTAGCAACCAAAGGTTTCTGAAACTCTAAACATTTTTCAAGAATCTGCCTAAGTGAAAATATCTGATCCACACATCCCCTACCACTTCTGAATCCACATTCTCATCACGCAATTGACTGTCAACCAGATTCTTAATTCTATTAAGCACAATCATGGAAAGAACTTTACCTGGAACAGAGAGTAGGCTGATACCCCTATAGTTATCACAAGAACTGCGATCACCTTTTTTGAAAATAGGGATAACAATAGCTCTGGTAAAATCCTTAGGAACCATGTCTTTATCATAAAAGATATTCAGAATTTCAGTCATCCAAGTGGTAACCGAAACATTTCCAGCTCTAAGCATTTCTGTAGTAATTTCATCTACACCTGGGGATTTATGAAGTTTAAGTTTAGAAACAGCCAAAATAACTTTGGATTGTGTTATAGGGCCAACATTAAAGCCACCAATGCATCTATCATCATTGCAAACAATGGGAGTAGAACTAACTACATTGTTTAGATCATCACCGAAATGCTCAGCCGACCTAGCCACGACAGAATCCTCCCCTTCTATAACCTTACCTTGTTTATCCTTCAATCCTTGTATGCCTGTCCGTTTTCTACCACACAAAACATTAACTATCTGGTACAGCTCTCTGCTATTGTGCTGTCTAACTGCTTCCTCGGCTTTGTCAGCCAAACCATCAAGCCAAATATTCTTATCAGCAGCTAACTGATCTTTTACACGTGTATTAAAATTACAAGGTGATAAATTTTGAAAATATGGAGAATGCGGCAATACAGTGATTTGATGTTTTTTCAAAAAAAAAATTTCCTAAGCTGCACACAAAACTTAATGTTCACTTTGCTCATCCATTGCGCAGCTGAACTGCCTGTGGAAACGGCTAACATAGCATAATCGAGAGCTGTAGTAATGTAGGTCTGAAGCAGTAGGGGAATAAACCTTCTTCTGCAAAAACAGTACTGGCTAGTTATTCTTGGTTAATAAATTCAGTCTTGGAACTTTCCAGACATTGGTTGTATAAAACTATCGGACTTTTCTACCCACTTTCAAGTTACGCTATCTGATCAAAAATATCCAGACACCCGTTCTGAGTAGTGGATTCGCCAATATATGCCACAGCCATGACTCAAACAGGTGATTCAATGTGGCACTATCATAGGACGCTATCTTATTAACAAGTCATTTCGGGATATTTCGACCCTGCTACAGTTCCCTCGATCAATTGTTTGAGATGTTATTGTGAAGTGGAAATGCCTAGAAGCAACAACAGTGCAATCGTGACCAGGTAGGCCATATAAAATGGTAGAGTGGGGCCACTGAGTCCTTAAGTGAATGCTGCAACAAAATCCCTTGTCCTCGGTTATAGCACTCACCATTGAGTTTTAAAATTCCTATGGAAGCAACGACAGCAACAGTTCGTTGCAAGCTGCAGGAAATGGGTTTCCATGACTGAGCATCCTAACATCAACAAGATCAATGTCAAGCGTCAGTTGGAGTGGTGTAAAGCATGCGACAGTGGACTCTTGAAAAGTAGAACCACATTCTCTGGAGTGATGAATTATACTTCACCATCTGGCATTCTGACAGATGAGTCTGGGTATGGAGGATGCAAAGTGAACGGTTCCTGACCATGTGCCAACTCTGAAGTTTGGTGGATAATATGCTCTGGGACTGTTTTTCATGGTTCAAGTTGTGCCTCCTATCCCAGTGAATGGGACTCTGAACACCACGGCCTATAATGATATTCTTGACAATTCTGCTCTCCTAACTTTATGGCAACAGTTCAGTGAAGACCCTTTCTTGTACCAACACGACAATGCCCCCATCCACAAAGCAAGGACCATGCAGGAATGGTTTCACGAGATGGGTGTGGAAGAACATGATTGGCCTGCACAGAGCCCAGATCTTAACCCCATGGAACACCTTTGGGATGAATTGGAAAGCCAACTGCGAGCCAGGCTAAAACACCCAACTTCAGTGACTTCTCATTAATGTTCTTGTGGCAGAATGGCAGGCAATTCCCACAGCAACATACCAAAGTCTAGTAGAAAGCCTTCCCCACAGAGTGGAGACTATGATAGCAGCAAAGGGTGGATCAACGCGATATTAATTCCTTTCCTCTTAGTGGGAGATTGTGGATGAGCAGATGTTAGGATATTTTCGATCATATAGTGTACTTGCGACCCACAGTTTAAGAACCACTGCTAGCTTTTGTGATATAAACGCCTGCCATATTTGAAATATTTTAGAAACAGTGAATATTCCACTAAAGCGATTTCGCATATATTTTGACTTTGGGTTGGGTTGTTTTACCTCTGAGCGGCACTCTTTTGCACACCATGGGCTAAATGGCCAGGTCACATGGACCCCGAAGGCTCAGAGAAGGTTGGGGGAGGGGACCCACTGGAACAGCTGTTGGGAGACAGATGGTAGTCCCCCGTCAAGGCCATCCAGCGTGTTCTTTAACGTGCACAGGGTATGTCTCTCCCGCACACGGAGCCACGGCCTAACGTCCCATCCGACGGACGGTGGCCTTTCCAAGCCCATCGGTGTCCCCTACTGACCGTGGGCAGGGCAGGGAATTTTGGGGAGATAAATCTCAACGCTGACCCAGCTGGGACTCGAACCTGGGAACTACAGATTACGAGCCTGGCACGCTACCAACTGAGCCACCCCCGCCCCATATATTTTGGCATTAGTATATAGGTTAGCTAGCTCAGGTGGTGAAAAACTGAGGACTGGTACAGAAATATAGAAGTGAGCTCCCTGGCCAAAATAATGGGAAACTTTCCAAATATTGCAGTCTGTTACATCATCATCATCATCATCATCATCCTCAAGCAGCCATGGGCTACGGAGGTCCAACCAGACAGTGCAATTTAGTTCTCCAAGCAAGTCTATCCTGAGCTATATCTACTGCATCTGGCCACTGCACACCAATTCTAACAAGGTCCTGTTTGACATTGTCTGCCCACCGCATCCTAGGTCTCCCCTTCTTTCTGAGGCCTTTAGGCACACTGTTCATAACCCTATTCGCCAATCTATAATTATTCATACGGGCAACATGGCCAAACCAACGGAGTCTCTCTCTGCACAATATGCTGCTTAAAGGAGGTTGCAAACTCCTTTGCCTAACCTCATCATTAGTTACAAAGTTGAACCACCTAATGCCCAAGATACTGCGTAAGCATCTGGAATCAAAAGCATCTAGTTTCCTGTTATCTTGTTTACAAAGTGTCCAAGTTTCACTACCATAACTAACCCTAGAAAGAACCAAACTATTATACAGTCTAATTTTAGTCTTTAGGTGTATACGCCTATTTCTCCACACTCTCCATAGATTCTTAAAAGTCCCGGCAGCAATCCCTATTCGTCTGTTAATCTCATGCCGAACATTACCATTATCTGTTACATAGCTCCCAAGATAATTAAACTGTGACACCTGCTCAAGACTGCAACCAATCAGATTAACTGAATCACAGCCTGCCTTACCAATTTTCATCACTTTAGTTTTCTCTCTGTTTATAACCAAACCTACTCTACTACCAGTCTCATCAACAGCTCGAATGAAAGAGTTCATCTCATCAACATCATTTGCCAAAAGGGCTAAATCATCAGCATAATCTAAATCAGAAATTTTCGTATCTCCAGCCCATTTAAGGCCAAAATCTTTCCCTTGAAGTGAATTTCGCATAACATAATCAATAACCAAGCTAAAGAGAAAGGGAGACAAAATGCACCCTTGTCGAACACCAGAAGTAATGCTAAACCAATTGCTACAAGCCTTACCAACTCTCACACACGACTCAGTGTTATTATAGAGAGCTTTCATAATGTTAACTAACTTGTCTGGTATACCATATGATCTCACAATCAACCACAAATTATGACGATCAACAGAGTCAAAAGCCTTTTTGAAATCAACAAAGCTAGCAACCAAAGGTTTCTGAAACTCTAAACATTTCTCAAGAATCTGCCTAAGTGAAAATATCTGATCCACACATCCCCTACCACTTCTGAATCCACATTGCTCATCACGCAATTGACTGTCAGCCAGATTCTTAATTCTATTAAGCACAATCATGGAAAGAACTTTACCTGGAACAGAGAGTAGGCTGATACCCCTATAGTTATCACAAGAACTGTGATCACCTTTTTTGAAAATAGGGATAACAATAGCTCTGGTAAAATCCTTAGGAACCATGCCTTTATCATAAAAGATATTCAGAATTTCAGTCATCCAAGTGGTAACCGAAACATTCCCAGCTCTAAGCATTTCCGTAGTAATTTCATCTACCCCTGGGGATTTATGAAGTTTAAGTTTAGAAACAGCCAAAATAACTTCAGATTGTGTTATAGGGCCAACATTAAAGCCACCAATGCATCTATCGTCATTGCAAACAATGGGAATAGAACTAACCGCATTGTTTAGAACATCACTGAAATGCTCAGCCCATCTAGCCATGACAGAATCCTCCCCTTCTATAACCTTACCTTGTTTATCCTTCAATCCTTGTATGCCTGTCCGTTTTCTACCAGACAAAACATTAACTATCTGGTACAGCTCTCTGCTATTGTGCTGTCTATCTGCTTCCTCGGCTTTCTCAGCCAAACCATCAAGCCAAAGATTCTTATCAGCAGCTAACTGATCTTTTACACGTTTATTAAGTTCTCTGTAATGCTTTCTATTAGGACTAGTAGGGTATTGATTAAAGACATTCCTGCAGTTCTTTCTTTCCGAAATAAGCTCAAGTGCCTTATCACTCAGATAATTCTGTCTCTTCTGCTCCTTTTTTCCTAAAAGAGTACTGTTAGTGTCCAAAAAAGCCTGTTTAAAATGATCCCATTCTTCCTCAACTTCAGTAGTAAGCATACCATGACTAAGTAACCTATCATGGTAAGCTTTGGCTATAACTGGGTCTTTCAGAGCTTCAGTATTAAAAGCAAATTTTTTAACCCTAGCACAACACTTTTTAAGTTTAATTTGCAACACACTTTTAACAAGGTAATGGTCAGATCCAATTTCAGCTCCCCTATATGTCCTGGTATTCCTAACAGAACTAGCCCATTTGCTGTTAATTAATATGTAATCAATCATATTCTTATGCAGCCCATCAGGTGAAACCCATGTGTACTTATGTATGTCACGGTGTTTGTAATATGTGTTAGTTATTCTGAATCCATTGAGTTTACTTACCTGTAGGAGACGCCCATTGCCATTGCAGCTACCAATACCAAAAGGGCCTATTACTCCTCCCCAAAGGTCAGAGTCAGTACCAACTTTGGCATTGAAGTCACCAAGAACAAGGGAAATATCTCCTTTCTTGACAGAATTCAAAATATCTTGAAGTTGTTCATAAAACCTATCCTTCTCATCCTCATCGGCATCCTCAGTGGGGGCATAACAGCAGATAACATTCAAGTCTTTAACGCTTGTCTGAAATTTTGCTGTAAGAAATCTTTCATTAATGCACTCATATTCTAGAAGAGCATCGCTAGCGTGTCTGCTGAGAAGCAGACCCACGCCTTGGTGATGCTTTTTGTCGTCCCTCCCTGAAAAGAGAAATTTAAGATTATTTTTAAGAATCTGACCTTTATCTGTCCATCTGGTCTCTTGCAAGCCGAGAATATCTAAATTATAATGGTGGAATTCTTGTGTGAGGACATCAAGAGAAAAAGCTCTGTGCAGAGTCCTCACATTCCAACTACCTATGGAGAGAAAATGGTTAGTGGGATGTTTAAAGAAACTATGTTTATTGAGAGAGGGAATGCCGACAATATCAAACAGCCCCCTAATCGCAGACATGGGGCAAAGACCCGTTCCCCCACTACTAAAGGCTGAAGCCATCTACACTGGAAGACTTCCTCCAATGTAGAATTAGACAATGCCAATAGAAGCAAAGAGTTCAGGTGCCTGCGATGACTTCTGCTCAGGATTATCCACCAGCTGATAAACATATCCTGTGAATCTATTCACTTGGGGCTGTCAACCCACAAACAAACAGAAAACACAGCGGAAGATTTTCCCTCCACAGAAGCCCACCAGTGCAGCAGAATCAGGATCCATAATCAAGCTCAGAGCCATATATCAGTCCAGTCCAGTAGGTTTATATGGTCAGCACCAGGACCCTGTGTGGTTGACCACTCCTCAGCAGGGTAGAAAAAAAGAAAAGTAGTCATAGTTGTCCAGATCAGTAGGCCACACTAATCTGGCAGCCCTCCCCTTCCGTTCACTTCCACAAGAGAGTATCTCTTTTGAAAGTTACTAATGGTCCGCACCACGAGAAGGCGGGGTCGGACATTAGGTGCTAGGCCTGGCCGGTTCTATGCATCATATTTTTTATCACATTAATGCATATCACTGAGGCCAATGCCTTTAATATCATGGTGGTAGGTGAGCTCAGGAGCTATACAAGTAACTTTTGAAATGGGGGATGCCATAATATTTTTTTTTTTTACATTAAGATCATGGTTTCAATATATTTTAGTTGCGTGAAATGTATATTATCATTGTATCACCATCGGCAAAGAATAATAGGTTGAACTCTCACCGTTCTATTTATTCATTAATCGTAACTGTGAGCGGCAACAAGTAGTTCAAATTTTGCTTGTTTCACCGCCACTAGGTACACCTACGAACGAGAATCTTCTGCTCATTCCTTGTCTCTCATCTCCAGCCATATACAGTAATATCCCGATTTACGACAATTTTCAAATATAACCAATGCCCATTTATATGACGCCACATTCACTCATATGACGATTTTAACGATATGACGTTGCCATGAATAAACCAAAGCCTCTGGAAATGGGCCAAATAGAATTAAAGAATCTTATTTTTATTTTATTTTAGAAAGCCTTCAGATTATCAGAGATGCATGGAATGAAGTAAAAGAGTCTACACTTAAAGGGGTATAAAAACAGGTGTCCCCCCAATTTATTGATGATTTTGAAGTATTTGAAAAACCTGTTGAGGAAAATAATGCACATATTATACATGGAAAGGCAGTTAGAACTAGAAGTGGAGCCTGAAGATGTTACTGACCTGCATGAATCTTCCCAGCCCCTAACGAAGATCTTTTTGAATTTGAAAAGCATAGGAAGGATGAAGAGGAATCCCATTCTGAAGATGTATTGAGCCCTGTGACTAAAGAAATACCTGTCAAAGAACTATGAGTCATTTAAAAATTGTCATGCCGTTTTTAAAAGGTGATCCCCATTTTGAAAGTAAATTCTGGCATTTCAGATCAATATCCCTGTTATACAGAAAAGATGATCTACCATTCAAACTTCATTACATACATATTCCTTAAAAGACCAATATCCTTTCAAATCCTATCTCAACTTCAACATCCACTCAAAGTCCTAGTCGATCAAGGGGCGGGGGTAGCTCAGTCGGTAGCGCGCCAGGCTCATAATCTGTAGTTTCCAGGTTCGAGTCCCAGCTGGGTCAGCGTTGAGATTTATCTCCGCAAAATTCTCCGCCTTGCCCACGGTCAGTAGGGGACACCGATGGGCTTGGAAAGGCCGCCGTCCGTCGGATGGGACGTTAAGCCGTGGCCCCGTGTGCGGGAGAGCCATACCCTGTGCACGTTAAAGAACACGCTGGATGGCCTTGACGGGAGGCTACCATCTGTCTCCCAACAGCTGTTCCAGTGGGTCCCCTCCCCCAACCTTCTCTAAGCCTTTGGGGTCCATGTGGCCTGGCCATTTAGCCCATGGTGTGCAAAAAAGTGCCGCTCAGAGGTAGAACAACCCAACCTAGTCGATCATAAACTACTACAAGAAGTCCGTCCAAATCTCTAGCAAGAGAGCATTTGAAGACCCAGATGATCAAGAAGTTGTGCCATCCCCTTCAGCAATAATTTTCCTTCTTTCATAGTTTTTCGTTTCTTAATTTTACATTCGTCAGTCCCTATAAGCAAAAGAACAATTGTAAATTTTTATTTATATTAGTTACGAACATATATGACTGCTTAAAAACGTCATCTGCAAATTAAAAAAAAAATCAATGATTCGCCATACGACGGTGGTCTGGAATCTAAAGTGTCGTATGAAAGAGGTACCCTGTACCAATACCACCTAGAACTGAAAGCCAACCACCTTTCGAATACGTCACAACAATGGCTATCCTAGTAGACCGCGTCACAAAGCAAGCGCTAGGCGAACACATCACGGATACCTATGCTTTATTAGTGTACATAAAGGTTGAGTGTGTACCTGAACCACGTGTTATTATTAGGATACGCTCTGTATGAAAGGTAAGATGAATTACTAAATAATTTCATATTGGGTTTTCGTATGATTTATAGAAATAAACGTATATAATTTGTCTTATAAAGTTTTTAAACTAAGGATAAAATAGCTTTGGATCATGAAGCAAAAGAACTTAAATAGCTAAATGTCGTTAAGATAAATCAGTGTCCATTAGGTGTATTTTTAACGTAAACTATGAATAATAATACATGCAGATATAAGAATTATGTTAATTGGTTTCTGAAGATATGTTTCTAAAAATGAATTTTATAAAATATTTTGCTCAATTTGTTTGGATTAAATAATGTTATGCAGAGTTTAACTATTTACGTTTATTGATGATATTTCATGTGACTATTTTTATTTGCATAATGCAAATAGCATAATAATTATTCCTCGTTATTTTCACAGGAATGTAATATCTAAAATATAAATTAGGTAAAAAGTTTCTCTGGAAAGTGACCCAGTCAATTCTCTTCTCTAGAAAGAAAAATGTTAATCCTGACTCTCTAAAATATTTGGAGTTGAAACATCCTGAACACCAACGGTGAAATACCTTGGTGTCATTCTACATAAAAAACTTTGTTGGAATGTTCATATTGATCATGTGCTCTCAAAGGTTAAAATCATCAGATGTAAACTTACACCCCTGATAGGGTGGAGTTCGAAACTGCCTCCAGAAAAGAAATTATTTATAACTCTTCTGCGGCCAGTCCTGACATATGGCTCACCTATATGGTACCATACTACCAACACCAATGTCAGGAGGCTTCAGAGCTTCCAAAATAAAATCCTCAGATCTGTGGTCAGTGCTCCCTTATGATATAATTAGATCTTTGATTGATTATGATCCATTGGTTTTAAACCAATTCAAGTGTCCTAAGATTGTAGTGTACGACACCCGCATGTTTAACTTTTAGTTGTGCTTCTTTGGCAAGTTGTTATTGTCAATCTTGCACTATTTTAGACTTCGAGAAATAAGCCATAGGCTTGGAGCTCTTATTATTAATTAAAGATATCAGATATATCTGGAAAGAATATTTTTTTAATATTGATTGTGAATTTGAAATTATATTTTCATCCCATCATTGATAGGATATTTAGTATAAGAGCCAAAGTATCTTTGCCCATTTTTTTTTCAGAGTAAGCTGTTATGTGATATTTCTCTGTTATCACTTACTCTATGCTATTTATCTGAATCACTGCACTAAATTCTTTGCTTATTGACGTACTAGAGGTCTATGTGCATGTGTCATTACTTGGTTTAGTGTTTACAATAAATCTCAACTACTATTATACTACTTCAACATTTATTTTCTGCATTTATATTGGGTATGCTATCACTTCATTTTGATGTATGTTAATAGCAGCATATTTCTTTTTCAGAAATGTATATATAGGTTGTCATTACTTAATTTAATGCCTAAACTTCATATTGAGCATCTTTAGGTGTTAATATATCTGGTAGAGTATGTGTTAGTGTACACCATAGATTCGCAACGGGGGCGATACCGCCCCCCAGTGGGCGCTGGAGCCTTCCATGGGGGCGGTAGCGGATCCAGAGGCAAATTGAGGGCGTTGAGGCAGTCAAGAGGGGCGGTCAAATAAATAAATTAATTTAATGGAATTTTCTGTGACAACCTTTTTATCTCTTCTATTCTGTGGTGTCTTCCTGGTGATTCTGGTCATCCACTACCTCATCCGTCATGTACAGCTTTTCAACTGCAGCTTGGACAATAAGTTCCCTGCTACCGCCTACTAGCGTACTGGTACGTCTGAAGTCGACTGAGATGCTCTCAAAAGTTCTCTTCAAGATCACAGATTGGATATAAGCTTCAATACGTTTTCCCACTCCAAGTCGCTTTGAGTATGCTTTATGGTACGTAGTTACAATACCATCCCACGTCAGAACATAAGGTATAATATTAACATTACACTTGTGAATTAGGCTCAACTCATTAGCCAGCAGATCATACTTCCTCTTCTTTTCAACCTCTACTGTCTGCAGGTTATCCTGAGATGTTATTCCTACTTCAATAATTGTAATCTCATTCAATACCTTTACATGCACTACTATATCAGGCTTATTATGTTGGACATGTGTGTCCGTCCTGATAGGCAAATCAACTTTGATGCAATAATAATATAATAATAATAAATTTATTATAATTAATATTTTTTATAATTATTTTTTTGATATAATAAAATACTTTGAAAATACCTGTTTTCATGAATAAATATTTTATCTAGCTATGTAAATTATCTTATTGTTATCGCGTTAATAAGCATTTTTAAATTAGCATTAGGTATACCTATACCTAATTTGTTTTAGTTTAGAATAGATTGACAGTGATAAGTCCTTGCAAGTTGGTAGGCAAACACGCGGTTCATGCAATTTAACATGTTTCGACAAGAATATGGGAGCTTGAAATGACTTGTTTACGGAGCAAGTGCGCCGGCATCGCAAACATACAAGTTAATGCGTGCACAAAAACAAATCTATAAAAGCGATAGCTCTAGGAATGTTTTATTATTTTTATGCGCTTCGCCATGATAAATAGTCGTGAGCGATAAGTGTTAGAAGTCATTATAAACATTATTTTTATAACTATCTATAAATCTGTTGAGAAGTTAATTTGTATTTGAAAATATCTGAATCTACATCAAAAAAGAAATGCCGGCAGTACAGTATTGAGTATTTGAAATATGGATTTACGTACTCTCCTACAAACCAATCATTACCTATGTGTTTAATTTGCCGAAAAGTTTTTTCAAATGAAGCTATGAAACCTTCTAGGCTACAAGAGCATTTAAATAAAATGCATGCTGATAAGAAGAACAAAGATTTATCCTATTTTCAAGAACTGGAAAAGCAATGTTTAAAACAGCCAACTATGTCAAACCTTTTTGCGTCGTCTTCTAAACAAGATGATGATTGACTACGAGCCTCATATAACGTTTCATTGTTAATCGCAAAAGCAGGAAAACCACACACAATTGGCGAGGAATTAATTTTGCCGGCAGTCAAAGAGATATTAAAAACTGTTCTTCATCATAAGACACCGTCAGATATCATCAAAAAAATTCCTCTCAGTAATAATTCAGTGAAGATAGATGATAGATAGATGAAATAGCAAAAGACGTTGAAATATCATTATGTGATTACTTAAAGACTTGCAAATTTTCCATTCAACTCGATGAATCAACTCTACCAAATAACGAAGCTCTACTCTTATCATACGTACGATTTATAAAAGAAGAAAAAATTCATGAAGAGTTATTTTTTGCTAAAAATTTGGAATCTGATACAAAGGGAGAATCTATATTTAATACCATGCAAAAGTTTTTTCAAGAGAAAGAAATTCCTATTTGCAATATTTTGTCTGCTGCTACTGATGGTGCTCCAGCAATGACAGGGCGTCATAAGGGTTTCATAGCGCATTTGAAACAAGCAGTACCAAATGTACTCGCTGTACATTGTATTATTCATCATCAGCATTTGGTTGCAAAAAATTTGAATGAACGTCTGCATACGTCGCTCCATTACGTTATTAAAGCAATCAATAAGATTAGAAGCAATTCATTGAATGACCGATTATTTGGTAAGCTTTGTAATGAAAATGATGAATATTACAATCGCTTGCTGCTGCACACAGAAGTACGTTGGCTCTCTAAAGGTGTTTGTCTCAATCGTTTTTTCCATCTATTTGACTCAGTACTTGACTTTCTTTAAGACAGAGACGAAAAATTGCGCGAAAACGATTACGTCAAAAAATGACATCGCTTATTTCACAGACCTGTTTAAAATATTTAATCAAGTTAATTTACAATTGCAAGGTGATGAGTTGAATTTAATTAAAACAAAAAACGTCATAGCTGCTTTTGCGGGAAAACTTCTTCTATTCAAACGAAATCTAGGTAGAGGTGAATACAACCACTTTCCCACATTATCAGCAGTCTCTGCAAAACCGGAAGATTTGTTTACTTACTGCCAACACTTGGAAGTTCTTCATGTTGATTTTACGGAGCGTTTCCAAGATATTTTAAACATGAATATACCAAGTTGGGTTTTAGATCCTTTCGCAAACACAGATACTGAAGAATCATCAAATTTGGAAGAGGAACTTTGAACTCACGACTAACGAAGGACTCAAAGTAAAATTCAAACATGGATACCAAGAGTTCTGGCTTCAAAAATCAATACCAGTTCTCTACCGTGGATTGTGGGCAATAGTACAGAAGTTTTTAATCGCATTTCCTTCGTCCTATATGGCTGAGCGTGGATTCAGTGCAGTAGCTAATTTACTGTCATAGAAGAGGAACAGACTACACATTACTGAATGTGGCAATCTGCGATTGATGTTAACGAAATTGGAACCCAACATTAACAAATTGTTAACACTCCACCAGCCTCAACCATCTCATTAATTATTTTTATTTATTATTTGTGTTTATCTCATTATTTTTTATTTCTTATTGATTCTGTGTTTATTTTTAAAATTTTAATAAACAATTTTATTGTACATTTGGATGTAGTTTTATTAATTTCTGCTTTATGATTTTTAATAGATAAATAAACAGATAAATTAGGTACAGATAATATGCAACAATATTTTAATATTTCATATAAAATTAACTATTATGGACTAGGGGGGCGTTCAAATTTTTGTTCTCTTCTAAAGGGGGCGATGGTCCAGAAAAGGTTGGGAATCACTAGTGTACACCATTTATCTGCATCACTACTTTGCTGCTTTTGTGTTATGTTTTCTGGATATATCAACATTTAGTTTGTTCATGATTTTGAATCACCAATCTTGTCCACTCTCTATCGTAAACAGGGTGATTCAAAACTTATCGTTCAAATTTCGTGGGGAGGTAGGGAATACGTTAGGAATCCGATTTCACATAGGAAAGTATGTCCGCAAACGTCATCTACATGAACAAAATGGACAAGTAAAGTGAACACAAGGAAACAGTACAGTTAAGTGGTAACGAATGTGACTTTTATTCCAACAAGGTAAAGTACAGGTTCACAGTAGGTGCTCAAAATTGCGACCATTTACACGGACACAGGATTCACAGCGCCGTTGCATTGACCGCCGAACATTTTCAAAAACGCCTGGCATATCACGGACAATGCCTGCGGCTGCCACTATTCGTGCAACGAGGTCCATTTCACTGTCGACGGGGGTCTCGTACACATGGTCTTTCATGGCTCCCCACAAAAAGAAATCCATGGGCGATAAATCAGGTGACCTGGGTGGCCAAGCGATCGGTCCACCTCTACCGATCCATCGAGCTCCGAATGTTCGGTTCAGGTAATCACGCGCAACAATTGTGTTATGGGCTGGAGCCTCGTCATGTTGATACCACATATCTCGGCGGATATGCGCAGGAACAGTACCCAGAAAAGTCGGTAATACTGTCTCGAGAAATATTAGGTATTTCCGGCCGTCCAATCGGGGCGGTAGCAAGTAAGGTCCCAACAAACAGTCACCAATGATTCCAGCTCACACATTTACGGCAAAACGATGTTGCGCAGCGTGACTTCTCGTACCATGCGGGTTGTCGTAAGCCCACACATGTGAATTGTGTGTATTGAACACACCTTCACGAGTGAATGAAGCTTCATCTGTAAAAAGGACAAAAGCTGGAAAACTGGGGTCCACGGCACCTTTCTGCATGAACCATTGTGCAAATTCCACACGCTTCGGATAATCGTCAGGATGCAGTAACTGCACCCTTTGCAGATGGTAAGGATGCACACGTTCCTCGTGCAGTATCCGCCACACTGCTGACTGAGAGACCCCAAGCTGCTGAGCAATAGCTCGTGTGCTGGTATTCGGATTATCTTCGATGGACTGTAGGACTTGTTCTGCGACATTGACAGTCCGCTTCAGTCGTCTTCTCCCCGTATCCTGCACGTTGCTGCGCAGTGAACCACGTTCGCGCAGATTGCGATGCACGCGTGCAAACATTTGATGCTGCGGTATTCTTCTGTTGGGGTATCGGTTTTCATAAACTTGCCTAGCTCAGCGGCCGCTTTCGCCAGCTGCCCCATATGCGAGATGCATATCCGCTAGCTCTTGATGCGTAAAATGATTCATCTTATCACTAGTAAGTCAGCTCGTACACTGATGACAGCGGGAGTGGTCGGGCGAGCTGTACCAACACCACCTAGAGGAGAAGACCCTACCACTCGGTGAAGCGATTCTGATGACGTCAATTTTAGTCGACCCGTAGCTGGTAGCGTCGCCTCCATCTTGCCTTTGTTAGTGTTTAGCTAGTTCGGCAAAACGTATGATTTAGTGTGGTTTGTTATTACGTTCATTGATTTTTTTTAGCGAAATGTCATCGCGCTGCTGCGTTCCTCAGTGCAGGAGCAATTACGATGGGGAACAAATATTCTCAGTTTTTAAATTTCCAGAAGATATCGATTTGCGATAGAAATGGATTCGTCCAATACCAAGGCAAAACTTCTGTCCAACGAAAGCATCCAAGGTAAGAAGAACTTTATTCTGTATTAATATCTGTTGTCATACTTATGAACTTCTAAAGTAAAAATTATCGTTTTAACTATTGTATGTTACGTTTATATAACATACATATATAATATCATTGATCTATTATGGATTAATTTGACGTTATTTTTATTAAGTAAGAAACCTAATATGCTGGAATAAAAAATGTAGAATGTACATATGCTAAAATGCTTAAATAGAAAAGAATATTTCACAGTGACCAGACTTTTTATTTAATAGATTACAGTAGTAAGTTAAGAAATTGGTACTTTTGTTGGAATAGTTTCAGGGTCTAATGTTATATCACTATATTTATATGTCCATAGAGTTCAAATATATCTTGTATAAGTTAATACGATAATACTGTTAAACTTGAAATACATATATAAGCCAAAGGCAAGATCATGGGAAAACCTACTTTTAAATATTAAATCTCTGCATAAGTATTAGAAATTGTTTTGGTGATATTACTAGTATACTTGGATACAAATTGGACCCATGTTCAAAGCCTAGAGATGGCTTTGTGAATATGTATTATTTTCCTGCTGAAGTTTTGCCTACCTCACACATCAGCTATTTTTTTTAATAAAAGCAGGACAGGTAATGGTAAAAGTTCAATGTAGAAACTGTCGACAACAGTAAACTTCCTGACCAATCAATTCCTAATAACTTTCAGCATTAAATTATTCTGCATAATTATATCTCTGAAATCAGGTCAAGTTATAGGGATATTAAAGAATGGGTGGGCTACATCTAGCGTACATATGGATTAATAAATGAAAGGATAGTTTGAAAAAGGATTTAATAGTAAAGTTAAAGAATTTTTTACTTTCAAAGGAGTAATTAAAAGTGCATATATTTCCAATCACTCTCATTGTAAAATGAGATAAGTCAGGTATATTATAATAAAGGTATAACAGTCTATTGTCATATCTTTAATGCATGTGACTGCAGATTTTGTTTTAATTTTGTTACAAATGTATTCTATAATCATATTAGAGAATATTTGAGGGGATATCTGTCATTTCATCTATTATGTGAATATAAATATGTTAAACACCACAAATGCATACAATATTGTTTTCTAGTTAACTTCAAAGTTTATCCTGACCACTGGTTTGGATTTTACAACTGAAGAAATCCAAAAATTATCACAAAAATTTGGGGTTTTTTGATTTTACTGATATGTAATGGTAAAAGTTTATTGTAGAAACTGTCGACAACAGTAAACTTCCTGACCAATCAATTCCTAATACCTTTCAGCATTAGTATAATACCAGGTGCTGTCTATATAAACAAATTTATGCCTAATAAACTGAAAATTACAGTAAGAGGAAATTGTCTGAAACAATAAACTTATTACTGGAGTTGTTTTCAGGCTCAATTCCTGGACTGGAATATTTCAAACCTTTAAACTTTCATTCATAAGAGTGTTGTTTTAAATGATTTTCAGCTCAGTATGATTTTTCGCATTTTATTTTACATTATCACCTTATAGTGGCATTACCAAAAGCACTTTATGGTTAGTACTAGCAGTGGAATGCTATTAGATGGTTAGCATTAGCTTCCAAGGTGAACTATATATGATAAAAGAAGTGCTAGAAATATTGAGAAAAACCAGCTTACTGGTAGAATAGGTGCATTCCTTGGGAGAATTCATTCTTTTAACCATGGATTTTTATTGAAATCTTAGAAAATACACTGATTATAGAATTGTTTTGAATACAATTATAGCTTTTACTTTCGAAGGTAAAAAGTCTTCAGTTTTGAATAAAATTTTTTAGTATATGGTGAACAGTATTCCTGGTGTTTGGATTTTTGTTTTAATGTTTATCATTCATCAGAGGTTTTTTTTTACATATTCTCAATATTTCTTTTGCATACATAAGTGTGTGAACTCCACTTTGCACCATCGGATGTTGAAAGAGAAACCAGCATGTTTGACATGAAAACTGGGAGAAAGTTTTCTGACCTCTAAAGTATCCATATACTGATGGAGAGGTACTGTTCAACTACTTTTAAAGCATCCACAAATACACTTTAAAAAAATATTACGCCCAAAACTGAAATCATTGCTGACCACTACCTCAGTCAGAGTTTGAAGTAACAGAAAGTTTACCTTTTATGACAGTGCATAGTTACTAATCATTATGACACTTTAGGAGAAATAACCTTTGATTGTTTATGAAATAGGAATAAAAATCACTGCACCATATATTTTATAGTATATTTAATGAGTATTGTTTTTTTTTGACTCAACTGTTAGTACTTGGCAAAAAACTTAGTACGAAAAAACTTATTTTATTTCACAAAGAAAGCATATCCTCCTTTTATAACACTGGCATCGAGTAACCCTACGTCTGGTGGTTATGTGTTTGGATCTCACCTGGCTCAAGGTAATTTTTCCACTATACTCATTATCATCATAATACTTAAAGAGTTTGATAGTGATTAAATGTTAGTAAATCAATGAGGTACTGTGGATTAATTTGTGTATGTTACTTTCACTTTGAGAAAATTATATTAAGATTTTTATACAATTTGATATTGTGTTAAAGTCAAAATGCTGATTGTCTAATTTAACACCTTAAAAATTACTCTTATGAGATTTAATATAATTCAAAAATTTATGTTTGGTAATCTCAATCATGTTACAAATTTGATATCAGTGGTTGATATTTTTAAGTAAATATTTTATTGAGTCCAGAATCCAATGTCTTAATTTCACCCAATGCAGATAATTTATTTTAAACTGTTAAATAAAGATAATTAAATAAAGAAATTATTAATCTTCATTCATCTTTAATATTGGAAAACAATTTCCACAGGCTTTGAGCCAGTAATTGAACATGGAACAATAATAAAGCATGCTGTTTGATTTTTCTTATTACACGAGTCTTTGGATTGTCCATCTGCTCGTGTACTTGGTTAGTCTGCAAGTACCTGAAAGTACCTAATGTTAAAAAGTAGGTTAAGAAATATCAAATTTGGAGGGAGGTAAAAATAGCTGGTTGTCATTTTCATCAGTTAGCATGAAGCTTTTTGGAAAGTAATGATACACTGTAATGGAAAAGTCTCCACAACATCATAGACCCACCTTTAAATAATTATAGCCCAATAAATACAATGGTGGAAAACCCTTTGGAATGGTGTGCTATTGTTTCAACCATTGTTTTTTAGACACAAAAACTGGTTAACTTTATTGTCAAATGTTTTGCAATATTTTAGTGGAAATTTTATTGCATGCAAGCTGCAATAGCTATTTTCGGTTCCTTTAACTATATTTTGCTACTGTACAGGGTCTACTAGATTTATTTCATTTTTATTTTACTGATTTCATATCTTTTGTGGTTAAATCTATGATCAAAGGGAATCTCTACCTGCACTTGTCAGTAGGTTTTTTCTTAATATTGTGTTTAGTGTTACTTTTGAGTGATCTTTTGCCAATTCCACAACATTTTCACTTCGCACTATACTCTTCTGGCTGGACCCCTGAAGATAAATTATATTTTTGGTTGTCTTTAAATTTTTTTATCAATGTATCAAATACTTGGGGTGGATGCTTTTGTTTGGACAGCTATTCAGTACGGATGCAGTATGTGACAGTATATGGTTTTCTTTCCAATCCATTTCATTGCTTCTGTTATACATGCATTTAGTGGGGTATGAAATTTATAATTTTCTGTTGGAACATATACCACCAGTTTCTGGATGAAATGATCAACTGAAACTCATTAAACTGCAAATAGAATTTTCTGAATATTATTTTTCCTTCATTACTTTAAATTGAGAACATTATAAGCAGAAAACTTAAGTGTCAATCTTTGGTTTTTGTAAAAGCCATGGGAGATTTAGGACGTTAATTTATTCCTTGATTTTCTTTAATATATATGCATATCTTGTGGCTTCTTCTGCCTTGCAAATGTAGGATTTTTTAAATTTCTAATATTGATTGCCAATGGGTTAGATTATGATATTAGATTAGCCTATGAACTAGCCTGGTCATCGGATCAATAAGGTTTTCTGTATCATTGGGGGATGTCAGTTTCTGCTTGGAGGGAGATGATTGACTATGTTATTAGAAACCTTGTACTGGTTCTGATACACATTTTCTTCTTCCAAGTTCTTTGTTAATAATTGGTTTTACACTGATAGTGAGTTAAAGTAATATTAAAATTTTAATGTAAGAATATCTGTTTATAAAGGGAAAATACCCTGTTGCTCTTAGCATTCGAAAGTATCTTCACCAGATATGGCAGTTAAGATATGCATATTAGTTAATGACTTAAGGTTTAAAAAACTCTGCAGAAGGTCAAGATTAGAATAATGTTTTTATTTAATATGTTTCCAGGCATGTTAAGTATATGCTCTTTACAAAATAGCAAAACATTTTTTTCTGTTCTGTATATTTTTGACACCATACAAATTTAAAGTTATTTTATCGACTTGCCTTTGGGAAGGAATCCTATTAAGAACCTACTGGTGTAGTTTATTTTTGCCACTTCATCAACCTTTATGTAAATGACATCTAGATATTTTTTTAATTCTTCAATTTGATTTGCACATTTGGAGTATACTGAATCATTTGAAACAGCTTGACCTCTATAAAAATATAAGAAAATTTTAGATGCTAATTCTATCTATTCAATGTTAGTAAAATGTTCAATAGTTGATATATATTGCTTGTAGTACTTTATTTTTACTTAATTCAAGTTTTGCAATGTCATTAAATCTGAGTTGCTGATGATGCTACAATTCTACTAATTATATATATAGCTGCAAATTTTACAAGTTAAATCTTTTCTTATTACATGTATGTACAAATGTATTATCATAAATATTTTCAATTCTGTGTTATAAAAGTCTGTGTTTGCTGCCATGAAACTACCCCATATACACTCTGTTAATTATAACCACCCAATCCCATGTTATGTCAATGGAAAGATAATTTCAAAGCTCTGTAATTTCTAAAATAAACATTTCATGGGAAAATATGACTGAATATATTTAAGTTAAAAATCTATCTTAATTTTCTATATTCCAATAATATTCATTTAGTATTTAGAGGCTTCGCTTGGTTACTAACCTGGGTTCGAGCCCTAGGTAAGGCATGGTTGTTCGTGTTGTTTCTCTGCCGGGTTTCCGCCATCCTCACAGACCTACTATGGCATATAAACTTTAAGGCTCATGTCAGACCTCTGTTGTAAGCAGCTGTTTGAAGGGGTATTTTATTATATATCAACATCTTAAACAGTAATGCGCATTCTGCAGAGTTGGTGAAAATTTAAATTGTTACATTTTCTGCTAAAACTATGCTAATAAAATTTAATATGGGATACTTTTTGAGATTAACTTATTTCAACTACTTCCCAGATCAATATTTTAAAACAGCCATTGTTCATATTAAATATCCCAGTTTTCATAATTCTTTGATTTTTAATGAACATAGGTTTAGATAAATTTGATTAAGATCTTTAATTGATCTTCATTTCATTTTTTTTTTCATAAAAGCTCATTTTAAAAGTTACAAAGGTTTGAAATTAGCTTTCCATTGACATAACATGGAATTAGGTTTCATAATTACTGAGTGTATATGGATATTTCAATGTGACCTTTACATTGTATAATACTCATTGTATTTTATATTTCTGTTGTATTTTGAATCTGTTCAAACCTTTTGACCACATGTATTTAGATGTTGCTTTCATGTTTCTTCAGAATTTTTTTTCTATTATTAAAGTTTATTATGATAGCAAAAAGGATAAAAATTTCTATGTTATGTGAAGAAATTAGGTTTAATATGCATTAGGGTGAAAAAGTTTGGGAAAGCAATTTTTCTTTTCTTTTTATTTAAAAGTCATAGTTGTCCTAGAAACAGTTTTCATTAATGTGATGCATTTTAAAAACAGCTTTCATTATTAAACTTTAAAAAAAAAAAAGTTTAACTGGGAAGAAAGGAATATCATAAAATTTTCCTTTTCAATTTAAATAGTATTGCACAATATTAAGTTCTTTCATATTGCTTAAAAATTCTCCCATATGATTGGTGAATTTTCCTGTTTTAATTGCACAATTTTCTTAAAAATAAAGTAAACAATGAAATATTTGTTTCATTGTAATGTGTATCCTATATATATTTCTTTTCTCATATTGTAAATAAAAGTATTTTTTTAATGTGGAATTTGTTGGTTGTTTTTCTTAAAATATGCAATATTGAAACATACTGTTTTCATTAAATAATGTTTTAGACCTCATATATATATACATATTTGTGAAAAAAAAATAGATATCTGGGGTATTTTGTAACAAGTAGTTTTTTTCTAAATATATTTCGCTCTTCTAGAATCCTTTAAGAGTGAAAATTTAGTACTTGTTCAATACATTAATCGATCGTTTGCAAAATTCGTTAAAAGTTTTGAAATTTCCGAACGTTTAAAGAGTATTATCTAAGTAATAATTTAAAGCTATATGTATAATCGGAAACGGTAATTAATGGTTTATCAATACTAATCAAAGCAAAAAAAAAGTTATCTCAAAAAAAAAAAAATTAGAAAAAAGTGGGATTTTTTTTTAATTATATGAAAACAAATTATTTTAATGATTTATTAGTGAATATTCAAAATCTAAATGGGATGTTCTATGAACAAGGATAAGCTATCTCTCAATCTATTCTGCCGGCAGTCCGGTCTAGTAATGCTGACGTCACAAATCAGTGGTACGGCCTTCTCCTCTAGGTGGTGTTGGCTGTACACTGGTTGGGTACACACAGCGCCCTCTACATATGCATGCGTACATACTTTCCTATGTGAAATCGGTTTCCTGACGTATTCCCTACCTCCCCACGAAATTTGAACGACAAGTTTTGAATCACCCTGTATGGTATAAACGAATCACTCATTTTGTTAGTTTTACGTATTTCTTTTCCAGGTATAGGTGCTAATCGTGCTGATTATTTTTTATGTAAATGTTTATGAAAAAGTATTTAAACTTGTAATAGTTGATAATTTTCACACTATTGTATTTTTGATTTTTTTTCAAGTCGTGAAAAATACATTGTTTTTACCTCAGATTTTGTTTTCAGTGAAAAAATGTTATTACAAGAGGAATTTTGAATAACTACTCACCACATCAGAATATTGCAAAAGTTCCTTGTTTTTCGAAATTGTTATTAGAAAGGACACAGCGATTGAATTTTAACTGCCATTTTACTGTAGTGCAAAATTCGGTAGATATATTCTCCGTTTTTAACATTTTTGTCGAGGAATTATTTTTATTCAAAGATTGATAAATTGAGTCTGCGTTAAAAATTGGTTCATTTGAAACCATCGGCAATAATTTCGCTTTCAAATGAAGCGATGTGCGGAAATAACCAGCTGGTGGGCTTGTTCGTTCTAGGATTGGGTTGTTTTACCTCTGAGCGGCACTTTTTTGCACACCATGGGCTAAATGGCCAGGTCACATGGACCCCGAAGGCTCAGAGAAGGTTGGGGGAGGGGACCCACTGGAACAGCTGTTGGGAGACAGATGGTAGCCTCCCGTCAAGGCCATCCAGCGTGTTCTTTAACGTGCACAGGGTATGGCTCTCTCCGCACACGGGGCCACGGCTTAACGTCCCATCCGACGGTCGGCGGCCTTTACCAAGCCCATCGGTGTCCCCTACTGACCGTGTGCGGAGCGGGGAATCTTGCGGAGATAAATCTCAACGCTGACCCAGCTGGGACTCGAACCTGGGAACTACAGATTACGAGCCTGGCGCGCTACCGACTGAGCCACCCCCGCCCCTTCGTTCTAGGAGGTATTGCCTGTACTCACGTGTGCTTCTAACCTCTCGTTAAAGGTAAGATAGTGAATGAAGATAAGGAAGCGTAACTCAGGTTCTCGATATGTTACATATTTGTAAGAGTTCAAAAATATGTGTTTTACTAGAGATAAGCAAGCAGTGCTTTCAATGATAATTCCGTTTTTTCGAGGAAAATTTTAATACTATTTGGAACTAACGAAAACTTACTGGAAATAATCCATAGGAACCGAGAACTCCTAAGTAAACATAAAAAAAGCCGAGAGCAAGTTGGTTTTGCTTAAGGTGATGCGAACCCTTGAAGAATCTCTTGTCACCACTGAAGAAATCTAACAATTTTCCAGAATCCCGACCGTTCGCAGGTCTACAGAATATTTGCTTTTCAATTGATACTTCTGTACGGGTCTCGAAATGAATACAACCGAGCCACTGAGCAGGGACGGATTTGCATCCCACGCACCCTAGGGACACGAAGTCGTAATACATCCTTTATGATCAATAGGTTGGGGGTTGCCACTAAAATTTAATCGAAACCGATATGGAAATTTTAATACGGTTTTGTTGTCCAATACTATAAAAATCATACATAGCATATAAATTTCAGTATGTAGCAACATTTAAAAACCACTAATTTTTTAGACTTTTTTTGCTTTGGGAATGAAAAAGTCACGATAAATAATACTATTATGGCATTTCTATTTCTGTGAAAACTTCCTAACTTTGAAATATTTTTTTTAGCTAGGCTATTTGTATTAAAGATATTTGCAACTATTTTTTTACTCCCAAGAGTTGAAAAGTCATAATTTTGCTGTTACTTAAATAAACAAATTACAATACTTAAATGCTAGCACCCTTAAGTTGGCACTTCTAGGCAATTGCCTAATGAGAAATCCGGTCTGCACCGAGTTCACTTTTGGTATCGCAAATTTTTACCTTTAGGTGTTAATTCTGACTACTGTAAGTTTTAAATTATCTTTTGTCTCCTGTGGGTTGAATACCGCTGATAGGTCAGCAATATCTAACACATACGTCTAATGCTCTTTATTAACAGAACAATAGTGCTAAGGATAATTTTTGTAATGCATCTGCTTAAAAATAACTTAATATAGCTAGCTACCAACAGCTGTCAAAATATAAAATGTGCATTTTACTGTTTCATTATGAGTACTATCTGCTATGTTACCTCCTGACCTTTTGGAAAAGTACTACAATTAAATGTCAAAATTTATTCCTTATTTACAATAGTTTTACAAGCTGATAAAATTAAATATTACAGTTTTTACATATTATTTCTTTTTCACATTAATAAGCATGGAGTTGGATGGCAAAGCTTGGCTCTTTTCAAATTCTGATTTTAATTCATCAATTTCTGCTTCTTGAAGGTGAACTTCTGCTGTTGTTTCTGCTAGCTAAAAAAATGTAATACAAAGTTACAAAAATTTTAATTACTGAATAACATAATATGCATGATAGAAATGTCAATTTTTGTTCTGTTTAACATAAAATAATTACGGTAAATTATTTATAAAAAAAAGAAGTAAACCAAGTTTACTGAAACATCAGTCAAAAGCTTTCTCCTCTAAAATATACTTTCTACCAAACACAAGGAGTTTGCTTATTTAAAACGATTAATTTCCTTCTAAAACTACTTAGTTGATAAGTGTTCTGCCTCTCAAATATAAACTATTTGAGCATTTCTTCCTTCTGCCTGAGAAACCTGCGAGCGACATAAAATTCAACATATATAAAAGAAGTTAATAATAGATATTTGCATCAAGGAAATTTATAACCATAAAATATATCATGATTATAAAAATGAAATAATTTTTTTTAACTCAACAAATTTAATGGTATAACTACAAATTTTACTAAATATAAAAATCTTGACAAAACATGAATTTTGCGGTATTTTACCTTTTTACAGTTAAACAGAATTTTGAAATAAAAAACTTCAAAATAATGGTTATATTGTTGCTAACACTTGCTACAACCTCCCAAAATATTTTAGTTAGCTTTATAATTCTTACAAGATTTCTATGAATTTCCAGAATCAAAAAAAAAGATGCTCACATAACTCAAATTAAACCACCACCAAACAGCAATATTTTTGTGCCAAGAATGGCCTAGTTGTACCAATTTTATCAGAAATAATAACAGAAAAGACGTGACAATGAATATTTAAATATTAACAAAGAACTAATACAAATACCATTCATAATTATTTTTCCAATAAAATGATTTTTAAATATAAACTAGTCTCATTTTAATACAGATATAAAAAATGCACTATATTATCAAAAGTATTTGAACATTTCTGTATTATTTGAATGCAAAGTCACAATGGAAAATCCCTGGAATTCTGAAATCAAACATTTTTTATGAAAACTTCCATGGGGTTAAAATTAAAATCTTGGTAAAATCTCTAATTTCAAAAAAGATTTGTTTAATGCTCTTTTTTTTTTGTCACTGGAATATTAAGCAGATGTTGATAGTAAGAATTTATCTAAAAAGCTATTTACAATTCAAATAATATCAAGCCATATACTAAATGTAATTTTAGAAGTTTTGGATAATGATCATGGGTTTTTGTCAATTTTGAAATATTTGAGCACATCAGTGTTTGCTGTTAAGTGTCTGAAACATCAATAACTTTTAAATATGAAAAGAAATTGTTGGAAATCTAGATTTAGGAATATTGGACTGATAGCCACATTTTAGCTTCAATGGCTTAGGAGCTCTGACTGTGGCTTTCCATTCAAATAACGTGAAAGTGTTCAACGACTTTTGTAAGACACTCTTATTGTATATTGCAGACTACAGAGCCTTGTCAAGAAGGCATGCAGTATGACACATAAATGACCATATCAAAAGGGTGCCAAAAATAAGTGGAAATGTCAATTTTAAAAATATCTGTTCTAGTTTCAAAGTATCCAATGATTTGTACTAGAATCTGGAAATTCCAACTGCTACTTTACTGATTATCTACCACATATACTTCTCAAAGCGGAGGTGACTCGTTAGGTGAAGCCAAGCCTTTTCTGACTTTTGTAAGATTATGTCAATAATAATGAAAATATATTCATATAATAAAGGCTACCAAAACAATTTTACATACATACGAAGCTAACTTTATAAACCCTAACAATTCACATTAATATTTTTAAATTACTGCGATACATTTTAAAGTATCAATATTAATGTTATTCTTTCAGCTAACAAGGCATGATTCATATGAAGTTAAATTCTTTCCACAGCTGCATTAAAGAAATGATACACTTGAAACTTATTTTAGCATCATGTTTGTCAGAAGTACTTCATTATCTTCAAAAATATGCAACATCTTTAGCCATTTGTGAAGAATATTTTTCTAATTAATATGTTTTGCAGTAAATACATAATTGCTATGTTAAAACAATGTTTTATTAACTCATTCATATTCATTTTACGATTATAAAGCTCTTTTTAAAAATATTTTCTATTGTTATCAATGGTTTTGGACAATTTTTTTATCCTAAACTGACAACAGAATAATCTGTCCTTTCTCCACCAAATTTCAGCTATCCTACATGGAAAACATCTTCATTAACATAAATCTTAATACATTGTACAATGCCAATATCCACCCTCTTCCACCACCCGGAAACTCTTACTTCATGATTATCAGCTTCCTCTGTAGGATATTTCTACTACATATGCTAACTGATACAGTGCCATCATCACAAAAAAAGCCTTAATACAAACTACAACTCTCCAACCAAAAAAGTGGTCAAACCACAAATCTGTGAAACCTGTAGTAGGACACATAGCAGAAAGATCTAATTTGAACTGTTAATATACACTGGCGCTCAAAATTAAAGGATAATCGACAACGTATATAGCTGCCGATATAGTAAAAGAATGCACTGAAAATGAGTGAACACGGAAAATACGCTGCGTGAAAACTATCCTGCATTTATAGCTGCTGCTTGTAATCTGTAGTCTCATCAACCAGAACACACAGAATATGCAAAACAGGAATGCATTAAAAAGATGTGCGAGTCTACTCACAACTTGAATCTGTTCTAGGGAACTCTTGCTTTCACTTCAGTGGCACATTGAACTGATTATGTCCATAAGACATCATATGGATGATTTCCAGGATGGAGAGCGATTAGAAGGATGGAAGCAGGTCAGTCTCAGAAAGAAATTTCCAGTACATTGAATGTTCCATAAAATAACCCGTCAAGACTCTGAAGACAATTTCAACAAACAGGAGATGTTCATCGTCGACTAGGACGAGGCCATCTCAGATTCACAACTGCTACAGACAATCACTATGAGTTATTGCCAGACGGAACAGAGTGATGACTACTAGGCAACTGTTTTTGGAGTTTGCAACAGCTACAGGAATGAGGTTTCAAGGCATACTATTTACAGACTTCATGAGCAATGCCTTTATGTCAGGAGCCACTGTGTCTCTCTCACTCCCACCATGCAGCAAGTTCATTTAATATGGAGTTGCCAACATCACACTTGGAGTACAAATCAGTGGGCATGTTATGTTCACAGATGAATCGCAATTCAACTTAAATACTGATTTGCAACGTATTCACATCTGAAAAGAACCAGGGACCAGCAATAGTCCCTTAAACATCAGAGAAAGGGACTCTGGTGGCTGTGGCATGATGGTTGGGGCAGTAATCATGGCAAACATGCATACAGATATGCACATCTTTCCGAGTGACTCTGTTACTGGCCATATAACTATAACTTGGACATATAGGTTCAGGAACTCGTCTCTGTACTGCACAGAGACAAGTTCCTGAACCCATATGTCAGGTCATTCTGGAGAGCTGTTGGTCCAGATTTAATTCTTATGGGCAATAACACCTGTTGTCATCAAGCTCATGTGTCGACAATTTTCTAGAAGAGGAAGATATATGCTGAATGGAATGGCTACCCAGATTTCCTGACCTCAATATCACTAGGCATGCATTTGATGCTCTAGGGAGACACATTGAAGCTCACCAGCACCCTCCCAGAACACTCCACAAACTCAGAACAGCACTTGTCGAGGAGTGGTCATTAATACCTCAAGACCTCATCAATGGTATGAGGAGTCATTGCTTGAGCTGCATGGCTGTCAGGGGCAATCATACTCCACGTTAACATACCACGTCATACATAAGACTAAGTATTGTTCCATGGACTGCTCCTTTATGTCAGTTGCACGATTATGATCATAACTCATGTACATTATACAATTATGAATTTCTTCTGCTTGATTTTACATTTTGTAATGTAATAATAAAACTCTTTACCAAATTTCATTGCATTCCTTAAAAATACTTCCGAGTTATGTATGAATTTATACATTATCCTTTAATTTTAGCACCAGTGTACTATACTTATTTCAAATTTAGATTTGTAATAAGTTACACATAATCAAAGTTAAATCTCCCAAATATGAAAATATAACACATATAAAGGAATTTCTTGAACATTAATTTCTGCCCCAGGCTCTAATTAACTAGTTTTAATCTAGTTTCTCTAAATTTGGTAGCACAAGTTCAGAATTGGGTAAGATAAAGATGTCAGGTAACTAGACCTTGTAACATGGTCAGGTAAACTTGACCACCAACATTTGAGCCTTCCTGGATATACGCATTTGTGAAATTATTGAATATTACACATTAGGTTATGAATAGGCCAGTACCATTGCAAACTGCTTTGCACTCAGATGTTAACCAATGGACTTTAAATTAGCCATTGTGTGCTATCCATTGTTGTAAGGATTATTATTTTCTCTTGTAAACCTATAATATTCACACCTCTTGCCTATTGTAGGACATTTTCCTATAGATATATAACAATATAGAAACTGTTATTCTATACTTACTGTAAGAGTAACCTGTAACAGAATCTAACAAAACTTATGCTGACTGTCATTATGGCACTAATTTTTGGTCAAATGTTATTAGAAATATTTGTTCAACCTATACTCTATCATTCAGCTACCTATGACTTACATTGTTACATCATACTTGCAATTTTTAATAGGTGTTTCTTAACCATATTCTGTGACTAGTATAAATATCTTACACAGTTGTATCAGAATAATATGACCACCTTTCTAATAATGGGAATGGGGGTAGTCATTTTATTCTGATATGGCTGTGTATATCTGTAAAAGAAAATTTGTTAACATGAGTGTGTATTCATATTTGCATAGATGCCAATTTAATATAGAATATTTCGAATTAACATAGCCTTGGCTCCACCTCTGTAAAAATTCATAAGTATCACTAACTGCAAGTTATGTTGATATAAGACTAGAAAAGGAAATAAAGGACACCAAACTCATATTTGAAAAAAAAAAGATATTTCTAATGGCATAATGAGGAAGTTTGTCAAAAAAAAAATCAAAAACTGAATGAAAAAAATTCTGTTGATCATGATTGTACCCATTTACAAATTCATTTAGTAGCAGGACAACATATATTTGCAACAAGAAGTTGATCACACATATAAGAAATATCTTAGTCAACTTATTAACCATATTTATAAATTTTGTTGTGATTACCATGCTTAGTAAAACTTCTATTTTAAACTTTAAGAAGTTATTTTCTTCTATAAGCTTTTGCTTCTCCTTTTTCAACTTAGTGAGCTCCTTATTTGGCATAGCAGCAGAACCATCACCTTTCATGAAAGAAATTATTCAGTCTATTAAAATAGTTATTTTCCATTCACAATAAAACATTTAATAATGTTGGATACAACATTAATGCACATTACTACTTTAATCTACAACCCAGTTTCTGCACTCTTAGCAGACCTCTGTGGCAAGCTGCTGCTTGAGGGATTATTTTATTTTGCTTTCTTAGCAGTGTTAGTGGGAGATCTAAAATTGCTGATTTATTTAAATAAAGTTTCAAACTGGGATAAAAATTAACATTCCAAAAAATATTCTTCTGTTGAATTGGTAATCATGCTGCAATGTTTTATTTGCTTTGATGTGATTTTATGGAGATGCTAAATCTATGTTCAGTGTGGCTAGTAGAAGCTGAAAATATCTCCCAAAATTCTATGCCCAGCATAATGTCGTAGGCAGCTTTGGGAACTTTTTGTTAATGTGGGCCATATTAGAACTGTGGAATTTGTAAGTAGACTGCACTAGAGGGATTAGGAGGGGTACAAAATGTACAAAAATAAATATTTGATTTTTTTATGTCGATTTATTACTACAAGAATATTTTTATTTATATTAATATGCATATCTTTATGATTATTTATATCTCAAAAATAATATTTGAATAAATGAATACCAATTTAGTAAAATCAAATTCAAAGCCAGTAGTACTAGCCTTTAATTTAAATGCAAATGTTTATCTGTCATTTGTGATGAAATTTGCTTTTGAGAAAATACACTGGTTTCCATAAATTAAGGAGAATCCCTATGTTAAATCAATGGGAAGCTAATGTCAAAGCTCTATAATTTCTAAAATAAGTTTTTTTGTTTTGAAAAATGTAATTATAGATAAAGTTCCCAATCAAATAAATCAATATCTCGATTTTTAACAATATTTGTTCAGTATTTAATGAGTTACGGAAGTTTTAATATTTAACAATAGCAATGCCAGTCTTAAGAAACTTATACAAAACTGAAGAATAGTGAAAGAATTCTTTACACAAAGCTCTAAAACACAAACTTATTTTATTAAACACTTTGATACAATACTTATTACTAAGTTTTAATTAACTTCTCAAGTCAATTTTTGTGGCTGGCATTGTTATCGCTAAATATTCAAACTTCCATAACTCATTAAATACTGAATGAATATTGTTGAAAATCAAGATATTGATTTATTTGATTGAGATCTTTATCTGCAATCACATTTTTTAACACAAAAAAAAAAACTTATTTTAGATGTTATAGAGCTTTGACTTTAGCTTCCCATTGACTTAACACAGGGATTTTCCTTAATTTATGGAAATGAGTGAATTTGTTTACAAATACAGGTGCTAGCAAACACAGCTATCATTCTGGAGGGAACTGTTTGAGCAGAGGAAATGTAGAATTTAAAAGCACTGCATAAAATTGCACTGGCTCCACAGATTGAAACGACTCTCAATGTGTCGTCCATTTTTAAATCAAATTTCTTGGAATATCAAATCATTTTTCATTGTCGCTTAAAATTTATTCATTACTAAATATTGCTGGCAGGGTAATTTTACATTATAAAGCCCAAATGATTTGCAGGTCACTTGAAAATGTTGTAAAAACCATATGTTACTGACCCCTGCCATAGGAATTTCATTTCTTCAGCTAAGTTCATAGCTCTGCAATATCAACATCTGTTCATTGGAAAGTTTTACAGTTTCACACTGTAATTAAACACTTTTTGTTGTTAATAACAACACTTCAAATTCAGCCTCCTGCATTGCACATAATAACTGTAAGGCCATTCTTTGATGCTCTCAAGTTTAATTGGAGGCCATCTTGAAGTCCCACCATTGCAAATACTGAAGCAGCCTCTCTCATTGCATTGCACAGAGCTGCTTGTTTTCCACGATTTGTAGTAGGAAAAACCTTTTCAGTGCTATGTTTAGCATTGCCTGCCTCTTGGAAGTGTTTTAAAACTCATAAATTTTGCCCACAGATTTTATGCAATTCCTAATGAATGTTACTTTGCATGTGTTGGAAAGGTTATGAGCAGCACTATGAACATACACAGAACTGTTGGCACAATCTCTCTTATACATATTTGTACACCATTAATCTTGCCACTCACAGGGGCAACCCCATCATGGTCTTCACAGCACATTTTTCTTATGTCCATACCTTAAAATTGCAGCTGTTAACAATATTTTAAGAAATGTTTTTCCCTCTTGTATTATCAATAGCACTGGGCAACAAATTTTTATAAAAGTCCTGAGATAAAGGTAGTCATTTCTTAAAGATTTCAAGGTGCTGAACATGAATATGACATTGAAAATGCAAAATTGGCTATGATTTCTGAGAAATCTGCAATAGTTTCCTATATATAATAGAATATATATGTACATATGACATGTATCGGTAAAACTCCGCTTCTATTTCCAACCTCGCTTTGCCTGTCACTTGTACAGCTGCTCAGGATCATCTCTGGCGAGTGGTCCAATAGTAGTCAGTCAACATTGAAGTGGACCAGTTTCCCTGGTATCGTTTCTCCATCATTGTAATGTCTTGGTGAAAACATTCATTGTGTCATCACTAACCATGCCGCAATTGTCAGGGAAGAAATCTAAGTGGGAATGGAGAAAGTGGATCTTTAAGGACATATTGCAGCCAATTTTGTGATACAGAGACAATAGGTGCATAACCAGTTTCTTGTAGTTGTCTATCCTGACTTCCCGAGGAATTTAGTTGACACCAGACAAAATGCATTCCAAGCCTTTTTCTCGTTACCCTGAAAGAGGTTGTTGAACATCTAATCTCTGAAGAGCTCGCAGATCTGAGGACCCATAAAAATTCCCTCTTTAATTTTCATTTCGCTGAGTCGAGGGAATTTGTCAGCCAAGTACTTGAAAGCTGATGCAGTCCGGTCCATGGCTTTTACGAAGTTTTTCATCACACCGAGTTTGATGTGTAGGGACAGTAGCAGGATTTTGTGTGTTTCTGCCAGTGTTGGGTGTTCCACATTCTTCTCTCCGACCTTCAGAGATTTCCTCTGAGGCCAGTTTCTCTTCACGTAGTGCATAAGTCTTTGTCCGGCTGTCCCATTCACATAAGAAACAGCAGTACTTCATATATCCCAGCTGCAGACCCATCAACATAGCCACTACCTTCAAGACACAACAGAGATGCCAGCCATACTTGCTGTATTGAAGACAGTTCAACAGCTGTTTTAGGTTGTAATAGTGTAGACAGCATGTCCGACTGGAATGAATGGAAGTTGATTTTTATTATGCAGCAACACTGCCTTGAGACTCAATTTTGAGGAGTCTATGAATAATCACCATTCTTGAGGGTCATGTTTGATTCCAATGGCATTCATCAAGCATATAAGGAGAGTTGCTCAATGCCCAAAATATCTGTAGTCTCATCAACCAGAACACAAAAACAGATGCATTAATCTGTTCAACTAGATTCTTTAGAATGATAGTGTTGCAAGTACTGATAATATCATTTTGTATTTTTACATAGTACATTTGCATTCTTGGAAACTGACTCTGATTCTTCTTCAGCACTAGATCACTTTTGCTGCAAAACAAAAAAGCATGAAAATTCCCATAGCTTTTTTGGGGTGTATCTAAAATGACCTGACCAAAATCTTCATGACCTCTAAGAGAAAGGCCTTTATTTCCCCAGAAAATAAGTCTCTGTTAAACAGCACAATGTTATGTTAGTTCTCCAAGATCTAACACTTTGTCTCCTGATCCAACTGCAAGTTTATAATGTGTTTTTTTTTTCCAGTTTCCACATTGGAGAGGTTCTGACTAATTTCGACACTATATTGGTGATACTGACAATTCTCATTTTCAGGGAAACATTTTAACTACATCTTTCCAATTGTTAAATTTCGTTCTACAAAGTCATCTTACAGGTTGTACCACAATGCACAAACTCTCAGAAAGCATCATTTTTGGATTTGGGATATGCTAACCATTTTTTCAATGAACTGAACTCTTTGAGTTGAGATCTGAGATTTCTGTTTCCTGATTTTTTTGGAAATATAAACATAGGATCAAATATCTACTTTATACAAAAGTTCCAGCTTCTTTCATTGTTTATGCTCTTGTTAAATATAGTCTTATATCATTGGAGTGAACCTCAGCATTTAACTGAAAATTTCTTGGAGTTGTTGGACTCATCAGAGCAATGAATTGGGAATGTTTACTGCAGCAAAAGTTGGCCTGGAAATATATTTCTTGGTTGAGCTGGATTCAATTTTCAGTTGTTTTTTTTTTCAAATCAATTTAAAAGCAAATAAACAAAAACAATCAAGGACCCATGAGGTATGATGAAATGTTTTAATCCTGCTAATCATTGCAGCATGTTTTTTTCCTTCATATTCCTAGGATTTAAAACTGACAATTTAGCTTAAGATTCAGTTGAGAGAAGCACAGAAATATACTGGCATGCACAAAAAACAAAACTATAATCTTATCAGCTTCATAAAACAAGCCTTACAAAAGAATTTGTTTCTTTATGTTGCCAGCTATTTGATGTAAATGTTCTATGATTGGTTTAAGGTTAGGCATTCTTTTAACAACAACGACTAAAATTAGACTGTATAATAGTTTGGTTCTTTCTAGGGTTAGTTATGATAGTGAAACTTGGACACTTTGTAAACAGGATAACAGGAAACTAGATGCTTTTGATTCCAGATGCTTACACAGTATCTTGGGCATTAGGTGGTTCAACTTTGTAACTAATGATGAGGTTAGGCAAAGGAGTTTGCAACCTCCTTTAAGCAGCACATTGTGCAGAGAGAGACTCCGTTGGTTTGGCCATGTTGCCCGTATGAATAATTATAGATTGGCGAATAGGGTTATGAACAGTGTGCCTAAAGGCCTCAGAAAGAAGGGGAGACCTAGGATGCGGTGGGCAGACAATGTCAAACAGGACCTTGTTAGAATTGGTGTGCAGTGGCCAGATGGGGTAGAGTAGCTCAGGATAGACTTGCTTGGAGAACTAAATTGCACAGTCTGGTTGGACCTCCGTAGCCCATGGCTGCTTGAGGATGATGATGATGATTCTTTTAACAACACCAGATGCATCATTCCTTTATTCCTGCTTTGATGCAAGTGCTTTGTTCATACTTTTGGTTTTGATTTTAGGTGTTCACTACATCATTTTAGGTTACCCAGTAACTTTCAAAATATGTGACTAATGGTCCCAGATTTGTTCTATGGGTTTCCCCCTGACCATCCCATATTGTATTAAAATATCAAATCTATTTCTGATAAATTGCAATTTAAAACCATCTTTTTGCTTAAAGGGCTGACTGAATTTCAATGGAAAAGTTAGTACATTTGCATTTAACAGTTCTATGCATTTCAAAAATGGATTTACAGTTGTTTTTTAATCTCTATATTAACCTCCAGTGTTAAAAAAGCTGCTTTCTTCTCCTTATGAAAGCTATATGCATTACTGTTATAAAAAATTAAAATTACAAAAATTTTATTGAAGGGCAAATTAACACGAAACAATTTCTTACTAGATTAGAGAGTATATAAGATGCAACAGTTTAATCCTTTAATGCTCAGGAAATTGCAAAAAAGGATAGAGGATATTAAAGACAAAGGAATAGCACTATTTGGGTGAGTCCATTTCAAAATTTTGACTGTTTTGAGCCATTATGGGCATTAAAGGGTTAAAGCTGTAATGCATCCAGAAACTTCCAATGAGGGTGGAAGGTTTGGCCATAGAGTGGGGGTAACATTCTACAGTCCTATATTTTGTAGGACTAAGTATATTAATCCCCCTTCCCTCCCCAGGATATGCTATTTGATTATATGTTCAATAATGAAATTTACAGAACAGTTAGTAAAACTTATGCATTACCTGATACCCACTGGCCATCATCAAAAACTGCTTCTTGATTTCCTAGCTTCACTTTCACCTGCCCATAGTTAAGACCAAACTCCTCTTGATTATTTACAGGATCTAAATCTCTGTGCAGTGTTGATACAGAAGGTGATTTTCTTGGAGGAGTTTTTTTCAGGGAAAATTTGTTAGAGAAGAAAGGCATGGCACTAATGAAAAAAAAAATATATATATATTATTAGTATTTACAAAATCATTTATCAATACCATAATTTGAAATCAATGATGATTTGTTTTTAATATCTTTACATTTTTTAAAAGTTCTTATAGCATCAATATTTTAAAATTAATATCTGCATGTGTTGTTATTTCTTTAATAAATTATAGTAATTCATATTAAATTCAAACTTAGTTGACTGTGAACTAAAAGGATCTAAAAGTACTGCACTAAATAAAACTGTACCATTATATTTATGCATGGCAGCAATTCAGCCTAATGAGTAAAAGCCATAAATTGTTTTCCAATTAGAGATCATATCTTCTGTTTCAACATGCCATTCTTGTTAGCTTTAACTGACACAGTGGTCAGAGAGCCTGCTTAACATCTCAAAGAGATGTCTTACCTGAAAGAATCAGATATGCTAAAAAAAGAGCTAGTTTTTCTCTATCCTAAAAATACATCACCCCTCACGCAGATGGTTGCCACAGAGGTCCAACAGAAAAATAATATCTCTTCAGAAACATCTTTGTCTTATCCAGGGCTCAAACCCAGTCACTTCACTGACAACGTAGCACTGTCCTTGCTCTAAAAAGCTTCTGAGTTTGCTCTTAAAAACTTCTTAATATGCAAATAGTTTGAAGGATAAAACTTCTAAATGTTTTTGCTCAATGACAGAAAATTTTGTTATTTTAACCATGTTCCTTAAATCTGCAGCCAAAAATGCTAACCACTCAACTGAGGACTTAAGAATAATTCTATCTTAGATAAGTTATAGTTTTTACCCAGTTCTTGGGATCATGTAAAACTTCTCTCTTATTGATGTGATTAAAATTAAAAAAAGAAAAATTTATTCTCGGGTAGCCCACTTGCCACGGAGATCTGACACAGTTCTGTCGGTATTCTACCCAATAGAAATGATATGAGGAAGAGAAAGTCATATCTTATACGAAATTTAAACCCATAGACCTTTATTAGTAGATAAACATGCTAACAACTTAATGAGAGTTTTATAAATATAGCATATCTGATTTTGAAGTTGCACCATAACATCTTTTTTTTTTTGGCTGTTAACAGCTATTTGAAAGAGTGGTAAAACCACTGAACATCCATAAAATATTTGATATATGTGTAGTACAATATAAATATGCAGGGCACTGATTTCATATATTAAATTTGTATTATATAACCAAACCATGATGATTTCTATGACATATTCTGATAGTCCCTTATTTCTGCGAACACAGATCTTCCTCCAAAAAATAGTGGCTGCAGACCATTTTTAATTTTTATATTTCATGTAAATAATAAATACATACTACCTACTAACCCTAGTAAATGCAACAGGTAGATAATTAATGAAGTGCTACTTCCTAATGCTTTATTTTCTATACTAAATTAAAGAATGTAGCTATTTATGTTGTAAATTCAATCATGCTCCAGGGCTCAAATTCAAAATAAGTCAGTCTCAAATTCAAAATAATATAGGAAGCCAAATCAGTTACTTCTCAATATATGGTAGGTCTCATTTTAAGTATAATATGACCATATTCTCTATACTTGTGTGAGATCACTGTAGTAGAACCAAGCTACAGGGTTTCCCAAACTTTATACAGCTGGGGGACTGGTTTTCTTCATTATCTTTTTTTTGCAGCTAAAATATATAACCACAGTTAAAAAACAAATATGTTTTCACTCTTTAATCTTGCAATAGGTCATTTATTATGTGTGTACAACATAGCTTTTAAATAACCAAGGAAAAAGATACAAACCATACAGTGGGAACAAATCATTTTTTACATTCACGAATTTTGTGCAATAATAATAATAATAAATCCCCCCTCAAGCAGCTGCTTGCCAGAGGTCTGACAGGAGCCTGTCAGTTTATATACCATAGTAAAAGGTCTGAGAGGATGGCAGGACCTCAGCAGAAAAATGACACATCCATGCCTTACCCAGGGCTCCAACCCAGGTCCCTTAGATCAGCAGCCAAGCGAGCTAACCACTCGGCCATAGGACGGCACATGCAATAATAATATAATTAAATGATTATTTGTATATTTGCTAAGGGCTAGTATTTTTCACTTAAACAAAGGACTGGTACTGGGCCGTGGACCACACTTTGGGAAATGATGTGGCAGAAAAGATTGCTTGTGGGTGACACAAAATGGTTTCATGGGTCTCATATGGCCCAGGTTTGAGACAACTGCACTAGATAATCAAAGTATTTTAATGCAAATTTTCAGTTTTAAAAGCAACAGAGGAATAACCACATAAAATAATAAGTAAAATCTGCTAAACTGCCCTAGTGTTCTGCTGAAAAGGGCCAATTTCATAGATTAAACTGTAGATTTTAGATAGTTACATGAAAATGTTACATACTGATATCTGAGTGTCAACAGATTTCATTGTATTCACCTTCATTGAATAAGATTAGTATTACTCTTCTGTGTTTACTTAACTGGCATTATAATACTTAGCTATCATTATCACAGTATGTTAATAATAATCAAGGATTCCTAAGACTTAACAATATAGAAATATTCAATTTTTAACACAAAAAGTATAAAAACTCTGAAACTTAACAAGGCATATTTTACTGCCATATTTCTTCAGGGTTTCCTTCACACAGGATGTGATGCAACTATGTTGTTTGCTGGGTTGATTTACCTCTGTACAGCACTTTTTTGCACACAATGGATTAAATGGCCAGGCCACAAGGACTCTGAAAGTTCAGAGGTTGGGGAGGGGACCCACTGGGCAGCTGCTGGGAGGACAGATGATAGCCTCCAGTCAACGTGCACAGGGTAAGGCTCTTCCGCACATGGGGACATGTCTTAACATTCCATCCGATGGAAAGTGACCATTCCAAGCCCATTGGTGCCCCCTGCTGACCATGGGCAGGGTGGGAGTTTTGCAGATATAAATCTCAATGCTGGCCCAGCTAGGACTCAAACTTGGGAACTGTAGATTATGAGTCTGGCATGCTACTGATTGAGCCACATCTGCTCCTGATGTAACTGCATTTGTGTAGCATGTGTATATGGGGAGAGGGTAGAGTTATGCAACATCAAAATATACATTTTATTTGAGTTGTCCATATTAACTATCTTGCACAAAAGACATGAAGTTATGAAGTGAAATCAGAAATGGGGACTGCAAACTGAAGAAAAACATTGGCAGAACTGTAGTGAGGCATAAAAAATGGTTGCAGAAATACTGTGAAAACTATGACTATATTCAGGTAAAAAAATGTTTTGAACATCTAAGGGGTAAACTTCTTTTGGACAAAGCACAGCATATCTATAACTCAGTTGAACAGTAGTACTTCCTCACTATGGGGGAGAAAGAATCGAGCCACAAGGGCTGACCTTGACCGGAGGGTCAGTACATCTCCAGGCAGACAAGGAGCAGGCTGTTATGGAACCCACACTAGTACCTTCTCTTTTTGACAGATACTGATAACATACTTTTGCAGGAAATATAGTCTAAGAATATAGTCTGGAAAATTGGTTAAACCAGTGCAATTTAACTGACTATCCATATATCTATATGCATAGGAAATATGGGAAACTGCTAGAGAGGAACATTTAAAAAATTGTTCTTTGATAAATAAAATTGATAACTTTTTATCTTGATTCTAATTATAATACGAATATAACAGTTATTAATTTTAGAGAATAGTTTCCCAATATTAATTTTGCTCAAATGTTAGGAGTAACATTAAACCTTTTTTATATAGATATATATATATACTATCATTTGCATAAACTGTAAACAAAAAATTGTATTATTTATGCATGATGACAATCATAATACTCACTTAGCATATATATTAGGTAAATTAAAGACTTTGAGTTGGGTTGTTTAACCCAGTGTGTTAAAAAAACAGTCACTCAGAAGCCTGAATAACTGTTTTTTGAACACACTAGGTTAAATGGCCAGGTCTCAAGGGCCCTAAAGGCTCAGAGATGGCTGGGGTAATGGAACCCATTGAAGATCTGTTAGGAGGCAGATAGAACTACAGATTACCAGCCTGGCATGCTACTAATTGAGCCAAGCCATGTGACAAATTAAAACCAAGTGTCAAATCTGGAGGGCAAAGAATTACTCCAAGAGGAAGTGGTACTAGGGTTATTATTATTCATCTATCAGTAATAATAATAAATACCCCCTCAAGCAGCTGCTTGCCACAGAGGTCTGACAGGAGCCTATCAGTTTATATGCCATAGTAGATCTGAGAGGATGGCAGGACCTCAGCAGAAAAACGAAACACACAAAATTTTAGTGGGGAAAATATTTTGCGTATATTTTCAAAAAAGTAAAAAAAAATTGCAAAATGAATACCATTTGAAAGTGTGAAGTTTTTTGAATGTGTTTACATTTCAAATATTCCAGAATATTGTGTATGTCAGATTTAATTGTTCAAACAAAGAAAGTCCTTAAAGGTAGCAATTACTACACTAATTGCCTTATTTAGTAAATTCGAAATTACTACCAATTTTCAAACTGTCAAAACTTGACCTTGGAAATGATTTACGGTGATGATATTGATGTATCAGAATTCGAAAAATTAAAAACTGCATTTAATTCATCACCAAAATAAATTTGAAATATTTCAGTGTATGTAGAAATAGAATTATTGGTAAGAGTTGCTTGTCATGGGTCTATTAGAACAAGTCATAATAAAAGTATAAATAGTTGGTAAGAAAAGGTTTTAGAAAAACATTAAAATAATCATTACATTATGATTCGTGTTTGTATATAACTGTATATCCCTGAATATCCGATTCACTCAAAATTTATACTAGTTAAGAAACTGTTTGAAGATGCATTGTTTCAAATCTTCCGTTTCTTCTTCCTAATAAGGTAAACATAGGATATATCTAAGAAACATTTCATGCCTACGATATTTATTCCCCATTATTCATCTCCGATATCCGCAAAGTTTTGGACACTACGAATAATTTACCTATAGTTAAAATATACTAAAAATATGTCAAACTTCTCGTTATTTAACGAAATATACCAAGTATATATTATTAAAATAACATAATATTTAAAGGAAATATACCAAGTATATTTTCCTTCAGGTGGTTTCAAAAATGAAACCATTCAAGAAAAGTATACACATAGTACCGCAAGTATAAAATTATAACACAAAAATATCATGGGAAAAATATCTAACCTTTTCGAGGTGCATTTCAAAATAAATATATTATGAAACTGATATGTTTATTTAAACTGTGCACATACATAACTTATCCCATTCCTATACTGCTATATTTCGTATTTTAATCTTTTTACGGTTACAGCATATTTTAAATTATAATAAAAGTGCACAATGAATACAAGACACCCTACGATGCAAAAATGATCAGTGAAACTGACTAACGGTTATTTCTGTTTAACCGTACATTGCTAAGTAATGGTCAGGTCCAATTTCAGCTCCACTGTATGACCTGCTATTGTTAACAGAACTAACCGATTTGCTCTTAATTCATGCATATTCAATCTTATTTTTATCACAGAATAGTTTAGAACAGATGCGAGAGTCTCGAAGGAGGAAAGTGGCGCCCCCACTCGGGGTTGCACTAACTGCCCGTTTGAACCTCAGCCGTTGAGTAAGGCCGTTGTCGTAGCTGGAGTTAAGCCTGAGCTGTGAGTGGATGTATTCGAGAAAGCACGTGTAGTGTGCTTTCAGATGGAGACCCCGTTTGTTGCAGCAGGGTTTTTGTTTTTTAAATTTTCGAAAAAAAGTCAAAGGTAATGTGTAATTGTAAATTTGTGTAATTGCAAATTTATATAAAATCTTTAGTAAAATCTTAAGTCTTTAGTAAAATTTACATCATGGCTGTTTGTGTGGTTTTTCTGCTGAGGTCCTGCCATCCTCTCAGACCTTCTAGTGTGGCATATAAACTGATAGGCCCCTGTCAGACCTCTGTGGCAAGTAGCTGCTTGAGGGGGTATTTATTTATTTATTTTTATTATTTTTGAGTGTGAAGGTACCATTGTACATCATACAATGGATATCTGCTAGCCATTCGAATAGTTTTTGTGCCAGTTCGTACTTGGTTAATATTTTGCTGCTGCTAAAATAGTTTAAAGTTATATTTGTAATGAAGTATAGAAAGAAATGCAGATTATTATTGTTACAGTGATGTTAACTCCTTTGTAACCGGTAATTTTCTTTTAAGCTCTGTTAGAAAAGGTGGCTTAGGCAAAGAAATATTCTGCATAACAATATTAAAACGATTTTTAGACAATATAATATTTCAATAAGAAATGATTGCTATTATGGATGATATACACCTAGGTTCTATCATAAAAAAATTGATCATGTGCTGAAAAAATGTTTGACAGAAAAATGAATATTAGATGTGTGCAGACTAACATAACATGCATTGAACTTCAATGGATACTCTTTATAATGGTTCTTTTGAATGATGTAAGTTTCATTTTGCTTTTTGCAAAATGAAATTTCTTAATTGCTTAACATCATGTTTAATGATATCTATCTATATGGCAAATGTCATGCCTTAACATTTTTTCTACCTTAGCTTTATTTAGTTTTTGGTTAATTAGGAGAATTTCCCCTGATCTAAGCCCTGTTTTCACAAATAGAATTTGAAAAAGATAAATCCTGTCCTTTCTAGGTTTATTTTTTTTATTTTAGGAAAACATGTTATTGGCTATTGATAAGCATTAAAGCTGAGAAACTAATAGCATATAAATATTGTTTGTTACTGGAACTTCATTGAAGTTGTAAATTTCAAAATTTCATTTTTACTTGTATAAGCAGTCTTGTCGTTGAGTGGTTATCGTGCTTGGCTACTGATCTAATGGGCCTGGTTTCAAGCCCTGGGTAAGGGTTGGGTTGTTTTATCTCTGAACATCACTTTTTTGACACCATGGGCTAAATGGAAAGGTCACAAGGACCCAGAAGGTTGGAGGAGGGGACCCACTGGAGCAGCTGTTGGGAGACAGATGGTAGCCTCCCGTCAAGATCATCCAGCGTGTTCTTTACCATGCACAGGGTATGGCTACCCCGCACATATGGCCATGGCTTAACGTCCCATCCAACAGACAGCGGTCTTTCCAAGCCCATTGGTGTCCGCTACTGATCGTGGACAGGGCAGGATGCAGAGATAAATCTCAACACTGACCCAGGTGGGGCTTGAACCTGGGAACTACAGATTAGGAGCCAGGCGTGCTACCGACTGAGTCACCCCCGCCCTTTCCTGGGTAAGGCATGGATATTGTGTTGTCTTTCTGCTGAGGTCACACCTCTATGATGTGTAGATTGGCAGACTGCGATCAGATCTCTGTGGTTAGCTGCTGCATTAGAGGATTATATATATATATACATAAAATATAACATATCCATGGCAGACAATGTTTATGAAACCTGTACCAAATGATGTAAGCATTGCTTTTTATGTTTGAAATATTCCTTTTTCTCTTTTATGGCCATATTTTGAAGTAGATAATATACAAATTTGAAAGTAAAATAAAATGTGTATGGTGATATGTGGCATAAGATTAACAGAGAAATAGGAATTGCCTCTGGGACTTTCAGGAATCTATGGAGAGTGTGGAGAAATAGGTGTATACACCTAAAGAATAAAAGTAGACTGTATAATAGTTTGGTTCTTTCTAGGGTTATGGTAGTGAAACCTGGATGCTTTGTAAATAAGATAGCAAGAAACTAGATGCTTATGCAGTATATTGGGCATTAGGTGGTTCAACTTTGTAAGCAACGAAGAGGTTAGGCAAAGGAGTCAGAAACCTCCTCTAAGCAGTATGTTGTGCAGACAGAGACTGCGTCGGTTTGGCCTTGCTGCTTGTATGGATAATTATAGATTAACGAACAGTGTGCCTAAAGACCTCAGAAAGAGTTGGGGGGGGGGGACCTAGGATGTGGTGGGCAGACAATGTCAAACAGGACCTAGTTAGGGTTGGTGTGCAGTGGCAAGATGTAGCAGATATAGCTCAGGACAGATATGATTGGAGAACTAAATTGCCTGGTCTGGTTGGACCTCCATAGCCCATGGCTGCTTGAGGATGATGATGTAATAGAATTTTTACATTGAAAATGTTAATTTGTTTCTGAAATATATGATTGATGAATTGAACTCATCCATGTTTAAAATTTATCTGATATTGCCATAATTTATTCTAAAGTTGATGAGCATTCTGTAGAATGCCCTGCATGGAAAAAAAAATTCTGTAACTGTGATGAACTGAAATTATTTCAATATCCTACCCAGAGAAAATGATTTGTATGTAAATGTGATGTATTGCTGTGCTTAGTTTATTTTGTAGTGATTGAATAATTTTGTTTTGTTTTCTAATATTTTATAGCCCTACTAAAGGAAAGCAGTTTTAGAAATAGTTTTTCCCAATTCCATGAAACTTATGTAAAATAATAATTTTTTTTATTCCAAAAAGATGTCTTCTGGTTGATCATGGTAGCTTCTGACACTGCAGCTGACACTTGCCTTTGTGTACCAATGTATAATGATAAGGTAAGAAAACAGGTTTGTTATTCCTAATTTTTTTCTCTAAAGTATTATACAGTGTAATAAATTGATCTGAAAATTTTATCAAAAAGTAACTGAGAAATATATTTACACAATTCTTTATTTTAGAAGGGAAATATATACAGGGTGAATCTGAAAAAGTGGGTAAAACTTTATGGGGTGGTAGAACGCAGCTATACGAGCAATATTCGTCATAGAATGTATGGTCGGAACGCAAGCGGTGAGAAGTTAAAAGGTAGTTTTCCACTGTCACATTTAAAGAATGAGCACAAGAAGGAGAGGAGATACTTCAGAAAACATTTTATTAACAGGAATGTAATTGAGGTATATGCTCAAAGAAATTGCTCAAAAGAGCTGCCGCCAGCTGTAATGCAGGCTTCACACCTGCTGGATAAGGACCGACGCACATTTGCGAAGACACCAGGCATTTCCCGAATATCGCCGACAACAACGGCGGTCGCGGTAACGTCTCTGTGCCTCACTTGCATTCCCGTCCGCCGCACCGTACACAAAGTGCATATCCGCCATTTCGTGGTTAGTATAACCAGCCATCCTCTCGGCAATCCACGGTAGAAATGCCATTGGGTGCGAGGACCGACCCTTTTATACCATTTCCAACGCCACCTAGCGGCTCACCGTTTGCGTTCCGCCCATACATTCTATGACGAATATTGTTCGTATAGTTGCGTTCTACCACCCCGTAAAGTTTTGCCCACTTTTTCAGATTCACCCTGTATGTAAAATATTTTGGAAGTAAATATAATGTTGAATAGTGATAAGATTCAAATTTATGAACAAGTTGCATGGAATCATTGCTTCTTGCACTCAAGTTTTAAATTATGGAACTTTGCATTATATCATGACACAACCAGGCATAATTTCTAATTGGTGTTCTGTTAATGATGCCCTGTACAAAATTAAGCCACAATGATTTTGGATTTGATATCTGCCATTTTCTGTTCTATATCACTGACTCTTAAGGAAAAAGAAATGACAATTTTAAAATAAATGGTTTGCCAAAGAGGAATTTTTTGAAATTTTCAATTTGTTTTCCATTATATCTTAAGACATTCTATTAGTGATAATGTAAGATGGCATTACTCATCAGTGATCAAAATTTAGTATTACCCTAAGCAGACCTGGATGTAGGAAAAAAGCAAAGGGTGGGGGCAAGAAACAATTGAGACAGAATATGTGGGGGGGAGAGGGGGTCAACAGACTGTATTTTCAATGCAGTTATAACATTTCCACATCTTTTTGTTATATAGCATTTTGGAAAATGCATGAAAATAATTGCTTAATAATTTTTGGCATCTTACTCATTAGCATCCTGAAGGGGGGGGGGGGGGGGTCAGATCTGGCCCTGACCCTAAGTTATTATAGAGTTCATAAGCTTTGTGTAAAATGCCTTTCATAAAAAAAAATTGCAACTATCATTAATTATTGAATTATTTCCCAAAGAGAGAAAATGAATTAATGTTAAAATTATGCTACTACAATATGCAGGAAAAGATAATTTTAATGATTGCTTATTATTCTTAGCCTAATTTTTTTGCTCCTAATATAGTTGAAAATAAACTTGATTTGTGGTTTGCCTTATTTAAACAACTATTCTTCCCTAAAGAAAATTAGTTTAAGAAATAATTTTCACCATTCCATGAAACTTATTCAAAATTATTGTACTCTTCTAACCTCAGTGGATGTAGTTTTGCATTGAGTAGCATATTTTTATGTTATTTATTTTATGATTTGTAGGTAGATATGGTGCATTTTTGTGCAATGATTTCAAAAATGTTTTCTCTCTTTGTTAAGTCTTCGCTTCTGAAGAAAGGGGTACATGCATGTGTAATTGATTTGTTGGAAAATAATTTGTCCGAGCGTTTAGCGTGCTTGGCTACTGATCACATCATCCATGCCCTGAGTAAGGCATGGATGTTAACGTTGTTTTTCTGCTGAGATCTTGCCATCCTCACAAACCTTCTGCTATGACATATAAACTGACAGGCTCCTGTCAGGTCTTGGTGGCAAGCAGTTGCTTGAAGGAGTATTATTTATTTTATTAGCATTTTTTCATAAAAATCTGAAGTTAGGAGTAATAGAGCTTCAAAAATTATGCAAATTCCTAATAAGTTGGTAGGACTGTAGATAGATGCTATATTTGCATTAAGCAATGTTTTTTCATGAATTTACTATCCCGTTATTTTGTATAGGAAAGCATATAATGTATGTCATTAATTTATATATCATATCACATTTCTAAAGAAAATATATATTATATTTTTACATTTTTTTTTACAATGAATAGTTTTTTTTCTTGTGTCTAATAACTCTTCCCATACAGGACAGCTCTCACTTAATATTTATATATCCTTTTTCTGTTGCATCTAGTTCATTCTGTGGCATTATTCTTAGAATGATACATGATTTGAAAAATTTTTTGGTAATATTTTATTTATCCACTAAAACTTCCTGGTCTGCCCTCAGTCAGCAGGGGACACCATCCATCAGATGGGACGTTAGGCCTTGGTCCTGTGTGTGGGAGAGACACCTTGTGCATGTTAAGGAACATGAATGGCCTTGATGAGAGGCTAATAGCTGTCCAGTGGGTGTCCTCCCTCAATCTCTGAGGCATTGGGTCCTCATGACCTGGTCATTTAGCCCATTGAGTCCAATAAAGGTGCTGTTTATAGGTAAAACAATCCAAATCTTCATGTCAATGTCATAATAATTGACTTATACTCTTTCTAAACCACAGTGTTTGCAATTTTGCATTGAATAATTATATTTTTATGTTATAATTGTTTATTTCATGATATGCAAATAGATATAGTGTGCTTCTGTGATAATTTATCACTAAACACATTATTTTGCAATGTTTATATATTTTTTTCTTAAAGGAAAATGTATATGAATGTATCATTGATTTCTTATTTAATTTCTAAGTTATAGGGAAATATAAAAAAAACTTATTATATGCGACATTTTTTTCCACAAAAAAAGCTTAAGTTTTACAGATTCAAAGTTTCTCATTGATATAACATGCAAATTCGCTAAAAGGTTTGTAGGAGTATAGATGGATGCCATATTTCTTTGTTATATTTACATTGAACACTGTATTTTCATGAATTTATATTCTATTATCTCATATAAGAAAGTATATATGTGTTGTCATTGATTAATTTAATATCACATTTGTAAGAAAATATAGGCTTTGGATAGAAACATGGAAACTGTTTCTTGTTATCTCAGTCACATTTTGAGTGAATAACTACAATAATGATTTTTAACGAAAAATATGTCTAAAGATATAGATGCAGGGAAATCTTTCTATATCTCAATTTTGATCAATATTTATTTAGTATTCAGGAAGATAAATGCTGAATATTTAAAAGACAAAAAATTAACCTCAAAATTTATGTACTACATTGAAATAGGCTGAGAGATCAACACAGGATGTAATGCACTGTACTGGAGTCAACTATGACAAATTAATCTGCTTTAATGCCACCGTCCATCAAATGGAACATTAAACCATTGACCTGTCTATGGGAGAGTCATACTATGTGCACATCAAAGAACATGCTTGATGCTGTCCAGTAAGTCCCCTTCCCCCAGCTGTGTCGGGATCCTCGTAACATGGTCATTTAGCCCATTATTTAGAGGTAAAACAGGGTTGGGTTGTCTTAAGTTTTGAGGTTAATTTTTTGTAGCTTGTTGAGATTCCTGTGTTAATTACTGTTTGAAAACTAAACAGATATTGAGATATTTATCTTTAGGCATTTTTTTAACTAAAAATCATAGTAAAGAAGTTATTGAGCTCTGGGTTCGAACCCTCGGTAATGCATGGATGTTTTCCTGCTGAGGTCCTGCTATACTCACAGACCTGCTATGGCGTATTAAACTGATAGGCTCCTGTTAGACCTCTGTGTCAAGCAGCTGCTTGAGGTTGTATTTATTGCAACATGGATCTGCTTCAATCTTCTTGTCCAGTACCTGTATTTCTGTACATTGGATATTGTTTGTTTTTTGAGTAAGAAATAAGTTCTATTAATTGTGAGTGTCATTTCAATTCCTATTTTATTTCTGCAAAATTTAAATATTAAAAAATTCAAATGCATTTGCTTTAAATAAAACGATTTCAGAGTACTGAGATTTTAATTTCTCTAATAACTTCATAATACTTATTAAAACAGAATTATGTTTATAGGAAAATGAAAGCGTGGATCTGTGGGGGGGACGCGTTGATAGGAGCCTACGAAACAGTCGGGCTGATAAAAATGTAAGAGGGAGCAAGAAACTAGACTTACAATTCAATATAAATCCCCCCTCAGCCCCGTTTTACTGCACTTAAAATTTTGAAAAATAAGTGAAATATAAATGTTTAATATATGCCTCTATTACCTTTAATAACATTTGTGTGTGTGTGTGTGGGGGTTATGCCCTTTTGGTCCGACCCCTGAGAAAATTAATTTTCGATTTATATTGAAATACTTTTTATTTAAAAACTAGGGAAAATTGATCTTTCTTGCAATATGTTTTATAGCAAAAGGGTAAAGTCGGAAAATTTAGTGTTTTGCTACACTAATTAATTCATCATCCTCAAACAGCCATGGCCTACGGAGGTCCAACCAGACCATGCAATTTAGTTCTCCAAGCAAGTCTGTCCTGAGCTACATCTGGCCACTGAACACCAATTTAATAAAGTCCCGTTTGACATTGTCTGCCCACCGCATCCTTGGTCTCCCCCTCTTTCTGAAGCCTTTACGCACACTGTTCAAAACCCTATTCGCCAATCTATAATTCTCCATATGGACAACATGGCCAAACCAACGGAGTCTCTATTCACAATATGCTGCTTAAAGGAGGTTGCCGACTCCTTTGCCTCACCTCATCATTAGTTACAAAGTTGAACCAACTAATACCCAAGATACTGGTCAGCATCTAGAATCAAAAGCATCTACTTTCCTGTTATCTTGTTTACAAAGTGTCCAAGTTTCACTACCATAACTAACCCTAGAAACAACCAAACTATTATACAGTCTAATTTTGGTCTTTAAGTGTATACGCCTATTTCTCCACACTCTCCATAGATTCTTAAAAGTCCCGGCAGCAATCCCTATTCGTCTGTTAATCTCATGCCGCACATCACCAGTACCTGTTACATAGCTCCCAAGATAATTAAACTGTGACACCTGTTCAAGATTGCAACCATTCAGATTAACTGAATCACAGCTTACCTAACCAATTTTCATCACTTTAGTTTTATCTCTGTTTATAACCACCAGTTTCATCAACAGGTTGAATAAAAGAGTTCATCTCATAACATCATTTGCCAAAAGGGCTAAATTGTCAGCATAATCTAAATCAGAAATTTTCGTATCTCCAGCCCATTTAAAGGTCAAAATCTTTCCATGAAGTGAATTTCGCTGAGGTTTCGCGTTTTTGGCTTGTGGCACCTGGTTGAAGAATTTTTTTAAATATTACAAAACTTATGGTATTTATCAACAAATCGTAATACTTATCATTAACCCTTTGCAGTTTTCTGCCGAGCAAGAGTCAACATTTCTATTAAAAAAAATATTAAGCTGAATTTAACGCTATTGAAATTTTTGCATCACCATATTATCTGAAAGTATAAATTTCCTCCATTATATAATTATTACATAATAATACATCAAGAGGCTGGACTAGAGTTAAAATCATTACGCCCATTTTCCTTTTTGGATGCAAAAAGAATTTTTTTCGAATTTCGATAAAACTAAAATCTACTATACATAAGGGGGCACAGTATATGTGAAGAGGTGCACAACTTGTATATCCACCTTGTATATTGGCTGAGAGACTTGATGGTCCATTTTCTTTCAAACGTGACACTACCACCACCACCTTGCATATATATAATATTCCTACATTTTAAATCATATGTATTTAATTTGTAATAATTCAGCACTTTTCCGTATTCCATTTGAAATAAAATCCACTTTCCCCCCCACCAATAGTTTTTTTTAGCTTTAACCCCAATATATAATGAAGAAATAATTTACAATACACATTTCTTTACATAATCGCTTTAATACTAACCATTCTAAAACAACTCTTCTACAGATGGTTTTCAATAGTCCTATACTTTTAAATCAGTTATAATAGCAATTAACTAATCAATAGCAGTTATAACATATTTCACTGAGGGTACAGATGGAGTCATGTCAATAATGACAGATATGTAAGGCACACAATTTAGAAAACACGAAAAAAAAAGTAATTCAGGAACACAAATATACTTAAATCACTGTAAAAGAACAGTGTATACACTACAACAAATAAGTTTCCAACACGGCAACAATTTAAGAAGTTACTTCTACCATACCAATATACAAAGTTCAACTGGCAGAAATACATGCAACACACGGTAAATATATAAACAGACAATTCACATACATGGTAATACATACTCTGAAGGAGGAAGGATAATACATACAAAATCCTCAGGATCACAATATATAAATTATGGTACACTAAAAATAAAAACACCTCAAAACTACTCTTTAAAAGAGAATCGCACATAAAATTGTACTTTAGTTTTTGCAAGGAATAAAAACTGCTGCTTTACTGTTATACAAAAACACAATGGTGATTAAACTGTAAAGTATTTTATGCTTGCTAGCAGTAGAAAATAAAATCAAAATATCACTTACTACAAAATTATGAATTTTAATTTCCAATACTTCTGCTACAACTAATAGTTGGTATCAAGCACTCTGAACTACAAAAAATGGAAAATTATGTACATTTAAGTGATCTTAATTTATGCAAAACATTTAGCTGTTAACTGCTTTTGAAAGAGGTAGATCTGTATTATCAAGAGAAGTTTTTAAGTGTAATATACAACGTTTCATGTTTATAAAATTTGTTACAGTTCTATAAATATCTCGTGATTCAAACAAATAAGCTACGAGTGGATAATGACACTATGAAGTTTGCTTTAATCATTACTAGCTTTAACAGGAATCTACAAGCAATTTCTGAAATGGCAAAGTTTGTAGCACATTGGTCTTGATTTGCTAAACCACAACAGATCCTTCACATCAACGTAGCATTCTTTATTTATAGAAACGTAAATAGTCTAGTCCTTCAAAACGACTAGAAAGATTTCAGATCATTAATAGCCAATTCTTTTGTAGTGCAGATTGCAACTGGATACGGCTTTGCATAGTTTCAATTTTTCTTTTATGATCACCTTAAGTTTAATCCTTTTTACCTCGATGTTTATTCTTGGAAATATATATATCCTACATACAAAAGAGAAATGCGACAGAATACTGTTAGAATTTTCAAAGGAGGCAAGTAAGAAGATATGCCATTTTATAGAAACTAATAAAACTGCATTAGTGCAATTTAGTTTGTTATATACCAAGAAGTTGTAATCCTCTGAAATTCGATGTGTAGGCACAAAGTGTTTATGTTATTGCTATTATTTGTGTAGAATAAGTTTTCTTTGTTATTGGCAATCAAAAATGTGTAATCACCATTTAAAATATTAAATGCTAGTATATTTATAGCTCCACTTCCATTACAGTTTGTTAAAGTTTTTTTAATTAATTTCTGGGCAAGAAGGTCCTTTTGTGTATTTTAAAGTTTTTGTTACTGTGGATAAAAAAAAAAGCAGAGAAGTTATCATTATTACTACAAAAATTTCATCTAGAAACGAGGAAACAAAAACAACCAGGATGATCTTATTTGCTTTACAACAGAAATTTTTTACTTCATTAAAGAACTTTTGGTACAGTTTTAATTTCACAAAAAAAAACTTAAATATATTACTTTACTTTGTATTTCATTTAGTCAAATTATTCAATAAACTGCTTGCAGTAGATTTTTTTTTATATACAAAAAATAACTTTACAACTTCAAACACACAGAATTTCTTTATCACACAAATGTAAACAAATATGTTTTTTTTTTATCAATTTGAGTTGTCATGATTCTAGCTTAAAATTTCTGGTTTTCCTATAGCACTTCTACACAGAAAATGCGGGAGCTGAGGAAGTCCATATTTTGAAGAAACTGCCCCAAGTGAGAATATCTAATAAGTGATTTCCTGAATGATGTACTGGTTATGGTGCCCTATTAAATGGCCTCCTCATTCACCAAACCCAACTAAAGAAGTTGCACAGGGCTTTATCAACAATGCAGTTTACCCTCCACCTTTTCCAAAATCCATCAACAAATCAAACAAGATTATCATTGCCCAACTTTCCAATATTCTTCATAGAGCACAGGAAAAAACAATTTTATTGGGATGTCTCTATTTACTACTTACATTTAGGGACTTCAATTGACATAAATGCCATTTTGGAGGAAAACATTTTCAGTACATTAAAACATACTATTACAGTACAAGTGAGCCTCTTTAATATTATAGATAATCTCCATGTCTTTTGTGTTATATAGTTAGTTATACAAATGTAATATAAAATATATAGTATAAATAGTAGTTATATAAACGTATGAAGTTGTAAAGCTACTTTGCAATTACCTATATATATATTAAAGATATATGGTTTAAAACTTTTTTTTCTATAAAACATACAGAAATCATTTAATTTTCATTTACATTACTTATTAAAGTCATGATGCTTAAATTTGAAATGTCCAGACAAACGGGTTTCAAAACCTGTCGTAACATAGGTTGGTACCAACATCTGCATTTCTTAAGTTAAACCACACGCACCTTTTAATTTTTGATATTAATTTAAATTCGATTAATTTCGTGACAATCAATGCTAAAGAGATTTACAATGTTTATTCATGGCCTAGATCCTAAAAATTGCCAAAAGAGTATTTTGTTTCTTCAGAGAAAAAAAAAGTGGTAGTTATTTTAACCAAGACTACTCAATCAGTTGGATATGCAACATAGATCAATGATTAACCTGAAGATCAAAGGGTTGGGTTGTTTTACCTCTGAATGGTACTTTTTTTGAGTTTCTTGCACACAGGGTGACAGCTTTATGTCCCATCCAACAGATGGTGGCTTTTCCAAGCCATTGGTGTCCCCTACAGACTGAGGGTAGGGCAGAAGTTTTGCAGAGATAAATCTCAATGCTGGCTCAGAAGGGACTCAAACCTGGAAACTGCAGATTATGAGTCAAGTGTGCTAATAACTGAGCCACACCTGAAGATCAAAGGGACCCGGGTTCAAGCCTCAGATAAGGAACAGAAGTTTGTGTTGTCTTACTGCAGAATTCTCTTTCCTTAGAGACCTTCTCTATGACATATTAAACTGACAGGTGCCTGTCAGACATCTGAGGATAAATAATATATTCAGCTACTTGGCAGAAAAATGGAAACATCCAAATGTTAATAAATGGCAAGTCAAACTGCTTTTTGCAACTGTCATATTCTTTGTAGAATGAGAAAACCTCTAAAAAGCTGCAAATTTTTTTGATAATGAGATCTTTTCTCGCATTAATTTCTTCTGTATATTATCTGATTTCTAGCACATTGCTTTATTTCTATTCATTTTTCAGACTTGGAAAAGAGCTTGGTGACATTTTTAATTCATTCAACATCTTAGAGAAAAACTAAATTTGCATTTATTATTAATAGATATGCATTTAAAACCTACTTGGTTCTGATATTATTTAGTTACCTGGCAAATGTTGATTGCAGAAGAAATGCTATATGACAGTTTTCACACATGGAAAACAAAACACTTACAAAGCTGCCAACACCATTCAGTTGTGCCTAAAGATATTTATTTTTTACCTTAAAATGCATTGGATTGACATACTTTTCATTAACTCCAACTAGGCTCAGCTTTAATGCACTTGGGTTATTCATGCATTTCAACTGCAACTTAGAGAAACTATTAAAATTCTAAACTTTTGCAGCATGATACAAAATTAATATAAAAGATATTTGCTCCTAACACTTTAACGATACTTTTTAATGTTACTTAAAATACCCAATTCCAAAATGGCACATGATGCTGATGGCAGGCATTGATGGGCTAGAAAAACAAGTCATCTAATTAAGCTACTTCCTACACCTTTTACCTAGGAACATATAAATTGGTTAGCACACACAAGAACTTTGTAAACATACTTAAAATATCTTTAATATTGGCCTTCCAGTATTCCTACACTTGGGGCATCAGCAGCTTGTATAATGAGTGGGTTCGTACTGACATGCCAATCACTGTTATGTGACATGGAGAATCAGGTCATCTGAAGAAGTGTAATATTATAAGAGCAGTTAAAAGACTAACGTTTAGGGACTTCATTCAACATAAATGCCATTTTGGAGGAAAGCATTTAAAGATATTAATTAATATTACAAATAATCTCAACTTATGATTTTTTTAGTGGAAATGTACTTGTTTGGAAATTAGTTGGCCCATCTGACTAATGTGGACATTAACTAGTTCAAACTTTAGTCATAACATATACAAATACACATATAGCTGCTACTCAAATATTATAGCACAATACTAGACTTTTACATGAATTGTAACATTTTACTTTTTTGTTTTCTGAAATAGAGAAAAAAATAAAATAAAATGCACTGCTACCTCCTGAAAGGCAGAGTTAAAAGTTGAAATACAAAAGGGAACCCCCTTATAAATAACAGCCTCTTTCCAAACTCAAAAGCAAAATTCAAAGTAATATTACTTTCCATGTAAATAAAATATTTTTCATATCACATATTCCATGACTAAATATATTCTGCATCTTAGGACAATAGTCAAGTTTTTGAAACATTTTTCATTAAAAGTATTTCATATTTCTGTACATCTGAATAATTACAAATAACGTAACTCAAATCAGTCTAATTCCTATTTTAAATGCATAGGGAAAAAATTTAAAATATCTCAGATATTTTCCTAACAATTTCATTACTTCACATCCTTAAAAATAAATAAAAATAAATACCCCCTCAAGCAGCTGCTAGCCACAGAGGTCTGACAGGAGCCTATCAGTTTATATGCCAGAGTAGAATGTCTGTGAGGATGGCAGGCCCTCAGCAGAAAAATGACACAAACAACCATGCCTTACCCGCGGCTCAAACCTGTCCCTTAGATCAGTAGCCAAGCGCGCTAACCACTTGGCCATGGGACGGCTAAGAAATAAATACCCCCTCAAGCAGCTGCTTACCACAGAGGTCTGACAGGAGCCTGTCAGTTCATTTATATTTAATTTAAAAATACGTAAAATTTAAAATGATGCAGTTTCCAGTTACAGGTTTCCTTAACCCTTTCATTGTGGTAGTCAAAAATCGACTTGCATATTTTGTTCTAGAAAGCAGCAATACTTTCCTTGCTTTCAAAGAAAAAAAAAAGGCAAAAAAAAAAACATTTTTGGAAACCTTTTTTTGAAAATTAAATGTTATGAAAGGGTTAACTGGTACATTTACTATACAACAATTAATTATGCACTATGAGCCCCAAACACTCAAAATTTATTATATTTATAGAAGTTTGGCACACTTAAAAATAAAAACAGACTTAAAACTCTAAAACTAAATTGTGAACAATTATTCTGTAACCTACTAACAAACCTAAACTTCTTATAATAAACATATGCCCGAAACTGGTAATATTTTTAGCTTATCTGAAGTAAACTATTGCTCAAAATTTAAAGAACACAAAAACTTGAATAATATTTTAAAGAATTACATCATAAATAAAATGCTCATGCTCTGAATATATTTTGGCAAAACTGTTTCAAACATGATAATCACACGGATAAAAATAGCCTATCTTAGAAACTCTCTTCATTTCTTGTTTGGTTCTCAAATTATTATATCCAAGTTAGTCATTACTCTGACCATGCCATAAAAAAAGAACATTTGGATGATTAAGTGGACAACAAGGAGGATGAAAAATGGCCGAAATCAAGTGGCCTAAATTCAAGTTCAAACACCCAAAATGTATCCACAGTATATAAACTTGTTTCAGAGCTTGCTGCACCCATAGGAAAGGTTGTATACTGTTTACTGAAGATTTCATTAAAGGCATCTTTATATGCAATGATGTGCTGTTTATGTTCCCTTGACTCCTCAACAGAGACGAGTCTGAATTGGTGCTGATGGCATATTGAATGGGAGAGCAATGAGCTCTTCACAGATGAGTTGCGATTGTCTTCATATTCTCGATGAATTATTCATCTGGAGAAAAACTGGAACCAGATTTCATCCCACTAGTAACAGTAAAAATGGCTTCATGGTGTGGTTAGACATCATTGTAAAAGACTGCACATACAGAGAGTGTCCGATGTATATTGAGGATAGGGACCAGGAAAATGAACTGTTACCAAAAAAGAAAAATGCACAATGGGCATTTCTCCTCCATAAGAATTTATGCAAATATGGAGATGAATTTCACAATGTCATCAACTTTTCCCATACAACGCAGAATGGAAATTTTATCCTCACAAGATACACTTGAATTAGCTAGGGATTGCTTCACTTATTGCAACATGAACAGTACAAAAACATTTTTTATAATCAATATTGTTAGTGTGATATTATTAAATGTGTTTTACTTAACCTAGCACTCATTTAGAGAAAAAAAGAGAAAGAACACTTTATCTTGAGAAGATGAAGAGTGGGGGCTGGTCAGTGAGGATGCTGACAGGTCAAGGAAAGAGCCTGAGCTATTCACAAGGCTTCTCTTTGGTTAATGGGTTAAAATTGAATAAGGAGTAAAAGGAATTAACTGTACACATTTTTTTTATTAAGTTACTGTACATTCTGATGTGGAGTGCAACATAATAAAACAAAATTTGCATTGTAATGACATAAGTGTGGACAGATGTCTATTGGACTGACACATATTGGCAATGCTCTGTACCTACATGTTCTCAGGAGGGACTCTCACAGGTAATAAATAAGGTATGCGAGATCCACATTTCCCAAGTTTGGTCTTTTGCAGGAGAAATTGATCCAACTTCTTTTTAATGGATGGTAATGCTAATTCATCCAGAACAAGTGGACCAATACTTTTCAGAGGAAGATTGTTGCAGGCCCATAGGGAATTGGCCTGCAAGATCCCCAGAACTCAATCTTATGTAGCACCTGCTTTTAAACAGGAGTCTGGAACTGATGGCTACCTAGCCACATTCAGCTTTGGATGCCTTTTGGTTCAACATTCAACTGCGAGAAAACAATTTTGTAATGATTTTCATCAAAAACTATTACTGGAGCAGGTTGAAAGATAATAATTTGAAAGCACTGATGCAATTCAAATGCTCTAAATACACTCCAAATTTGAATAAGTTGTCGAGGACTCAGCCACACTGATGAATGACAATTGTTTTTTAAAAGTTTGTTGTAAAAACACTTGAATATGTCAAATGTAAAATTACGCATTATAGTTTTATTTTTATTAATAAACTAAAATAAATCTGCAGTTCTTTTGTTTCCTTTTTCTGCTATGGCTGTTGAATGAATAAAGATCATAACTTGTAGCTCTCAAAATTTGTTCCTTTGGCTCTTGAGCCAATAAATGTTCACAGTCCCTGCTCTAGGAAGAAATAATGCAATTCTAAACTTCCTCACAAAAATTTCAATTTCTGTCTGCATTGCAAGTCTCTACTGTCACCACAGATCACATCCATATTAGGCATTTCTATTGACTGTCGATGCACTCTTTTTGTCAATTCATTAAACTGGAATTACTCTATCATTGTGCATTATTAAGTCACGTTACATCTCTCATTATAATTTCATCAAAACTATTAAAGGTTTTTGAATTATTCAAGTTTTGGAGTTTGGCCCTCAACTTTTGAGCATCAGTATACAAATATATTTCGATAAGTGAACAGCTAGCAATACTTAATAAACATCATATGAAGTATACAAAATGATTCTCTTGTCAAATATTACAATTTATTGGTATACTATAGTGTATCTCCCCACCTCTATCAAAACTGTGTGGCTGTGACATCTAACTAAAGTTTTTTGGATACCTATTTTTACTTGTTCACCATTAAATCATGCCTATCCTAAAATGGAAAAAAAAATCTCAGGTGTTTAAATAATAAAATAATTTCTGCTTGGTTGAAAAATAATCAAGATGAAATTGTGTGCCTTACAAGTAGATGAACATATTTTCAAAATTCTTTTCATTATCTCAAGGCCACTCCACTAAGTAGTGAATTCTACAGTACAACATCCAAAGGGAAACAAAGGAAACTGGAAAGTGGTACTGTTTTGAAAAATAAGACCTTAGCTGATGTTTTTATAAGTTTTATAACTGAGCTTAAAAACAGCAAGCACACAGTTTACTTTAAAAACTGTCAATGGTAAATATATGAAAAGCTTTTTTCAAAAAAAAAAAGTTACCTATGTATATTTTTGACAAAATATTTTATATTTACTTTACCTTATTGTTTTTATATGCAATTTGTTCACCTGTTTCGAAAGAAAACATTTTTGAAAATTTTATATTAGTAGTCATACTTCTTTATGAAACTGTTGTGTTTACAGTCACTGAATTATGTTTAGAGTAAAATGTATTTTCAGATAATGTTAATAACAGGGGTTATAATAATGCAATCAATAAATTTCATTACTGTTTGAAAAATGTTATTGGACAGCTAACTAAAGTTTCGTTACAATGCTTTTCAAGTAATTTTTCTGGTTTAGTTTTTTCACACACTCTCCAGAAGCCTATGTGTTTAGACCTTGCTCAATTCTTCAGGTATAATGTAATATGAAGTAACAGCACAGTGATAAACAACACCAAAATTGAGGGTCTGTGATCAAGGAATGTGTCACTGACAGATTGAAACACCACAGGAATGCAAGTCACAAAGAACATCTGAACTTAAACAATTGTGCTGCCCAGCTTTCACTGAAATCAATGCTAATCTAATATTTCTATACTCATACAAACAAACAAAAACAAAAGAAATATGTGCTTTGCAATTAAAAAATTGCCATATAAAATACATTTGACCATTTTTTTTCCTTTCTTATATATTAGAACAATTTTTATTGAAGTGAGTTTAATATTTAAAAGTTTCTTTCACTACTATAAAAATATTAAAAATATAAAATAAAACCTGCAGTTTTGTAAATATGCAACTATAAATTACTTTTCAGTGCTCAAACAAAAATTCAATAAACAGACAAAAAGTGGATAGACTATCTTCAGAGATTAAAATTAAACATGAAAAACTACTATAATATGAAAGAATAAAGGTAACAAAAAAAAAAGCAATTTAAAATCGATAATTCCTGCCAGGTGCTGACATTTGCTTACTTCCTTTACAGCAAAAGCTGCTGAGGATTGTGAACATCACATACCACACTGGTACTTTTCTTTGGTTTCTTCACATAAACAATGACACAACCCTTGGCCTGATAAATTCGGATTGTAAGTAACGGCACTGAAATGAAGATGAGCAAGATAGAAAAATAGGAGTCTTTGAATATTGTTTTAACACGAATCTTTGTTCGTGATAAAAAGCGAAGGTGATGAGGGTGACTATAAGCAAGGCCTCCGATGGCAGGGGACAACTAAACACAGACCTTTTTTGGTGGTGGCTCAACTACACTGTCATCCTTGCTGGCCCTACTGTTGTTGGACTGACTGTCAGGTTCACCACTGCCATTATCTTCATCACTGGAATTGTCCCCAGACTTATTGTTGCTGATGCTATCAGATGAATCTTCTCCATGTTGTTGAGATATTGGTTCCTTGGATTTTGGATGGGCATCTTCCCTGAGTGAATCAGCATTTCGATCTTTATCTGAGTTTTCTTTGTTCTTACCATTTGGGGTTGCTGGAAGATCTGCTGGAGGTAGATCAGTTAATAATGATGGTTTCAACTCTCTTGCCAAGAAGTGTGACCACAGTGCCATTTCAATCTTGTGAGGATTCCATTTTCCTTCTGAATCTGAGAGAGAAATGAAAACCATTTAAATATAAAGCACTTACTTTTGGTGAAACATTTAATCCACAATTTTGTGTGTTATAGAAAGTAAAGAGTGGTAAAACAGTTTTTATGCTTGATTTTACTTCTAAGCAGCACTTTTCTGCACACAATGGGCAGATCACAAGGACCCCCAAGGCTATCCAGCATGTTCTTTAATGTGCACAGGGTAGGCTCTCCTGCACATGGGGCACGGCTTAACTTCCCTTCTGACAGATGGCAGTCTTTCCAAGCCCATTGGTGTCCCCTATTGAGCAAAGACAATGTGACATTGTCAATTTTCAACAATCTTCGATCAATATTTAAAGTCACTGAAGCAGGACCATTTAACAGCAGATGACACTGTCACATTGCCTCCAAATTGATGAAATTTTAAAAAATTGTCATACAAACTTCAGATATTTATGTCAGTGAACAAATTGTTACAGGAGTTATGTTTTACCTATTGAAGTATTTTTTCACAAGTATCAAAAGTTGAAGATAAATGCTTCAGTTTATATTCATTCTTTAAATATTAAACAAATATTGTGGGAAATATATTTAGAGAGATTTAAGTGACATCTACAATTTATCGCCAATAACAATTTTTGTGTAAAAGGTTTATTTTCAATGTTAGAGAACTTTGAAAATGGTTTTTCATTCACATAACATGGAAGTGTCTGGATACTTTTTTCAACATAGTGTATATCCTCTATGAAGGACTCTGTTTAGAATTAGACAGGTGTTATAACTTCAGGTTGTTTTGAATTCTTATCAAAAACAAGATACTACATTTGTGCTAGCTGACTTAATGGCATATTAGCACTGACTCTAAGCTTTGAGCAGAAGTGATAGGCATTTGGCATTAGTAGTTACAAAGGGAAATGCTTTCTAAAGGTAAGACAACTTAATGGTTTGAGACTACCTTATTACAACCAAAAGGATATCTATAAATACAGATGGGTTGTGTAGAAATATGACTGATATGTATTAAATGACAACAAATTGACAAGATCTGCTAGGAACACTATGTCATAAAGGGGAGCTGAAATTAGATCTGACTATTATCTTTTTAAAAAGTCTCTTGTAAATGAAACTTTAAAATACTGTGGTAAGGTTAAAAGAATCATTGTTAACACTTGAAGTCCTGAAACATTAAGATGAACAAAGCTGACCATGATAGCTTACTAGGTCATTATGACAACTGAGGTTGAGAATGAATGAGACTGTTTTATACAGGACCAAACATGTTTTTTGAAACAAACAGTACAGCTCTCAGTAAAAAGCACAGGAGACTGAGCAGTGGCAGATTAACGCACAAGGTGCTCTCCTGGAGACTCAAACAATCAAAACTTTTTTTCACATTTTGTTTAGTAAAATATTTCACAATCAGCATAATCTACTATTTACATACATATCTTGTGCTTTTACTTGAGTTAAAACAAATATAATGTGATTTTTATTAAATACACTATAAAGAACATATATTTATCAGTAGTAAAGATTCACAGGATATGTCCTGTAGACATGGAACTCATGAAATAATATGCTGAAAAATATTGGTTTTGCCATGAGTGGGATTTGAACCCACGTCTCCAGGAAACATGCCTGTTATGCTACCACTACACCACCAATGGCTAACCTTTTCTCAGCTTGTGTGACTTTATAAACTTTCCGGATTCAGACAACGACGCCATCTATCTGGGAAGTGGACAACTCTGTTGCCTCAAGCGTGAGTGACAAATATTAATTCCCTCTATATGAGACAATAGAGTTGTCCCCTTTCCGGAAAGATGTCACCACTGTGTGAATCCGGAAAGTTTTAAAGGTCACACAAGCTGAGAAAAGGGTAGCCATTGGTGGTGTCATCATCCTCATCCTCAAGCAGCCATGGGCTACAGAGGTCCAACCAGACCGAAGTTTAATTCTCCAAGCATATCTGTCCTGAGCTACATCTGCTGCATCCAGCCACTGCACACCAATTCTAACAAGGTCCTGTTTGACATTGTCTGCCCACTGCATCCTAGGTCTCCCCTTCCTTCTGAGGCCTCTAGGCACACTGTTCATAACCCTATTCGCCGATGTATAATTATCCATACGGGCAAGATGGCAAACCAGCGGAGTCTCTCTCTGCACAATATGCTGCTTAAAGGAGGTTGCAGACTCCTTTGCCTAACCTCATCATTAGTTACAAAGTTAAACCACCTAATACCCAAGATACTACGTAAGCATCTAGAATCAAAAGCATCAAGTTTCCTGTTATCTTGTTTACACAGCGTCCAAATTTCACTACCATAACTAACCCTAGAAAGAACCAAACTATTATACAGTCTAATTTTAGTCTTTAGGTGTATACGCCTATTACTCCACAATCTCCATAGATTCTTAAAAGTCCCAGCAGCAATCCCAATTCGTCTGTTAATCTCATGCCGCACATCACCAGTATCTGTTACATAGCTCCCAAGGTAATTAAACTGTGACACCTGCTCAAAACTGCAACCATTCAGATTAACTGAATCACAGCCTGCTTGACCAATTTTCATCACTTTAGTTTTCTCTCTGTTTATAACCAAACCTACTCTACTACCAGTCTCATCAACAGCTCGAATGAAAGAGTTCATCTCATCAACATCATTTGCCAAAAGGGCTAAATCATCAGCATAATCTAAATCAGAAATTTTCGTATCTCCAGTCCATTTAAGGCCAAAATCTTTCCCTTGAAGTGAATTTTGCATTACATAATAAATAACCAAGTTAATGAGAAAAGGAGACAAAATGCACCCTTGTCGAACACCGGAAGTAATGCTAAACCAATTGCTACAAGACTTACCAACTCTCATACATGACTCAGTGTTATTATAGAGAGCTTTCATTATGTTAACTAACTTGTCTGATATACCATATGATCTCACAATCAACCACAAATTATGACGATCAACAGAGTCGAAAGCCTTTTTGAAATCAACAAAGATAGCAACCAAAGGTTTCTGAAACTCTAAACATTTCTCAAGAACCTGCTAAAGTGAAAATATCTGATCCACACATCCCCTATCACTTCTGAATCCACATTGCTCATCACGCAATTGACTGTCAACCAGATTCTTAATTCTATTAAGCACAATCATGGAAAGAACTTTATCTGGAACAGAAAGTAGGCTGATACCCCTATAGTTATCACAAGAACTGCGATCACCTTTTTTGAAAATAGGGATAACAATAGCTCTGGTAAAATCCTTAGGAACCATGCCTTTATCATAAAAGATATTCAAAATTTCAGTCATCCAAGTGGTAACCGAAACGTTCCCAGCTCTAAGCATTTCCGTAGTAATTTCATCTACCCCTGGGCATTTATGAAGTTTAAGTTTAGAAATAGCCAAAATAACTTCAGACTGTGTTACAGGGCCAACATTAAAGCCACCAATGCATCTATGATCATTACAAACAATGGGAGTAGAACTAACCACATTGTTTAGAACATCACTGAAAGGCTCAGCCCACCTAGCCATGATAGAATCCTCACCTTCTATAACCTTACTTTGTTTATCCTTCAATCCCTGTAAACCTGTTCGTTTTCTACCACACAAAACATTAACTATCTGGTACAGCTCTCTGCTGTTGTGCTGTCTAACTGCTTTCTTGGCTTTGTCAGCCAAGCCATCAAGCCAAAGATTCTTATCAGTAGCTAACTGATCTTTTACACGTTTATTAAGCTCTCTGTAATCTTTTCTATTAGGACTAGTAGGGTACTGATTAAGGACATTCCTGCAGTTCCTTCTTTCTGAAATAAGCTCAAGTGCCTTATCACTTAAATAATTCTGCCTCCTCTGTTCCTTTTTTCCTAAAAGAGTACTGTTAGTTTCCAAAAAAAAAAAAGCCTGTTTAAAATGGCCCCATTCTTCCTCAACTTCAGTAATAAGCAAACCATGAGTGTCATAATGACTAAGTAACCTATCATGGTAAGCTTTAGCTATAACAGGGTCTTTCAGAGCTTTAGTATTAAAGGTAAATTTTTTGACTTTAGCACAACACTTTTTAAGTTTAAGTTGCAAGACACTTTTAACAAGGTAATGGTCAGATCCAATTTCAGCTCCCCTACATGCCCTGGTATTCCTAACAGAACTAGCCCATTTCCTGTTAATTAATATGTATCAATCATATTCTTATGCAGTCCATCAGGTGAAACCCATGTGTATTTATGTATGTCATGGTGTTTGTAATATGTGTTAGTTATTCTGAAACCATTGAGTTTACTTACCTGTAGGAGACATTGTCCATTGTCATTGCAGCTACCAATACCAAAAGGGCCATCACCCCTTCCCAAAGGTCAGAGTCAGTACCAACTTTGGCATTGAAGTCACCAAGAACAAGGGTAATATCTCCTTTCTTGACAGAATTCAAAATATCCTGAAGTTGTTCATAAAACCCATCCTTCTCATCCTCATCGGCATCCTCAGTGGGGGCATAACAGCAGATAACATTCAGGTCTTTAATGCTTGTCTGAAATTTTGCTGTAAGAAACCTTTCATTAATGCACTCATATCCTAGAAGAGCATCACTAGCATGTCTGCTGAGCAGCAGACCCATGCCTTGGTGATGCTTATTGTCGTCCCTCCTTGAAAAGAGAAATTTAAGATTATTTTTAAGAATCTGACCTTTATCTGTCCATCTGGTCTCTTGCAAGCCGAGAATATCTAAATTAAATAAATAATAAATACCCCCTCAAGCAGCTGCTTGCCACAGAGGTCTGACAGGAGCCTGTCAGTTTATATGCCAGAGTTGAAGGTCTGAGAGGATGGCAGGACTCAGCAGAAAAACAACATGAACATCCATGCCTTACCCGGGGCTCGAACCCAGGTCCCGTAGATCAGTAGTCAAGCACGCTAACCACTCGGCCACGGGATGGCTATCTAAATTATAATGGTGGAATTCTTGTGTGAGGACATCAGAGAAAAAGCTCTGTGCAGAGTCCTCCCATTCCAACTATCTATGGAGAGAAAATGGTTAGTGGGATGTTTAAAGAAACTATCTTTATTGAGAGAGGGAATGCCGACAATATCAAACAGCCTCCTAATCGCAGACATGGCGCAAAGACCCGTTCCCCACCTCTAAAGGCTGAAGTCACCGATGCTGGTAGGAACTTCAAGCACCACCTTTTCAAGTGGGACTTTTTCAAGAGCCATATGGCCTGCCTGAGACAGATTACTCCAGTTTAGGCTTGACGATGCCCAACTAGCTAAGTAAGGTTTAGGTACCTGTGATGGCCTCTGATTAGGATTATCCACCAGCTGATATAAGGTATCCCATGCCTCTCTTCACTTAGGGCTGGCAACCCAGAAGCAAACAGAAAACACAGCGGCAGATTCTCCCTCAACAGAGGCCCACCAGTGCAGCAAGTCCAGGATCAATAATCAAGCTCAAATCCATAAACAAGTCCAGTCTAGTAGGTGTAAATGGTCAGTACCAGGACCCTGTGAAGTTGACCACTCCTCAGCAGGGTTGAAAAAAAAAAAAAGAAAAAAGTGGTCATAGATGACCAGATCAGTAAGCCATACTGAACTGGCAGCCCTCCCCTTCCGTTCCCTTCCAAAAGAGAATATCTCTTTTGAAAGGTACTAACGGCCTGCACCACGAGAAGGCGGGGTCGGACATTAGGTGCTAGACCTGGCTGGTTCTATGCATCATCACTAGGGATTGGTACACAGCTCTCCTTCCAGTTTATGCCTAGCTACCATTTACAGGTGGTGTAGTGGTAGCATAACAGGCATGTTTCCTGGAGATGTGAATTTGAATCACACTCATGGCAAAACTAATTTTTTTCAGCTTATTATTTCATGAGTAACTTGGGTTGTTTTACCTCTGAGCAGCACTTTTTTGCACACCATGGGCTAAATGGCCAGGTCACATGGGCCCCGAAGGCTCAGAGAAGGTTGGGGGAGGGGACCCACTGGAACAGCTGTTGGAAGACAGATGGTAGCCTCCCGTCAAGGCCATCCAGCATGTTCTTTAACGTGCACAGAGTATGGCTCTCCCGCACACGGGGCCACGGCTTAACGTCCCATCCGACGGACGGCGGCCTTTCCAAGCCCATCAGTGTCCCCTACTGACCGTGGGCAGGGCGGGGAATTTTGCGGATTTCATGAGTAACACATATTTATTTTTGTTTATAATTTTTTGTTTCAGTATGTGCAAATTTATGTAATACACATTAAATTTTTTGTTTATGTATTTCTGCAATTCAGTTTATTTAACCAGCTGCCATGAATTTGAATGTTATAAACATTTCTGCAGAATTAATACTCCATTGCTACCACTCCCAGACATTTTGTGCCTGGGGCCTTCAGATACTTTAATCTGCCACTGAGACAGTCATCTGAGTGACAAGACTTGTTTCTGAAAGAAAGAAGTGCAGGGCTAAGCTGAATTAATACAATTTCAAATGCTGCCCCCTAAAGAAAAATTACCACTCACATAAATGCTTGCTACAAAGTTCCGATAGTCAACTATCAATATAATACACTATAGAGAAAGTATGTGAGGAAGGTGGACCTTAGTGACATAAGAAAACATCCATGACTTAGCTGGGGCTTGAACCTGGATGAATAGTCAAGCATGCTAACCACTCTGCCACCGGGACAGCATTATAGAGAACTTAAAAAGGTTACGCTGACAAATATCTCTGGCTTAAAAGGCTGGCTAACAAAGCAGAGAATACAAAAACAGAGCTGTATCAGATAGTAAACATTTTGTGTGTGTGTGTGTACAGAAAAAATAATACTGGAATTCAGGTACTGAGGAATAAGGATGGTAAGGCTATTTATTAAAGGTGAGGTTTCTCTCAAGGTAGATGGGCTGAGCATTTCAGACATGTTCTTAAATATGGTCAATTTTACTCACATTATTTGTAATGGAAACACATATCATTGACTTTATGTTGGCCTAGAGTTTGGGTACTAGGTCACAATCTGAAGTTACCTTGGCTATTTCAAAATTAAAACTACTCAAATTGACCAGGGGTAGATGAAAACGTTCAGAGCTAGGAATGTTTCTTTTGTAATATGGCTGACTGAAAATTTGAATGCTTTTGCAACAAAGATATTAAAGATTTTACTATAGCAATTATTATTATCCAATGTCAAAAAAAAAAGTGATTGCAGCTCTTGTCATAATAAGGGATTTGTCTACTCTCTGTTCAACTGGAGTTCTTTGTATTATTCTGGTGCAGGGAGACCCTTATTTGAGGCTAATTTTACCATGATCTAATATTAACTTGAACTTGTATTATTGTGCTTAATGGAATTAAGAATTTCATTGATGGTCAACTTCATTATGAAAGCATGGGTTCAGAAGGGGTAGGGGAACCATATTTTTTCTTTAAATTCTTGAAAAAAGTTAAGAGTTTCAAAAATCTGTGATCATCAACTTCATATCATTTGCATATTTTAGAAATATTTTTGATTCATCTTAGTAAAGATAAAAAAACAGTCTGTGAATGGTAGCTCGGTATTTACTGGAAGGAGAACTATGCATGAATCCCCTGTGATGATGCACAGAATCGGCTAGGCCTAGCACCTAAAGTTCAACTCGCATTCTTGTGGTGCAGATTGTTAGTACTTTTCAACAGAGATACTCTCTTGTGGAAGGGAACAGAAGGGCAGGTATATAGTCAGTTTCAGGACCCTGAGTAGAATAATGGTTCTGAGCTTGATTATGAATTCTGAATTTGCTGCACTGGTGGGCTTCTGTTGAGGGAAAATCTTCCACTGAGTTCTGTCTATTTGTGGGTTGATAGACCCAGTTGAATAGATCTTAAGGATACATTTTATCAGCTGGTGGATAATTCTGATCCGAAGACATCACAGGTACCCGACTCTTGCTTCTATGGGCATCGTCAAACCTACTATGGTGGAAGTTTCAGCCTTTAGCAGGGGGGGGGGGACAGGTCTTTGCCCCATTCCAGCAATTAGGGGACTGTTTGATATTGAAGCACTTCCTTTTGCATAAACATGGTTTCTTTAAAGATCCCACTAACCATTTTCTCTCCACAGGTCTTGGATTGTGAGGACTCTGCACAGACATTATTCTTCTCTTGATGTCCTCACACAAGAATTCCACTTTATAACCTAGATATTTTTGGCTTGCAAGATACCAGATAGACAGATAAAGGTCTTGTACTTTATTATAATTACTTATAATTACTTAAAAATAATCTTAAATTTCTTTTTTCAGGGAGGGAAGATGAAAAGCACCTCCAAGGTGTAGGTTTGCTTCTCAGAAGATACACTAATGATGATCTTCTAAGACATGAGTGCATTAATGAAAGGTTTCTTAAAAGCTAAATTTAAAACATGCATTAGACTTGAATGTTATCCATTGTTATACCCCTACTGAGGATGCCGATAAGGATGAGAAAGATAGATTTTACAAACAACTTCAGGATATTTGAAATTCAGTCCAGAAAGGAGATATTACACTTGTTCTAGGCAACTTCAATTCTAAAGTTGGTACTGACTTTGACCTTTGGGAAGGGTAATAGGTCCCTTTGGAATTGATAACTGCAATGTCAATGGGCAGCATCTACAGGTAATTAAACTTAATGACTTGAGAGAAAAACTAACACTTATTACGAACACCACAACATACACAGTCATATCAGAATAATATGGCCACCTACCATACATATACTATGGTAGGTGGTCATATTATTCTGATACAACCGTGTATATAAGTACACATGGGTTTCACCAGATGGGCTGCATAAGAATATGATTGATTACAAATTAACAGAAAATGGACTAGTTCTTAGGAATACCAGGTCATAAAGGGGAGCTGAAATTGTATCTGACCATTACTTTTTTAAGTGTTTTGCAACTTAGACTTCAGAAGTGTTGTGCTAAGGTTAAAAAAGTTACCTTTAACAATGAAGCTCCGAAAGACCCAGTTATAACTAAAGCTTACCATGATAGCATAATTAGTCATTATGGCAGTCATGGTTTGCTTACTACTGAAGTCGACGAAGAATGGGACTATTTTAAAGATGCTTTTCATGAAACTAACAGTACTCTTTTGGGTAAAAAGGAGTGGAGGAGGCGAAATTATTTGACTGATAAGGCATTGGAGCTTATTTGTGAAAGAGCTGCAGGAATATCTTTAATCAACACCCTACTAGTCCTAACAGAAAGCATTACAAAGAGCTTATAAAATGATAAAGGATCAGTTAACTGCTGATAAGAATTTTTGGCTTGATGGCTTGGCTGACAAAGCTGAGGAAGCAGTTAGACAGCACAACAGCAGAGAGAGGTACCAGATAGTTAATGTTTTGTGTGGGAAGAAATAGAGGTATACAGGGATTAAAGGATAAACATGGTAAGGTTATTGAAGGTGAGGATTTTGTCATAGCTAGGTGGGCTGAGTATTTAAGTGATGTTCTAAAAAATGTGTTTAGTTCTACTCCCATTGTTTGTAATGACGATATATGAATTACTGGCTTTAATGTTGGCCCTATATCACATTCTGAAGTTGCTTTGGCTATCTCTAAATTAAAACTGAATAAATCCCAAAGGTGTGGATGAAATCACTACTAAAATGCTTAGAGCTGGAAATGTTTGTGTTGTCACATGGCTGACTGAAATTTTGAATTTTTTTTTATATGATTAAAGGCATTGTTTATAAGGACCTTACCAGAGTTATTATTATTATCCCTATTTTTAAAAAAGGTGATCACAGTTCACCTGATAACTATAGGGGTTTCAACCTACTTTCTGTTCTATGTAAAGTTCTTTGCATGATTGTGCTTAATTAAATTAGGAATCTGGTGGACAGACAATTGCATGATAAGCAGTGTGGATTCAAAAGTGGTAGGGGATGTTTAGATCAGATTTTTTTCACTTAGGCAGATTCTTGAGAAATATATTTTTTTTTTGAGAAAAATTTATTGGAGTTTCAGAAACCTGTGATTACTAGCTTTAGAGATTTCAAAAAGGTGTTGTTGACCATAACACTGGGCAACACACAAAAAGGCTTCAAAATAAAAATAGACAATCTTTACTAATTTCGATGTGCTGAATACGAAAATAACAATAAAATTTGTTGGTTGGCTTTTGTTTAGGAGAGACAGAGATGGCCATGTATAAATGACTCAGTCTGCATTGAATACATAGGAACCATTTCGCAACACTGTATTTTAAACTAGAGACTGCAACATATAGTGTTGTATTGCATCAGCCCACCATACAATAACCCCGGAGGTATTGCAACATTGTCTGATGCAATGTAGCTGAGTCATGACATCACGGCTTTACGATCGAACAAAAGATGATGCAATTGTTAGTTGTAAGCGACGTCTTGTAGGGTAAGCAAGTTTTTTGAGCAACTCCAATTTACCCCTGAGTCATAAGTACAACACAAGCGATCCTTGCAATTTTAATCCAGCCTCGTAACTGTGTTAATAGTGCAAATACATTTCGTTACATTTGCGGAGAAGTGACATTTGTAAGCCAGAAAAGGGCCATCACTCCAATAGTGAAAGTGGCGTACGAGTTTTATTTTGGATGCAAGATCGGGGACAAGGCCTGAGTCCCACACATATGCAGAAGTATGTGTGAAAGAAATCTTCCAAAATGGCTGAAAGGCAAAAAAAGTGGTGATGTCGTCTGCTGCTCCTATGGTTTGGAGACAGCCAAGCAATCATGCAAATAACTGCTACTTCTGCATGGTTCCACCTGTTTCTGGATGCATCACAAGAAAAAAGAAGTGGACAATAGCGTACCTGAATATACAATCTGCTCTTCGACCAGTTCTGCATGGCGAAGACCTTCCTGTTCCTGAACCTCCAAAAGAATTTTCCATCAATTCAGATGATGAGGGAGATGAAATGTCGGGTTCTCCACAACTTTCGGTGTCTAATAATGATCCATATGTCTGCCACGGTGCATCATCTGTGCCACACATTCTCACCGAAGAAGAAATGAATGATCTTGTTTGTGATCAGGAGCTGTCCAAGGCCAAAACAGTTACTTGGATCGACTTAAACATGCTGTCTGCATGAAAGAAACCTAAGACAACCTAAAACAACTGTTGAACTGTATTCAATACAGCAAGTATGGCTGGCATCTCTGTTGTGTCTTGAAGGTAGTGGCTATGTTGATGGGTCTGCAGCTGGGATATATGAAGTACTGCTGTTTCTTATGTGAATGGGACAGCCGGACAAAGACTTTGCACTACGTGAAGAGAAATTGGCCTCAGAGGAAATCTCTGAAGGTCAGAGAGAAGAATATGGAACACCCAGCACTGGCAGAAATGCACAAAATCCTGCTACCGTCCCTACACATAAAACTCAGTGTGATGAAAAACTTTGTAAAAGCCATGGACCAGACTGCATCAGCTTTCAAATACTTGGCTAACAAATTCCCTAGACTCAGCGAAGTGAAAATTAAAGAGGGAATTTTTGTGGGTCCTCATATTCGTGAGCTGTTTAGAGACCAGATGTTCAACAATCTGCTTCAGGGTGACGAGAATAAGGCTTGGGATGTGTTTCTTCTGGTGTCAACTAAATTCCTTGGGAATGTCAGGACTACAAGAAACTGGTTAAGGACATGTCTCTGTATCACAAACTTGGCTGCAATATGTCCTTAAACAACCACTTTCTCCATTCTCACTTAGATTTCTTCCCTGACAACTGCGGCATGTTAGTGATGAGCACAATGAATGTTTTCACCAGGATATTTGCGATGATGGAGAAACGATACCAGGAATCTGGTCCACTTCAATGTTGGCTGACTACTGTTGGACCTTCGCAGGAGGTGATCCGAGCAGTTGTACAAATGACGAGTAACGTGACGTCGGAAGTAGAAGCGGAATTTTAATGATACATGTCATATGTATGTATTACTCTATTATATAAGAAACTATTCGATTTCTCAGAAATCATAGCCAATTTTGCATTTTCATTGTCATATTCTTGTTCAGCACCTTAAAATCTTTAAGAAATGGCTACTTTTGTGAAATATTTTTGCCCAGTGTAATTTGTGGTTGATTTTACGGCATACTAGACAAATTAGTTAATACACTGGTTTTCATAAATTAAGGAAAATCCCTATGTGAAGTCAATGGGAAGCTAACGTCAAAACTCTATAACTTCTAAAATATGGTTTTTTCATTTTAGAAAATGTGATTGCAGATAAAGATCTCAATAAAAAAAAAATGAATATCTTGATTTTTCAACAATATTCATCAGTATTTAATGAGTTATGGAAGTTTGAATATTTAGTGAAAACAATGCCAGCCACAAAAATTGATTTCAGAAGTTAATTAAAACTTAGTAATAAGTATTGTATCAAAGTGTTTAATGAAATAAGCTTGTATTTTAGAGCTTTGTGTAAAGAATTGTTTCACTATTCTTCAGTTTTGTATAAGTTTCTTAAGACTGGCACTGCTGTTGTTAAATATTGAAACTTCTATAACTCATTAAATACTGATTGAATATTGTTGAAAATCGAGATATTGAAATCTTTATCTGCAATCACATTTTTCAAAACAAAAAAAAAAAACTTATTTTAGAAGTTATAGAACTTTGATGTTAGCTTCTCATTGACTTAACATAGGGATTTTCCTTAATTTATGGAAACCAGTGTATAATGAAAGCTCTCTACGATAACACGAGTCATGTGCGAGAGTTGGTAAAGCCTGTAGCAATTGGTTTAGCATTGCTTCTGGTGTTTAACAAGGGTGCATTTTGTCTCCTTTCCTCTTTATTTGATTATTGATTATGCAATGAGAAATTTACTGCAAGGGAAAGATTTTGAGCTTAAAAATTGTCTAGAGATACGAAAATTTGTGATTTAGATTACGCTGATGATTTGGCCCCTTTTGGAAAATGACATTAATGAAATGAACTCTTTCATTCGAGCTGTTGATGAGACTAGTAGTAGAGTAGGTTTGGTTATAAATGGAGAGAAAACTAAAGTGATGAAAATTGGGCAGGCAGGTTGTGGTTCAGTTAATCTGAATGGTTGCACTCTTTTGCAAGTGTCTCAATTTAATTGTCTTGGTAGCTATGTAATAGATCCTGGTGATGTGTGCCATGAGATAAACAGGAAAATAGGGATTGCTGCTGGGACTTTTAAGAATATGGAGAGTGTGGAGAAACAGACTGCATAATAGTTTGGTTCTTTCTAGAATTAGTTTTTCAGATGCTTATATGCAGTGAGCCGTCCCGTGGCCAAGTGGTTAGCATGCTTGGCTACTGATCTAAGGGACCTGGGTTCGAGCCCCGGATTAGGCATGGATGTGTGTGTCGTTTTTCTGCTGAGGTCCTGCCATCCTCTCAGATCTCCTACTGTGGCATATAAACTGACAGGCTCCTGTCAGACCTCTGTGGCAAGCAGCTGCTTGAGGGGGTATTTATTTTATTTATTATATGCAGTATCTTAGGCATTAGGTGGTTCAACTTTGTAAGTAATGATGAAGTTGGGTAAAAGAGTCTGCAACCTCCTTTGAGTAGCATATTGTGCAGAGAGAGAGATTCCATTGGTTTGACTATGTTGTCCGTATACATAACTATTGAATAGTGATTAGGGTTATGAACAGTGTGCCTAAAGGCCTCAGAAAGAAGGCGACCTAGGATGTAGTGGGCAGACAATGTCAAACAGAACCTTTTTAGAATTGGTCTACAGTGGAGAGATTCAGCAGATGTAGCTACGACAGATGTGTTTGGAAATTGCACACTCCTTTATGATTATGATAAAAGATCTCGATCATCAAAATTTATGGTTGCTTGTGAGATTATATGGCATACCTGAGTAATTAATATAATGATGGCTCTAATAACACAATCATGTGGGAGATGATAAAGTTTGCAGTTCAGTGAGCATTTTAATATGCTCAATTGATTAAGCTTTACTACTGGAGTTTAACAAGACTTCTTTTTATCACCTTTTCTTTTTAGTTGGTCATTGATTTGTCACGGGGAATTCATTGTAGGGAAAGACTTTGGGCTTAGATGGTCTAGAGATTTGCAAATATATCACCTGATCATGCTGAAGTTTTGGTCCTTTTGACAAATGATGTTAACATGATGACTCTTTCATTAGGACTGTTGATGAAACTGGTAATAGGTTTTACTGATAAAGATAAAATGATGACAGGAGTAAGGTGAGAAGTACTACAATTCTTTTCGATAACTACCTCTTGAAAAACTAATTATCTTATGAGATATGACAGTTACAGATAATGTACAACATGAGATAAACAAGTGAATAGGTATTGTTGCTGGGACTTTCAAGATTTGTGGGGGAAAAAAAAAGCATATACACATAAACACTAAAATTAGGTCCTTTCTAAAATTTATTATGGTAGTGAAACCTGGTTTTTTAAACAAGATATAGTGGTAAACTTTATAATTTTGTTTCTAAATGCTTATGAAGAATATTGGGTATTAGATGGTTTCATTATATAAATAATTATGAGGTTAGACAAAGTCAATAATCACCATTGAGCAGCATTTTGTATAGAGAGACTGTACTGGTTTAATCCCATTACCCAAATCAAGAACTATAGTGAACAGAATTATGAACACTGCACCCCTAAAGGCCTCAGAGAAAGGGGAGATCTAGAATGCAGTAGGTGGGAAATATGAAACAGGATTTTGTTAGAACTGGCCTATAGTGACCAAATGCAAAAGCAGTAGATCAAGTGTATCCCCTTTGAGTCCACACATGGGATAAATGGCCATGTTATGAGGGTTCAGAGAAGGCTGGGGAAGGGGATCCACTGCTCAGCTGTTAAAAGACAAATTGGATGCCCTTGATGGGAGGATTCTAAGTATTATTTAATGAATTTCTGATTCTTCATACCAGTTATCCTACCATGCACAGGAGAGCCATACCTTAACATCACACAAGGTATGGCTCTCCTGCACATGGGATTCACTATGGAATCCAATCTGATGGACAGTGGGCTTTCCAAATCCATCAGTATTCTATTTTTCACTCAGGAGAGTGGAAGATAATTGAAATAAATCTCAATGCTGGAATAATTGGGACTTAAACCTGGAAACTGCAGATTACGAGAGTATTGCAATACTGACTGAGTCAACCCTCATCCTACCAGTAGCTCAGAACAGACATATACAAAAAACTAAATCAAAGTCTGGTTGGGCTTAAAATGCCCATGCCTTCCTGAGGATTTAATATGCATGTATAATTGCAATCAGATATCAGTTAAGTATAAAAAATTTGCATATTTCCTAGATTTAAACATAAGGTCTTTAGCTATACCAGATGAACTAAGATAGTGTCATTTCATATTAACCTTAAGGTCATACATACACTGTGGTTCGGTGTTTATTACCTATTTTACTTTTCAGACTAACAGAATTATAATAACCAAGTGGGTTATTGGTACAATAATCTAAACTAGGGGTTCTCAAGATGGGGTATGCAATAAAAATTTTTGGGGTACACCATGAGAGCTGAAAAGGTCACTAGATATATGTTATATATATATATGTTTCATTTTATTCTCATTGTTATACTATGACTATAATTTCATCTATCTATACAAGGGGTACGTACGCCAGTTACATACACATTTCCAGAGGGTACATGAAGCATAAAAGGTTGAGAATCACTGATCTAAACAATCATGCATAATGGTAACTTTGACCTTAACTGTATTTCATTAGGCATGATGAGTAGACAAAATTCACCAATTTTATTTATTGATGCTCACTGATGGTATTCAAATAAATTTAAAAATTTTCAGTTTAAAAAAAAATTATCAATTCAAGTGAATGTTTTCAGAACTTCTATCACTTTTAACCAAGGGTAACATTTTAAAACATGTTTAGTACATTTTTTTAATGGAAAACTTGAACTTGAATTGAAAACTAGAAATTCAAACCACAAAAAATAGTATAATAAATATATTAGTACATACCAAGTTCATTGAGACAAACTGATCGCTTTTTAATCTGCTCAGCATAATTTAAGTACTCTGCCATTGTATAGTCCATAGTTTCCACACCTGGTGTAGAAAGCATGCATTCATCAGCCATATATGGAGCATGTTCAGGAAAACCTGCAGCTAAAATGGCTAAAAGAAAAAAGCTAACTTAAATAATTTTATTACAACCGGTTTATAACATAATAAAAGAATTATTCACCTCCTTTTCATCTACTTATACAAAAAATATAAATTAAAAATTTTTAGAAATACCTGTCAGGACCAACCAGATCAGCTAGGACAATATGAGACCCCCCCCTCCCTTTTCTTTATGCATCTACAGGAGCAGGGAAGGTTGGCCCTACTTGCATTCCATGAGTATTAGTTCTTCCATACTGATTTTGCAATCAGAGCTGGACAGGCCCAATAGTGAGGGCAGAAGGGACAAAGAAAAACCCCGTCTATGAACAATGAGAAAGAGAACTTGAAGTTCAGTCTGCTCAGTGAGGTCAGCGCTGATGATCCTACGTACCGGGCGCCAGGTAATATTTGTAAAAAAGCAGAAAATAGCAAGAAACCTGCACAGAGAATAGTAATCTCTGGCAGGGTAATTTGTTGTGTGTCCTGACAAAGGAAATAAAGTGTTTGTTACTGTTACTTAACTAAGTGATTTCGAGTCTGATTAAACCATGGTACCAGAAAGGAGGAATATTTAGCCAAATTCGTGTAAAATGTGTATATGCCACCCCATGTCCAGTACTGTATACCACTCAGCAGTTGAGTTTATGACATCCTTTGGAGTCAGAAACATGGTCAATCAGTTTTTAACGAGGCATACACAGGGTACCTTTGGTGGACTTGGAACAAAGAATCTTTTGTTGAGTGTGCATTGGGAAGTCAAGTGGATATAAAAAGGTCAAGTCCTGCATGTCATCATATCTTGAACACTTCTGGTCTGCATAGGTAAGGCTAGTTTGATACTAGAGTTGCTTTCTCTGTGTCTTTTTTTTCGATGGTGCTAACATGGGGGGGGGGGGAAGTAACTGGACAGATGGATCATCTTACGTCACAGTCAAACATGACACCTTGGGATGAGTAAGGTACAGAGGGAAGCGACTTATTTATAGCGGATTCAGCAGAGGGTGCGATGGCTGAGGTTGATCGTTCTCTAAGCCCTAGGTCAGTATCAGGTTTACCTGGAAGTGTAGCAGCACTCTAATTGCAGATTGAGCTAGCAAAGGTACAATATGCAGCTGAGGAGAGGAGGGCTGAGGAATGGGCCTTGGAAACAAGTCACGAATTTCGAATGGCAGAGATCTGAGTGACTCACGTAGAAGGCCTACATTTGAGATGCCAAATTGGATAGAGGAATGAGGGAAATGGAAAGGATTCAACAATATTCCCAATTCCTGAGGGGAGTACTCTCGAAACCCCCAACAGATCTAGGGGAGCTCCCATTATTTTTTAAAGAGGTGGAGGTGATTTTCAAGATGCACAACAATATACCAACAGAGTATCAGGGCAGGCTTTTGACCCTCATACTCAGAGAGCGACTACATCCGGTGCTGATGAGTCTTACTCCAGAGGACACATGAAACTATGCTAAGTTAAAGTTGGCTGTGCTCCGCATGAGCAGACTCTCTGTACTGGAGATTTTATGTTTATTCCCATTGTTGTGCATTGGGATACTCCAGTGTAGAGAATCAGCATGAGCGATTTGATAGTGTGAAAAAATGACCTATGGAGTCTTGGTCTGGGTTCGGCTTCTGCCTCCAAGTAATTTTAGATGAATATCTAGAAAGTAGAAAAGAGCTGGATATAGAAAAAAATTAATAAATTAATTGTGGCTAATTGCATGAAAGAGGAATTATCGTCTGCTGCACACGAGCTTGTAGTGCAGAAAGAGGCAGACAACTGGCTAGCCCTGCAAAAGTTAGCTGAATTAATTGAGATCCATGCTGATAGCCGCAGTCACTCAGTGCACAAACATCCGAGGTGCAAGGAGTCATCTCAATATGTCCCCCCTACAATGTGTCGAGAGAGAGACAGCCCCAGGACTAGGGACTGGCACCAGAAAGTACCTCTTTCGACATGGTTTGCAGGGAGTGGATGTTTTTGATGCAGTTCGAAGGACCATTTAACCCTTCCAGTGCCCACGTCGTCTGTACACGTTCGGAGAATCCGAAAAAATATGCGGAGGACGTATACACGTTTTTAGTAGAACAAAAAAAATCAATTTTAAAAAAAAATAAAAATTGACGTTTTTTTACATATATATATCTTATAAAAATATATAATTCAGGCTTGAAAAATAATATTTTGTTTTTTAATTTGATGCATATTTTATTAAACTACAATATAAATAATTTTATATAGCCATCCGATTGCCATTTCTTAGAAGCACTAAATGGTATTGCCGATTTGCTTGTTAATGCTCTTATTTGCTGAAGCAACCTTCTGATTTAAGCTCACAAGTTTGATTTGAGCTATTATCAACAAATTTTTCCCTAAATTTTCGAAAATCGAAAAATTAACAAAAAAATGCTATTTTTAAAAATGATAGATTTTGGAAGTAATTGTAAAATAAGTAATGCCATTTTTTTTTTCCATTTCACACTCGTTTTCTGTCAAAAACCTAGTCAGTATTCCCAAGTTATTTTTATCATTTTTCCCAGCATTCTATGCATCTTTCCTGCCTTCAAATCGAAACTAAAAGTAAACACGTCCTTCTTAGAAATTCTGGTTGCACTTGCATTTAATTAGTTATGCTTCACTGAGGCAAACAAGCCACAGATGGCTGATGCAATCTCTGTTGCTTGTACTATGTGTTTACAGTTTTGCTCCAGCATATTGGATACTCTTTGTCAAGTTAGTATTTTTTTTTATATTTAAACCGTAGTTTTCATTTCAGTATATTTATTTTCAGAAATTAGCGATCTTTTGACCAATCAATAAGTATTGATTTTTTTTCACATGTTTTACTTTTCCAGTAAAACTTTGAACTAGTATCATTTTCTGAAAATAAATGAGTTTTTGGATACGAAAGCAAATTCATTTCTATAAGATTTACTTCTGTTAGTTAGCGATCTTACGATCGGCTGATTTATGAATTTTTCCAAGTTATGCTTTACTATAACTTGTTTTTTTTAGTAAAAAAACTTTGAGCTTGTACCATTTTCTGAAATTGAATGTCTTGTATACGAAAGCTAAAGACTTTCATTACTATGGAAATCGGCCACCATTTAGGAGGGCAATTTCAGGAAGGGCTGGTCCTTGTTGCACAAACTTTTCTGCACTTAGCAAAGATCGCCAAACTTCAACACCCAAAGAAAATATTCAGAATATTTACTAAAAATACAAACAACCAAAGAAGTTTTTTTTCTATTTCATAACCATTTCAGAAAATCCCATGAATGTGAGAAGGCCAAATCACATTGTATAACACTGGCTATGTTTAAAATATATGATACTGAAAAGAATCATTAAAAGAAATAAAAATCATATTACTTCGGGAGGAAATTTCCTTTCGATAAATATATAATTTAATTATTTTTATTCAGCAGGTTTTCGAAAATGAAGCCTTAATTATATAGTGCGATCTTTTTTTTTACCATATCAATTGAAAAAGGCTTATTAAAATCAATATGCTGGCAAATTTGTTAATATTACTTATTTTCATAAAATTTGCAATTAAATTCTATTTAATTTGGTATATAACATAACCAATGAACGGAAATAGGTCATTTTTTAAAAAAATTCTGAAATTTACTTGTTTATCTAACTCAGCACAGTTGGCTCAAAGCCTGAAATTTTCGCAAAGTATGGGGCCAAGAAAAAAATTACGAAACGAGAAAAATATTTACTTAAAACCAAAAAAGTAATTTTTTTTGCTAATCAGAAATATATAGTCATTCTATTCATATGCATTGTAATCATTTCTGTCTATTAGTTTTTATTAAATAAATTTTTATTTGTGTTGCCAGATGCATTTTTTTACTACATGACTCTAAAAAAAAGTCCTATTGAAACGAAACACACGGTCTTTTTTGTTAAATATTATAATTTCAGAAAATCCGGAATGAAATACTGATTAATTTGGCATACAACATACCATAATTCCTTTCATTAGTTATTTGGCAAAAAAGTTCTAAAGTTTTTTTTGGCTGAGCATAGGCAGAAAATAGCTTGGCCCCTGGATAGAAACCTGTTTTACAGGCTGGGCACTGGAAGGGTTAAAGCACAATTGTCCTAAGAACAGACAGACAATATTAGAAGCCCAGGGTGCCAACATTAGGCAAGTGGAAGCGGAACAGCAGTGGTGAAGCTATCTGTGTGTGCGTGACATCGGCGGCCTTTTGCCTTGAAGAGGAGAAAGAAAGTTCAGTTGCTGGTAGAAATATTATGCTTTCAGAGCTGGAAAAAATGCACACATTATGTTGCGCTGCAAGGTTAGAGGCGACCATTGATTCTGGGTGTGAGATGAGTGTAATACACTCCTGTGATGTGCCACCACCAGAATTCCGAAAGCCTTGTGGGAAAATTGTGTTATGGCCTTCTTTTGGGAAGCCAATTACTGCTTCTTTGATTAAAGGATTTGTGCGCAAGGAGATGACTGAGACTGGTGACATTGAGAGTAAACCATGGGTTGCTATTACTTGTGCTGTAGCAAACAATCTTACAGCCCCAGTTTTGCTAACTTGCGATGCATTGAAAGCACTATGCGAGCGAGATAAGCAGGGAAGAGCTGGGCGGAAGTGAAGTGGTGAGTGCAGCGTGCGTGGACGAAAATAAGGCTGCAGCAGCAGATAGTATTTCGGCTGCTTCCAGAAGTGATGCTATGGCAAGCAGCGGAAAGAGCAGAATGGCATTGCTGGAGACATAAAATTTTGTGAGAAAGATGGAAAATTCAGAAAACAGAAGCTTGATGGCATCATCATTAAGCAAACTTCGTGCAATCCACATTGTAGATATAATAATTTCTGTCATCATGATCATTTGTGTGTCAGGTGCGAGAATTTTCCAAAAGTGCAAAGTTTCGAAGGTGGTCACTGGCACTCAAGCGATACTAGGTGGAATCGAAATACCAGAAGGGTAAGGAAAATGCAAATGCCGATGCCTTCAGCTGCACGAGTCAATGAAGACAAGGAATGAGGGGACAAACCATTTACACGCCACCAATGGGAAAGAGGCTCCGGGTTCGACTCTGTGCCTTCGATGAGTGGAACTGCGAGTACATCAGGAGTGCTGGGGCATTTTCAGCTAATGGTCCTCACATGATAAAATTTGGTGCAGTCACTGAATAGGATGTATGACAGGACTTCATGCAGTCTCCAGAAGCGTTTCTTGTGCATGGATTTCAACAAGGCGTGGTCACATGTGGGGTGACTGCAGAATGCGAATACAGACAGTGCATTTTTCAGCTGTAACTTTTGCAGATTGTTGAATCTCATGATCTCTTTTTTGATCGGTGTAAAACATAACACCACGAAATACAAGAGAAGGAATCAACTGCATGATAGAACATCTGGTCACTCCTCTGCAGGACTTGGAATTAATATCACACAGCAGCGACTGGGCGATATGAATCTTGGTAGGGGGTATCAGGATCGACCAGATCATTTGGGACAATATGCGCCCCCCTTTTCTGTCCTTATCTACAGGAGCAGGAAAGGTCGTGCCCTACCTGCATTCCACAAGTATTAGCTCTGCTATACTGATTTCACAAGCAGAGCCGGACAGGCTAGATAGCAAGGTCAGAAGAGACAGAGAAAAACCCCGTCTATGAACAATGAAAAAGAGAACTTAAAGTCCAGTCTGCTCAGTGAGGTCAGTGCTGGCGATACTACATACAGGCACTAGGTAATATTTGTAAAAAAGCAGAAAATAGTAAGAAACTTGTGCAGAGAATAGTAATCTCTGACAGGGTAATTTGTTGTGTGTCCAGAGAAAGGAAATAAAGTGTTTGTTATTGTTACTTAGTGGTTTCGAGTCTGATTAAACCATGGTACCAGAAAAGAGGAATATTTAGACAAATTCGTGAAAAAAGTGTATATGCCACCCCATATCCAGTACTGCATACCACTCGGCAGTTGAGTGTACGACACTAACCATCTTCCTATATGCACCCTAAAAAGTAGAAATATATGCACACTAATTATTTATTATATGCACCCTAACCATTATTATATGCACCCTAATTTATTTTTAAATAAGTATCTAAACCTAAAATGTATCAATGGTTCAGTCACTGAATTTGTGCTCACTTCAAAGGAAAATAGGGTGCCAATTTATCTACTCAACAAGATAGCGGTTCCCTATCTTTCTTTGAAGTGAATATGAATTCAGTGACTGATTGCACTATCGATATATTTTAGGTTTATTTTCTACCTTTTAGAGTGCATGTAGAAAGATTAAAAAAATTTTGAATTTTTTTTTCAAATACCTGTCACTAAAAATACTTACCTTCAGAAACTTTCATATATGACTCACATAAACATAGACCACATTTCCCCCCCCCCCACCTTTTTAGAGTCATGTTTGAGGTAGCCCATGACATTGGAGATGCAACAAGCTTTGAGATATAACTTGTTAAGGTCAACCCCCCTAAATTTACATCCCCTTTGGGTGGGAGAGAAGAATGGGGGATAAATCGAAGTAGTCTACGATAGTTCTCATATGAGCTTTAATTTGGCACTTAACTGTGGGCCTCACACAATATAGTAGAAGAACAACTTTCACATCTTTCCCTTCTTTAGGAATAAAATCAATTTTTATTGCCTACAACATTCTCCATGCCACAAGCTTTCATTTGACATACAACTTGTTACATTTGGCTCTTACATTACTGTTTTCTTTTGAAGTGAGCACATACGTAAGTGCTCACATTACAAAGATATAGCAGAACAATCATTTTTATATTTCCTCCTTTTTTAGGGAGGGGGAGAAGGGGAATTTTTATAATTTGTGATACTCCTCCTGTCACAAGCTTTCATTTGATGCAGAGCCTGTTACTTTCAGCCCTTGCACTCCAAAGATATAGAGAAACAAGTGTTTTAAAATTTCTTCTTTTTTGGGGGAAAGAAAGCATGGGAGGGGGGGTTAATTTTTTATATCCTATGACACTTATTGCATTACAAGCTTTCATTTGACATTTGCTTGTTACTTTCAGCACTTGCATTCTGGAGATTTGTTTGAGGAACAAATGTTTTCATATTTCCCCTTTTCTTCAGGATGGGTAGGGATAAATTATTTTATAGCCTAATGACACTCCATGTGTCATTAGCTTTCATTCGACACATAAATTATTTAGTTTGTCCATCACATTCAAAAGATGTGGTGGAACAACTGTTTTGACAAACTGACAAAGGATGAGCAAAAAGTAATAGAAAGATAGGCATAAATAACAATTTGTTATTGAAACAACTATTTAACATGTTCATGGACAAAGTAGCATATGCCGCCCGCTCCTTAATTAGGGACAAGGCGTCATATGCCATCCTTATTATATTATCTTATCAATTAAAAAAAAATTTGGTGCATTTTTTTAAGTCTCGCAGTTTTGCTTACTGTCTGCAAATGTGTTAAAATATAAGGTTTACGATTTAAATTAAGCATCAATTTAAAGAGACAATCTGATGATATTCAATATCCTATTAAAGGGTACAATCTGAGGTTCTTCAACAAGCCTTCCTATTTTTGATAAGTTAACTCTGAGTAAAGCAAAAAAGTCTACAACATTAAACAATTTTATTAATAAATACCCTTCTCTATGTCCCTAATGTTGCTAGATTCATAAAGAAATTTTTTCCTTCATTTAAAAATTAGAAGATGGTGTAGAGTGTGACAAAGTTATGGAGGCTGAAAATGAGGCATATTATGATTTCTGTTACTACTGACATGAAACTGTATTTGTCATATTGATAACCTGTAAAGATAAATTATTACTTCATAAAGCTCCCTTCTGAAAAACAGTCTGTGAAAGCAATTTCTTTTCTTCAATCACAATCCAGAAACTAAATTACAATTCCTATAAGCATAGTTGATTCACACTAAAAGAAAATCCCAAGACTAAAATACAATAAAATAATAAATCCAAACATATTTAACACCCTTTGTAATAACTGTGTGCCTCTAACAACTCACAGTGTTGTTAAGCATATATTTCCATAGATTTAATAACCGATCAACAGTAATATACTGCAGAAAAATTCCACTGGAAAAAAAAAATCACTGAATAGATTTTTTCCCGTAACTTAATAACCCATTCAAGTATGCCTTACCTGATCTAGTGGTTAATAAGCCCTACCTGGTCTAGTGGTTAGCATACCTGACTGCTAAGACCAGCAGGGCATGTCCTTGTGTGTTTGTATGTTGTATGAGAAACCAAGACAAACCTAATATAACTTCTAGATTATCTCTGTCCTTTGTGTAGGGAAGAACCTTCTTCCTTTAAAAAAAGTACTCCTTTTCATCCCAAGTTAATATCCCATAGCACAATAATTATCCCTGAAGAATTACAATGTTCAAATTAATCCAAATTTGAATTACATCACAAGCAAGGTATCATTTCCATTTGCTGTATAATGTAATAAACCATTTGTCTTTTATAACAAAATATAGTATTGATTTAGTGTTTGCTCAAATTAGTTATGTGAATGTAAATTTTTCACTAATTAAATAGAAGGCATAAAACTTTTATAATGCTATAGTGTTAAAAAAAAAGCACAAAGAAAATCCAAGAAATAAATGATAAATAATTACAAAAAAAAAAAAGAGAGCGTTTTACCATGAGTGGGACACAAACCTGTCTCCCAGTTAACTATCAGTGGTAATTCATTTCTCAGCTAATTGTAACTATAAAACTGAATAAAATCGCACTCAGACCACATTTGTTCTGAGAATTTACTACACAAATTAGGTCACAGCGCAGCAATAAGCAGATGTAATTAAAAAAATATGGTGTGTGTTTTCATGCAGCAACATCCCAGTTTCCATACCACTGCACATTTTTTTAATTCTTTCAGTTAATATTGTTTTATATTTTTCTAATTGGACTGATCCACTTTTTTCAGCTTTGGTGCACTAACTTTTCAGCACTTTGCAAAGATCTCCAAAATGCAACACCACACTTCATTTCCACAGATTTATTTTGATTTTATTTCTGTATATTTACATGTCTATTGATCTTTTGGAGTTATGCTACATCACTGGTTAAGATGATGGCTGGCTTAAAACTTGTTGCTTCAGATATTTTTTTTTAACATCTTCTTATGCTATATGGCAATTTTCCTTTATTATTTCTCATTTTCTGGTAAAAAAATTGTATCTTTTCTCCTGGGAATGAATGAGGTCTTGGATATGGTAGCAAACAGGGTTTTCTAGGTACAGAATTGGGCCTCCTATAGCTGAGATGATATAATTTCACCAAGAGCTTTTTTACACTCCCTTCTCTGCAATTAGTGGAGGGTAACTTCCCCTTGGCAAAATTTCATTAAAAAATTATTAAAGTTCATATTAAATGTTTTAAAAAAGTTTATGACCCCCTTCCCATATCATCGATGTGCAGCTCTGAGGATATTAACCTTTCTCAGATTTGGTGCACTAACTTTTCGGCACTTTGCAAAGATTTCCAAAATGCAACACCCAAAGAAAAAATGCGTAATGTTAGATAAAAAAGAGTGCTCCTCACTTCATAAAACAGGACAGAAAATCCAATGAATGTGATCAGTCCAAGTCACCTTGTTAACACTGGCCCATGTTTTAAAATATACCATACTGGAAAGAACCATAAATCATTTGAATTGAATAATCCATTTAAAAATTATCTTGCATATATTTTTTAAAAATATGCAATTCAAGCTTGAAAAATAATATTTTCTTTTTTCATTTGATGCATATTTTATTAACTACAATACAAATAAATTTGATAAAGCCACCTGATTGCCATATTTTAGATGCACTATATGGTATAGCTGATTTGTTTGTTAATATCATTCTGTATTGAAGCAATCACCTGATTTAAGCTCAGAAGTTTGATTTGAACTATTATTAATCATTTTTTCCTTAAAGTTTCTAAAACCTCCTGATAAAAAAAAATTGCTATTTTTTTGTTATAGGGAAGTAGCAACTCGAAGTTTTTTTGCTAAAAAGTTGATGAAATTTTTTACAACTAACAAAAATAAATCATACATAAACAACGTAAAATCAAACTCATCTTTACTGCTACTAATTTCATCATTTGGCTCCATTTTTATAACCACTAAAAACAGACAAAGTTTAAAATAATAATTTTAATTAAACACAATGCTGTACTATAAAGTGCACATAGACAATAGATTTACACACAAAATATAAAGAGGACAGAATCTGTTTATAAAACAGTTATTGTCACCTCTCAGTCACAATTCGAGTTGCTGCATTAAATCAAGTGGCAACTGAGGGTTGCCTCTCGAGTGCAAAGGGTTAAAAATGGAAGATTTTTGAAGCAATTATGAAATACTACCTATTTTTTTGGTATACCATTGTAAAACATGTTATTAAAATTAATATGTTATACAAAGTTCATATTTTTTACTTCAATAAAATTCAAAATTAAATTCCCCTCAATTTGGTATAAACATGATCTACTTATGTTGATTAGTAATTTATTAAAAACATTCTAAAGTTGTCTTGTTTATTGGACTCTGCAACAAGCCTGGACTTTTCTCAAAATATGGTACGGAGAAAAAAATTACAAAACAGAAGACATGTTTATTTTAAACAATAAATTTTTTTGTTATTCAGAAATAAATATCCTTTCTATTCATATGCATTATAATCATTTCTGCACGTTAGTGTTTTTTAAATAAATTTTTATTTGTGTTGTCAGATGCATTTTTTTACTACAAGATTCTAAAAAAGTGCTATTAAAATAAAACTAGTAATATATTTTGTTCAATATTGTATTTTATTTTCAGAAAATCCAGAATTAAATGCTTATTAATTTGGCATATAGCAAGTCATAATTCCTTTCATTAGTTATTTGGCAAAAAAAGTTTTAAAGTAAATTTTTTTTGCCTGATCAGAGTGAAAAAAGTAGCTGGACCTGGTAGGTTAATGCATACATAGGCTGTTACTTTCAAGTTTAAATTACTCAACTCTTTACCAAATGTAAATTTTCATACATTTCAACAATATGAATTATACTATACATTTATGCTTTCTAAAACATTAAAATTACCTGAAGCAGATGCTGGCCCTACTCCTTTTAAATTGGTTAGTGCACCAATAGCACCTGACAAATTGGGCAATCGTTTGAATGCTTTCTTGCTGTTTTGTAGCACAGCAGTTTCTGTGTTAATACGTACAAGGTCAATAAGGTTGGGTCGAAACCTACCCCTCTAAAAAACAAAGACATAAGTAATTTAAATTTAGAATCAATTTAAATTTTAAAACTTTATATATTAATATGCATGAAAATTATTTCTGACTGATACCAAATAGATTATGGTACAATGGTTTACTTAATAATAAACAAATAGATGAAACAGCATACCAAACTCAAACATAGTAAAATAAGCTATTTAATACTTTTTCTGCACGATCCCTTTTGCAGTATTGGTGAATTAGCCAGAGGATAGAAACTGAAATATTTAGCATGCTGTTCCAAATTAGAAAACAGCATCTACCATTCTGTATAGAAAAACCACTGCTGATCATAGATTTGATTAGGTATGCTTAAATATATGTGACACTTATTTGCCCAATGTGATATAAAAAAAAAATTTAATGCAGAAAAGTTAATTAATCAAAAGAAAAAATATTAGTGTAATATTTTTTTATTTATTGCTGGTAAAATTTGCAATTACATGTAATACAATCGTAAATAGTTTAAAAACAATTAAATATGCAAAAAAAAAAATCATCTCATAAACTTTGTGGGAGAATGGTTAGCATGCTTAGTTACTGATCAATGGGACCTGGGTTCGAGCCTCAGGTAAGGAGTAAATACTTATGTTGTCTTTCTGCTGAGGTCTCACTTTCCTTACAAATCTTCTCCATGGCATATTAAACCAATAAGACTCCTGTCAAACCTCTGTGGCAAGCAGCTGCTTGAGTTTTTTTTTTCTTAAAAATTTTATCTTGCTAATTTTTTTTTATTGTCTTAGAATTTTGGAGTAGTGGGGGTATTTGTGACAGGATTATCTATCTACTATCAAAAACTGCCATTTTTTCCAAAAAAAAGTTGCCAAGAAAATGTGACTGGAGATAACCGAAAAGTACCGATTTTTTCATAGTTATGTTATATTGTACAGCTGGCCTACAACTTGTTGCTATGGATATTTTAACATCGCATTAGGCTATATGTTAATTTTTATTTTGTTATTTATTACTTTTCCAGTAAAACTTTGATCTGGTATCATTTTCTGAAAATAAAAAAGATGTTGGATATGAAAGCAAATTAATTTCTGTAGATTTACTTCCGTTAGTTAGCGATCTTTCAATCGGCTGATTTATCTATCTTTTTGAGCTATGCTATATTGGAGGCCAACTTAAAAGTTGTTGTGGATATTTTATTTAACATCCCATTAGGTTATATGTAATTTTTCTTTTATTATTTCTTGTTTTTTTAGTAAAAAAAATTTGAGCTTGTACCGTTTTCTGAAATTGAATGTCTTGGATACGGAAGCAAAACAGACTTCCTTGCTATGGAAATCGACCATCATTTGGGAGGGCAATTTAGGGAAGGGCTGGTCCTTGGTGCACAAACCTTTCTGCACTTAGCCAAGATCGCCAAACTTCCAACACCCAAAGAAAAAAAATTCATAATGTTTAGTAAAAAAAAGCAGCCAAGGAAGTTTTTTTTCTATTTCATAACCATTTCAGAAAACCATGAATGTGAGAAGGCCAAGTCACATTGTATAACACTGGCTGTGTTTATAAATATATATTATAATAATAAAATAAAAATAAATACCCCCTCAAGCAGCTGCTTGCCACAGAGGTCTGACAGGAGCCTGTCAGTTTATATTATAAATATATATATTTATAAACACAGTATATATAAAATAAACATATATATTATATATATACTGTGTTTATAAATACTGAAAAGAATCATTAAAAGAAATTAAAGTCATATTTCAGGTTGAATATTATATTATTTGGGAGGAAATTTCCTTTTGATAAATATATAATTTAACTATTTTTATTCAGCAAGTTTTCCAAAACGAAGCCTTAATTGTATAGTGCGATTTTTTTTTCCACCATATCACATTGAAAAAGACTTGAAATCAATATACTTGCAAATTCGTAATTAAATTCTGTTTAATTTGGTACATAACATGACCTATTTCACTTAATTGTTTATTTTTAAAAAAAATTCTAAAGTTGACTCATTTATCTGACTCAGCACAGTTAGCTAAAAGCTTGGAATTTTCTCAAAGTATGATACCGAAAAAAATATTTACTTAAAACCAAAAAAGTAAATTTTTTGTTATTCAGAAATATATAGTTATTCTATTCATGTGCTTGGTAATCATTTCTGTCTATTAATATTTTTTAAATAAAATTTTATTTGTGTTGCCAGATGCATTTTTTTTACTACATGACTAAAAAAAAGTCCTATTAAAATAAAACATTGTCTTTTTTGTTAAATACTTGATTTTCAGAAAATCCAGAATTAAATGCTGATTAATTTGGTAACAACATGCAATAATTCCTTTTATTAGTTATTTGGCAAAAAAGTTCTAAAGTTAAAGTTTTTTTTTGGCTGAGCATAGTGAGAAAATAGCTTGGCCCCTGGATGGAAACTTGTTTTTCAGCCTGGACACTGGAAGGGTTAAGGAACATGCTGGATGGCCTTAGCAGGAGGCTACCATCTGTCTCCCAACAGATGTTTCAGTGGGTCCCCTCCCCCAACCTACTTTGAGCCTTTGGGGTCATTGCACATTCTTTTTCACACACCATCGTGTGTGAAAAAGTGCCACTCAGAGGTAAAACAACCTGACCCAACTGTAATGTCAAAGTAATAAAGATATAAAAATAATAAAATTACAATATAAATGTTTTCAAAAGCTCAAAATTTACAGTAGAGTTTTACAGTGCAGTAATTAAAATTAAAATCTTTAATTCTCTATGAGCACTTCAACAAAATATCTGTGCTACCTTAGTATTAAAAGTAATAAATGACAGAGATTTTACTTACCTTTGACATGACAAGTGAGAAGATCGTGATAGATGAAATAAAGCTGATGTGAGTGACAAGTTCATATTATAATGTTCCCTGCTGGCAAGTAATAAGACACAGCACATTCAAAGTGGAAAAGCCAATCCCTCACCACCTTCTTCACTTCGAATATGCTGTGTCTCATTACTTGCCAGCAAGGATGTTATAATATGAACTTTCACTCACATCAGCTTTCATCTATCATGATCTTCCCACTTGTCATGTCAAAGGTAAGTAAAATCTTGATCATTTATTACTTTTGATAGTGGGTAGCACAGATATCTTGGCAAAGTGCTTTAAAATATTTAACAATGTTAGATAATTAAAAATATCAATTTAACTTTAAAAGCACTTCAGATATTAATGTAATGTTAAAACACTAAGTTGTATAGTACAAACTATTATACTATCTAGCATAAAATGATAAGTATACAATACTAAAAAATCAGTAGGGGCTAAGTTTGATGGTTCATGCTTTGCTGACAAGTAGTTTTGGTGCATCATTTCTACCCAAGTTGGATAAATACAACTTCTTTAGTTGAAGAAACTAAAAGTTCAATAAAGAAGAAAATTCTGTTTGTAGTCCTCAGACACAAAGTGACATGCACAGCATACACCACCAATGCAGCAGAGTGCCTATTAATAACACAGAACAATAGTGATCTCAGTCACCAATGAGCAAGAAGCATCAACATCAGACCTGTGAAAGTGCCAGCTACCAGGAAGAATGGCATACACTCTAGAATTTTCCTTGTTGTACAACTCAAAAGACTGAAGAATTCATCAACCACCCCAACACAGGAAGTATATAAATAATTAATCTGAACTCCACATTGCTGATTAATGACAATTAGGAAGTTCATTAGTTGTCAATGAGATGATTGTTTTTTTTTCCAATATCATATGACTATTATAGAGTAATTTTAATCTTAATTCTGCATACTGTGTTTGTGCAAATGATTACTAATAGTTTAAGTAATCCATCTAATGGTGAGAAAATTTAGAAAATGGTGACATTTTAAATAAATAATTGTTTTGTTCATATAAAGTTTTGAAATTTTGGTAATAGAATGTGGTCAAGTGATTCACACTGACAAACAATGTCCCCTTATCCCTAAAGGGCCTTTCAAGAGAAAAATTATTTTTTGATTTTACAGGTAATAAATATTATGATTTTGTCTTTTTGAATCATTCATTAGTATGAATTTTTACTTTTAGAGAGTGCTAAAATAATTTTACTGTTTAAAAACAAGAGTTATATTTGTCAGAGACAATATATTGTTGTTCTAACCTTTACGATTTGCATTCCCATTACTTCAGAGTCCTCATTTAACATCTGAGCAAATATATTATTAGCCACTTTCAGTTTTTTGTTCCTAAAAGTAGAAACATTAAATTTTGCAGTATGTTGTTAATTTTTTTCCAACAAAAATTTTCCATTTTATGTACTTTCAGAATTCATTTTTGACAAGAACTAATATGGGGTCATTCCATGTCAATTCAACCAGGCCATTCACTGCCCATCACAGATTTCAATGACCTTTGGCATAAATGTTAATACAATTAAGATTTTTAATTGCCTGAAATATTTTGAGTCAAAAATGTTTTTGTAAGGAGTTATAATCATTTAAGGGGAAAATAAACAAATTGCAATTGTGACTAAAGTTTTTTTTTTGCTTCTATGGGAGATGAGAAGACCAAACTTGGTGTCTGATGCAGATTTTCCTTATTAATCCAATAAAAAAAAATCAAACTTGAAAAACTTAATAGCTTTGAAAAAAAAAAGAAAAAACTGAAAATTTTAAATGTGAAAAAAAAGTGATGTGACCCATAGAAAAAAAATTCAAACTGATATATGTTGTACATTATACTCCCTAGAAACATTGTACGAAATTTAGAATAAAGTAATTTCTTTGATAACGAGAAAAAACATCAAATTTGTACCAATGTTATCGCTAATGATGCACTTCAGGGGACCACACTGATGCTCTTGCACATGCACACTAGAGGAGACACACGGAGAGGCTATTGACGTGTTTGCTGCTTGCACTCAAGTGCAACTTTGTATCTCCAACCACTCCAACTAGCATTCAGCTGCTACTTACAGCTATAATGCTGCTATTGATAAAAGTTCATATCCTTTTCCATAGACAAACAAATAAAAAATCCCAATATTTAGAGGGAACAAATTTAGCAATACAAATGTTGAGTGATACACAGGGTGACCAGATTGCGATCTGTAAAACCTGGGACAGGCTATTAAATGTTCTGACTTCAGTTCATATAACTTGAAAACAGTAAATTATGCTTTATTTTTGGTCAACTGTTCTATAATAATTAAGGGAAAAAATTATTCTGAAACATGAAAACTGATGGTGTAATTGAGATTATCTCCATTTTTTTAATCTTCGAGGAAAAATATTTCTTTGCTGATATTATCTTAAGAACAGTGCAAAGGCAGAAGCGGTTGCCTGGGTGCCAATGGCAGTGTAAAGACAACATTGTTAAGAACAATGTAAGCAGAAGAGGGATGCTGGACGATTTAATTCAATAACAGAAACTGTGGTCAGCATAGTTTATTCGGCCTCAGGAAACAGATGGCACTGCTCAAGAAGCATATGACATTGAGGTGTAAAGTATGATGTAGAAACGTAACCATTGATTGTTGATGGCCTGTGGTTCTATGATTTGTTTCTTTTGGGTAACGTGAGGTCACGTGTCAAATGTGTGATTTGACATGAATGTGACATTTGTTTTTTTTCACCATTTTTGGTTTAGCACTACTTGGGATAGCATGCCACCTATGTGGTTAGAGGTGATACGTACACTATAATGCAAAAAGTGTCTGGACACTTTCATGTTAAGTGAATGAAGACTTAACTTTGAAATAAATCAAGTCACATTTTGGTGACTATAATATGCTGATTACATTTTGGTGAATAAATCAAATCACATATGATTTATTGTTAATATCTGGAAGTGTTTGGCAGCTTTTTTTTATATAGAAATTTTGGATACTGTAGAATTATCAGTGTGAAAAAATGAGTTTTTGAATGAATCAGGAAGATTCAATTTAGGGGAGGGTTCTTTGAACTATAATATTGGGGGGTATTTTTTGTTGTTGTCTCTGATGAGATTATTTGGTTTTACCTCTGAACGGCACTGTTTTGCACAGAATGGACTAAATGGCCAGGTCACATGGATCCCCAAAGGCTCAGAGAAGGTTGGGGGAGGGGACCCACTGGAACAACTGTTGGGAGACAGATGGTAGCCTCTCGTCAAGGCCATCCAGCGTGTTCTTTAACGTGCACAGGGTAAGTTTCAGGGGCTTTTCATGTTTTTCGGTTTGTGTTGTCTGGAAGAAAATCATTTAGTTTTGGGGGCTTTTTCATAATTCGATCGGCGGTGCATTGTGCACGATTTTCTTGTTTTTAATATTTGTGTTCGATTTCATTAATTCAGGTGATTTATTCAGGTTATTTTTTGTACATGTGACTTGATTTATTTGTTTAGTTTGTGAAAATATATTTATGGAGTGTTTTTAAGTATTGGGAAAAGGTGGTGGTGGTGGTGAGATTGCAGGAACTGTATTATGTGGGAAGGCAAGTGTGCTGTCTTGATTTCTGTTTTTTTTCTGATAATTTAATTTTTTTTAGCACTTTATGGTTGTGAGGGATGATTTTTAGTGAAATCACATTTGTTTACGACACATAATTCCATTACCATGATAACAAAACAAAACAAAAAAAAAATCTTTCTTCTAGAAACCCCTGTTTGGGTTAGGGTCTGGGTGTTGTGGGAATCATCAAAAAGAAACATTTTGTTACGTTGTGTCAAAAAAGAAATAAAAAAAAGGCAGCTGAGGACAATGATCTGTACTACTGCCGAAACTGTAATTGTTTTCGGCAGTAGTACAGTTCACGGTCCTCAGGTGCCATTTTGTTTTTGATGCAACGTAACAAAATGGCCCTTTTAGTTGATTCCCACAACTCCCGAGACCCTAACCCAAACAGGGGTTTCTAGAAAAAAGATTGTTTTTTTAGTTATCATAGCAACGAAAAACCCGAGTTTACGTCAAACGCAACGCACCGTAACCATAGTAACAAACGCAAACAAACGTAAAAAAAATTAAATTACCGCAAAAAAACCTCGTAACCGTCAATTACAGAATGAAAGCTCATAAAACTGGCAAATCCAACAAAAAATAAAACGATTGCCTTCCTACATACAATAAACCACTTCCACCATTCCCCCTCCCCTCTTTTCAAAACACAATAAAAACCTACTAACATCAAAAACAAAACCACTTAAGCACAATAAAAAAAAAAAATTAAAAACTACTAACTTAAATAAACAAAAACTAAAATACTACTCACCACTGCTTGTGGTTCATGCTACTTCACCACGTACATGGGGTGGATATAGATGTTTAACGTCCTCCACGAAACTCAGAAACGGGTCTGACTGGTGCTGCAGCCGCTTCCTATACATGAATTCAGCCAGATAGCTGTCAAACATATCATCGTCCACACAGCCTCTAGTCATCTCATTTTTTGCATGCCGCCACATTCCTTCCACAGTGTTAGTGTGGACCCCTGTCTCATAGTCAACAAACGAAACAGAGTGGTTGACTGTGAGGTGGACGAAACCCTCCTCACTTAAACAGTTATATGATCGCCAGCAATCTGAATAAATCGTGGACCCAGGTAAAATTTTCTCCTTGATAACAGCAAGCAAGGAGTCAGTAGAGCGGTCAGGAACAACAACAAGAAAACACTTATCGGAGTCCCTTTCCACTCCACCGAACACCCAACGACCTTCCCGGTATCTCCCCCGGTGGTATTTGTTGGTTCCAAACTTGCTCTCGTCAATCTCGACAATAGTACCGGGCCCACCAATCGGCTGCGACCTGGCAACCACAACATCTATTGCCACCTCTCGACAAAAAGCGTACCAATCAGATATTGTGTTGCGAGATCCTATCCCGAGTTCCATTTCGGCAATCCTCTGAGGATAATCAAACGCCCACGTGTGTCAATTTCACAATCTGTTCCAGAGACAGATGGGACCTCTCGAACCACGAGCCCTTCCGAATACTCTGTCTACTATCGTGCTGGACCCCGCCAATCCTCCTTCGGCAATTCCACCTAAAACCATCACTTGTTGTATCAGTCGGGGCCAGCACCATGGCCTTACTACACCTCGGACATTCATACCCTGCTGCGAGCAAACCAATATTCTGCAAATACATAATTCCTTCTTTTTTAGATTTCTCGAACAGCAGGGTAAAGTCCCTTAAGACCATAAGAGGTCCACCTGCCGCTACATCTAAACTATTAGATGCCATTACACATATTACTAAAAGTACAACAGACTCCAACCTTATAAGAAACCACCACGAACATACCTATATGCAAATCAACCACCTCATACGCAACAATCCAAATAAAGCACAATGAAAATACCAATATGCAAATCAGCCAGCTCATACTCAACACAAGCATGTGGACAACTCACATTCTCACGAAATATAATTTACCCCAAAAAATTATTTTCTCTTAATATACACTTAACAACCACAATTCCACGAAACCAACCTCGCATACAACGTAAACCAAAAAACGTGAAAATCGGAAACAGTGCACCACCGACTGAATTATAAAAAAGCCCGAAAACTAAATAATGTCCTCCAAGACAACACAAACCAAAAAACATGAAAATCGGAAACAGTGCACCGCCGATCGAATTATAAAAAAGCCCCAAAACTAAATAATGTCCTCCAAGACAACACAAACCAAAAAACGTGAAAATCGGAAACAGTGTACCGCTGACCGAATTATAAAAAAGCCCCAAAACTAAATAATGTCCTCCAAGACAACACAAACCAAAAAATGTGAAAATCGGAGACAGTGTACCGCCGACCGAATTATAAAAAAGCCCCAAAACTAAATAATGTCCTCCAAGACAACACAAACCAAAAAACGTGAAAAATGGAAACAGTGCACCCCCGACCGAATTATAAAAAAGCCCCAAAACAAAAATCTGACAAAAAAAAAAACATCTTACAACTCAAATCACCCTTCCCTAAATTACATTGTCATTTTACCTCTGAGCCTCCCCGTTTTTCCCACACCATGGGCTAAATGTTGAGATCACATGAACCCCGAAGGCTCACAGAAGGTACAGAACCCACTAGAACAGCTGTTGGCAGACAAACTTCCTGTCAAGGCCATCCAGCGTGTTCTTTAACATACAGAGTAACTCTCCCATACACAGGACCACGGCTTAACATCCTAACCGACGGACGGCGGCCTTTCCAAGCCCATCGGTGTCCCCTACTAACTACCAACCGAGTTTGGAAATTCGACGATATAAATCTAAACGTTGACATAGCTCGGACTCGAACCTTGGAACTACAGATTACAAGCCTGGCGCACTACCGACTCCGCCACTCTCACCCCACCTCTAAATTTTTCATTCTTTCCCGACTCCGTCAAAAACTGCCGTTTTTTCACACACTGACAATTCTACAATACCCAGAATTATTACAATTAATAATTACCATACTACACGTAACTACTAAAAAACAATCGATTCACCCCCAAACTATTCTAACGAAATATATGTGTTCTTTACTATCGCCATTTTCAATCCCACACGGAATAACTTGCATGCCCCCACTACATCGGCCCTTAAATATCTTTAATAACTAATTATAAACCATATCCTAACCAATTTTCAAAAAAAAAAAGCTACAACATATTAATTATTCGTATCCTACCTATCACTGAACCCCCCCATATTAAATATATAATACACACGAACTTACCTCTAACCATATAGGTATGTTATCCAAAGAAGTTATCAAGCAAAAATGGCGAAAAAAACCAAACGTAACTTCACACTCTCGTCAAATCACACACATAACATGTGACTCCACATTACCAATCCAAAAGAAACAAATAAAAGAGCCATAGGCTACCAACAACGAACAGTTGCGTTTCTACGTCATACTTTACAAATCGACATCACACGGCACTTGAGCAATGCCATCTATCGGCTGAGGACCGTAAACACTACAGGGGCCTTGTTTTCATTTACTAGACTTCACAAAATTAATTAAAGTTGCATAGTACTCATACTTGATATTTCTAAAATATATTAAAATATAAAATTAATTCTCTTGATCACAATGTCACTAATCTAGCCCTTTCCAGTTTAAACGATTATATATTCTAATTATTTATGACTAAATTCTTTATTATCAATGTATTTTACAATAACATTTATTTCATCAGCAATGAATGCGACTTCGATAAAAAGAACTATATTCAAACTTGCATAAGTATAATTTTTTCTACTCATTAAATTCGAAGGAGCATCTTTTTTGTTGCCCAGGGCACCAAAAGTGATATGAATGGCACTGCTTAGTTCTTTGCTTATTTGTACTACACTAGCCCATTAAACACTTCCTTAATCATAAAATAATTAATCAAAAATAATGCATAATTTACTGTTTTCAAGTTATATGAACTGAAGTCTGAACATTTAATAACCTGTCCCAGTTTTTACCAATTGCAATCTGGTCACCCTATGTATCACTCAACATTTGTATCGCTAAATTTCTTCCTCTCTAAATACTGAGCTTTTTCATTTGCTTGTCTGTAAAAAAGGATATGAACTTTTATCAATAGCAGCATTATAGTTGTAAGTAGAATGCTAGCTGGAGTGGTTGGAATTACAAAGTCAAGCTTGAGTGCAAACAGCAAACTCCTTGGTAGCCTCTCTGTGTGTCCCTCTAGTGCAAATGCACAAGAGCATCAGTGCAGTCCCCTGAAGTGAATCATTAGCAATAACACTGGTACAAATTCAATATTTTTTCTCATTATCAAAGAAATGACCATACTCCAAATAAAATTTCGTATAAAATTTCTTTGAAGTATAATGTACAACATATGCCAGTTTTAATTCATTTGTTTATAGGGGCACATCACTTTTTTTTTCACATTTTAAAATTTTCAGTTTCTTCATTTTTTTTTCAAATTAATAAGGAAAATCTACATCAGTACACAAAGTTTGGCCTTCTCATCTACCACAGAAGCAAAGAAAAAAAAAACCTTTAGTCACAATTGTAATTTGTATATTTCCCCCTTAAGTTAAATGATTATAACCCCTTATAAAAAATTTTTTGACTCAAAATATTGTGGACAATTAGACATCTTATATGTACTAACATTTATGCCAAAGATCATTGAAAGCTGTGATGGGTGGTAAAGTTTTCCAAAATTTTGGTTGATTTGACATGGAATAACCGACATTCTTAATAATACCAGTGTTCAATAAAGGCAGTTTTCAATAGGATATTACTGCATTTCTGATTAAAAAACAAACCAAAAATACAAAATTCAGGACTTTATTTTTTTACCTTTGACATTGTCTATGTGATACACGGGATGAAAGTTTCAAATTCAGGACAGGTGCAACCTTGAAAGAATCATCTTCCTACCCCCAGTAGCTTCGGAGATTTTGGATACAAAGAATATGCAGACATGTATAACAGAAGTCAAGAATTTTCATTATATACAAATGTGTTATGCTGGAAGTGTAAACAAATGTTTGCAAGAATTGATATCAAATGATAGCTATTTTAAATGCAAATTTCATTGAAAAGGACAAAAACTAGGAATTACCATTAGTTTCCATTTGGTGATTTGAACAAGTTCCTCATGAGTAATGTGCAACTCTTTCCTGGAGTGAATAATTTTAGGAAGCTGTTCCTGATACCTGAAATTATAATCAAGGAACTATATATATATACACACACACAATCTATCAACATAAGTTTCATTATACTCTATAAGAAATTATTAAAATAACAAAATCACATAAAATTATCAAGATGCAAGTCTACACAATTTCCTATTTTATGATTGCTGCTATAAATAAATAAATAAATACCCCCTCAAGCAGCTGCTTGCCACAGAGGTCTGACAGGAGCCTGTCAGTTTATATGCCACAGTAGAAGGTCTGAGAGAATGGCAGGACCTCAGCAGAAAAACGACACATACATCCATGCCTTATCCGGGGCTCGAACCCAGGTCCCGTAGATCAGTAGCCAAGAGCGCTAACCACTCGGCCACGGGATGGCTATGATTGCTGCTAACTGGACATTATTTCTTTTCACTACAAAAATTGCACATATTTGTGCTACACAAATACTGATTTTAGTAGTGATTTATGCATTTATAGTTTTGATAATTTTATTTAAGTATCACAATAAACTGGCAATTAATTTGATCCTGCACTTAAGACATCTGAATTTATAAATACTTTTATTAGTCCTACCTCCTATGGTTATTTACACTGTAAGATTGCTAATTTCATGTCATAAATCTCCAGATTGTTGGACTATGTATAGTCTTAATTCGATCCGAATGGTTCTCCAGATGAAACATTAGTTTCGACAAAATGAGAATTTGCATACAGCACACCTTAAACAATTGGAATCTATTCAACTGTGATATGGTAAGATCCAATCTTTAAATCCTTCCTAATATGATTACTCATCACTAAATACAAATTCTTCTAACTTTGCTTTTGCGAGTTGTTACTGACTCAGTTTCTCTAACTGGTTCTACTTCTTTCAGACATTCTGTTGTCACAATGGTAAACTGAAATATACAAATTTATATGAATATAAATGAAGCAGTTCCTTTGGTATACTCCTTCATATTTGTATCAGTAACATACCTGAAGATTGTATATGGGTAAGTCAAAAGAAAGTTTATGCAAGTGTAAGTCAGAAAGTGAACCTAACAAATATGGCTATATATTAGCACTAGAATGTGGTGGCTGTGCCACCACATTCTAGTGCTAATAATTCATTATGTGGCAGCAGTCACCACTGTTATAAACCTGTGCTGGGAAATTCAGAATGAACCTAATGAAGGCATTCCATATTGGAGAAGCAAATCTGGAGATTCGAACAGTAATAAACCAACCAAAATATGGTTGGTTTCTGTAGGAACAGAAGGCCCAACCACATTTTGGGAAGTTTATGGGATCATTCTCATCAGTTTCACTCCTTATGATGAGGCTGTAAATGCTGCAGCATATCAGAGTTGCCTGCCTGCTCCATGATGGATCTTTTCCACACCTGGTAATGAACAACTGTTCACCATCCACCTATAGTACTGAACTGGTGGGGGTGGGAGTGGCTCATTCGGTAGCATGCCAGGCTTGTAATCTGCAGTTCCAGGTTCTAGTCCCAGCTGGGTCAGCATTGAGATTTCTCTGCAAAACTCCCCACCCCGATCATGGTCAGTAGGGGAGACTGATGGGATTGGAAAGGCTGCCATCTGTTGGAGGTAAAATAACCGAACTAGTGCCTTCAGTTTTCCCTTGCTTGGGAAGTATATCTAAGGATGATGCATTCCATCAGATGACACAGTCAAAGAGAAAGTCACAAAGTGGTTTTAGGAGCAGGATGTGTCCTTTTATTGGCAGGGCTTTGATAAGTTGATGAACCATTACAGGTGTTTCAATAACTGGTTACTATGTGAAAAAATAACACTCGTATGTTGGGGACATTTCCTGTATGTTGTCTTTACTGTAATTACCTGCCCTATTCAGAAAGTAAATAGGGAACCCCACTTTCTGGCTTACTCTTATATATATGCACTGGAGGGATGCTCCCAACCAGTGGCCTGACAAGTCCAATTAGTAACTGTAGCCATCTTTAAAGTTTGATTCTCATCTACCTAAAATTATAATCAATTATTATAATCAAGGTATCAAGGATACACACACACATAACCAACCTATCAACAGAAAATTATATAAGAATATATAATCATAATATATCAACAGAAAAAAAAAACAAATCTATCCTAAGAGCTCTACAGTGAGTTCCCTTTCCCACACTCTCAGATTATGCTTATTGTAGAGTCTGACCCCGCCTTCTCGTGATGTGAACCGTTAGTAACTTTCAAAAGAGATACTCTCTTGTGGAAGTGAACGGAAGGGGAGGGCTGCCTGATTAGTGTGGATCTGGACAACTATGGCTACTTTTCTTTTTTTTCTACCCTGCTGAGGAGTGGTCAACCACACAGGGTCCTGGTGCTGACCATATAAACCTACTGGACTGGACAGATATATGGCTCTGAGCTTGATTATGGATCCTGATTTTGCTGCACTAGTGGGCTTCTGTGGAGGGAAAATCTTCCGCTGTGTTTTCTGTTTGTTTGTGGGTTGACAGCCCCAAGTGAATAGATTCACAGGATATGTTTATCAGCTGGTGGATAATCCTGAGCAGAAGTCATCGCAGGCACCTGAACTCTTTGCTTCTATTGGCATCGTCAAATTCTACATTGGAGGAAGTCTTCCAGTGTAGATGGCTTCAGCCTTTAGTAGTGGGGAAACGGGTCTTTGCCCCATGTCTGCGATTAGGGGGCTGTTTGATATTGTCGGCATTCCCTCTCTCAATAAACATAGTTTCTTTAAACATCCCACTAACCATTTTCTCACCATAGGTAGTTGGAATGTGAGGACTCTGCACAGAGCTTTTTCTCTTGATGTCCTCACACAAGAATTCCACCATTATAATTTAGATATTCTCGGCTTGCAAGAGACCAGATGGACAGATAAAGGTCAAATTCTTAAAAATAATCTTAAATTTCTCTTTTCAGGGAGGGACGACAATAAACATCACCAAGGCGTGGGTCTGCTTCTCAGCAGACACGCTAGCGATGCTCTTCTAGGATATGAGTGCATTAATGAAAGGTTTCTTACAGCAAAATTTCAGACAAGCGTTAAAGACTTGAATGTTATCTGCTGTTATGCCCCCACTGAGGATGCCGATGAGGTTGAGAAGGATAGGTTTTATGAACAACTTCAGGATATTTTGAATTCTGTCAAGAAAGGAGATATTACCCTTGTTCTTGGCGACTTCAATGCCAAAGTTGGTACTGACTCTGACCTTTGGGGAGGAGTAATAGGCCCTTTTGGTATTGGTAGCTGCAATGGCAATGGGCAACGTCTCCTACAGGTAAGTAAACTCAATGGATTCAGAATAACTAACACATATTACAAACACCGCGACATACATAAATACACATGGGTTTCACCTGATGGGCTGCATAGGAATATGATTGATTATATATTAATTAACAGCAAATGGGCTAGTTCTGTTAGAAATACCAGGGCATATAGGGGAGCTGAAATTGGATCTGACCATTACCTTGTTAAAAGTGTCTTACAACTTAAACTTAAAAAGTGTTGTGCTAGGGTTAAAAAATTTACTTTTAATACTGAAGCTCTGAAAGATCCAGTTATAGCCAAAGCTTACCATGATAGGTTACTTAGTCATTATGACAGTCATGGTTTCCTTACTACTGAAGTTGAGGAAGAATGGGATCATTTTAAACAGGCTTTTATGGACACTAACAGTACTCTTTTAGGAAAAAAGGAGCAGAAGGGACAGAATTATCTGAGTGATAAGGCACTTGAGCTTATTTCGGAAAGAAAGAACTGCAGGAATGTCTTTAATCAATACCCTACTAGTCCTAATAGAAAGCATTACAGAGAACTTAATAAACGTGTAAAAGATCAGTTAGCTGCTGATAAGAATCTTTGGCTTGATAGTTTGGCTGACAAAGCTGAGGAAGCAGTTATACAGCACAACAGCAGAGAGCTGTACCAGATAGTTAATGTTTCGTGTGGTAGAAAACGGACTGGCATACAAGGATTGAAGGATAAACAAGGTAAGGTTATAGAAGGGGAGGATTCTGTCATGGCTAGGTGGGCTGAGCATTTCAGTGATGTTCTAAACAATGTAGTTAGTTCTACTCCCATTGTTTGCAATGATGATAGATGCATTGGTGGCTTTAATGTTGGCCCTATAACACAATCTGAAGTTATTGTGGCTGTTTCTAAACTTAAACTACATAAATCCCCAGGGGTAGATGAAATTACTACCGAAATGTTTAGAGCTGGGAATGTTTCGGTTACCACTTGGATGACTGAAATTCTGAATATCTTTTATGATAAAGGCATGGTTCCTAAGGATTTTACCAGAGCTATTGTTATCCCTATTTTCAAAAAAGGTGATCGCTGTTCTTGTGATAACTATAGGGGTATCAGCCTACTCTCTGTTCCAGGTAAAGTTCTTTCCATGATTGTGCTTAATAGAATTAAGAATCTGGTTGACAGTCAATTGCGTGATGAGCAATGTGGATTCAGAAGTGGTAGGGGACGTGTGGATCAGATATTTTCACTCAGGCAGATTCTTGAGAAATGTTTAGAGTTTCAGAAACCTTTGGTTGCTAGCTTTGTTGATTTCAAAAAGGCTTTCGACTCTGTTGATCGTCATAATTTGTGGTTGATTGTGAGATCATATGGTATACCAGACAAGTTAGTTAACATAATGAAAGCTCTGTATAATAACACTGAGTCGTGTGTGAGAGTTGATAAGCTTTGTAGCAATTGGTTTAGCATTACTTCTGGTGTTCGACAAGGGTGCATTTTGTTTCCTTTTCTCTTTAGCTTGGTTATTGATTATGTTATGCGAAATTCACTTCAAGGGAAAGATTTTGGCCTTAAATGGGCTGGAGATACGAAAATTTCTGATTTAGATTATGCTGATGATTTAGCCCTTTTGGCAAATGATGTTGAGATGAACTCTTTCATTCGAGCTGTTGATGAGACTGGTAGTAGAGTAGGTTTGGTTATAAACAGAGAGAAAACTAAAGTGATGAAAATTGGTTGGGCAGGCTGTGATTCAGTTAATCTGAATGGTTGCAGTCTTGAGCAGGTGTCACAGTTTAATTATCTTGGGAGCTATGTAACTGATAATGGTGATGTGCGGAATGAGATTAACAGGCGAATAGGGATTGCTGCCGGGACTTTTAAGAATCTATGGAGAGTGTGGAGAAATAGGCGTATACACCTAAAGACTAAAATTAGACTGTATAATAGTTTGGTTCTTTCTAGGGTTAGTTATGGTAGTGAAACTTGGACACTTTGTAAACAAGATAACAGGAAACTAGATGCTTTTGATTCCAGATGCTTACACAGTATCTTGGGCATTAGGTGGTTCAACTTTGTAACTAATGATGAGGTTAGGCAAAGGAGTTTGCAACCTCCTTTAAGCAGCATATTGTGCAGAGAGAGACTCCGTTGGTTTGGCCATGTTGTCCATATGAATAATTATAGATTGGCGAATAGGGTTATGAACAGTGTGCCTAAAGGCCTCAGAAAGAAGGGGAGACATAGGATGTGGTGGGCAGACAATGTCAAACAGGACCTTGTTAGAATTGGTGTGCAGTGGCCAGATGCAGTAGATGTAGCTCAGGATAGATTTGCTTGGAGAACTAAATTGCATGGTCTGGTTGGACCTCCGCAGCCCATGGCTGCTTGAGGATGATGATGAAAGGATAATGCTATTCCAGATAAAAACTATTGCATGAAAATTCAATCTGGTTTAGACAACTGATTTTACTCAGACAAAATGATTTTGTCTCAAGGAAATTCAGAAGTGTGTTGGATAAATAAATCAATGACTCAGATAACAATCCCAATGTGTCATATTAAAAAAAACAGCTTTATTATAGGCAATTGATAATTTAAATACCTTGGAATACAGTGCACTGATTAAAGTACGTAAAACTTATTGCCATTGCATTAAAGTCATAATCTATGCATTAAACAAGTAGAGCAGCAGTTGCAAAATTGCTGTTTAAAAATCTAAGTCACAGGAAAAATCTTTGTGCTGCAAGATCAAAGCAAAAATAGTAGAATTTACATAAATACAATTTGCAGAATAACAACTTCAGAATATAATTGGAAACAGAAAAAAAGTATTACTGGATAACTTCAGGAAAAATTATCTTAGTGAATTAAACACTGTGTTTATGGTTAGGTTATATTAAATGCCTTTTGGAAAGAAAAAAAAAATTAAAACAGCGATTCTTCCAAAAAAAAAAAAAAAAATCAATATTCTCTTTGGATTTTCATCATGATTATTAACATAGTTGGAAATAAGTTGTAACAAAGTGAGATCTGATGTTTTAATTCTGTTGATTTAATTTCAAGATCAAAATATTCAGAATTATACAAATTCTGTGGTAATTTGATATGAAGTACATACGATATAACCATGAAATCCATAATATCAATATACTTCAAAGGGCCATTTTGTTCCATGCCATGTCAATAGTAACTCAAATACAGAATTTTAAAACTTTTTAGAGAAGCTTTTTATGATAATTTGTAATTGAAGAATATTTAAAATCTCAGTCAAATCTATTTCAATTTCGATTTCAAACGACATGTGTTCAATACATAATGATTTATGGAAGCAAAACATTTAACAAGTTAGTGTATTCTGCAAAAATTCAAAATTGGTGGAAATTAACATTATGCGAACTGCTAAAAATACTCTTACACATATTAGTGTCACAGTTATTATTTTTATTTTGTTTCTATTAACTTTAAAAAAAAAATACTCCCTCAAGTAGCTGCTTGCCACAGAGGTCTGCCAGGAGCCTGTCAGTTTATATGCCATAGTAGAGGGTCTGAGAGAATGGCATGACCTCAGCAGAAAAATGACAAACATCCAAGCCTTACCCGGAGCTTGAACCAGGTCCCTTAGATCAGTAGCCAAGTGCGCTAACCACTCAGCCATGATACAGGGCAATTATTTGTACTGGCATTGTTGTTGTTAAATATTCCAGTTTTCATAGCTCTCTAAATAGCAAGTGAATCAATAAATGCTTTATGGAAAAAAATTGTCTGACATAAGGGACTTCAACCTGCATCTCTCCAGAAACATACCAGAATATTCTAACCATTGACCTAATGCCAGCTCCGATTTTTTTCCACTAAGTATGATTTTAATTCTTCCCATGATTTTCAGCACCTACATTTGGTGCAATCTATGATCTCAGGTGATTACTATTTCTTTTTAGTGTGCTGAACAAGATGGAAATAATAAAGTCACATCATACTATTTAGCATTATTAATGATTTAAACAATAATTGTCAATTGACTTTAAAACATCTATGAATCAAAAAAAGTTTTGTAGAAAATTTTTTGCCAACATATGACTTGAACCTGCAGGTCGAGTCCCATATGTCAGTGAAATTTTTTCCACTAAACATTTATTTGATTCTTCAAAACATTTATTTATAGACATTTAAAAGTCAACAGGTAACTCCAAGATTGTCGATTATTGTATATAGCAAGTGAATATTGTTCAAAATCAAGATTTAAATAGATTTTATTGAGAACTTTAATATATCTTCAGTCACATTCATAAAAAGTTTAAGAAGTTAGTGAGTTCCTGTTGACATAACATTGAACTGTACCCAATAAAGTGGCCACTGAGTGTATATCCATAACAATAAATACTTCCCTGATAGCTAAGTAAACCTCAAACAAATTTTTGAGTCAAGCAAAATTTAAATTCTAATTTTTCACTTTTTCTGTAAACACCAATCTCTCTTACAAGATTTGTTTACTGTCATCACCCCAGTGTGATATCAAAACTCCTAGTTGATGACCCTCAAGAAACACCTCTTTGTGGAGTAGCACTACCCTACCTTCATTCACCCTGGGAAAAAATGGTATGAATTTAATGATCAATGATTTCCAATAGAGCTCAACTACCTTTTGCTTTTGTTACATGAGGTTTCAGTTGAGAATCTGCCAGGGTCATAATCTGCTGTTCTCAGGTTCAAGTCCCATCAAGTCCACATTGGATTGTTTTACCTCTGAGTAGCACTTTTTTTTGCCCACCACCGGCTAAATGGCCAGGTCACAAAGATCCCAAGAGCTTAGAAGGTTGGGGGGAAGGCAGCTGGGAGACAGATGGTAGCCTTCTGTCAAGACCATCTAGCATGCTCTTTAATATGCACAGGGCTCTCCCACACATGGGGCCCCAGCTTAATGTCCCCATCCAATGGACAGTGACCCAAGGCCATCGGTGTCACGTGCAGACTGAGGGCGAGTCTACATGTGGAGATTATTGTAATCCCTTAATGAGAAAGGTGGGGGAGGGGTCACTAATGGACTTGGAAAGCTGCCACTCACTGGATTATATATTTAGTTATATTTCTGTATGCAGCAGCCATAGTTTGTGCATGTTAAAGAACACACTGGATGATGTTAACAACTTCATATCATTCCATTCAGTGCGTTCCACTTCCCTGCTCAGAACACCTTCTGACAGAGCTATATAATTCATTGTGTGAACAAATGTTCTTCTCAGATTTAAAAAATAAACTCCATGATATTCTCTGCAGAAATGTACTCACCATGTGAAAAACTGAGCTAAAGCAGAAAAAACTTAAAACACAATTTTAAAAATCCAAATTGATCTATTAAAAATTTGAAATAATTACAATTATGAGTGAATCTCTTTAAATAAAATTATTGTTTAGCTTTTAAAAAACATATTACATTAAAATTTAAATTTGAAAACTCAATAATTTTGACATTCATATAAAAATCTTACGATTTGTTTACACATAGAGATATGTAAAGGGCTTATGTGCCCTAATAAAATAAGCACTCAAATTCTTTTATGTTGCAAAATATAACTAGACTTTGGTGAAAGTTTCAAAATTTGAATTTTATAGAGAAACGTAAAGCTCGGGTATCAATAATCTCTGTCAAAGAGTAGCTTCACATCAACAGAAAAACCACTTGCTTTACCGCAGTGAGAAAACGGCCTTGGGATGACACAAGCCGTAGCCATTCACGAATCACTATCAGAAATAATGCAGACTTACCACGTATCGAGACGTATTAATTCTTCGGGCCCTCCTTTCTTTGTTCGCCGCGCCGCCTTCGCTTTTAGAACTTCTTTATATTGCGAAAATATATATGACCATTGTGCAGGAGTCGCTTTAGTAAAGAACGCAAGAGTGGAATCTGTAGGTGTAGCCATTATGTTGTGCTGGCAGTGGTAGTTTTCGACGATTTTCCGGCGAGACGAGGCTGCTTTCCGTCCAAGGAGAGGTTGCCGAACAATGAAATTAGAGTTTCTCAAAGTTGCCAGTAGATGGCGGCATTTCCACTGGGATTTAAAGATCATAGTTTCGTAGTTATGCAAAATTTAAAGTTAAATAAAAGAGAAATAATTGTATTAAAATTTTAATATAAATAAGACTGACAGCTGTGAATAACATATAATTGTCAGGAATAACTAATCAGATAGAGTAAAAATCAAAACCATAAATGACTACAAAGACATTAACCAATGAATATGTTTTTCCATATACGTATATATTTCTATGTTTCAACTTTTAATTATATTCACATGTGCTACAGAAGAAGACGTGAAGTATAAAGCTTGTTTTTATTGTAGTAGTGATAAACATAGGAAATGTAAAATCCACAAAATCTTTTTCATGTAACTATTACTTCAATTTGGTAAAGGAATAAAGAGTATTAAATGAAATATAGAAATTTAAAACATGGCGTAAAGTATTTATATTAATCCTAATTTTGATTCTTCACCAACACCACCTCTGTGCTATTGTATCAATATTTTGCATGCAGACAGAATGATGTGTAGTATGTAATGGATGGGCTCTTGTGATGCAAAAAATGATTTAGGTAACATAACTAATTGTTTTAAAATAGTAGGGATCTTTTTAGAATAGAATTTTAATGCAAAATAGGAAATATGACTTCACGACCAAACCTACGAAATTCAACTTTAAGCACGGACATCGATAATGAAGAAGGTGAGTAAAAAGTATTATACACGAAACGATAAAGTCAGCAAAGTGCTGACTAAAATTGAATTTACTAGATATAACTACTAAAATATTAAGCTTTTTCACATAGGTATGCAGTCTTCTAGGGATTAATCTTAATTTTTAATTGATAAATAATAAAATAATAAATACCTCCTCAAAGCAGCTGCTAGGTCTGACAGGAGCCTGTCGGTTTATATGCCACAAAGGTGAGCCTCAGTTTATATGCCACAATAGAAGGTCTGTAAGGATGGTAGGACCTCAGCAGAAAAAATAACACGAACATCCATGCTTTACCCACTGTACCCAGGACTTGAACCCAGATCCCTTAGATCAGTAGCCAAGCACACTAACCACTCTGTAATCACTTGGCCACACTGATCAAAGGAACCTGGGTTTGAGCCCCATATAAGACAAGGATGTTTGTGTCATTTTTCTGCTGAGGTCCTGCCATCCTCACAGACCTACTATGGCATATAAACTGACAGGCTCCTGTCAGACCTCTGTGGCAAGCAGTTGCTTGAGGGGTATTTATTTTTATTATAGCACACTTAATTTTTTTTTTATTAAGCTCATAATTCATTTAATTGGGTGATGGAGTAGTTAATTAAACTAAGATATCTGAAAGAAAAGTGAAAGCTAATAGTTGCCTAAATGCAATATGTATCAAAGATTCTTCAAATAATATTTAATTGTAATATCTTGATTATCTGGCCTGAATTCAAGCAAATATTTCAAAGTATAAAGAATACAAATAGATATTACTATATAAATTTATAAATAAAAAAAAAAGTATTGACTGATTTTTAAGCTGTTTTGATTGCAAAATAATTAGGAAGTATTTCCCACCTTCCATGTGTTGATATTAGCATTATTTTTTGTCTAGATGCCTAATTTGATTTTGAATTTTTTTTTGCGACAGATCACTACTTGTGATGACAGTAGGGTACACATGAGGAAAGGTTTTGGGGTTATAGCCTCCCCATTGATAGGGTTGCCATATGTTCTTTTTATCTAGAAATTTGTGTCCTGACATTTTCAAAAGACAAAAATTGCCCTTTTTTGGTATAAAGTTTTTGAAGTTTGGTGAAAAGGCTGCTGTCTGTCAGATGGGATGTAAAGCTGTGGCCCTGTGTGCAGGAGAGCCATACTCTGTGCTTGGTAAAGAACACACTCTTGTAAGAATGTGAAACTAAAATTGTTCATTTTTTAAATTTCTTGTACATATGACTGAAATAATTTACTGTAAATGCGAATTGTGAATGGTAAAGTCATTCTGTTAATGTTTTAAAAGTTGCTATTTTCTGTAATACTCAATATCGTTAATTTAAATGTCAGATAAAAAAAAAAGTGTGCAGTTTGTAAAAAAATGCACAAAATTTTGCCACTACCTATGGATAGATGGAGTTATGAACGTTTACAGCAGTTCTTTTATTTGCAACATAAAGGACAGAGAAAGATTCTAGAAATTCTATTAGTTTATGCAGTCCTCTTCATACAAGGATATGCTCAACCAAGACTGAAGTTATTGCTGATAGAAACATACTGATAAGGTCTTCAACTCCTGTGATGGGGTGTGATGAGAGGGTTTGGTTATGGGGACCCCTGCAAAGGAAAAAGACAAAACAAAGAATTTGTGGTGAAACTTGATTGTTTAAAGGAACAGCCAGGAATTTTGCAGACCACAAATAATCAGCTTCATTTTCTCATTAGAAATTCCTCTCCTTGTTTCTTGTGGGCCAGAACTCAATGTCTGAAAACACTGGGCAACAAATTTTCATAAAAGTCATGCCTCTGAGATAAAAGTAACCATTTCTTGAAGATTTCAAGGTGCTGAGCACAAATATGACAATGAAAATGCAAAATTGTCTACGATTTCTGAGAAATCCTCAATAGTTTCTTATGTAATAGAATAATATTTACATATGACATGTATCAGTAAAACTCCACTTCTACTTCCAACGTTGCTTTGCCCGTCGCTTGTACAAGTGCTCATGATCATCTCTGGCGAGTGGTCCAATAGTAGTCAGCCAACATTGAAGTGAACCAGTTTCCCTGGTATCGTTTCTCCATCACTGTAATGTCCTGGTGAAAACATTCATTGCGTCATCACTAACCATGCCGCAATTGTCGGGGAAGAAGTCTAAGTGGGAATGGAGAAAGTGGATCTTTAAGGACATATTGCAGCCAAGTTTGTGATAAGAGACAATAGGTCCTTAACCTTGTTTCTTGTAGTTGTCTACCCTAACATTCCCGAGGAATTTAGTTGACACCAGACAAAATGTGTCCCAAGCCTTTTCTCGTCACCCTGAAACAGGTTGTTGAACATCTGGTCTCTGAAGAGCTCGTGGATCTGAGGACCCACAAAATTTCCCTCTTTAATTTTCGCTTCGCTGAGTTGAGGGAATTTGTCAGCCAAGTACTTGAAAGCTGATGCAGTCTGGTCCATGGCTTTTACAAAGTTTTTCATCACACCGAGTTTGATGTGTAGGGACAGTAGCAGAATTTTGTGTGTTTCTGCCAGTATTGGGTGTTTTACATTCTTCTCTCCAACCTTCAGAGATTTCTTCTGAGGCCAGTTTCTCTTCACGTAGTGCAAAGTCTTTTCTTGGCTGTCCCATTCACATAAGAAACAGCAGTACTTTGTATATCTCGGCTGCAGACCATCAACATAGCCACTACCTTCATGTCACAACAGATATGCCAACCATACTTGCTGTATTGAAGACTGTTCAACAGCTGTTTTAGGTTGTTGTAGGTTTCTTTCATGTAGACAGCATGTTTAAGTCAATTCAAGTAACTCTGCTTTGGCCTTGGACAGCTCCAGATCGTGAACAAGATAGTTCATTTCTTCATCGGTGAGAATATGTGGTGCAGATGACGCACCATGGCAGTTGTATGGATCACTGAAGGCTGCAGAGAACCCGACATCATTTTGCCTCCCTCCTCATCATCTGAATTGATGGAAAATTCTTTTGGAGGTTTGGGAATGGGAAGGCCTTTGCTGTGCGGAACTGGTCAGAGAGCAGAACGTATATTCGGGTACACTATTTTCCACTTCTTTTTCCTTGTGATGCCTCCAGAAACAGGTGGAACCATGCAGAAATAGCAGTTATTGTGTGATTGCTTGGCTCTCTCCAAATCATAGGAACAGCAAACAGCATCGCCACTTTGGAAGATTTCTTGCACACATACTGCAGCATAAGTGTGGGGCCCAGGCCTTGTCCTGGTCCCCGATCTTGCATCCAAAATAAAACTCGTACGCCGCTTTCACTATTGGAGTGATGGCCCTTTTCTGGCTTGCAAACGTCACTTCCTGTCAAATGTAACAAAATGTATCTGCACTATTAACACAGTTATGAGGCATCAGTACTGCTGGATTAAAACTGCAAGGATCACTTGTGTTGTACTTATGATTCAGGGGTAAATGGGAGTCGCTCAAAAGACTTGCTCACCCTACGAGACGTTGCTTACAACTAATGATTGCATGATCTTTTGTCTGCGATTGTAAAGCCGCAATGTTATGACTCAACTACATTGCATCAGACAATAATGCAATACCTCCAGGGGTTGTGTGTATGGCGGGTTGATGCAATACAATGCAATATGTTGCAATCTGGAGTTTAAAATACAATGTTGCAAAATGGTTACCTATGTATGCAATGCAGACTGAGTCATTTATACATGACCATCTCTGTCTCTCCTAAACAAAAGCCAATCCATAAATTGTATCAATTATTTTTGTGTTCAGCACCCCAAAATTAGTAAAGATTGTCTATTTTCATTTCAAAGCTTTTTGTATGTTGCCCAGTGATGCCTGAGGTTAGCCATGAACTTTGTTCGCATTATATATCCCTGGCAGTTGTGGATGACATCACTTTTTCCATCCTAGTTGCAATTTCTCATGATAAGCCCAACCTGCTGTATGATTGTTAAATAGTGATATTAGAAATATTTCTAGTCTTTTTTTTTTAAATTTCCTATTACTTTGCTGCTATTATATCATTTTCTGCAAGAGAGGAGAAAATTAATTATATTCAGAATAATTTAGTTGAAACTGTGCAAGCTCTATAATGCAAATTTTGTTTATGCCCATTTGAAAACAACTGAAACAATTTTTTGAAGAAATTGTAAAAATAATTAATTCCAAAATGTCGAATTGTGCATCACAAAATTTGAAATGTATGTCAGATATTTTTTGTTTTAAAAATGTTAAAATTACAAGTTTATGATGGTTCACATTAAATAAAACAAAAGAGCTCATGAGTCATTTTTTCAGTCAGTAGGGGACACTGATGGGCTTGAAAAGGCTGCTGTCTGTCAGATGGGATGTAAAGCTGTGGCCCTGTGTGCAGGAGAGCCATACTCTGTGCTTGGTAAAGAACACACTAGATCACCTTGATGGGTGGCTTCCATCTGTGTCCCATGATGGGTGGCTTCCATCTGTGTCCCAACACCTGTCTAGCGAGTCCCCTTCCTCCAACCTCCTTTGAGCCCTCGGGGTCCTTGTGACTTAGCCATTTAGCCCATTGTGTTAAAAAAAAAATGCTGCTCTGAGGTAAAACAAACCCAACACAGTCATTTCTTGCAGGAGTGTGTGTGTGTGGGGGGGGGGGGGGGAAGGAGGGTGCTTGAGATTTTCTGGTACATACTAACTGCTGACCACTGCCTCAAGGAGAGCTAACACACACAAAGTTTGCCTACTGGAACAGCAGCTAGTTCCCTTACTACTATGCTTGCTAATGCCAAATAAATCTTGATTGCTTATGAAGACTGAAAAAAAATTGGAATATCATATATATTAAAATGTTCTGAATAACATTATGCCTTTTTTCGGACAACTGTTAGTCAGTTAGTCAGTATTTGAAATAAGCATAGTAAAAACACATTTTATTTTACATATTGAAAACATATCCTCCTTTGTACTCTATTTTCATCTTCCTTTTAGAATGTTGATATCAACCTTACTCCTTGAGGGCTTAAAAATGTATATTTTCTAAGTAAGCTCCTGAAAGTTAAGCCTAAAGTACATCAACCCTCTCCTCATTAGACTCAAACTTGTCAATCCTCTTCTCATTATAAGTTTCCAGGTAAGCCACTGTAAAGATTTCAAGCTATTCAAATTTAGCGTTTTTGGGTAGATATCAACAAATTATAGAAGTTCTATGCTCCCTGATATTATCTCTATGATACAGAATATAATATTCAATTGCCCCATTGGATCTGAAATAGGAGGATTGGAGATTGGCTCAGTCAGTAGCATTACATACTCATAACTTGATGTTCCCAGGTTTGAGTTCCCACTGCATGCATTGAGATTTACTCCATTAACTTCTGCTGTGGTCTCAGATGGGGATACCAGTGGGCTTGTTAAAGGCTGCCATCTGTTGGATGAACATTGGTCTATTGACCCATGTGTGAGGAGACAATGTGCAGGGGGGGAGGCAGTAGATCCATATGCTCTCCTGTACATATGTCAGTAGACTCATGTGCAGGTGTGTGTGTACTCCTACGCATGGGTCTACTGACCCATGTGCAGGAGAGTCATATATACAAAAGAACATGCTGAATGGCTTGGGTTCCTTCTCATTGGGAAATTTAGCCCATTGTGCGAAAACGTATTGCTCAGAGGTTAAAACAATCCAACAGTTGCAAAATGGTTAAAAAACAGTTTTATAAATGAAATTCTGATATTTAGTAGCTTTTAGAAATTGTGCAGTTCAGTTTTTTTGAGGCCTTATTCCATCAAAATCTGAAATATCAGTTAGTTAAGCAAATTGGAATGAATTGAAATATGTTATTTATGTACTCTATATATTTTTATATATAGTTTTAAACTCAAAGTACTGTTTTAATCTGTCTGTGAACTTTTTCTCAACTTGGTCTGTTATCTTTTCATCAGAGTTTAAAAGTGAATTTCATCTATAATTGTAACTGTTCTTTATTTCAGAATTGTTAAGATAATTTTGATTTTCTTCAGTTTTCATTATTTTTGGTCTTGTTATATATGGTAAAGATATTTGTGAAGTTGAAGGTATCTAATTTTTGTAATTTATGTATATTTTTCAGCCTGTTTGGATTTGTTAAATAGACTCATTGTTCTCTGTAACTTGCATCTCCCTCGGGCAAGTAGTTTATCTGACATAAGAAGCTGCTTATTTATTCTCTTGTTTGAAAAGATTTGTGGGACATCAGTGCCAGGTATGCTTATGCTTTATCTATCTATCTATCTATCTATCTATCTATCTATCTATCTATCTATCTATCTATCTATCTATCTATCTATCTATCTATCTATCTATCTATCTATCTATCTATCTATCTATCTATCTATCTATCTATCTATCTATCTATCTATCTATCTATCTATCTATCTATCTATCTATCTATCTATCTATCTATCTATCTATCTATCTATCTATCTATCTATCTATCTATCTATCTATCTATCTATCTATCTATCTATCTATCTATCTATCTATCTATCTATCTATCTATCTATCTATCTATCTATCTATCTATCTATCTATCTATCTATCTATCTATCTATCTATCTATCTATCTATCTATCTATCTATCTATCTATCTATCTATCTATCTATCTATCTATCTATCTATCTATCTATCTATCTATCTATCTATCTATCTATCTATCTATCTATCTATCTATCTATCTATCTATCTATCTATCTATCTATCTATCTATCTATCTATCTATCTATCTATCTATCTATCTATCTATCTATCTATCTATCTATCTATCTATCTATCTATCTATCTATCTATCTATCTATCTATCTATCTATCTATCTATCTATCTATCTATCTATCTATCTATCTATCTATCTATCTATCTATCTATCTATCTATCTATCTATCTATCTATCTATCTATCTATCTATCTATCTATCTATCTATCTATCTATCTATCTATCTATCTATCTATCTATCTATCTATCTATCTATCTATCTATCTATCTATCTATCTATCTATCTATCTATCTATCTATCTATCTATCTATCTATCTATCTATCTATCTATCTATCTATCTATCTATCTATCTATCTATCTATCTATCTATCTATCTATCTATCTATCTATCTATCTATCTATCTATCTATCTATCTATCTATCTATCTATCTATCTATCTATCTATCTATCTATCTATCTATCTATCTATCTATCTATCTATCTATCTATCTATCTATCTATCTATCTATCTATCTATCTATCTATCTATCTATCTATCTATCTATCTATCTATCTATCTATCTATCTATCTATCTATCTATCTATCTATCTATCTATCTATCTATCTATCTATCTATCTATCTATCTATTATCTATGTGTGGACATCAGTGCCAGGTATGCTATATCTTTATCTATTTATGTGTGTGCAACTAGGATATCTTAGTTTAATTAACTACTCCAAAAATTTTATAGCAACATATATATATAATCCATTAGTAGAAGGTCTGTGAGGATGGTGGGCCTCAGCATCAACAATGCTGAAGCCCACCATCCTCACAGACCTTCTACTATGGATTATATATATATGTTGCTATAAAATTTTTGCAACTCCAAATGATGTGCTGACATTTATGGCAGCATAGAGTGCTTTTGAAAATTAATATCCACAATGCATTTCATTCCCTGGCTTTAGTTGCTTCGTCCAGGAGGTACTGGGCAGCCTTTTATGTTACTATGAATGTCATCATTGACATTGGTGTAGCCGTAGACGAACAACTTACCAGCAGCACCATAAATCATCACCTTGGCTTACAGGAACCAACTTGCCTACTTAAAAATTATAAACTCTCCATCAAACTAAGCAATGTGTTCCAACAACTTGTCACCTTCCCCATTTGGACTTTTCTCCTTCCGAACTCCTATGTATCATCAAAGACCATTATAAATGTGAACTATTGACCATCACCTCTATCGATCTTGTGGCTGTTTATATCGTGGTATGTAAAGCTTGAGTCAATTATAATTGTTGATAATAGATAGCATAAATATTAAAGTGCTTTTAAAGTAAACAGTGGCATAGAGAAATAAAGATATTCTAATTGAATTTAAATTTGAACAGAGCAATACGGTGTTTAGTCATCCCATGGCCAAGTGGTTAGCATGCTTGGCTACTGATCTAAGGGACCTGGGTTCGAGCCTCAGATAAGGCATGGATTTTTGTAATGTCTTTCTGCTGAGGCCCACCATCCTCACAGACCTTCTACTATGGGTTATAAACTGACAGGCTCCTGTCAGATCTCTGGCAAGCAGCTGCTTGAGGGAATATTTATTTTATTATTTTTTTAATACAGTGTTTTATTATGTATTTGAAAATTTTTCAAAATTTAAACATGGTTGATATCACTAGCATTATACATTTCTTTCTTCTCACAACAGTCAGACTGTTGAGTAAAGATGAAAACTGTTGAGTAAAGATGAAAAAAAAATATGCAGTGCTATAATAATGTTGATCATACACTGAAGTGCCATTGAATTAGGGATAGCAACCTGTAACATGTTGGACCACCTCTGGCCCTGATAATGGCCACCACACAATGAGGCAAGGACTCCACAAGCTTGTGTAATGTTCTACAGGTATGGTAACCCATGCATCCTCCAGAGCTGTCCACAATTCTCTCAAGGTTGTCACTGATGGGACACAGGCCCGAATACTCTGCTCGATGGTATCCCAAAGATTTTTGATGTCATTTAAATCTGGGCATCTTGGTGGCTAATTCATTATTTCAAAGTCAGCAGAATGCTCCTGCAACCATGCAACAGCCAACCTGGACTTGTGAGATGAACAGTTGTCTTGCTGGTAGACGCCATCTCCATTGGGATGCATGATGGCCATAAATGGGTGTAAATGGTTAGCCACGAGTTCTACATATCAGGATGCATTGAGAATCATCGGTACATGTACCTAAAGTTCTACAAATGTCCAACTGAAGACACCCCAAGCCTCTGAGCCACCACCACTGTACTGTTCCAACCTGACATGCAGGATCCATGGCTTCATGGGGTTGGTGCCATACCCTCAGTCTCCCATCTGCATGAAGAAGTTTAAATAAGGATTCATCACTCCAGGCTATCCGTTGCCAATTTTTGATGATCCAGTTTCGATGTTCTTTAGCCCGGGCAAGGCGTTGAGCCCGATGTCGTGCCATTAGAAATGGGACTCTCATAGGTCAGCGACTCCCGAAGTCGAAACAATGAAGTGAGCATTGCACGGTCCATGCACTGACTTCCTGGCTGGAACCCATGTTCAGATGGGAGGTGATTTCAAATAATGTATGGCCCCTATCTGTCCGTACAGTGTGGGTCAGATGGTGAAACCCATGATTGTTCTAGGCTGGTTTTCCTTTGCAGTTTATCCGGGTTCTTGTTTTTCCCGCAATTTTCATATTCCCGGAACACTCTTGAAACTGTCGTACAAGAAAATCCAAGTTCGTTGAGAATTTCAGAGATCGAGTGTCCCATCTGTTGGGCACCTACGATCTTCCCTCTGTCAAATGCATCTAAATCCTGTGCCTTTCCCATTACGCTTCTCAAGAAGAATGCTTGGGAAAGCCAAAGTTGACAGCTATATATGATCAGAGTTTCAACCACGCATGAGCAGGACTTGCGGTACTGAATTTGGATAATGTCTCCTACCCCTAATTCAATAGCACTTCAGTGTAGTTATTAATTAATGATTGTCCTTTATTCTACCTCATAGGGAACTATTAAACTTCTAAAAATGCAGTATTGGTCACTTGTAAATTGACAACTAATTATATGTAGTAGTGATTATAAGAGGCTGCTGGTTTAAATGTGGAACCTGGAATAGTGATGCACTATTTCAAGTAATTGGAGGGGTGCATTTCTTTTTAGGGCATTGTCTTGGCACTTGCATTGGTGTAACTGATATATTGCAAAGTAAGTGATTTCAGGGGAGGGTAAAGAGCTGTAGAGTATTGATAAAAAAAAATGTCCACAGAAAAAATTTGAAACAATGTGGGCTTGTATGAAAATTTTGTTGAAAGGGTTGGTAAAGTTATGACACTGCAAACTTAGTTGCAGTCACATTTTCCAAGGGAACAATGAAGTTTTTTCAGCTGTAATTAATTTTACTATAGTATTTTTCTAATGTGTATTATGCATAAAGAATGCTATTAAGAATAGAGAATATTTGATCAACTTGTTTGCAGAATATGCACTGGAAATAGTTTACTATATTGCATGGAGTGGGGAGGATGCATATGTATCTATGCTATGTATCCCTCTGGTGTGCCTGGTTCTGCATGTGGTGAATAGGCATCTGTTTATTTCTCAACAGAGTTAATTTTTCTATATGATGGGGGTGACTGAGAAAAAAAAAGTATAGATGCCTTCACCAGAGACCAGGTACAAATGCCTGTAATCCCTATATACATTAATTATATGTTATTAATTACTATGCCTATTCCAGTTTTTTCTAAACTGTTGGTAGTTGTTAAAAAAAAACTACTGAAATGCAGAACCTTAATATTATAAATAAAATCTCAAGAGCAATCATCCCTATTAAAAGAAAATAAATCTGTTAATATTTTACAGTTACTTGCATTATAATGTGGCATATCTTTGTTAAGTTTAATGAAACAATAGAAAATTTATTTATTGCATGTAGGTTTCACTTGATGGGTTACACAAGAATTTGGTTGATTATATGTTAATTAACATCAAATGGACTAACTATGCTAAGAACATCAGATCCTACAAGGTTAGACAATAAAGTAACTAGACTGATTCTACAAAAAAAAAAGAATCTTTGATCATTAATTGTTAGTGGATATGGCTGCCTCCAAAGTATTCTCCTTCTGACTTAATATGTATTGCAATGTCTGTCATGCCTGGAAATATTGCCAAAAATCATTTTCTGAAAGTCTTTTTTTCAGTATCACTGTCACTTTATCCTGAATGTCTTTAATTGATTTAAAAAGAGAGCTAAAGAGTTTTTCAGTTTTACTTTTTTATTAAATGTAATGTAATACAAGATCAAGTATGGTAAATGTATGGTATGGATCAAGTATGGTAAATGTTCCAACTCTGGTAGTTGTTTTTTTTTTTAGTAAAAAAAATGCCTTTCTGAAAGGAGCTGAGAGTGGGGTGACACATACTGCCATGCAAAGATTCAGCCTTTACTAGCTTATCCTTGACTGGATATATTAGTTCCTTTTTGTACTAACACATCCAGTCATTGAGTGGTTAGGATGTTGGCCTTCTGTGCCAATGATCCCAGGATTGAGTCTAAGCAATGCCTGAAATCATCAAGCTTTGAATTTGAAATTTGCTTAGCATGAAAATGTTGGAAGGAACTGTGAAGCACATGGGACATCTCGGAGAGCATTACAGTGATTTGCTTATCAGAAGGAAATTTATTTGTATAGTTTCGAAAAAGGGGAAACTAGTAGTTGAGCTGTCTGTCATTTGAGAGAGCTTGATTCCACTGAAAGTACAGTTGGACAAGTGAGATAGTATGTAGATGAATTTAGTGATGGTAAAGATAGTAGCTTTTATGGTTCAGATCCAGTATTATATATCTCCATGAGTGAAGGAGTTCTTTTTCAGCCCAGAGTAAAGCATACATATTGGCCATTGCCCACTTTAAAAATTGTTGGAACCAAAATAGTTCTTAATTGACTTTTGTATTATCATTGGTAGAAAAGTTTCATTTGTATAATATTAATATTATGGAAAGCAGAAAAGTAGTCTGTGCAATATCATGCTATGCAAAATATATTAAAATGATGCAAAACGTTTCTGGGTGTATTTGCTCTTACACATTTTTTGCTAGATGAGTGGTGGCCAAACAAGTTGGACCTTTTCACCCCTGGAATTGAGAAATGGTGTGGTTATAACTATAATATATATATAACCTAAGTCTACGTATAATGGTGGAGTGAGCTTAATCTCTCACTAGCTATCTTATCCTTAAATAAATAATAAATAAATACCCCCTCAAGCAGCTGCTTGTCACAGAGGCCTGACAGGAGCCTGTCAGTTTATATGCCATAGTAGGTCTGAGAGGATGGCAGGACCTCAGCAGAAAAACGACACACACATTCATGCCTTACCCGGGGCTCGAACCCAGGTTCCTTAGATCAATAGTCAAGTGCGCTAACCACGCGGCCATAGAAAATGTTAGTTTAAAAAAGTCTTAATTTTTGCATGAGAGCTTACTTTTACCTAGTGTATTTTCTTCTTCAGATAGAACTGGAAAAATAAAAACTTTCTTTAATCATTAGTGTAAAGCCCTAATTTAAATTGCTAATTATACTTGTGTATTTACAATATTTAGATATTATACAAGAACCAAAAAGCCTTGAAGATGAAGCTCACAATGTTCAAGCCATCATAGATACAATTTCACTTGACATCTTGGCCATCTCCTTATCACATATTACTGGAGAAGATGTTGTTTCCCAAAATGTGACTGCCATTCACAATCTGTTGGAGATTTTAGAGGGTTTCCTGTTGTTCATGCACAATACTTCTAATGTTGGGGAAAACTATGGAAGTAAGTATTTTATTATGAAGTCCAATTTTTCCTAAAGATCTATATATATTTGCTTTTCTATTTAACACTATAAGATATTTTCTTAGAATTGTCTAACAGGAATGCTAGTGATGCTCTTCTAGGATATGATTACATTAATGAAAGATTTTGTAGAGTTAAGTTTCAAACTGGGATTGAAGAATTGAATGTTGTCTGTTATTATTTCCCCACTGAGAACTTTGATGATAAAGAGAAAGATGAGTTTTAGTAACTTCAGGATATTTTGAATTCTGTCAAGAAAGGAAATATTACTGTGATAGATGTTTGAAACTTGGGCAGATTCTTGAGAAATATTTAAGTGAAAATATTTGGTCCATTCATCTCCTACCACTTCTGAACTCTTATTGTTCTTCATGAAGTAGTCCATTAACCAAATTCTTAAACTAAGTAGAATCATGCAAAAAACTGAAAACCATGTCTTAAAAACTGAATTATACCTGGTGGATTTTGTTTTTGAACTGTGTTCAGTCAAAAAAAAAATGAACCCTAGAACTTTTTTGTCAAATGTCTAATGATAGGAAATAGGACATGTTATATACCAAATTAAATAGCATTTAATTTTGGATTTTATGCAAGTGAAATATTTAATGAAAATGAGAAGGGCATTAATTTTAATAGGACATTTTGAGAGTGATGTAGTAAAAAAGGATCAGAGAGTTAAAAAGCTTGAAATTATGTTAAAAGTAGCTTTGGAATTTTTTATTTTCATAAAAACTTAAATTTCTCTTGTTACACTAATTGCTGTACAATTAATTTTTGAACAAATATGCACACTTGGAAAATACTTTTTGTGGTTTTGCAGGATAAGAGTTAATGGCAGTTGACAACTCCTATTGTCTTCATTTAAAATATAGTATTTCACAATTTAACTATTTCCCAAGTAATAGACTGTTTATCATTAATAATTTGATGCAATGCTGAAACAAATATGTAGCAAATGTTTCATTTAAAGTTAAAAAACCTTAACTGGCATAGTGGTTAAGGGAGCTTGCAGCAAGGCAAACTTTGTATGCTATGTTAGCTCTAACTGAAGCAGTGGTCAGCAGTGACTTCAGTCTTAATAGGGCATGTCTTTGTATGAGAAGACCTGTAAAAGCTTAGAGTAGCTTCTAGGATTCTTCTATCTTTATGTCCAAATGGGAAGGGGGCAATATTTGTAAAATTATGTGCTCTAGGTCAGTGCTTCTCAAACTATCTGATGTGGTGGACTGATGCACTTGGAGCTTCTGACCACATGTTGCTTCAAGAAACAAGATATGTCTATGCACATGATACTCTCCTCACCCCACATGATATGAAGTCATCTGGAGTGTTGGAATGTATACAAGTGGTGGTATGGCATATCAGTGTTGTGCTTCTGGGAACATTTTCTGTCTTTCCTGGCAGGTTGCTGCAAACAAACCAGCATCAATCCACTGACTTCACTTTGTGAAGCACTATTCTACGTAATATTAGAGTATCCATCCTGGATTTAAGTTAATTTTACCTCTGGTATTTTTTAATCTTATACAATGTTATGGAAAATTAAATTTGATTTTAATACTGTTACATTGTGAACTCTCATACTTTTGGGATGGCAATTACTGTCTAAAGTATTTACAGGAAGTTATCAAAGTATGTGATAACTTTACATGATTTATTAGCCCTTGCCCAGTCCCACCTGAAAAACTGATTTGCATCTGGAGGTCCAGCAAATTTTTTCACTGTGACATCCAAAGCAAAATTAACTTTAGAACTGTTTTGCCAAATAATTAATGAAAGGAATTATGGCAAGTTATATGCCAAATAAATCAGCATTTAATTCTGGATTTTTCTGAAAATATAATATTTTACAAAAAAAAAAGTTTTATTTTGATAGGACTTTTTTAGAGTCGTGTAGTAAAAAAATGCATCTGGCAACAAGAATAAAAAATTATTTAAAGAAAACTAATAGACAGAAATGATTAGCTTTTCTATTCATGTGCATTATATTTATTTCTAAATAACAAAAAAATTAATTTTCTTGTTTCAAGTAAATATATCTCCCATTTTGTAATAATTTTCTTTGTACCATACTTTGAGAAAATTCCAGGCTTTTAACCAATTGTGCTGAGTAAGATAAACAAGAAAACTTTACAATTTAAAAGAAAAATAGCCAACAGAAATAGGTCATGTTATATACCAAATTAAACAGAATTTAATTCCAAATTTTATGGAGATAATATTAATTTTAATAAGACATTTTCACTGTAATATAGTGAAAAAATAGAATGGACTATAAATAAATATAAGATTTAATGATGGAAACATGTTGAATAAAAACTGTTAAATTATGTATTAATTGAAAGTAAAATTCTACCCAAATAATAGTATGTGTACCTGAAGCATTATTTTAATTTCTTTTAATGATTCTTTTCATTATTGTGGTATATTTTAAAGCACAGGCTAATGTTATACAAGGTGACTTGGATTGCTCACATCAATGGGTTTTTCTGTCCTGTTTATGAAATGGAGGAACACTTTCTTAGGGTTTTTTCACTATACATTTAAATTTTGTTTTTTTTGGCTAAGTGCCAGAAAGTTAGTGCACCAAAGTAAAAAAAAACAAACAAACTTATATTGTCAGAGAGATGCAGACAAGTTACTCTGTGGTGGTGGTGGTGGTGGTGGGGGATTATACTGAAATTGCTCTCCAACAGAAGGACTGATTTCTAATTTTCTATGCAAAATCCTTTTTGCTTCCATATCCAAGACCTTATTAATTTTCAGGAATTTCAGTTAATGATACAAGATCAAAGTTTTTTTACTGGAAAACGAAGAAATAATAAAATGAAAATTAATATGGAAACTAATGCGATGCTAAATAAAATATCCATAACAAGTTGTAAGCTGGCCATCTGATATAGCATCACTCCAAAAAATCAATAGATAGATGAATAATTTATGGAAATAAAATAAATCTACTGAAATGAAAACTAAGGTGTAAATGTAAAAGAAAGTAAACACACTAACTTTACAAAGGGTATCTGATATACTGGAATTACACTTCTCTTATGCAGTGGGCCGTAACCAGTCTTGGAGCCTAAGAAGGATGTTTTTTTTTATAGTTTCAATTTGAAGAATGGGAAAGACTCGTAGAATTGTGGGATAAATGATAAAAAATAATCTAGGAATACTGAAATAGGTTTAAGGCAGAAAAGAGTTAAAAATGGGAAAAAACAAAACTAAAAAATGACGAAAAAGACTTCGTAATTACTTCCAAAATCTCCTGTTTTTAAAAATAGCAGTTTTTGTTAATTTTCTGGAGATTTTCAGAACTTTAAGAAAAAATTTGTTGATAATAGTTAAAATCGAATTTGTGAACTTAAATCAAGTAATTGCTTCAATACAGTTACCATACACTAACAAACAAATTGGCAATGCAATTTAGTGTTTCTAAAATATGGTGATCAGATGGCTTTATCAAATTATTTATATAGAAGGTTAATAAAATATGCATAAAATGTAGAAAGATATTAGTTTTCAAGCTTGAATTATATATTTAAAAAAAAATATGTAAAAAAATTTCAAACAGCAATTAAAAAAAAAGAAGTTTCATGTTAAATTGAAATTTTAATTCTCTATGACATTGTTAAATGTTTTAAGCACTTCAACAAATGTTCTATGCTATCAAGTATCAAAAGTTGTTAAGGAGAATTTATGTACCATATTGCAGAGGATGGGTACTAAGAGGAGCTTCTGGGATGCTAGTGAGTGACAAGTTTATTCTTCGATGTTCTTGCTGACAAGTCATGACTCAGTAGAATTTCAAAGAGGTGATGAGGAATGCTAATAATTCATCAAGGTTTAGTAAAGGGAATAACCAATATTCTTTTGGTAGCATAGAGTGCTTAAAACATTTAACAGTGTCACAGAGAATTAAAGATTTCAATTTAATATTTTTACTGCACTGTGAACCTCTACTCTAATTTTCAAAGTTTCACATGTTATAAAAAAAAGTATATTGATATCTTTGAATTCTCGTCGCAGAATCTGTCAACATCTATGTTCAACAGTGACCTGGAAGGGTTAGTAATAATTAATAATAGGTAGGAAAATGAAATCTGAATTGATAAAGATCTTCCTAATAGCACTGTATTTTTTTTTAAATAGAAACAAACATGACCCAATGCACCTGAATGTCATTCTTGATGAATTTGTTTCTGCCATGACTTTAATTTTTTAGGCAGTAATTCATTGTCTACATCTCAATCTGAATAGGTTCATGATTGTTTCTACTCTACCAATGGGGTACTAATCCATATAATAATAATAATAATAATAAATTTATTCAAACCAATTTATGAACATAATATAATCATGCCACATCCACTTAAGAACCTTGTTTGTGGATGTATATAAACAAAATTTACAACAATTAAGTTCCAATAGAGTTCAGTAAAATAATACATCGGGGTCTTTAATAGTAAATAACTAATTTTAGTTTTTTTTTTAAATCTTTACAATATTATTTAGTGTTTTTATTTCACTATTTAATTGATTATACAGTCTAGGGCCAATGTATGTAATACTCTGTTTTGAATTTTGTTTGAAATATTCTAGGCATCACAATTTTGTTACAATTATTTCTCGTATAGTAAGATAACGTAATAGTAGTGTAATCAGTAAAAAGTTGGAAAATGTAAATTAAAATTCTAAAAACATATATTAAATTCCAAAAATAAAGGTGGAGTATGTGGTAACCTATTTCTTTTTATCATTATTCTCACAATATATTTTTGTAGCACAAAAATTTTTGCAGGTTTAACCTGTTTAACATGGTTTTTCCATCCCCACACAGGAAGTGCATATTGTAAATAAGATTGTACACATGCAAAATAAAATATTTTTGAAGTTTCAATATTCAAAAAATCTTAAAATGAAGAATCTGTTAATAGCAGATTTTAATTTTTGAGCCACATGATTTATATGTCTGCTCCAATGTAAATTATTATCAATATAAACACCTAGATATTTTACTTCTGACACCTCTGATATCTCTAGACATGAACAAGTAAATAAATTGGTACAATTTACAGAATAATATGTAATCACATGTTCTAGGGTTGATTTAGTTGAAAGTGAAAAATTTATAAACTTTGCCCTATCTAAATTCAAAATCAATTTATTTTTCTTTAACCATTTATGTAATATAAGCATTTGTGCAGTTTAATATTTGGTCATTATCATCAGTTACATATAATACAGTATCATCTGCAAATGCAATAACATCTCTAAAATTTTTTATATCAAATATGTAATTAATAAAACATTTAAACAATATAGGACCAAGTACTGATCCCTGAGTCACACCAAATTTTATAGGTTTCAATTCATTAATAATATTAAGTTTCACCATTTGTTTTCTGTTTGTCAAGTAAGATGCTATCCATGTGTTATAATATTAACATAACAGGAATCTATATAACTCTCAGTAAAATCTTATGATCCACTAAATCAAATGCTTTCTTCAAATCTAAAAATATAGCCAACACTTTCTTTTTATTAAATGCATTAAGAACATTATTATGCAAATAGATAGAGACTCTAAAGTACCTTTCTTATTTTGAAAACCAAACTTTTTATCATGTGGAATTTTTGACAAAGAATAACATTATACAAGTCTATGTTTAAAATGTTTTTCTAAAACCTTTGAAAAGATGGATAAAACAGAAATTGTTCTGAAATTATTTATATTCTAACTATTTCCACCTTTAAGCATTAAAGAAATTTTCAAAATATCAGAAAATTGCCCATCTGCAAAAGACAAATTGCACAAAACATAAAATTTTCAAAACATAAGGAGCCATGACTTCAAAGAATAAGTTCTAATTGAATTATATTCAAGAGAATTACAATTTTTAAAGAAAGTAAAATCAAATTTAATTTGTGAATATTAGTTGGCACCAAAATCATGCTGTTCTAACTCTTCTTGTATCCACACTCGAAAGGGATCATTAATTGCTATTTGTCTATTTAAATCTATTGCACAAGTAGAAAAATATCATTTAAAGTACTGACCAACAAGAAAGGATCACTTTGAAAATCATTTTCTGTATCATTATAAACAATTTTATCAGTAATTTTACTAGCAAATGCTTTGTTAGTTAGCTCATTTAAAATGTTCCATTTTTCTCTTCATGTCATTACCAGCAGATGCTAATCTTCCCTTATAATAATCCAATTTAGCTTTCTTTAACATCAGTAACATTGTTTCTATATGTTTTATAATCATTCAGATTACACTGCTTCCACCCATCTTATATACATTTTCTTCCTCTCTTGAATTGCTTCCAATTTGAATATCATCCAGGGTTTGATTTTTTTTTTTCTTCCTGTTTGTCAATTTTGCTTTCATCTTAGAGCTATCTTCACATTGTTTTAATTTATCCATGAGTATCTTGAAAGACAAACATTGAATATGTTGTATAGAGTAGACCAGTGGTTCTGAACCTTTTATGCTTCACATACCCCATGAAAATGTGTATGTAACTGGCTTACCCCTTGTAGAGATAGATAAAACTATAGTTATAGTATAACAATGGGAATAAAATAAAACACTGACTTTGTTACTAGATCTAGTGACTTTTGAGCTCTCACGGCGTACCCCAAAATATTTTACCGTGTACCCCATGTTGAGAACCCCTAGAGTAGACCAATCAATAAGTTCCACTTTATGAAGCATATCATTGTAATTTAAGTATTCCTTATATATGAACCCATTCTGGCTTGCTGATGAACAACTGTTTTTCCAATATAAATCCAAGGCAAGGGTTTACTAATGTCAAGTTCAATTATGTAGGATTTCAAAGTACAATGTAGATCAGACTTAATATAAATATTATCCAAACATGAGCTTGTTAAAGACCTAATATGCTATTAATGCAAGATAAAAATTCAAAACTTTCCAAGGCATCCTTAGATAATGTTGAACTATTTCCTGTTTTTCAATATATCAATATTCATATTCCCAATAATAATTAAATTTTTATTTTTAATTGTAAGTAAATTTTGAAATCCTCAATTTTAGAACTGATAGATCTGTAAAGAGCAAGCACTGTCCATTTCAACTTATCATCAATATGTACATCAATGCTAACAGAGTCTGTATTAAGATAGCTAAATTTCAATATTTTCCACTTTATAATTTTTTAAAACTAAAACATCTGTCCCTCCTGACTTATTTGTTAATCTACAGTTCCAGTAAACAATATAATCATCCAAACAATATAAATCTGTTTCATCTGGTTTAATCCATATCTCAGTCAAAACAATTAAAGAACAATGATACAAATTCAAATTAAGTAAAAGTAAATCAAAGTTCTTCTTTGGACTTCTAATGTTTAAATGAATACTGAAGTCAACCATCAGATCATAATTGGATATATCATCCAGATCCAAAAATATTACATTCAACACAGTCCATGCTTAAATAACATGTATTCAAAAATTAAGCAATTTACTCTCGCTATCTATAAAAACAGCTTGAGCCTCATCTGTAGTTCTAAGATAAATCCTTCCATTCTTTGTCCAAACACTTTTATTTTTATTTTTCTGATTTGTCATTTCTTTTGTCAAATGTTCATTGATATGCATTGGTGAATCATCATCTACCTCAAATATTTCGCTTTGCATTAACCTTTTAGATTTTCTTTTAGCTAACCAATGAATTCTAATAGCAGTAGTTTCAAATTCAATAATAATTAAATTTGATTTATTGGAGTGTATTGACTGTAGCTGATATATATTTTTAAGATTTTTATCACTGTGTTTTTCTATTTCTAAAGCCTTAACAAGTTTACCCAAAACAAGTTGCAAGTCATTGTCTAGAGCAGTGGTTCTCAACCTTTTATGCTTCACATACTCCCTGAAAATGTGTATATAACTGGTGTACCCCTTGTATAGATAGACAAAACTATAGTTATAGTATAACAATGGGAATAAAATAAAACATATATATAATATATATCTAGCAACTTTTGAGCTCTTATGGCATACCCCAAAAAATTTTACCACATACCAACCCCTAGTCTAGAGCCTTAGGAAGGCCAGTTTTATCTATAATCTATTCAGTGTATTATGCTCAATCTCAATTAATTTGCTATTCATCTGAATCACTTCACCCTTTAGCTACCTATTTTTTTTTATTACTAATTCATTTACAATTTTCATTTGTTCATTGTAATCTGCTGTCAATTTCTCATGCTCCTTTAAAAATTCATCAAATTTGCTGCAACAATAATTTACTGATTTCTCTAATTCTATTTCATGTTTGCAAATTTATTCCTTCAGCTTTTGAAATACAATAAAAAAATTCAACTTTTAATTTCAAGATATTTTCAAGGAAGTAATTGTATTCAAGTAATTGGAATCAATATTACTTTGAAGATCATCTAAGGTAGGGCTGGCACCAGATGACTCCACATGTACATTAGTATCTTTAGTGATACTGGAATCCATATTGACATCCAATTCAAGCAGCTTAGATTTTTCTTTACACTTAGAACATATTCACCTACTATGCTTGTCAATCATCATCGCTCTAAATGCTGCATTTCTCGTTCCAATACAATCAATGAAAAAATGTTCTACATTTACCAAAACACTGAAGAAATTTTTTTTCCCCTCAACCTGTAAGTCACAAGTACACCTCACTGAAGCCATATTGCCAAAAATTGTGCTACTATGAATATTGTAGAAACTACCTTCATGGTATGTTCCATCTTGTTTCTGGTCAAGGTATGTTGTGGATGTTTTTTTTTAACTGCTAAAACTCTAATTTTGAATTCTTTTTGGGAGGAACTGTATCAGTAATTCCTGTGATAAAATTCTTGCTTAAATTGGAGGATAAAAAACCTATTTTGGTCCTGAATATTCAAATTCATAGATTTGGTAATTGTATTTCTTAGATCTGGTAAATCATAGATTTGGTAATTATTCTTATAGTCTATCATTGTGCAGTGCTTTTTACTTTAACACCACTAGAAGACCTTGCTGGAAAAATTAAACTTTGAACAACAAAGAACGTTTTTTCATATAGAGCCAGTTTAGACTTACCACTCTTAACCATGAATATGGTGTAGTTGCTTGTCATCCATTGATTTAATCTTCCCAAATTTGTGACTGTTGCAGGGCTTATGTAAAAACTTTCTTTATGTAATTTTCAACTTTAATTTCATTTGCTGAAAAGAAACTACTATATTGTTTACTTGTGTATGATATTTGCTGGCAATGCTTTTTAATCGTTTCTCACAAAAGCTAGTAAACTATGCATTTTATATATAAAAAGTTTTTCTCTTACTCATCTTCATGTAAAAGAAGTGATGTGCATTATTTTCCTTGACAATTTTAACCCTATTCGTTTTTCTATTATTCCTCTCAGAAGATCATGGACAAACTGATAAATCAAGTCTTTCAAGGAAGATTGGCTGCAGTAAGAAACAACCTCATGGGATAAGGTGAGTGAAAAACATAGCTATAAAAATATATTTAGTTATGACAATGCATGCCAGTCTAATGGAAGTTCTAAATGAATATTATAGGTAAATATTAAATAAAAATATAACCCAGCTTCATGGTGCCTGTAAGAAAATTTCAGCTCATCCTAATCTTAGTTGAGTGCTGCTGAACTTATCAAACTAAACTAGGAAATCTTGAAAATTGTACCATTTTTCTTATAGCAGTCTCATTTATCATATGAAAGAGATAAAAATTGAACCTCAATGTTTTGTGTTATACCAATGACATGTGCTGACTTCATTAAAATTTTAATTAGTGCAAAATATTGCTGGTATGTGAGATTGCACAAATTGAGAACTCGATTCAGACTTCAGCTACTGTAAATGTTAGTGTTTATCTTCTTTGACACAAAGGAAGCAAACACTTCTTATATATATATATAATAGTTTTGAAATACCCATGAATCTGCTTTAATATTTTCATTATTGGGTCATTGAAACAGGGAAATTGTGAGAGGGTTTACCTGAATATCTATAAGAGTTAGCATTTTTGATTGATATACTTAGGTCTTGTGAAGATTGCAAGGTAAAGAGAAGATCCTATCTGAAATGTTTCTAATGTAAAATTATTTGACGTTTGATGTGGACTATTTAATTCACATGAATCTTAGCTGTTACATTTAACCTTTCGAAGACGGTTGGTACAGCAGTTGTACCAGTGAGAAAACTTGGCAAAAAGACAACTCTGGTACAGCAGTTGTACCAGCTACTTCTTTCCCCCAAGTATAAGGTTGGAAGGCAGCTAATCCGATAATGACAGGGAGTAGCGTCTCTGTCGTGAGAAGAGAGGGAGTATGGGTCAGAGCTGAGAAGAGGGTAAAGGTCACACTAATTGCTTTTCTCCATGTCAGTTGCCTATTCAGCTCAACAAATTTTTCTTTCTATCTGTATAAATTTATCGTTTTCAAAATGGCAAACATAAGAAAGTTCTGATAGATGAAGAAATCCTAAGGCAGTTGCAGAGGGATGAAATATTTGTTGATTCTGATTGCGAATTTGATGAAATTTTAGGGTTGAATGTGTAACTATATTTTTAAAATCTAATTATTTTTGTTACAAATGTCACTGTTTATTATTACTGATAAACGTTGCAATTGGTCAAACTAATAAGGTTTGACTGTTGTGACTATATTTCCATACCAATGTTTCATGAGTTGTCTAATGTGGATCACTGATTTATATTAGTTACAAGCATATGTTCAGTGCCATATCTAAAAGGAGGGAGAACATGGATGCCATGCTTCCCTGCCCCCTTTGTGAGTATTACTAAGGGTAATGGAGGCTGTAAATTATTAAAGTTGTGTATATTTCATGCCATTTTAAAGACCTAAAACGGAGGACAAACTGTTATACTGCAATGAGAATCTAGTCTCTTGCCCCCCCCCCTACTCTTTTTCTGCCTGGATTAAGTTTCTAGCCTCCCTCTGTCCCCCATTAATTTTTTTTTCTATATGGGCCTTGATATGTTATAAATATAATATCTGAGCATCCATGCTATCACATAATTCTCAAGATGAAAACATTTTTTCCTTATAATTCCCAGGTATTTATTTTAGCAAAGATCAATCTAAAGGATGGATTTTGATGTTATGGATCACACGTGGAAACAAACTGAGGGGATCCTAATGGGATCGCCGCTATCGGGACTCATGGCGGACGTCGTCATACGCCACATTGAACAAACTGCATTGGCAAGATGTGATCTAGTACCATCTTTATATCTGAGATACGTTGACGGTATTTTGATTTTTTTGGCCCCATCCACTTGAAAATTTTAAACAGTTAGTTGTATTCAACTCTATAATGCCCTCAATAAAGTTTACCCATGAGCAAGAAGTAAATAGACAATTACCCTTTTTTGGATATTATGATAACAAGGAAAGAAACTTACTGCAAAACTACAGTGTACAGGAAAAAAACCCATATACCTAATTACATTCCATTTAATTCAGCACATCCGATGAGATATAAAAAAAGCTTCAATTCTTCCACATTATATTAGGGTGCAAAGCTATTGTTCGGAGCAAAAGACATTCGAACAAGAAATCGAATACATCACACAAAAAGCTGGAGAAGTGGGGTACCCCAAAAGAATATTAGATAAATGGCAGAAAAACGCAAAATTCATAGTAATTAAAGAAACCCAAATTATTGGAACACAACCACAACAAACGGTAAAATAGCTTCCCTTACATTAAACATGTTATGGATATGATGCAAAATATTTTAAGCAATTATGATTTTACATTACCGGTTAAAACTACAACTACAATTAAAAATTTAGTAATTAATGACAGAGATAGGAAATTACCTACAGGTGGTGGGGGGTGGGGGTTCAAGTTAACATCCCAGATCCGGAAGGAAAATTAAAAGGAAAGAACAGTTATATTGGGAAGACATATAGGCAATATGAAGTAAGAATGAATGAACACAAAGCAGATATTCAAAAAGAGCAACTTAATACAGCTTTAGCACAGAAGATAATAGAAAATAGCATTAAAATGGGAAAAATCAATTATAAAGCATTAGCTGCCCCACAAAATAAATTCCAATTAGCATATGCAGAAAAATTATACTTTCATAGTTATAGTAACACAATCTAATAATGTCATCACCCCGATGTAACAGAAGATTCCATCTGCATGGAATCTTCTGTTACAGCAGAAGAAAAGTGCAGAAACACTTGCGCATAGGGACGTAAATGATGACGCAACAGAAGACACGCATATAAGGCAACACACCACGGTATGTGATCAGAGCCTGAGGAAGCCGCCAAACGGGAGGCGTGCGAAACGCGTCGCTCTATGATGATGGGAAAGTGAGAATAACTCCTATGTGGGGAGTTGAAATGAGCCAAGTATGATAGTTTTTAATGGTTTTTAAAGGTTTTTAAAGTTTTAATGGCTGTTGTTAGAAGAAGTCTGAGTAAGATAGTGCCGCTGCGGCCAGTGCAGGGCAGCGAGTACGAAATTAGAGAAAAATTGTGATACCAGCAAATACAGATACCAGCAAATACAAGCAGTTAAAAAGTAAACCACTTCGAAGAAAGCAGATAATAGCAATACGATTGTAATATTATTGCGACGGACATTAACAACTCAAGTCCGAGGAATTCCCTAATAAGAGCTAGGGGAAATCTGCTATTGTCACCATTGATGAGATAACAGGACTGACAACATAAATCTTCAGTGGAAATCTGATGTGTTTAACCATCACTGCTGATATCGACGATGTAACAGGACTGGTAGCATGTGTTAGAAACCACAACAGTATTGTCGAAACGAACAGATTAACATCAAATGATGCAGTTGTTCCAGCCTTTTGCAAGTCTGTGGTAATATTGCCTTTTGTATTTACAAACTAGTACTCTTTAAGATAGGTTAAAGAAAGTATTTAGTTGGTAGTATATAAGGAATGTATAGTGAGATCTGAGATTTAAGATAATATAGATAATGTCCTCGCCCTGAATTTCATGAGCGACATATTGTCATGCTCAGAGTTATGTATACAACAAATGTAATACTCAATGCGGTGCACTGGTGAATCGTAGCAGAATAGGACTTATTGTACAGTATTTATTTGTGATTTATTAAAATAGTTTGATTCTACTGTGCCTCATAATATTTAGAATAAAAGAGGATGGTAGCAAAAAAAATATATATATTTATATTTTATGTACACATATTTGTGAGAAAATATTTTAAAAATGGAGAGAAATTATGGAAAACTGAAAAACAGGAAGAATGATATACCAAAATGTATTCTGGCTTTTGTAACGCTCCAAATAAATGCAATAATGCTTTAAAGTTTTATCCAATTAGTTTTATGCTCCGGATAGCTGATACGGGCGCCAGGCAATAATTAACAAATTGCCACAAAAAGTAGACTAAGTTTAAAGTAGGGTTCAAAATGCCATTGAGCGTTAATGAGTAAGAATCAAGAAATGATTGTCAAAATACCATTAATCTAAATTTGCTTTGCTCAAGAGAAAAAAATTGTACGGACTCAAAAGGTTTAAAATAACAAACAGATTTATTTCCAAAATAGTTCAACTCACCAAGACATCAATGAAGAAGATACAACTCCAACTCCTGTGCTACACGCACTGTTCTTGGTGCTATGCACCTTGTGCTTGTGCACTTGCTTGTGCTTAGTGCTTCTGCACGAACTATCCACTGTGACTTTCAGGTCACCAGTTTAAAACAAGAGCTGGATGCATGTCGGGAAAGACATTAACATAAAATGACGAACGGCGCAAGCTATGACGCAAGAGGGGGCATGTCCTTGGCATGCGTTTTAGCGGGACCGTCGGAAGATCGGAGTTGTGCATGCGCAACTCACAACTCTTGGAAATGAGCGCTGTGATGCCAAAAAGGAAATAAAAATCCCCAAAATGATAAATATAACGTAAATTAAACAAAACTGGTTAAGGTAAAGCAAAAGTGAACGATGGGGCATCACACTTTCCCGGACTTGGCTCAATAATAATCCCCCCTCCCACACACCAACATATTTATACCTAGTTAAAAGTTACATCTTATTTCAGTGATGCTATTCGTTTTGAAAGTCATAAAAGGATCTGGGTTCGAGTCCCGGATGTTCGTGTCATTTTTCTGCTGAGGTCCCGCCATTCTCACAGACCTTCTACTATGGCATGTAAACTGACAGGTTCATGTCAGACTTGTGGCAAGCAGCTGCTTGAGGGATATTTTTTTTTTAAGACAGTAAACATTATATTAGATGGTTAAAATATTTGAAAATTTCAGTGTTATACCAATGGTAGCATATTTTCAGAAGCAAGGGCAGATCTAGTGGGAGGGGGGAGAGAGAGCCATGTCCCCCTTTTAGAATGTTAATGATGGTAAAAAGGGCAAAAAATGATGAAACTTATTTATATTTCATGCATTCTTGAAGATTTTTTTAAAGACCTGTAAAAGGAAGGGAGAAATGTTATACTGCATTGAAAATCCAGTCTCTTGTGCCCCCCCCCCCCCCCCCCCGTTTTTCTTCTTTTTTTTTCTGTATCCAGGATTGTTCAAACTTTAAAAGTTTAATTAATTAACCTTTAATAAGCTCTTTATGGACAATATAATGGAATAATAATATTGTATATATTATGGAATAATAATATTGTATATATTATGGAATAATAATATTGTATATATATTATGGAATATAATATCTATAAACTTTCTAACATCTTTTTTTTCTGCAATGTTTTTATCTGCATTGTTTCTGAATATTCAAAAAAAATTGCAAAAACTAAAATTATATGTCTTATCAAAATTATTTGACCCAAATTGTTATTATTAACGTTTAATTTATTTTCGACACTTAAGACATACGAGACTTTGAACTTTTCGTTCAGAAACATTCTAAATCTTATGTTATTTTGACCAGCATCTGTACATAACTGGCTATGGGAAGTTAGTTGGAGGAGGGGAGAGAAAGCATTGCAGGTCTATTGGTTCTTCCCTGCTTGCCACCCATGGTGAGTGGAGAGGGCTATAAACCATTTGTCTGCGAGACAATACTGCTGGTGGGGATGGAATTTGACGGGAATCTGCTGTTCTTTTAGGTTAGAAACTTGGCAAGACAGCCATCTCCAAAAGGTTAAGGAAAAGTGAAAAACATTCAGAAGGGTCTTGTGTGAATTAAATAGTATTAAACTAGCTGTGATTCTTCATTTCTTAAGTTTGATGTGGAATTTTCGTCATGAGAATGCACATGAATAAACTAGTACTATTTTGCTTGTTGTAAGCATTTTTTTCTGCAGATGAAATCCATTTGCTTTTGTAAAAAAAAATTGCCAAGTGTTGCAGAATAAATTCCAGATTGGGTTTTGGGATTTTTCACCCCCCCCCCCCCCCCTCCCTTACAAAACACATATCATGCCAGTGATCTGATTGAAATTTGTTTCTTTCCAAACTCGATTTTTGCAAATTTATGGGAACCTGATACTGTCATGATTACAGTTCTCAGTAGTACCTAAGTAGGTGGGCAAACATTTTCAGTGATAAATCTCTTTAATCATCATTCAGTTTTGACTGAAGATCGTTTGCATCAGTGGCCTATTACCTTTGGTAAACCATACATTTAAGTACATTACATGATTTTAATTTAGATATCAAGTTTATTATATACACTGAACCCATCCACAAACCAGCCCTATTATACTACAATAATGCAGCCAGCTGAAAACCCATTGCTGGCTATAAATAGGTTTATGCTGATATAAATAGGCTGGTTATAGATAGGCTTATAGCCAGCAAGGGGCTATAAATAGGCCCCTTGCTATATAGTGTACCTGTGACTGTTATGATGGGTAACATAAGACCTGAGTGAGTTTGATCATGGGTCATAGTCGGTGTAAAGAAATGGGGTCTCTATATCTGCAACTGCAGAATGCCTGGGAGTTCCACATTTGACCATCACATGTGTACCACAGGACTACATCAAAAATGGGAAAGCTTGCAGCTGCTGGGAAAAATGTGGCTGTAACTGGTCCATTGATGTTTGAGGTGAGTGCTGCCTCTCCTGTATCAGAATGGAGGTCCACAGTGCAGATGATAATGTGTGTTCAATTATGGAGCACTTACAAAGGTTTGTGCAAAGACCATTCAGTGTACAATGGAATGACTGAACTATGGCAGCTGATGCCCACATTGAATACCCTTGTTAACAGCATGCCACCAGGCTATCAGGCTGCAGTGGGTGAAGGGACATTGTACTGTGGAAGACTGGAAATGGATAGCTTGATCTGACAAATAAAGGTTCCAACTACAACATGCTGATGGGAGCTTGCACGTGTGGCATAGATCACATTAGGCCATGGACCCTAACTGTTGAGTTGGGGTCTTACAGGCTGGTGTGGGTGATATAATGTTCTGGGGCATGTTTACATGGACCCCCTTGAGAGCCTCTTGTACCTATTAAGACCACCATCATCGCACAAGGCTTACTTTCTAATCACCTACACCCTTTCATGGCTATCCATTTTCTACAGCAGAATGCCTTCTTTCAACAAGACAATGCTCGTCTCATCACTCCCATTTGATGAAGGACTGGTTGGAAGATCATTCCAGTGAGTTCCAAACCTCAAATGGGTCCTCTCGCAGATTTCAACTCTATAGAGCATCTTTCGGATGAAGTGGGGTGATGCATTTGAGCCCACTGGCAACTCTTCGTGCTTTACAGATGGCTGTCCTAGAATCATGGACTGCAATAACACCTGAATGTTTCCAACACCTGGTAGAGTCCATGTCATGATGAGCTGTTGCAGGAGTGAAAGGTGGAAGACCCACACTTTATTTGGTGTGTGTAATAAATTATCCTTTTGGTGCTTATGTATATATAAAGCATTTGTATGTAATAAAATAGCATTTTTTATTGTTTCATTTATTCTAATGAAAAAACTGAAAAGAAAAATGTTAATGACCTAAACTCATTCATTAAGTTTTTTTCTCTCAAATTCTTTATCAGGTATAAAAATAAGGCATGATGTATATATGCTTAGATTTTAGGCAATTGCAGTCTGCAAGGCTAATGAGGTAGTGTCACAAAATTGCTGTAAAAACCAAGTATATTTTCAGCTTTAATCACAAGATTAATTTTAGTATAAGCTCAGTGCAGTTAAAAAAATACCCCATCAAGCAGCTGCTTGCCACAGAAGTCTGACAGGAGCCTGTCAGTTTTTATGCCACAGTAGAAGATCTGAGAGGATGGCAGGACCTCGGCAGAAAACAACACCGAACATCCATGCCTTACCCGAGACTCGAACCCAGGTCCTTATATCAGCAGCCGGCATTTAAATTTAACAGTAGATTACTTATAATCTTTGATATATCAAATGATTAAAGATATGTCTATGCAATGTAATAAAATAATTAAAAAAAAGTATTGCAAAAGCTAATTCAGTGTGTATAGTAGAGGTGTACTGAATGTTTGGCTCCTCTAGGTACAAAATTGAATTCCAAAGTTTAATTCATACATTTAGCTTATATTACCATGTAATTATATTCAATGAATCATAGTTCAATCATGATTAGGCACTTTAGTTTTCATTATTAGCATTTCTTCCCCCCCCCCCCCCCTCATTTTGGACATGCAGTGCAATACACTGTGCTTTGCACTTCATGTGCAAAAAATGAGCAAAAGATTTTTAAAATCAAAACTTCTAATTTATTATTCTTTCTATTTAAATAATTAGTTGGGTTTTTTTTCTGAATTTCAACGAGACTTCAGTAAATATATTATGCATGGTATTTTTTCAGCTGCAAAATTTATAGTGGGAAAGTAATAATTAGAACTAGAGACTATCACAGGGCTATATGATTAAAAGTAAAGAAAATTTAATACTTATTTGTCATTGTAAAATTTGTTTTAGTGATGCAAAAGCATTACATTTACTTATACAAATAAGCTGTTTTGAACTAAGGTATATTTTAATTTGCATAACCTCTTGATGAAAGGAAGTTTGATGCACTGAAAATGTTTTGCATATGTTTTGAGAGAAATTTTTTAACTTTTAGTTTTTTTGTTCAAGAGATTTAAACTGTATTTTTTCATTCTCTTCCTTTACATTATGGAGGGAAAAAAAGGAAACTTTTCATAGTGTATGCAAGTGTACGTATATGCAACATTCATACCACAACTTGGAATTCTGTGCTGTTTGAGCCACTGTAATATATAAATACTTACTGCACCACTTGGATGACAAAAAAAAAAATGAACTGAACATTTATGTATTGTAAATAAAATACATTTTATTGGGAAGTATTTCAATATTATGAAAGAAATTACTGCTTTTTAATAATAGCAAGAAAATATTATTTTGCAACTTTTGATCAATATTTGATCTTTTTTACTTGTTAATGACCAGATTTGAGTGGTCAAATAGTTAGCATTTGCTCATTGAAACTAGGTTTTTTTTTTTTGTGAATAAAAATAAATTTACATTTTGCTCATTATGATATACAATGCATTTAAAGATCGCATTGTGACTATAGAAAGTTTCAATACTGGAAGTGAATATAAGTTGAAAGCTGTCTAATTTAACCATTTCTTTCATACTGAACAAACATTTGTTTTATATTATGTAGAAGGGATCATTGAATATGGATTTAATAAAAATCCTTTCCTGAAAAGTAGTTTGATCAGGTGAATGTTGAATATATAAGTAGATGTTGAAATATATTCCATCGCAGTTAAGTCTGTTTCATAATAAAATTTTGCCTCTTCTTCTGAATATGAATAACATAAACAATCACCTATTTAATGTCTGACTGAACATCAATTGCCTAACATGTGACTTTTTGGTGTTTGGTCAATTTAAGATTTAGTCCACCTCTAATATTTTAGTGTTGGTATAATTTTGTATGCATACTGGCTTTGAAATGAAAATAATGAATATATATATATTCTTGTTATTTTATGTGAATAATAATAAATATACACATAAATTTAAGTGCTTTTTATTTAGCCAAACAACAGAAAGAGCTGTAACTTTGAATGAAGATAACAGTAGTGAGAATACAGAAGAAATAATTGCTTTAGGAAATTCACTCAATTCAAATATTTTTGATAATTCAAAAAAAGGTAAGTCCATAATTCATACTTTTACATATAATTTGTGTGTGGTGTTAAAATGGATAGTTATTACAAAAAGTAAGCAAAAACTTTAATCATTCATAAAATTTGATAGGTGAATTTTAGATTCAGTGATATGGTGTTGGAGGGGGGAGGGGAAGAATAATGTGACTGGTATTACATGTAGTAAAAATCCATAAATGTAATAGTGTCTTCAAAAAGCTTGAAAACGACCACAACTGCACCAAGTATAGAATTTAAAATACTCATTTTATTAATTTTAGGTTTGTGTCCATTAAATGATTCAAAATTTGAGATCTATGGAATGCTGAACTTGAGAATAAATCTCTCCTCAGGTAACTCACTTGCCACTGATAGGAGCAGGGCAGGGGTGGCTCAGTCAGTAGCGCACCAGGCTCGTAATTTGCAGTTCCCAGTTTCAAGTCCCAGCTGGGTCAGCATTGAGATTTATCTCTGCAAAATTCCCCGCCCTGCCCACGGTCAGTAGGGGACACTGATGGGTTTGGAAAGGCCGTCGTCCGTCAGATGGGACGTTAAGCCGTGGCCCTGTGTGCAGGAGAGCTATACCCTGTGCACATTAAACAACACGCTGGATGGCCTTGACAGACGGCTACCATCTGTCTCCCAACAGCTGCTCCACTGGGTCCCTTCCCCCAACCTTCTCTGAACCTTTGGGGTCCTTGTGACCTGACCATTTAGCCCATGGTGTGCAAAAAAGTCCCACTCACAGGTAAAACAACCCAACCCAAAACAGGAACTTGTCAATATAATATAAAAAAAACTTGTCAATATAATATAAAATGCAAAAGATCTTTGCAGAAAGACAGCTGCGTGCACCTTCCTTTTAGATGGTGCTGTTGTGCATACCTCAGGTTGCAAGCACTTTTCAAGTTGTGTAGAAAAGTATAAAACTGAAATGTATGCTTGTGTTGCATTGTGTTTCCAGCATTACCCAATTACAGATCATTCACTTAATTAAATAATGAAGGCTGCTAAAATCCCAGGCAGTCTCTTTAGGGGAAGATGTTTTATAATGAAGTCCAATGACAAACACAACTCAAGTTTATGAAAAACACAATAATAACAACATTTAATGAGATATAAAATATCTAAAAGGCAGAACAATTAATCTTCCAAAACCAAATTCTATATCTTAACTTGGAACTTAAGATTACAATGCAACTAAATAAACTATGGAACCCCTTTAAATTTAAATCTTGAATGTAAAATTAAGGACAGAAACCTTTAAATCAATGGAAGTATAAGCGTACTGTGCTAATACGACCTCCTTAGTTTGTCTGACAGCTGCATCGGGTTACAGCCAGGTTGTCACTCCAACTTCTGGTGGGGATCATCTCCTTAATGGCGTCCTTTTGCTGAAGAAGGGGCAAACCTCTACATTGATGTGGAGCTGATATGGACACACCCTAATGGTGTGTCCATATCACTGATGGGGACAGACCCTAAGTTGACCTGTCACATAACAGTTGGTTAATTGGTTGTGGAAGGGAAGCAACTGCATCATCTCTAAATGAGAGTTCACTCAAGATGATCAGACTGTGAGGAATCACAAACTCAATTTAATACAGTTCACAAAAACACTCATTGGCAGAGATGCCCTTGCCGATAAAATAAAAAAATAATAAATACCCCCTCAAGCAGCTGCTTGCCACAGAGGTCTGACAGGAGCCTGTCAGTTTATATGCCATAGTAGAAGGTCTGAGAGGATGGCAGGACCTCAGCAGAAAAACGACACATACAACCATGCCTTACCCGGGGCTCGAACCCAGGTCCCTTAGATCAATAGCCAAGCATGCTAACCACTCGGCCATGGGACGGCTGCCCTTACCGATGCACTAAGTTAATGTTAATTCAATTTAAGCATTAAGCAATTTCAAATTTTCCTCATTCACTATAGTACACACACATTCATTCACTACAGATCATAGCTCTGGCTGCTCCATGCTTCATTCATTCCGAGTCTAACTGCTACTGTCTGCTCTGTCCAAAGTCTTGGATCTAACTGAAGTCCCCCTCTACCTCGCTAGCTATTTCCCACTTTCCTTCCCCCTTGTTTCCCACAAATAGGTGCTATGTGCAAGTGATCATCTGTAGCATCTGCAGATGAACTTAAGTCATAAATTCCACCCAGGGGGTCTGTCTCTGTGCTAGACATTGACATTGCCACCTGGGAGAAGGAGATTTCTCGTTGGTGAGTATAAATAGTGGACTATATTGTCCAGTTCTAAGTCTGCATTTATTTGCACCACCAAACAATTTCGTGTCTGATCTTACACTGTAAGGGAATAAATTGGGGTTCTGCTTGTTCTGTCCATGGGGTGCTAGTTTCGAGGAGTCGGAGTGTCATGTTGTTTATTGGAAGGGATTTCCAGGATGTGAAAAATGGCCAATTGGTATAATGTGTGTGTCGGCTTTCATCTGCAGCTGTGAATTCAGCCTTTCCCCTCTGTATTGGTAAAAATCTCAATTAAGTGAGAAATTAAAAAAGAATTGTTATGCCTGATGCAAATCGGAGTATAACAGGTGCCATGAGTGACTGCAATTCAAAAAGCGTATAATCACAATAAGCTGAAAAATGAGCTGGCTTGCAGTAGCTCAGTGAGAGCATCTGGCATATTAATTGGAGGTTGTGGGTACATATCCCACTCGTGAAACAATTTTTTCAGCTAACTATTCATTTGAATTTTGTCTTAGTAGAGCTTAGAAATTTACATTTTATAACTTGAAAGAAATTTTACTACTGTTGTGGAAATTAGTCTCCCTGCAACCATAGGTTGCTGAATTCATCTCATCCACAAGACACCATTTCTGAACCATTTTCAGTTGATATACTATTTGGTCTTAGAGTGAGTTATGTACTTCTTTTCAGTGGGGACTTAGTTTTTATCTCAAATTATGTGTAGTTATATTATTAATTGTAGTTCAGTAATAAAGTATCAGAGGAAATGTCCTGTTGACACTTGAAATAATTTGCTGAAAAATATTTTGGTTTTGTCCTGAGTGGGATTTGTTTGTCTTGAGTTGGTTTTGTCCCATTCAGGATGAAACCGATTTTTTCAGCAAATTATTTCAAGTGTTAATTGTAGTTAATTAAAATACCTGATGGAGGAAAAGTCAGCAACAAGTTTTATTTATTTGAATATGTTTTACAACACACACACAGCAAAGGCATCTGAAATGTTTTAAACAAATACAGATGCAAAATTTAAAGTTCATGGCAATAATTTCAACTTGAACATAGGTACTCACCAAAATGAGAGGGAAAAAAATCAGTTGTAATCTATTTCTTGTGTGGAATCATCAGGTATGTAATAAAATGATGTAAAAAACTTGAATGCAATTGGAACAACTTCAAGTATACAACTATGCCCAAATTGATTCAGTGATGGTATTAAGAGCAACGTTTTGATGCGAGTTAAGACATAGAGGAGAGATTGGGATCAGTTTCTATATGCATTCTTATTTTATCACTGAAATACCACAGCAATTTTAGATTTTTTTTCTGTCTGCCTGAAATACATCAAATAGGCATAATTAGGCAAGGCCATTCGGTGTATTCTTTAACAGTGTTTGACATCAATCATAGGGAATATATCTCATACTCATGATGAGGCTTCATCTACCCTATGTTCAGGACTGCTGGTCTAAGACTTCCTTTTTTTTTTATAATAAACTACCAAAGTTTGAATATCCACAAAATTGCTTATGTTAAATTATTCCATATTGTGATAAGGTATAATATTATTTATGTTACTGAAAACAAATTATGAAATGTGGAATGTAGTACTTATTAGTATATTTTTTCTAAATTAAAATATTTAATATCCTTCAAACACTCTATATATTTATAAACACTTTATGTCTTCTTGACAATACCATCTTTCTGTTTAATGATGTAGCCGGTTGGCATGCTGTGAAATACATCGCAACACCTTAATTATGGTTTTATTCAGTAAAATTTGTGTTTGTAATAGCACTTATAGCAGCATATACCATGATATTGACTAAGTCTTGTACTTCCTTTCTACATTATCCATTACTCAACAAGAGACCTTTTCAGTCAAAAACAGCAACACCATTGTTGAACTACCATGAAAGAGTATCACCCTAATACTTTACCCTATTCTCTGTGGTTGTGCATCTCCATCATAACTGCAAGTTACCATATTCCTACCAGTTAGTTTCATTTGCAAGAAAAATAAAAACTTTTCCCTCCATTTATAAGATAAAAAAAACTTTTCCCTCCATTTATAAGATTAATGGATTTGATATTGCTCCCTGTTTCAATAACAATCAACTATATATTTACCTATTATATGTATATATACACTAAATCTCTCCTTCTGTTTTAATTTTCATAAACCAGAGATAATGTCTTTAAGTTGGTTCATTGTAAATTAATTGTTACATAACATGCTTTTATTATTAAGGTGCTTTTTAAGATCTTGTCCTGTGTTTACAGATTATTAAATATTTTTATTTAATTAAAAATAACTTAAAATTCTCTGTCGTTGAGCAATAAAATTTTAAAGTTTATCCTTCAAACTATTTGCATAAAGTTTTTAGGAGACTATATGAGTTATGATTTCTTTATTTTTCCTTTATCATTTTCATTATTAGTATGTACACAGTAGTATCAAAATAATATGACCACCTACCATTCATATTATTAGGTAGGTGGTCATATTTTTCTGATACGACTGTGTATATATTAATATTATTAAAAGTACTGAAATCTGTTCCAATGATGTTTTATTGAAGGAAAGTTCCTAATTAACTTGTTTTTCAGTAATATTCATATTTTGTGTTATTTAGCAATTAGCATTTTTTTTTCCTATAGAGTATTTAAACGTGCAGTAATGAAAAAAAAATATATTTATTACAGAATCTGAAAAATTACGAGAGCTCCATAAACAATCTGCATACCCAGCTGCACCAGTAAATTATGTAGTTTCTGAAACTGAAAAAGACTTGGCATACAAATTCAAGAAAGATAATGAATGCCAGACAGAAGGAGATAAATGGGCATCTTCAGTTGTAGATAAAGACAAAATCCCTAGCAAATTGAGTAAAAATAAAGAGCCTTGTTGTATAATTTGGCAGCACTCTTCTACAGAATTGAATTATAAATCTCCCAGTGAGGAGTTGCAAGAAGGCCCTTTAGAATCATTATCAGATCTGGTAAATGAATATTTTTTATATATGAATTTCTCATGAATGCTTTATTTTTGTAGTTTTTGCTGTAGTGTTCTCTCACATATTAAATTCTAAAAGTGAGAAACTAGTGGGGGTGGTGTAGTAAATAGTTGTAACACCATTGTATGCATATGTACAGAATTGCATGGTGTGACTGCACAAAGTGAGTAAACAATTGTAAAAGCATATTAAAATTTAAAACACAGCAAATAGGTTAAAAATAATTTACTACACGATTATGCTGTTTTCCTCAGAGTACAATTCTTAGTCTACTGCAACCACTTGAAAAGGCCCCGCACGCGTTCGGGGCAAAACTAGTCGCCTTATAAGTCTTGAAAGACGAGTACTGTTATGATTTTAACATTTAAATAGTTAATTCTTTTACTGGCTTATTTTAAATGGGCACACAAAATATGCTGTTCACAAATGTGGCTTAATCACTAAGAATACGCTATTGTGAGCTGTGTTGAACGTTATATTGTGAGCGTTTTTGAAAGTCTACTGTTCCTAAGTTGTAATGAGCTACTACTCAACAGATAAGTGACCTTATATAGTCGATCATTATCGACGAAATACCAAGGGAAATAACATCACTAAACATCATTCGGATTGGTATCTACGGTGCACGGCAATTATATTGCGAAATCTAAGTATTATCATTATTTTTTCAAGTATCAGCAAGAAGAAAAAAGCTTCGAAGATTAATCAAGATGTGCAATGGTAGCTGAAGCCAGCTGGACTTTTATATAATGGTAAATGTTTTACAACTCTAATTTGGACTTTTTAACTAGATTAAAAAAATCCCTGAAGTTAACTTTTTACCAGGTCTAATAGCTCATACCTAGACTATAGACTATATAGTCTTGAGTAATTGGTTGCAGTTGACCCTAGGTTCCCAATCTTTTTAAGATGTTGTACCGTTATGTATAGTAGACAATATGGTGGTGTACCAGTAGGTAAATATTTTTGGAAAAACGAGTCCTAAAAATTCCTAAATTCTCAAGTGATGACCTTTTTTTTAGGTAAATATTTTGGAAACGTAGAATGCAATGCTATATGTACAATTGTAATAAAAACAATTTAATTCATAAATACTTTTATTATACTAAATATAAATGTATATGTATCATATATAGGTATAATAATTCTAATTATTGTAATTAATGTGAGGAATGCACCTGTTTACTTTTTAGCAGGGTAAGAAATATCTGGTTCAATTTTGGTCAGCTTAAGGCGAAGATTAGACTGAATATTAAGCAATGATCGGTATTTGTTTTTCATCGTTGTCATAGCAGAAAATCCAGTTTCACATAAGTATGTGGTACTGAAGGGCATTAAAAATTTGAGAGCTTGGCAAGAAAGTTCTGGATATTCTGTACGAGTAGAAAACGAAAATAAGCTGGTGCTCTGAAACTTTAATTTCCAACCACCGTCACTTATGAGATCGATAAAGGACTTTCGCAATTACATCATCTGGAACTTCCGATGTGAATGTGAAGGGATTACGAATCGAACTTTGAGGAGTAAAATCTTTGGTAAAATATTTTGCAAACCATTCTAGCGTCGATTTTAGATGTTGCTGAATGTTGTTTATCACACAGTTTGATGCTGATAAATTGTTTTCTTCAGCAAAATTGCAGAGAGAAGAAAACATACTAATATTTCCTTTCTCTGTTTGTTGTATCATTAACTGCAATTTTCTTTTAAGTGCTAATATTTTATCACTGAAGTCGAACAGAGAATTATTAGTTCCTTGTAAACTTAAATTTAAATCATTTAGTCAAGAAAAAAATCCGATAGGTACGCTAGTCTGAATAACCATTCCTCATTGGTAAAATTATCTTTTTTTGAATCTCCTGAATCCATGAGAAAAATATTTACCTCGGAGCGTAACTCAAAAGGTCGGCTGAGGACTTTACCTCATGAGAGCCATTGTACCTCGGTGTGAAGCAAAAGTGTTTTATGGTCACTCCCCATCTCATTGCATAGAATTGAAAATAGGCGAGAATTAAGAGCTTGAGATTTTATAAAGTTAACTGTTTTTATGGCCTCATTGAGAACAGTTCTTAAGTTGGCAGGCATATTTTTTGTGGCTAAGGCTTCACTATGAATAATACAATGCGTAGATATGCACTTCGGTGCCACTTCTTTAATTCTAGTGACTACACCAGATAAATTCCCAATCATAGCTCAAGCACCATTCATGCAAACTCCAACATAAATATGTTGGAGTTTTGAGTTTTTGTTTTTTGAGCGAACTTATATTATTTTTAATGAAATAATCATTAATTATTTTAAATATTTCATTCGATGTTGTTCTCGCAGATAACAGTTTGCAGAATAATATTTCTTCTTGTATTTCATTGTTGAAATCAAATCGAACATACACAAGTAATTGTGCTAGATTGGAGATGTCAGTACTTTCATCTAGTTGCAGAGAATAAAAATGACTCTTTTTATCTCATGATTAAAACGCTTTCAATCTGTGATGCCATATCATCTATTTGCCGTTTGACTGTATTATTAGACAGGGAAACTTTGTCAATTTCCTTAGCTGCCTTATCTCCAAGCACAGATTTGACGATATCCTTAGTTGCAGGTAGCAACAATGTTTCTCCAATTGTGTGTGTTTTCCCACACTTGGCTATACACAAACTTGCTAAATATGATGCCCATACACAATTAGTGTTTACATTACTAAAGGAGAACACAACTGCCTTTTGAATGCATAATTCAGAATGTTTTCTTGCAAAAAAACCTGGTTTCTTTTAAATTTGGATGTTTGGCTAATAAATGTCTCTTCAAAAGAGAAGGCTTCATACACCTGTTTGATAAACATTCAAAACAAATAACACACTGTGGAATAGGTTGAGTTTCTGTGCCAGCTTTAATTGAGAATCCATACTTCATATAATTAGGATCATACTGCCTAATCCAAGTTTCTTTACGTTTCGTTTTCGGTGGTTCATCTTTGCTCACCTCTGAAGATTTATCTTCTTCTGAGTTGGAATAACTACATCCAGCCTGCTCTAAAAATCTCTTCACTATATGGCCGTTGTCCTTCCTATTTTTAAATGACAATAAAAATGACAAAAACAAATAAATCTATTGTGCACGATATAAAGGACTTATGTAAATAAGAGTGATTTTCTGTTTTGAGTGCTAACATACATAAGAAAATTCTCTTTCAGATGGTATAAAACACTTAGGCCCAGTATTACAGTGAAAGTTTAAGCTAGATTTGAGGTTTAAGCTTAGATATAATTAAATTGTTTTAGATATAATTAAATATTATAATCGGTCCCAACCGTTCAGGCTTCAGCAAGGGTTTCAAAAAAGTCTTCAAAAATATTATTTAAAATAAAAATTAAGAGTGTACATACACATTGAAGAGAAAGAAATGATAATTCAAATTTAATTTTTTGAAAATTCAATCCATCAGTTTTTAAAGAATTTTTTAAATTTAGTTTTGCTCTCCTGAAAAACTAGAGTTTTTGATTTAAGTAAGTCATTTATACCGATAGAATAGATTAATAGATAGATAAGACTTAAAATTTACGTTAAAATTATTATGTCAATTATGTTTATACATTCACTAGACTGCACTGCATTAAAATAGTGAAAGTCACTAAATAATTTCAAATATTTACGTAACCATGTAACTTAAACGGACATCTATAAACCGATAATTATTTTAAATGTACATATGTGTCTACAAATCTATCACTATCTTCTACACTTGCTATAGTATTGCACTTAAAACATGAATGTTTGAGTTTCTGTTTACACACAAACTGATACAGATACCCTCTCAATGTTATTTGCAAATTTATTACAAACGCATGTGATTTTATGACTGAGTCACGTTGTTACCTACCACCGTAGAAAGAGAAAGTATTTGGATTGAAAAAAGACAGACAATATGCTCGGGTTTGGCGATGTATAAAAATATTGTTTTCATTATTATTCCATTCACTTATCGTGTACTGGTAGCTCGACATTCGCATACCGGTACGCGTACCACAGATTGGGAATGATTGCAGTAGACTAAGAATTGTACTCTGAGGAAAACAGCATAATCGTGTAGTAAATTATTTTTAATTGTAAAGCATCAATTTTGCATTGTAGTATCTTGATTAACCCTTACAGTGTCCATGTTGTCTGTAAATGTTCAAAGAATCTGAATCGAGGTGCCAAGGACGTATGTATACATTTTTAGTACACCAACAAAAAAAAAAATTGATTTTTTAAAAATAAACATTGCGTTGTAATTTTTTTTTATATATCTTATTAAAATATGTAATTCAGGCTTTAAAAATAATATTTTGTTTGTTAATTTGATGCATATTTTATTAAACAGCAATATAAATAATTTTATAAAGCCATCTGATTGCCATTTCTTAGAAGCACTAAATGGTATTGCCGATTTGCTTGTTCATGTTCCTATATACTGAAGCAACCTTCTGATTTGAACTCACAAGTTTGATTTGAACTATTATCAAAAAATATTTCCTTAAATTTTTGAAATTCTCCTAAAAATTAACAAAAGAGCTGCTATTTTTAAAAACAATAGATTTTGTAAGTACTTACAAAATGTGTACCACCATTTTATTTTCCGTTTCACACTCTTTTTCTGTCATAAACCTATTTCAATATTCCCAAATTATTTTTTACCATTTTTCCCAGCATTCTATGCATTTTTCCCCGCCTTTAAAATCAAAACTGGAAGTAAACACATCCTTCTTATAAATTCTGGTTACAGCTGCATTTAATTAGTTATGCTTCGTTGAGGCAAACAAGACACAGATGGCTGACACATGCAATCTCCTTTGCTTGTGCTATAAGTGTTGTTTACCGTTTTGGTCCAGCATATTGGATACCCTTTGTAAAGTTAGTATTTTTTTTATATTTAAACCTTAGTTTTCATTTCAGTATATTTATTTTCGGAAATTTGCGATATTTTGGCCATTCGATAAGTTTTTATTTTTTCATAGTTATGTTATATCGTATGGCTGGCCTACAACTTGTTGCTGTGGATATTTTAATATCGCTTTAGGCTATATGTTAATTTTTATTTTATTATTTATTACTTTTCCAGTAAAACTTTGATTTTCAGAAAATGATACTAGATCAATGAGGTCTTGGATATGGAAGCAAATTAATTTCTGTAGATTTACTTCCATTAGTTAGCAATATTTCGATCGGCTGATTTATCGATCTTTCCGAGTTGTGCTAAATTGGAGGTCGGCTTAAAAGTTGTTGTAGATATTTTATTTAACATCCTATTAGGTTATATGTAATTTTTATTTTATTTCATGTTTTTTTTGTAAAAAAACTTTGAGCTTGTACTGTTTTCTAAAAATGAATGTCTTGGAAATGGAAGCAAAGTAGATTTCCTTGCTATGGAAATCGGCAGTCATGTGGGAAGGCAATTTCAGAAAGGTTTGTGCACTTCGGTGCACAAACCTTTCTGCACTTAGCCAAGATCGCAGAATTTCAACATCCAAAGGAAAAATTTATAATGTTTAGCAAAAAAAAAGCAGCCAAGGAAGTTTTTTTTTCTATTTCATAACCAGTTCCGAAAAGCCCATGAATGTTTGAAGTCCAAGTCACATTGTATAATGCTGGTTGTGTTTAAAATATATGATACTGAAAAGAATCATTAAAAGAAATAAAAATCATATTTCAGGTTGAATATTATATTATTCGGAAGGAAATTTCCTTTCAATAAATATATAATTATTTTTATTCATCAGGTTTTCCAAAGTGAAGCCTTAATTGTATAGTATGATCTTTTTTTTTTCACCATATCACATTGAAAAAGGCTTATTAAAATCAATATGCTTGGAAATTTATTTATATTATTTATTTTTATAAAATTCATAAGTAAATTCTGTTTAATTTGATATACAGGGTGATTCAAAACTTATCATTCAAATTTCGTGGGGAGGTAGGGAATACGTCAGAAAACCGATTTCACATAGGAAAGAATGTCCGCAAATGTATGCATGCGTATGTAGAGGGCGCTGTGTGTACCCAACCAGTGTACAGCTCGCCCGACCACTCCCGCTGTCATCAGTGTACGAGCTGACTTACTAATGATAAGATGAATCATTTTACGCATCAAGAGCTAGCGGATATGCATCTTGCATATGGGGCAGCTGGCGAAAGCGGCCGCTGAGCTAGGCAAGTTTACGAAGACCGATACCCCAACAGAAGAATACCCGCTGTTATCAGTGTACGAGCTGACTTACTAGTGATAAGATGAATCGTTTTACGCATCAAAAGCTAGCGGATATGCATCTTGCATATGGGGCAGCTGGCGAAAGCGGCCGCTGAGCTAGGCAAGTTTATGAAGACCGATACCCCAACAGAAGAATACCGCAGCATCAAATGTTTGCACGTGTGCATCGCAATCTGCGCGAATGTGGTTCACTGTGCAGCAACATGCAGGATACGGGGAGAAGACGACTGACGCGGACTGTCAACGTCGCAGAACAAGTCCTACATTCCATCGAAGATAATCCGAATACCAGCACACGAGCTATTGCTCAGCAGCTTGGGGTCTCTCAGTCAGCAGTGTGGCGGATACTGCACGAGGAACGTGTGCATCCTTACCATCTGCAAAGGGTGCAGTTACTGCATCCTGACGATTATCCGAAGCGTGTGGAATTTGCACAATGGTTCATGCAGAAAGGTGCTGTGGACCCCAGTTTTCCAGCTTCTGTCCTTTTTACAGATGAAGCTTCATTCCGTCGTGAAGGTGTGTTCAATACACACAATTCACGTGTGGGCTTACAACAACCCGCATGGTACGAGAAGTCACGCTGTGCAACATCGTTTTGCCGTAAATGTGTGGGCTGGAATCATTGGTGACTGTTTGTTGGGACCTTACTTGCTACCGCCCCGATTGGACGGCCGGAAATACCTAATATTTCTCGAGACAGTGTTACCGACTTTTCTGGGCGCTGTTCCTGTGCATATCCGCCGAGATATGTGGTATCAACATGACGGGGCTTCAGCCCATAGCACAATTGTTGCGCGTGATTACCTAAACCGAACATTCGGAGCTCGATGGATCGGTAGAGGTGGACTGATCGCTTGGCCACCCAGGTCACCTGATTTATCGCCCATGGATTTCTTTTTGTGGGGGGGCCATGAAAGACCATGTGTACGAGACCCCCGTCGACAGTGAAATGGACCTAGTTGCACGAATAGTGGCCGCCGCAGGCATTGTCCGTGATATGCCAGGCGTTTTTGAAAATGTTCGGCTGTCAATGCAACGGCGCTGTGAATCCTGTGTCCGTGTAAATGGTCGAAATTTTGAGCACCTACTGTGAACCTGTACTTCACCTTGTTGGAATAAAAGTCGCATTCGTTACCACTTAACTGTACTGTTTCCTTGTGTTCACTTTACTTGTCCATTTTGTTCATGTAGATGACGTTTGCGGACATACTTTCCTATGTGAAATCGGTTTCCCGATGTATTCCCTACCTCCCCACGAAATTTGAACGATAAGTTTTGAATCACCCTGTATAACGACCTATTTCTTTTGATTGGTTATTTAAAAAAAAATTCTAAATTTGACTTGTTTATTTGACTCGGCACAGTTGTGTAAAAGCCTGGAATTTTCTCAAAGTATGGTACTGAGAAAAAAAATTACGAAACGAGAGAAATATTTACTTTAAACCAAAAAATTTTTTTGTATTCAGAAATATATAGTCATTCTATTCATGTGCATTGTAATCATTTCGGTCTATTAGTTTTTTTTTAAATAAATTTTTATTTGCATTGTCAGATGGCTCTAAAAAAGTCCTATTAAAATAAAACGTATCGTCTTTTTTGTTAAATTCTTGATTTTCGGAAAATCCAAAATTAAATGCTGATTAATTTGGTATACAACATACTATAATTCCTTTCATTGGTTATTAGGCAGAAAAGTTCTAAAGTTAAAGTATTTTTTGGCTGAGCATAATGAGAAAATAGCTTGGCCTCTGGATGGGGGGGCGGGGGTGGCTCAGTCGGTAGCGCGCCAGGCTCGTAATCTGTAGTTCCCAGGTTCGAGTCCCAGCTGGGTCAGCGTTGAGATTTGTCTCCGCAAAATTCCCCTCCCTGCCCACGGTCAGTAGGGGACACCGATGGGCTTGGAAAGGCCGCCGTCCATCGGATGGGACGTTAAGCCGTGGCCCCGTGTGTGGGAGAGCCATACCCTGTGCACGTTAAAGAACACGCTGGATGGCCTTGACGGGAGGCTACCATCTGTCTCCCAACAGCTGTTCCAGTGGGTCCCCTCCCCCAACCTTCTCTGAGCCTTCGGGGTCCATGTGACCTGGCCATTTAGCCCTTAGTGTGCAAAAAAGTGCCGCTCAGAGGTAAAACAACCCAACCCTCTGGATGGAAACCTGTTTTTCAGCCTGGACATTGGAAGGGTTAATGCATATTCATTCATTATGAAAACTGGATATAATCAAGTTTTTTCTGGAGGCTATATTTAAAACAAAAATGTATTTACTGCCTGTCTACATGGGAGGGAGAGTAGACAAATTAATCAATGCTTTGTGTGTGTATTGCAATAAATGTACCATTTAAGCATTTAAGTGTGGTAGGGTTTGTTTTCTCACTTCTTGGATTGAACATCAGTAACATAGGCGTGTTTATAGTTTTATTTTTTCATTTGAGTGAGGTTTTTTTCCATTTGTAGGGGATTAGGGGGTTAAATTTATTATGTGAACTAGACAGTGAATAACTATGTCAGAAAAAAAAAGCAAGGCTTATTCACTAGCTCTGGCTACCTTACGAGGATTTAGATGATAAAATTTTCTTATTTGAGTGGCATTTTTTGTGAACACGGTTGGCTAAATGCCAGGTTATCAGGGCTTAGAGTTTGGTAAGGGAACCAATTGGAAGCTGTTAGAAGACAGATGAAAGCCTCAGGAACTTGATAATTTTTTTTATGCAGCAGGCATATTATCATTATACAATAATTACATGTCTAAGGACTAGACTAACCTTTACAGAGTCTCGTTGCCAAACTGTAAGTAAATTTCTTCCAGAACATTTTCCAAAACATTCCTATTTCCAACAATTCTGGATAATTTCATTATTATTCATAATTGTAGTAGGTTTGACCAAGTAGTTACAAGATGAGTTTTTAGATCTCTATATTTTCTTGTTTTGTATACCTTTGCTCTTAGTATATTGTGATCAAAATAGCACTAAGATCTTTATTCTGTAGATTAATACTAACATCTGTTTCCTTGTGAGCTATGAAGATTTGTAACTTTTAGAGAGGCTCCTTTTGTTCCAGGGGGGTAGGGCACTCAGCTGATAACACACCAGGCTTGTAATCTGTAGTTCCCAACCAGTGCCAGTGTTGAGATTTATCTCAACAATTATTATTACAAATTATGCCAGTGTTGACACTTACCTCTCCAAAACTGCCTGCCCTGTCTTCAGTCAGTAGGGGACACTGATGGACTTGGAAATGCCGCTGTCCATTGGATGAGATATACAGCTGTGGCTCTGTGTATGGAAGACCTTGTGCATGCTAAACAACACAAAATGGCCTTGACAGGAGGTTAGAGGTTATCATCTGACTCCTAACAGCAGTCCAGTGGTCCCCTTCTCCAAATCTCTGAGCCCTTGGTATCCTTGTGACCTAACCATTTGGCCCATTGTATTCCAAAAATGACACTCAGAGGTAAAACAACCCAATCTCTTTGTTCCAAAACCTAGATGCATACATAAATAGTAAGGTCCAAAAGTTTCCGGCCCAAACATGTTAGAACAAGAATTGACAGGTCTAATTCTGTCAACCCCCCACCTTATATTTTGTTGCACTGCAGTTAAAATTTTGCAGCTCTAGCATCAGTAGCACTCCAGCTAGCATCACAGATAGAAGTGCTGTTGCCCAATATTTTAAAATGTGTAAACTCGAGTATTGCGTGGTCATTAAATTTTTGACGAAAGAAGACGAAAACTTGGCAGAATTTAAATTAAAATTTTTTAAAAATTTTATTCTTTTTAAATTTTTATTATTTTTTTAATTTAAAATGGGGGATTCTGTTAGTCGACTTTAAGGAACGAAATACTACAATTACTGGTGAATATTATGCGTCATTAATGCACAAATTGAAGGATACCGTCAAAGAAAAATGCCAAGGAAAGCTGTCCCGGGGAGTGAGGTTATTGCATGACAATGCGCCAGTGCACACTTCAATTGCTGCGAAGGCTGCTATGCAGCAATATGATTTCCAGGAATTAAATCGCCCACCATACAACCCCTACCTAGCCCCTAGCGACAATTTTTTGTTTTCAAAACTGATGTCTGATCTGCATGGGAAAAAATTTACAAGTGATGAAGAAGTCATTTCTGCAGTTTTAGACCATTTTAAGGACAAAAATTCAGATTATTTTTTCAGTGGTATAGAAAAATTAATTAGCCATTCTAAAAAATGTATTGAAATAAAAGGTGATTATATTGAAAAATAAAAATTATTGTTTGATTTTATTATCTCTTTAATACCCTTGGGCCGGAAACTTTTGGACCTTAGTACGTACAATTAATATTAAATTGTTCAAAGTATTTTTTCAGTTACCAAATCGTTCACTGATGCTAATATTAAATAATTGTAGTAGATTTTAGTTCAAGTAGATTCAGAAGTTTAGTTTTGAGGTTTGTAAATTTCCCTTTTTTTTAGAACTTATTAAAATATTTGTTATCACTGGTGTTAGAGGCTCTTTTCATACGTGGTGTAGAGAACTTTCTGGTTCAGGAATTTCCATATTATTCTTGCTATTTGTAATACTGCTGTTTTCTGCATAGCTGTTATTATGATTAATGTTTAATTGTTTGAGATGTAATATTTAATTGATCAGGATATTTCTTCAAGTGCTATGTCACGATATCAATAGTCAATAGTAATAATCATCAGGTAAGCCCTGTCATATGCCAAAAGTAAGAGTGCAAAATGTGTGGTGTGGAACTCAAAGTTTTTTAAGCACTCTATGTTACCAAAAGTATAATTGGTTATTTCCTTCACTAAACCTTGAGCAAATAAATTATAAACATCCCCCATCACCTTCTCAAACTCTACTGAGGTGTCACTTGCTGACAAGAATGTTGAAGATTAACTTGTCACTTGCAAGCATCCCAGAAGTTCCTTTTACTACTCATCCTCTGTGGTACAGTATGTAAATTTCTCCTTAATAACTTTTGATAATTGATAGCATAGAACATTTGTTGAAGCGCTTAGAAATATTTAACAGTGTCATAGAGAATTAAATATTTCAATTTAATTTTAATTAACTGCGCTCTGAACCTCTATTGTAATTTTTATTATTGGAGAGTAATAAATTTCCTGTTGGTATAAATGGGTGATTTCACCTGGACTATTTGAACTATTTTGAAGTTGCTGCCCAACACCTACTTCCTTTACAACCCTATCTAGTCAAGTGTGCATCACCATCATCATTGTTAACTGGTAGAACATAACAAGGTTAGTCCAGAGTTAAGAAGAGGCTGGTAAGCAGCTGTTTTTTTTAACACTTGCATTTTTCAATTAGTTATTGGCTTCATAACTGTGAGTTCTATGTTTCAGACTAAATGTTAAAATCATATGCTGGAGTTGGAGTTTGAAATGTAGCTTTCCGTAGCTTTTACATATAGTGCTTCCTAACTTTTACTGATATGTTTCCAACAGGAAATTGAATGCATTATCAATCTGAATATTATTATTTCAATTACCATTGTTTATTTATTTAATAATAAAATGCCTTATATTTTTTATAAAAATAATTTCCGAATTTCCAATCAGTTAAAATAATGTGTGGTTGCTCTAGGTCATCTGAACTACTATCAAAACCTTCTTCATAACTTGACCTAAGCAAGTGCGAATTGCCACCACTTGTATAGTGTAGTTTACTTTTCTAGTCGGGAGATTTTGTGTTTTGATATTTTACTTAGTATTGCTGTTTATTAATGTCCATGTAGTGAACATATATTGCCTTTTATTTTAACAATCTGAAAAAAAAATAGAGAGAATATAATTTTATTGTTATTTGAAATTGCCATATTTTCATCTTAATTATATACTTAGCACTTCTCATGCCATGTAAATGTTAACTTGCATGATGGCTTTTGTTAATTCTTAAAACACTACTTTCACATTGTGTTAATTTAATAAGATTTAATGCAATAAGCATATACAGATTTTTTTGTCATTAATTTTTTTCATTTTTAATAGGCTCAAGATAATTTATTTGTTCCTAGTGCTCATGTATCACATCCATTTGTTATAAAAGATTGTAATTTGAAGCCAGAGTTTGCAAGAGTTGGATTACGAGATCATCAGCTAATAGGTAATATATGCTAAATACAGCTAATAGGTATTTTAGTATATTTGAAATAATTAGTTGAAAAAAATTGGTTGTCCTGAGTGAGACTGGAATCCACACCTCCCAGAAGCATGCCAGGCATATTTCTGGGAGGCATGGGTTCATGTCCAACTTGGGCAACCAATTTTTTTCAACTTGTTATTTCAAGTATTTCTTGTCTACAGGACTTTTTCCTGTGATACTTTATTACTAAATATGCATGTATTTTATGATTCCTCTGTATTGGGGTATTTCTTTAGAAGGCATATCTTAATTTAGTTATGACATCATTTTATATTTTCATCATGCATCCCCCCCCCCCCTTTAGTAACCTTTGTGAAATTGTCTCATTCAGAAGTGGTGGAAATCATGTCTGAATATCAGACTGACTTGGGTAAAGATGGGATAAGGAAATAACATGATGCAATTACAGAACAACAAAATGTTCATTATGTAAGAAAAGCATTGAAGTAACCCAGATTCCTCTGTTGTTGGCGACTGAGGTGATGGATATTATTTTGCAATACAGATTATCACACTTCATGTAATTCCTCAGGGTGGCAATAGTATAGACAAGTTTTAAATGACAGTTAACCATGTTTCAGATATGCTTGATTGGTGACAAATGGCTATGAGGCAGTTGATGGAGTATGACTGGGAGAACATGATTTTTACATCATGTTCTCCCAGCCATGCTCCAATCAACTGCATACATAGGTGGGAGGACATGATGTTTACATCATGTCCTTCTACCTATGTATGCAGTTGATTAGTATAATTAGTGATATTAACATAGGTGGGACATGATGTTTACATCATGTCCTCCCACCTATGTTCCAATCAACTGCCTTGCAATCCTCATTCCCTCACAGCCATACTCAATCAGCTTCAAAGGATCATGTGTTTCGATTGAAGAAATTGAATCTATTGCTTTGATAGAACCTGACTTCAAGTTTAGAAATCCTCATATTTTTGCATGTTAAGGGCTATTAAATTTTAAGGGAAAGTTGCTATTTCAGATACCTGTAAGGTAAACTGTAACTACCTGTAATGACAAATAAAGTTTAATCTGAAGGCTGTGTGCCCTTAGCCAGAAATCTTGAACTATGAGATGAAACTTGTTTTTGTAAAAATCAATCAAAATTAAAGATATAACATCTTTTACACAAGGATGGCCCCTTTGCCCCCTCCAATCCTGATGGTGGTACAATTTCAATTAAATTTGAATTTATATGTATGATGTAGGAAGCAAAAGAAATAATAAGTGAACTAATATATTATTTATTCTAGCACCTCAGGATAAATCTGGGAAAAAAATTCATGAAGAAAGTATTTCTGAAAAACATTCATCTTTGGGAGAAACATCAAATGGACATACTTCAGTCCTTCCAAATACTGTGATATTTAAAGGGGAAAAAGTGAAAAAGCCACATCCATTAAGTAAAAGCATTACAAATTTGGCAGCACAGGTAATTAAAAATTACTTGCATAAGAATTTTTTTTTTATAAAATTGGCAAGACTTATTTCTTAGTTATGAGTCTTTAGGACTGTTTTTGTTAAAATAGAATTGAACTTGCATAAAAGTTAAAAGACTAAATAATTTTTATTGTTGTATATCAAGATGAAAAAAAGTCAGTCTGTTTCAATATTGGTTGTAATCTTGGGTGCCATGCAATATTTAAACAATTGCCAAAATTGAAATTACCCAGTAGAAACAATGCTTTAATGATGAAATCAATCCATTTAACATCCAAAATAAATTTAACTTTTCTCTGTGCCCAATTGTTATTTTAATATGTAATAAATATTCAGTGTTATAAATTTTAATCTGCTTAAGGAAAAGTGCAAAAATCAAAATTTTCTCTTTAATAAAATTTTATTCACTCACCAAGCTTCAAATGACATTTTAGTCAACTTTTCACTAATATCTATATTTTACTCACTGTATAGTATAAATGCAACTATCTTCTCTGCCTGCTGTAACTTTAGAATTTTTTTGCCAAATAACTAATGTAAGGAATTATGGCATGTTGTATACCAAATTAATCAGCATTTAATTCTAGATTTTCTGAAAATCAAGTATTTAACAAAAAACATAATGTTTTATTTTAATTGGACTTTTTTAGAGTCATGTAGTAAAAAAATGCATCTGGCAACACAAAAATTTATTTAAAAAAAGCTAATAGACAGAAATGATTGCAAAGCACATGAATAGAATGACTATATATTTCTGAATAATAAAAAAATTACTTTTTTGGTTTTAAGTAAATATTTTTCTCATTTTGTAATTTTTTTCTTGGTACCATACTTTGAGAAAATTCCAGGCTTTGAGTCAACTGTGCTGAGTCAGATAAACAAGTCAACTTTAGAATTTTTTTTAAAAATAACCAATCAACGAAAATAGGTCTGTTATATACCAAATTAAATAGAATTTAATTACAAATTTTATGAAAACAAAATAATATTAACAAATTTGCAAGCATACTGATTTTAATAAGCCTTTTTCAATTGATATGGTAAAAAAAATAATCACATTATATAATTAAGGCTTCATTTTGGAAAACCTGCTGAATAAAAATAATAAAATTATATATTTATCGAAAGAAGTTTCCTTGAGCCGGGTGGGATATGAACCCATGACCTAGTTTCTTCAATATTTAATTAAGTAACTTCCTCCTGAATAATATAATATTCAACCAGAAATATGATTTTTATTTCTTTTAATGATTCTTTTTAGTATCATATATTTTAAACACGGCCAGTGTTATACAATGTGATTTGGCCTTCTCACATTTATGGAATTTTCTGAACTGGTTATGAAATAGAAAAAAACTTCCTTGGTTGCCTTTTTTTACTAAATATTATGAATTTTTTCTTTGGGTGTTGAATTTTGGCTCTCTTGGCTAAATGCAGAAAGGTTTGTGCACCAAGGACCAGCCCTTCCCGAAATTGTCCTCCCAAATGATGGCCGATTTCCATAGCAACGGAAATCTATTTTGCTTTCGTATACAAGACATTCAATTTCAGAAAACTGTACAAACTCAAAGTTTTTTTTACTAAAAAAACAAGAAATGATAAAATAAAAATTACATATAACCTAATGGAATGTTAAATAAAATATCTGCAACAACTTTTAACCGGCCTCCGATCTAGTATAGCTCGGAAAAATTGATAAATCAACCGATTGTAAGATCGCTAACTAGCGGAAGTAAATCTATAGAAATGAATTTGCTTTTGTATCCAAAAACTCATTTATTTTCAGAAAATGATACTAGTTCAAAGTTTTATTGGAAAAGTAATAAATAATAAATTAAAAATTGACATATAGCCTAATGCGATGTTACCACAAGTTGTAGGCCGGCCATACGATATAACATAACTATGAAAAAATCAATATTTATCAATCGGCCAAAAGATTGCTAAATTCCGAAAATAAATCTACTGAAATGAAAACTAACTAAAGTTTAAATATAAAAAAAAAATAATGACTTGACAAAGAGTATCCAATATGCTGGACCAAATCTGTAAACAACACATAGCACAACAACGGAGATTGCATCAGCCATCTGTGGCTTGTTTGCCTCAGTGAAGCATAACTAATTAAATGCAAGTGCAACCAGAATTTCTAAGAAGGACGTGTTTACTTTTAGTTTCGATTTGAAGGCAGGAAAGATGCATAGAATGCTGGGAAAAATGATAAAAATAACTTGGGAATACTGACTAGGTTTTTGACAGAAAATGAGTGTGAAACGGAAAAAAAAAATGGCGGTACGTATTTTACAATTACTTCCAAAATCTATCATTTTTAAAAATAGCATTTTTTTGTTAATTTTTCGATTTTCGAAAATTTAGGGAAAAATTTGTTGATGATAGCTCAAATCAAACTTGTGAGCTTAAAAATCAGAAGGTTGCTTCAGCAAATTAGAATGTTAACAAGCAAATCGGCAATACTGTTTAGTGCTTCTAAGAAATGGCAATCAGATGGCTATATAAAATTATTTATATTGTAGTTTAGTAAAATATGCATCAAATTAAAAAACAAAATATTATTTTTGAAGCCTGACTTATATATTTTTATAAGATATATATATATAAATCACAACGGCAATTTTTATTTAAAAAAAAATCGACATTTTTTTTGTTGTACTAAAAACGTGTGCATACATCCTCCGCATATTTTTACGAATTCTCCGAACATGTACAGACGACATGGACACTGGAAGTGTCAAGGAGCTGAAATTAAGTAAATAAAATTGTTAAAAAATTAAGGTCATCCTTGGAGTTGTATCATATTGGAGAGAATATCAGTAAATAAAGTATATATCTTCAGGCCTGTAAAATTAATTAAATATTTTGCTTGCATTTTGACTAACTGTAAAATTAGTAATTTTTTTAGTTATTTTATTGATGTAGCTTTCAAACAGTTGTTTTTAAGTCCTAAAATATATATATTTTTTGTTTATCACAAGCTTCAATTTCCAGCTAAAATAGAAAGTGGGGATTTCATAGATAAATGATTTTAAAATCATATAGCATGTGAGTAATTGTAATGAAATTGTTGTAGAATGAAATCTAGGTATATATATTAATTATCTACATAAAAGCTGTATCCAGATGCCTGGGAACCAGTGGATAATGCATATCTTCCACAACATGCATGCGGGTATTGGTGAGAGCTTAATTAGAACCAAAAAAAAAAAAACCCCAGCTCTTTTCACTCATCAACTTCAGAACTTTCTCTGTACATGCTATAATCATTCCAGTATTGGCATTGATAGCTGATATCAACAAGTAGCATTAATTAAAAGTGGAAGAACTAGCAACATTGAATGAGTAATGGACTGTAATATTAAAATCAGCAGGAGGTATTTATGAGTACTCGTGTTCCAAAATAAGATTATTTGACTTTTTAGGCCCAATTTTGGAGCCTTTTCCTTATATATAATATAGACACAGTGATAATATGATAAAATAATTTTATTATTTAGGTTATTTTGATTTTTTAAACTAGAAAGAAGCAAGAGATCAATTGTGCCGAGAAGTTCCTTTAAACAGGAGGAAAAGCAAATCTGTAGAGGATGTACTTATGGTGTCTCCTGGTTATACTCGTGGACTTTTTGAACCAGATAGGAATATCAGAGGGTAAAATGTGTTTTGCTGATTATTATGCATATAATTATTAATTATTTATGTTTTAAATATTTTTCAGTTCTTTTGTGTCTACATAATGTGTGTTTTCAACATTCTGAAAATCTAGCAGCCAAAGTTTTTGAAAGTTTTTGTCTTCCTTAAATCTCTTAATTTGCATTACTCATTCTCATGGAAATATTATTTAAAATTGTAAGGCCCATTTTGCAGTAATCTTTTTTTGTCTTAATAAGATTGCCTGTTAATTTTAGCAATAATCCTTTAAATCTTCTAAAGCCGCTGTGATGTTGCTCAGTGTGTGTTGCGACCTATTTAGATGTGTGTGCATATGGTCATTTAGTGCCAACTTTCTTGTCATAAGTATTGGAGGAAAATTCGTTTTCTTGGTTAGTATATATTTTTATTAAACCTTTGTTTTTATTTGCAAATGCCAAAAGAGCATCAGGTCATGCTACGATTATCATCAATGTTTAAATTATTAATAATGCTAAATAGCGTGATGAGATTATTATTTATTTCCATCTCACTCTGTGCAATATATTGGTAATGATTGTCACCCAAGATCTTAGATGGCGTCAACGGTTGGCCCACAAATCTTGAGGATGAGTTTAGTCTTAAAATAAGCAGAAAAAAGACGAGCTGGCATAGTTCAACTGGTAAGAACATTCTGGCATGTTTCTGGAGAGATGCGGTTCGATTCCTGTATGTTGGCGAAAATTTTTTCTGCTAAAATATTTATTGATTTAGATTTATTTTGATTTTATTTCCATAGATTTATAAATCATTATTAATCTTTTGAAGTTATGATATATCTTTGCAATTTTTTTCTGACCAGGAAGTCTTACAACTTGCAGTTGAAGATATTCTTTTACATTACTTTAGGTTATTTCTTATTTTTTTAAAATTCTTCCTTGGTTTTTAAGTAAAAAACTTTGATTTTTTTTCTCATCCTGAGAATGAAGTCTCGAATATGGAAGCAAAGAGGATTTCCTTTGGCATAGGAAACAGGCCTCCTGTTGCTCAGAGATGAAGTTGTAATTTCATTAAGAGCTTTAGAACCTTTCTCTGCCATTATGCTGAGTGGGCATAATGTTCAGTTAAAAAAATCTGACCAAGGAAATGTTCCTCCATATCATAAATGGAAAATCCCAGGAATGTGAGCAGTTCAAATAATTTTATATAACACTGGCTGTGTTTTAAAATATACATACTGAAAAGAATTATAAAGTAAAACTGTTTCAGGTAAATATTATATTATTCAGGAACAAATTTCTTTTTCAATTAATATATACTTTAACTTTTTTTATTAATAAGGTTTTCCAAATTATAGCTTTAATTATCTAGTCAGATAAATGTTTCTGACTGATGAAAAAAAAAAGTCTTAAACAAATATTTTAATAACTTTTTTATTTTCATAAAATATGGAATTAAATTTTGTTTGGTATATCATCATCATCATCCTCAAGCAGCCATGGGCTACGGAGGTCCAACCAGACCGCGCAGTTTAATTCTCCAAGCATATCTGTCCTGAGCTACATCAGCTGCATCCGGCCACTGTACACCAATTCTAACAAGGTCCTGTTTGACATTGTCTGCCCACCGCATCCTAGGTCTCCCCCTCCTTCTGAGGCCTCTAGGCACACTGTTCATAACCCTATTCGGCAATCTATAATTATCCATACGGGCAACATGGCCAAACCAGCGGAGTCTCTCTCTGCACAATATGCTGCTTAAAGGAGGTTGCAGACTCCTTTGCCTAACCTCATCATTAGTTACAAAGTTAAACCACCTAATGCCCAAGATACTGCGTAAGCATCTAGAATCAAAAGCATCTAGTTTCCTGTTATCTTGCTTACACAGCGTCCAAGTTTCACTACCATAACTAACCCTAGAAAGAATCAAACTATTATACAGTCTAATTTTAGTCTTTAGGTGTATACGCCTATTTCTCCACAATCTCCATAGATTCTTAAAAGTCCCGGCAGCAATACCTATTCGTCTGTTAATCTCATGCCGCACATCACCAGTATCAGTTACGCAGCTCCCAAGGTAATTAAACTGTGACACCTGCTCAAGACTGCAACCATTCAGATTAACCGAATCACAACCTGCCTGACCAATTTTCATCACTTTAGTTTTCTCTCTGTTTATAACCAAACCTACTGTACTACCAGTCTCATCAACAGTTCAAATGAAAGAGTTCATCTCATCAACATCATTTGCCAAAAGGGCTAAATCATCAGCATAATCTAAATCAGAAATTTTCGTATCTCCAGCCCATTTAAGGCCAAAAGCTTTCCCTTGAAGTGAATTTCGCATAACATAATCAACAACCAAACTAAAGAGAAAAGGAGACAAAATGCACCCTTGTCGAACACCAGAAGTAATGCTAAACCAATTGCTACAAGACTTACCAACCCTCACACATGACTCAGTGTTATTATAGAGAGCTTTCATTATGTTAACTAACTTGTCTGGTATACCATATGATCTCACAATCAACCACAAATTATGACGATCAACAGAGTCGAAAGCCTTTTTGAAATCAACAAAGCTAGCAACCAAAGGTTTCTGAAACTCTAAACATTTCTCAAGAATCTGCCTGAGTGAAAATATCTGATCTACACATCCCCTACCACTTCTGAATCCACATTGCTCATCACGCAATTGCCTGTCAACCAGATTCTTAATTCTATTAAGCACAATCATGGAAAGAACTTTACCTGGAACGGAGAGTATGCTGATACCCCTATAGTTATCACAAGAACTGCGATCACCTTTTTTGAAAATAGGGATAATAATAGCTCTGGTAAAATCTTTAGGAACCATGCCTTTATCATAAAAGTTATTCAAAATTTCAGTTATCCAAATGGTAACTGAAACATTCCCAGCTCTAAGCATTTCCGTAGTAATTTCATCCACCCCTGGGGATTTATGAAGTTTAAGTTTAGAAATAGCCAAACTAACTTCTGAATGTGTTATAGGGCCAACTTAAAGCCAACAATGCATCTATCATCATTGCAAACAATGGGAGTAGAACTAACCACATTGTTTAGAACATCACTGAAATGCTCAGCCCACCTAGCCATGACAGAATCCTCGCCTTCTATAACCTTACCTGTTTATCCTTCAATCCCTGTATACCTGTTCGTTTTCTACCACACAAAACATTAACTATATGGTACAGCTCTGTGCTGTTGTGCTGTCTAACTGCTTCCTCAGCTTTGTCAGCAAGGCCATCAAGCCAAAGATTCTTATCAGTAGCTAACTGACCCTTTACATGTTTATTAAGTTCTTTGTAATGCTTTCTATTAGGACTAGTAGGGTACTGATTAAGGACATTCCTGCAGTTCCTTCTTTCTGAAATAAGCTCAAGTGCCTTATCACTTAAATAATTCTGCCTCCTCTGCTCCTTTTTCCCTAAAAGAGTACTGTTAGTTTCCAAAAAAGCCTGTTTAAAATGGCCCCATTCTTCCTCAACTTCAGTATTAAGCAAACCATGACTGTCATAATGACTAAGTAACCTATCATGGTAAGCTTTAGCTATAACTGGGTCTTTCAGAGCTTCAGTATTAAAGGTAAATTTTTTAACCCTAGCACAACACTTTTTAAGTTTAAGTTGCAACACACTTTTAACAAGGTAATGGTCAGATCCAATTTCAGCTACCCTATATGCCCTGGTATTTCTAACAGAACTAGCCCATTTGCTGTTAATTAATATATAATCAATCATATTCTTATGCAGCCCATCAGGTGAAACCCATGTGTGTTTATGTATGTCGCGGTGTTTGTAATATGTGTTAGTTATTCTGAAACCATTGAGTTTACTTACCTGTAGGAGACGTTGCCCATTGCCATTGCAGCTACCAATACCAAAAGGGCCTATTACTCCTCCCCAAAGGTCAGAGTCAGTACCAACTTTGGCATTGAAGTCACCAAGAACAAGGGTAATATCTCCTTTCTTGGCAGAATTTAAAATATCCTGAAGTTGTCTGTAAAACCTATCCTTCTCATCCTCATCAGAATCCTCAGTGGGGGCATAACAGCAGATAACATTCAAGTCTTTAATGCTTGTCTGAAATTTTGCTGTAAGAAACCTTTCATTAATGCACTCATATCCTAGAAGAGCATCACTAGCATGTCTGCTGAGCAGCAGACCTATAACATGACCTATATCTGTTGACTGATTATATGTAAAAAAAATGTTTATTTGGTTATTATAATATTATTAAATTTTTTATGTTATTATAATAGTATTAAAATTGCATTTTCATTAAATATTTTTTTCATAAAAATTGAGAATTAAATGCCAATTAATTTGGCGTATAACATAATTCCTTTAGAGCTTTTTTTGCCAAATAACTAATGAAAGGTTTTTCTGGCTGATCACAGTGAAAAAATAGCTTGATCTGTAGTTACAAACCAATATTTCAGGCTGGTCACTTGAAGGGTTAATCACTATGGTAGTCAAGTGACCTGTGCATGCATTGTGGTTGAGAAATTTTTTATTGGTATTGCTTGTGTTTGCCTATTAAACACAAAACTAATCTGGACAGTTTGGCAAATTAATGAGGTTGTATTTCCTGCAGAGGTGATAACATTTCAAAAATCCAATTAGTTAATTATTTAAATGTCTTGAAGACAACTAAGAAATAGTTTATTTGAAGTTTTCATCTTAACTTCTAAGTGAGTACTGTTTTTGACCTCTGATAGGACTGGTGTATCTTTTTCATAATAAATGAGGTTTTTTGATAAGTGAACCAGATGACTTGTAAAATATAATTTTGATACAATTTGAGAATAATATTCTGATGGGGGAAATGTGCCGTTAAAGGGTTTCATATTTCCTGCTTCTCTATGTTGCTCCTGTGTATGTATATGGACTCTGATATAAGGCAACTGCTGAAAGTCATTTGTTGTGCACATCGTTGATATGACATATAGGAAGTCTGATATGACAATGATTTTAGTCCATTGGGTATAAGTTACGCATGAATTGCCCTTCTGTTTTGAGGCCACCAATGGCTGGTTTACATTGAACATACACAATGTATTGCAGGAGAACTCCAATTGTGCAGACTAATTGGGGCCATGTGTGTCCCAGATAATAAAAAAAATCCAAATAGTTGAGTTGTTTTACCTTCGAGTGGCCCTTTTTTGCACATAGTTGGCTAAATGGCCAGGTCATAAGGATCCACAGGACTCGGAAAGCAAGTTAGGTTGTTAGGAGACAGATGGTAGCCTCCTGTCAAGGCCATTCCAGTGTGTTCTTTAATGTGCACAGGGTATGGCTCTCCCACATCTGTTGGATGGGGCTTAATGCCCCATCCAATAGACGGTGGCCTTTCCAAGCCCATCAGTGTCCTCTTCTGACTAAGGGCGGGGAGTTTTGCAGAGATAACTCTCAATGCTTCCCCAGATGGGATTCAAATTTGGGAATGTAAATTATAAGCCAGGCATGCTACCAACTGAACTGCCCCTTCTCCATCCAGATAGGGACAAAATTGTATACACAGTTAAAGGAGATAATTTTTTTATAAGTATATATTTCAAAATAGGTATTATAATGCATTAATCAACAAAAGTTTGTTAGAATTTTACCCTTCGTTTTAAAGGTTTTTAAAAAATTTCTTGAAAAGAGCAGGAAATATGCACTAGTTTAATAATTTTTGGCCTTTACTAGCATTCTCAAAGGAGGATATGTCCCCCTCCAACCTTGATCTAGACCTGTGTCTGCGTGTGTGTGTGTAATGCCATATGTATAGTGTATTTACTTTTCTAGTCAAGAGATTTTATGTTTTGATTTTTTACTTAGTATTACTGTTTATTAATGTCCATGTAATGAACATATATTGCCTTTTATTTTAACAGTCTGAAAAAAAAATAGAGGGAATATAATTTTATTGTTATTTCAAATTGCGATATTTCCATCTTAATTATATACTTAGCACTTCTCATGCCATGTAAATGTTAACTTGCATGATGGCTTTTGTTAATTCTTAAAACACTACTTCACATACTGTGTGTGTAATTTCTTAAAATACACTTTACTGAGTGAATAACTTGCTAAATGAAACACAACATTTTTGCAGCCAAATTAAATCTTTTCAAAGACAAGTTTAGTAGGTGTTAAAATCTGTGACCAAAGCAAACTAGATGTAAATCTCCAGCAAATCGCATCTGCTTGGCCATTGACAAGTATGAAAAGTTCTGAACAACTTTCCATTTCTTTTTACTGTGCCAACTTCAAAACTTTCTCTATGCATGAGATAATTTTGCTCTGCTATTGGCTATAATAAATGACATCAACTTGTAACATCAATTGCCATCAATTGGAAGAGACATTAAACATACTCTTCGTATCCCTCCAACTATGCTATTATTCTGTACAGAATTTTAAGGCAATGATAGATCCCATAACTTTTTATCTTATTTTTTTCTTGAGCGTGTACAGTTTGGATGATCTCATCTGTTAAGAGTTGATATTTGTGGTCCATTAGCATTGCAGTTTAGTCGCTTCATTTCATCTTCTGAACATAGTCAACCATCAATGAATTTTTTTAAATGTTAGTAATCAACCCTTGAGAATCCTTTGTCTCTGACATCCTCAGATACAATTTTATTCCAGTTTTCTGGAACGAATTTTTTTAAGGAAACAAATATAAATAATCAGCCGTTATGTAACAGCATCGATCATTTTCAGTAAGGAGTGAGCATCATTTCTGCATACTCACAAATTGAGTGTTGTGATATGGTTATTTCCATTGGGAATAACCATATCGCAACACTCAATATCACTGGACTGCTTGTGTTGCTGCACAAATATTTGCTGTGAGATATCTGAAGACAACATCAATCTTTAATCATCAACATCAGACATTTTTTGGTGTGTGTGTGTACTCATTGGTGAGTATGCAGGTATTAATGTTCCCTTCCAGCAGAACAAAAACCAATGATTAGGTTGGAATGGTGGTGAGGGATTTTAAAATAAACTTCATTACATTGATCTGTGCATTTGCACCACCTGAATAACCAGCATGACTATTTGCATATTGCTGCATAGAGCATGAGCAGCATTCCATTGTTGAGCATGTTCAGAGGAATGTGTACATCATTCAGGCACAAAAGAACATTTCCTGGAAGGCATATAACAACACTTGCTGCACTCCAGGCAACAGTTAGTCCAGATGACCTTTTGTTGTGGTTCTTGGTTGCCATTAATCTAATTTCAGTGGCAATTTTGTATTTATATGTAAATGGTGGTGCTCTACATTGCAATTTTGGTACTGTCTGCAATGTTTCTGAAGTTAACATTGCTAAGTTTTGCACTTCGCCATCTAGTGCTACCACTGTTCTCATTGGGAAGAAGACCCCGTGTTCCTATACACACATGTCACTTCTACACATGTATGATCACTTGGTACCGAGTTATCACTCTGGAGCAGGAGTTTATGCACTCGCCTGTATACTGTATATTGTGTTTTGTAGTGTTATATAAACATATCAAAAATTCGAAATTTTTGTCTTAATATCCAGAGTTTTATAAGGACTTATTTTTTTTAGTATATTGCTTGTATTTTAATACTACAGGTACTAATTACTTTCTGTAGTACTTGAAATAACTAGTTGAAAAAAAATCTCTCTTTCACACACTCAATAGCCAGTAATTTCAGTGTAATACATTTTGAGCATTTTGCATTTATCAAGTCTGAAAAAGATAGCAGAGGCAGAAGGTACTGCCTTTCAGCTATCTCATCCTCCTGTTGTGACATGTAGGGAGCCTCTCATTGGAGGCTAATTTCACTATAATCTTTAAAACACCTTGAACCTTCTGAAAAATGCAATTTTTTGTAAGTTTTTTTTAACATTTTGATTAAATGATACTGTGATTTAAGTGGTTAATTTTTTGTTTTAAATATTTTCTTTATCAATAGTTCCCCAGAAAAGAAAGAGAAATTGGAATTATTTCAAAGGAAAACATCTAGAAAATTGAATAAGCAAAATTCCCACCATCATGCTGCCAGTACTTCTTCAGCTTTTGTTGCAAATGTAACTTTTACATCTACTTATAATGTAGAGTTTAAATTATTTCAAAAATAACATTTACTAAAATAAAGTTCAGAATTTATTTACATGCTTTTAGATATGAATAAGGGGACATTAAGATGTATTGCTTTTTTGTATATAATAATAAGTCACCAGCAATTTTTTTGTCCAGTTGGGAAAATAAATCGGTTTTGGAGTCCACCCTATTTTTGAAGTTAATATAAATTCCTTATTTACCTTTGGTATGCTTTTATTTTTACTTTTAAGTTGCATTTAGGAAGATGGGTGTTTTTAGTAACAAAGTTCTCTGCAAAGTTACCACTAAAGAATACTTATTTTTCCACTGCTTCAGGAGAAAATTACTACACTATGCTGTTCTGCATGTCTTATGCTTTCATTTGATGTAGGAGTTGTTTAGATAGATCACCATCAGATTTATCTTTCCTTTTTTTGAGAGTGCAGAAAAAGAAGGAGCATAATTTGAAGTAGTTCATGACATTCTTGATGTAACAATCTTTTATTTCAGATTAAAAAAAAAACCTCATTGAAATCGGCATCGACGAGTTTTCCATCCCCCTTTTCTTTGGGGGGAAAGGGATGGGGTATAATTTGAAGTAGCCTATGATAATATTCACATCACAAGCATTCATTTGACAACTAATTTATTTTGGCTTTAGTATTCAAAAGATATAGTAGAACAGTCATTTACATGTTTCCTCTCTTTTTATTGGGGAAGAAAAGATGGGAGGGGTAAATTTTTTATACCCAAGACACTCTCAGTGTCACAAGCTTTCATTTGACACATAACTTGTGATCAGTCAACAGGTTGGGAAGATATGGTAGAACAATAGTTTTAATAAAAATACAAACCAACTATAAAAGAACTAAGTTCACAATGTATGTGTTTTAATTAATGGTATTGCAAAACAGCAGTAACACCGTATATGTATACACATCTGCCACTGAATTAGAAACCTTTATTCAATACTGAGTTGGACCTTTATCCCGAATTACAGCACATAGGCAGTTTGGCATAGATTCTACAAGGTGTTGGAGTGCCTTTACATCTACAACATACCAGACAGTCCTTTAACTGGCTCAGATTTGACAGAAGAGGACTTTGCTCCTGAATCTGTTTTTCTAGCACGTCCCATACATTCTCAATGGGGTTCAGATCTGGGCTTTGTGGTGGCCAGGGAAGATGGTGGAAGTCACTGTCATGCTTGCTGAACCACTTGCTGAACACATCTTGTGCAATGGACAATAGTATTGTTGTCCATGAAACAGCCATGATCTGCTGGAAAAAGGTCAACATTGCAGGATGGACTCGATCAGTAACAATGTTCAAATACTTGGAGGATACTGGACCTTCCAGCAATATCAGGGGACCTGTTCCATACCAACAGAATGTGCTCCACATCATGACATTGCCTCTAGAACCTTGAGTTGTGTTTACAAGCCAAGTTGGGTCCATTGCTTCATGGAGCTCCCGTCAAATTCTCTGCCTACTGTCGGTATAGAACAAGGTGTACCACGACTTGTCAGACCACTACTTTTTTCCAGTGTCCTGTCACAGTGTTCATGACACCACTGTAGATGAACTCTCTGTTCTTCGCAGAAATCGGTGGTTTCCGTAGAGGCATGTGACTGCTAATACCGATATTCTTCAATTCCCTGCAAATAGTTTGCTGAGATATGGGTTGAGAAAGCCTTCAGAGACACTGTTGTCGTGTCACACTTATGCCTATTAGACAAGAAATGTGGGTTATTTTTCCACTGATTTGCTCTGCTCCACTTAGGTCATTCGTTTATGACAAATTCATTTCTTCTCAAGGTGGACGATGAACCTAAGTGTGAGTTTTGTGACACCATTTTAACTATTAAACATATTTTAGTCGAATATCTGTGTTTTAATTTCGAACGTCAATGTTATTTTAGCTTTCATAATTTTATGTCTGAGCCTCTTACACTCGGGCATCTTTTATCTGATCATTGTGTTTTACCACCAGTTTTTACCTTTTTGAAGCATTGTGGCTATTTTAATCAACTTTGATTTTACCTTGTATTTTTTATGTCTAACCCAGGCTTTACACCTGGGTTGTTTTTTACTATATACATCATGTTGTTTTTGTAATATTTAAATCTTTTTGTGTTTGTTATATTTACATTTTGTTTGTATTGTTTTTCTGTTGCATCTCTCTACAGTTTGTTGGTTTTATCTTTTGCCTTTTACAACACTTGGTTTTAACTTTGGTTCAGGGGTACTTGACTTTTAGCTTCTATTTATCTCATTTGGTGCATTATAGCCTCAGTAGCTCGTGCACCAAAAAACCCCAAACAACCAAACCAATTTCCACTGATTAAAAATCAGACATATCTCACCTTTTGAGAAACCAGTCAGCTCTGCTGTTTTTAAAATCGTTGCTCCAGCTAGATGGGCAACCACAATAAACCCTTTATCGAATCCCCAAAGAGAACTGTTGTCATGTCACACTTATGTCTATTAGACAAGAAATGTGGGTTATTTTTCCACTGATTAAAAATCAGACATATCTCACCTTTTGAGAAACCAGTCAGCTCTGCTGTTTTTAAAATCGTCGCTCCAGCTAGATGGGCAACCACAATAAACCCTTTATCGAATCCCAAAAGATCCTTTGTTTTTCCCATTGTGATCAACATGGCAGACAAGTAGCAGTCTTAAATAGTTGCCTAGATCATATACGTGCCAATGATTAAATAGTTGCCTAGGTGATGTACATGACAATGACCAGCAACAATGTTCCGACACATATATGCTGTGCAAGTGATGCTTAGGTACATCTGCATAAAGGTTTCTAATTCAGTGGCTGGTGTGTGTAGTTAGATAATGATCTAATATAAAGGGATGGACAAAGGTAATGGAAGTCAACTATGCACTTACTAGCTACATGAATCAGTTATTGCTAAGGCACCCTAGCATTATAGGTCTACTTCTAGTTTGCAAACTAAATGTGAGTAGTAAAATTACCTTGCCTATCACACTGCATGACTCATGCATCGCATCTCTGCACAACTATAATTTGAAGCAAGACATAGAACTTTAAAATTTTACCTACTTTTATAAGTAAATCATTGCATGTCTGAAGAAGTTCTAATAGTTAGGATGAAATCGATAACATCATTTATATACTCTGTTATACTGCTTAATAGTTGTCTTGTCTGTTAATTTTATCCATCTTCATGATTAGTGTACAAAATTTAGAAAGTATAAATTTCTGAAATGTTGTTTAGCCTTCCTATTATTCCATCTAATACATTATTCTACAAGAATCGTATAATGTTGATAGATAAACAAATTATAGTGAAACAAACAAAGGGACTATTATACATGTTTGAATGTAAATTATAAAACAGGTGTGCATATCCACAAGAGTAGATACATATAGTGTCCATTAAGGAGAAATGGCCTGTTTCAGATGCTGAAAATAGTCCAGGAATCACATAGTCCAAATGGAGGATGACCAGTATGCTGCAGCTATTGTCACAGTTCTTTGTAGGAGTTTGATGGAAGAATACTCAATTTGATGAATAGGCACTCAAAACATTTTGGTACCGGGTGAATGAAGTTTGAACATGGCGAGCATCACTTAGCTTTGTGGGAGGTAGCTGATTGTATTGCGAGTTCGTTGTTAAAGTTCAGCTGGTCAATAATGGAATGCAACATCATTTGACAAAATGATTCATTTCACTGGTAACATGCCAGCTTTGTCAAGTGTCCTGCTTGACAAAGCTAGCTATGTATTTGCCCATATACAGTGTTACTGTTGTGCAGTATAGTTATTAAGATTTTATGTTTTTCACACTTGACAAACTGGCATGTGGCCAGTGAAACATGTTGCATGCCACAGGACTATTAGTTTTTTATTTTATTAAAGTCCTTTTAATCCAGTTATGATTTTTTAACTAATGGTAATTTTAAAATTGAGTGAGCTCCATAATATGGTCATCAACCCAATCTTGTAGATAAATGGGAAACATGCTTTTTGACATTTTCTCATATATACTTTAGCTATTGATTTCGTAGTCTACTGAATCAAACCTATTTAATTTTATTGTGTGACAAAGCTAATCGATGACTAAATTTTATAAAATGCAATAGAGATATCAGCAAACCAACAGTAGGTGTTATATTGTTTCTTTATTATCATAATTTAAGAAATGAAAATAATCCTGCATTGGAAGGGTTTTGTGATCATTGCAAAAAAGAATCAAGGAATATCAGTTTAATAATCAATATAGTAAACTAATATTGCATTGACAATAATTGCAACAATCGTAGTAAATTGCAACATCAACCAAGTTTTTTTTTATTGCTGCACTTGTGTTTTCAACCTAACTTTACACAGAAAAAATATTACTCTGCCAACCACATTCATAGTTGTAATTTTGATACAGCAAATTGACATACTTTGAGAATTTTATTAAGAGAATTTTATGTAGTTTTACTGCCCAATGCTGAGCATAGGCCTTTCCCAGTTTTTTCCCACAACACACTGTCCATTGCTTTGCTTTTCCATTGCACTCCAGCAGACTTCTTAATCTCATCTTCCTGTCTCATATTGGTCTTTTCTTCTTTTGCTATATCTCTGACTCCAGATAGTGACAATTATCATCCATCTGTCATCTCCCATTATTTGTATATATTCTGCCCATCTCCACTCAGATGTATGTATGGATATGTCAATATCTTTAACTCTAGTAGAAGATTTGATCCCATCATTAGTCTTGTTATTTTTGAAGTTAATTTTCTATGTGATCAGTCTGAAAAATGAAACTCGTTAATTAAAATATTCTTGCAAAAAATATTTTGACATCTGTAAATATTACATGCAGTGCTTCATAAGCAACTCATATATTGTATGCTAGAATCTTTGCAATAATAAGTTCGTGATACAAGATCCCTCATAGCACAAAGAAACAAATTATACATTAAGTAATTACCACTTTTAAGTCAATTCAAATTTTTAGAGGAAAAATTGTCTTTAGCCTGGTGGGATATGAACCCATGACCTCCTGATAACTAAAAATTTGAATCAACTTAAAAGTAGTAATTACTTAGTGTATACCAAAAAGGTTGAGTTTATTCAATATTTAATCAACTGTATAATTGTATACTTTCCATTTATATGGCATTTATCTGCCGCTGGTGGCTAGATTGCCTGAAGAGCACCTACATGTGATATAATGGAATATGTACTGCAGGTAGAAATGTTCATATCAATTAGAGGAGATCTTCATTGGCGGCCGGTAGCTCAGTGGTCCAGAGCACCTAAACATGTTATCAGGAGGTCATGGGTTCATATCCCACCTGGCTCAAGACAATTTTTCCTCTAAAAATTTCAATCGACTTAAAAGTGGTAATTATTTAGTGTATACCAAAAAAGTCGAGTTTATTCAATATTTAAGAAACAAATTATTTTAGTTCACCCATGGCCGAGTGGTTAGCGCGCTTGGCTACTGATCTAAGGGACCTGGGTTCGAGCCCCGGGTAAGGCATGGCTGTTCATGTTGTTTTCCTGCTCAGGGCCTGCCATCCTCTCTGACCTTCTACTATGGCATATAAATTGACAGGGTCCTGTTAGACCTCTGTGGCAAGCAGCTGCTTGAGGGGGGTATTTATTTTATTTTTATTTTATTTATTAATCATTCCATCTGATGACAAACTTAATATTAGTTTGAAATCATTATGGGATTTTAGTTTTGTCCTTTACAATATTATGTCATGTTTCTTGTGAACTGTTTATTTAACATTGTGACATAATCAGTGAATGTAATATCTAGTGAAATTAAATTGTTGTGAAGTGAATTTTGTTTGAAAGTATCAAGTTCTGCAATTATTCCTTCTGCCATCTTTCATATTTCACCATTATTTTTGGGAAATAATGTAAAAAATGGAAAGTATGGAGATAAATTTGTGTTAATGATAGGGTAAAAATTATGCATAATAATTTGTAAAACTGAGATATTTGATATGAACTTTTTTAATTGTAAGAAGCAGTTTGGCATGCACTTTTATGGCACAATGTTACTTATAGATTATGTATCTCTAAATTATTACTCTTAAAAACTTGTACTAAAAACTTCCTTGTTTTTCGCATTATAATTTGAAATAACCCTAAAAAAATTTTTGTTTTATTTCATAATGCATACAGTAGAAAGCTAAAAAAAACTTGCAAAGAAGTTTTAACTAATACCTAATGTTTCTTAATTGTAACTAGGATCTTCCTGCTCTGTATGAAAAAAATTTAGAAAACAGAATAAGATCGTTCCTTGAGAGTCGTGATATCAATAAGCATGCTGCATTGCAAATGGTATGTATTGTTTATTTTATAGAAACGCCAAAATCTGTTCCTGATAGTTTTTATAAAAACTACACTCTAAGCTACCACTTTTCTTATTTTGCAAGTTCATCATCATCATCATCATCCTCAAGCAGCCATGGGCTACGGAGGTCCAACCAGACCGTGCAATTTAGTTCTGCAAGCAAATCTATCCTGAGCTATATCTACTGCATCTGGCCACTGCACACCAATTCTAACAAGGTCCTGTTTGACATTGTCAGCCCACCGCATCCTAGGTCTCCCCTTCCTTCTGAGGCCTTTAGGCACACTGTTCATAACCCTATTCGCCAATCTATAATTATTCATACGGGCAACATGGCCAAACCAACGGAGTCTCTCTCTGCACAATATGCTGCTTAAAGGAGGTTGCAAACTCCTTTGCCTAATCTCATCTTTAGTTACAAAGTTGAACCACCTAATGCCCAAGATACTGTGTAAGCATCTGGAATCAAAAGCATCTAGTTTCCTGTTATCTTGTTTACAAAGTGTCCAAGTTTCACTACCATAACTAACCCTAGAAAGAACCAAACTATTATACAGTCTAATTTTAGTCTTTAGGTGTATACGCCTATTTCTCCACACTCTCCATAGGTTCTTAAAAGTCCCGGCAGCAATCCCTATTCGTCTGTTAATCTCATGCCGCACATCACCATTATCTGTTACATAGCTCCCAAGATAATTAAACTGTGACACCTGCTCAAGACTGCAACCATTCAGATTAACTGAATCACAGCCTGCCTGACCAATTTTCATCACTTTAGTTTTCTCTCTGTTTATAACCAAACCTACTCTACTACCAGTCTCATCAACAGCTCGAATGAAAGAGTTGATCTCATCAACATCATTTGCCAAAAGTGCTAAATCACCAGCATAATCTAAATCAGAAATTTTCGTATCTCCAGCCCATTTAAGGCCAAAATCTTTCCCTTGAAGTGAATTTCGCATAACATAATCAATAACCAAGCTAAAGAGAAAAGGAGACAAAATGCACCCTTGTCGAACACCAGAAGTAATGCTAAACCAATTGCTACAAGCCTTACCAACTCTCACACACGACTCAGTGTTATTATAGAGAGCTTTCATAATGTTAACTAACTTGTCTGGTATACCATATGATTTCACAATCAACCACAAATTATGACGATCAACAGAGTCGAAAGCCTTTTTGAAATCAACAAAGCTAGCAACCAAAGGTTTCTGAAACTCTGAACATTTCTCAAGAATCTGCCTAAGTGAAAATATCTGATCCACACATCCCCTACCACTTCTGAATCCACATTGCTCATCACGCAATTGACTGTCAACCAGATTCTTAATTCTATTTTGCACAATCGTGGAAAGAACTTTACCTGGAACAGAGAGTAGGCTGATACCCCTATAGTTATCACAAGAACTGCGATCACCTGTTTTGAAAATAGGGATAACAATAGCTCTGGTAAAATCCTTAGGAACCATGCCTTTATCATAAAAGATATTCAGAATTTCAGTCATCCAAGTGGTAACCGAAACATTCCCAGCTCTAAGCATTTCCGTAGTAATTTCATCTACCCCTGGGGATTTATGAAGTTTAAGTTTAGAAACAGCCAAAATAACTTCAGATTGTGTTATAGGGCCAACATTAAAGCCACCAATGCATCTATCATCATTGCAATCAATAGGAGTAGAACTAACTACATTGTTTAGAACATCACTGAAATGCTCAGCCCACCTAGCCATGACAGAATCCTCCCCTTCTATAACCTTACCTTGTTTATCCTTAATCCTTGTATGCCTGTCCGTTTTCTACCACACAAAACATTAACTATCTGGTACAGCTCTCTGCTGTTGTGCTGTCTAACTGCTTCCTCGGCTTTGTCAGCCAAACCATCAAGCCAAAGATTCTTATCAGCAGCTAACTGATCCTTTACAAGTTTATTAAGGTCTCTGTAATGCTTTCTATTAGGATTAGTAGGGTATTGATTAAGTGCATTCCTGCAGTTCTTTCTTTCCGAAATAAGCTCAAGTGCCTTATCACTCAGATAATTCTGACTCTTCTGCTCCTTTTTTCCTAAAAGAGTACTGTTAGTGTCCAAAAAAGCCTGTTTAAAATGATCCCATTCTTCCTCAACTTCAGTAGTAAGGAAACCATGACTGTCATAATGACTAAGTAACCTATCATGGTAAGCTTTGGCTATAACTGGATCTTTCAGAGCTTCAGTATTAAAAGTAAAATTTTTAACCCTAGCACAACACTTTTTAAGTTTAAGTTGCAACACACTTTTAACAAGGTAATGGTCAGATCCAATTTCAGCTCCCCTATATGCCCTGGTATTCCTAACAGAACTAGCCCATTTGCTGTTAATTAATATGTAATCAATCATATTCTTATGCAGCCCATCAGGTGAAACCCATGTGTACTTATGTATGTCGCGGTGTTTGTAATAAGTGTTAGTTATTCTGAATCCATTGAGTTTACTTACCTGTAGGAGACGTTGCCCATTTCCATTGCAGCTACCAATACCAAAAGGGCCTATTACTCCTCCCCAAAGGTCAGAGTCAGTACCAACTTTGGCATTGAAGTCACCAAGAACAAGGGTAATATCTCCTTTCTTGACAGAATTCAAAATATCCTGAAGTTGTTCATAAAACCTATCCTTCTCATCCTCATCAGCATCCTCAGTGGGGGCATAACAGCAGATAACATTCAAGTCTTTAACCCTTGTCTGAAATTTTGCTGTAAGAAACCTTTCATTAATGCACTCATATCCTAGAAGAGCATCGTTGGCGTGTCTGCTGAGAAGCAGACCCACGCCTTGGTGATGCTTATTGTCGTCCCGCCCTGAAAAGAGAAATTTAAGATTATTTTTAAGAATCTGACCTTTATCTGTCCATCTGGTCTCTTGCAAGCCGAGAATATCTAAATTATAACGGTGGAATTCTTGTGCGAGGACATCAAGAGAAAAAGCTCTGTGCAGAGTCCTCACATTCCAACTACCTATGGAGAGAAAATAGTTAGTGGGATGTTTAAAGAAACTATGTTTATTGAGAGAGGGAATGCCGACAATATCAAACAGCCCCCTAATCGCAGACATGGGGCAAAGACCCGTTCCCCCACTACTAAAGGCTGAAGCCATCTACACTGGAAGACTTCCTCCAATGTAGAATTTGACAATGCCAATAGAAGCAAAGAGTTCAGGTGCCTGCGATGACTTCTGCTCAGGATTATCCACCAGCTGATAAACATATCCTGTGAATCTATTCACTTGGGGCTGTCAACCCACAAACAAACAGAAAACACAGCGGAAGATTTTCCCTCCACAGAAGCCCACCAGTGCAGCAAAATCAGGATCCATAATCAAGCTCAGAGCCATATATCTGTCCAGTCCAGTAGGTTTATATGGTCAGCACCCTGTGTGGTTGACCACTCCTCAGCAGGGTAGAAAAAAAAGAAAAGTAGCCATACTTGTCCAGATCAGTAGGCCACACTAATCTGGCAGCCTCCCCTTCCGTTCACTTCCACAAGAGAGTATATCTTTTGAAAGTTACTAACGGTCCGCACCACGAGAAGGCGGGGTCGGACATTAGGTGCTAGGCCTGGCCGGTTCTATGCATCATCACAGGGGATTGGTGCATAGCTCTCCTTCCAGTGACTACCTAGCTACCATTTACAGACCTTTTGCAAGTTACATTCTTTAAATTCTATTGGTTATATTTATAAATCATATTTTATAAAACTCAGTATGATATGACACTTATCATTTCTCACTCTTAAACTTTTATTCATAGAGTATTTGAAGAAAACTTTGCAAAAAAAAATATATATATATATTCATCATTGAGTTTTGTTAATAGGATAAATAAGAATTGCAGTGCAATTCTTATTTTTTATATATAAGAAAATGTTTACTCAAAAGTGTAAAATTTTAAATTTATTAATAGAAGAATTAACTGCTAAGGAATAAATGAGTTGGCATGTCCATGACAAGTTTATGAATTCCATTTACGATAAAAGTACAGAAGTAATAAAAAAAAAGTCGGCTGGCTCCATTTGTCCAACAATCTGAAATAAATACACAATAGCATTTCCATTCTTATCCTAATTATTGAACACTTTAACTAGCAACATGAAGCAGTACAAATTTAAAATGCACATTTCAGTTAGAAACGTACTTCTATTAATAAAAACCAGTTCCAACATAGCAAAGAAAGATCATGATCACAGAAAACGATCAGGTGGAATTTATGATTCTATTAAATGACCCTAACTAAGTACTGGAGGAAAAAAAGACATATATAGGAGAAACATTCTGAAACTTTCATATTCACCTGGAAGAGCACCAGCTAGGACTACCAAATTAATTTGAAACTTAATCCCTCAAGCAAACTGCTATCACTAATGAAACTACCCCACAGTTTGACATGGCTAAATTACTAATCATCATCTCCTACTAAATCAATTAAACAATACCAGTTGAAAGTAATGGAAGAGCTACTCATTTAAAATTAACAGAAATTTTATATGTAACATGGATATAATTATAGCCCCCTTCAGCTTGGAGACTATTATTTGAAGGAATAGACTAATCCACATGGGGGTAGGAATAAGACTACCCAATGTATCACATAATACACTTCTGAATCATGTCACCTCAGGGACTCTCCCAGTCTGCATGTTGACTTTGGTGAACCCATATGTATCCCACTTATGCTTCCACAGACTTATCACATCCTGTTTTCAATACATCCCCGCCTGCTACTACAGACAGTGCTTGCCAGATGACATGTCGAAGCAGATGGCACAAAACTCATAGCAATACCTAGCCACAAGTATCTAGTGTAATCAACCAGCTCAGTGCACTAATAGGAGTGTGAAGTTCAAAATCCTCAGATATACAGTGACCGGTGCTGCAGTAACCACCACAGATGCCACAGAGTGCTTATTAATAACACCACAGCACAATAGATATGTCACCAACAAGTGAAAAGCATCAACACTGAACTTATAAAAGTACCAGTTCCCTGGAGGAACAGCACACACACTGGATTTTTCCACATTGTTCAACTCAAGTGGATGTCTGAAGAACACATCAACCATGACAACAAAGGTATGACTAATTAACCTGAACTTCATTTTGCTGACAAATGACTATCATTAAGTCCATTAGTTGTCAATGGGCTGATGTGTTTTTTTCTCCAATACCATGCGACTAGTATAGCACTTACAGTGTTTATAAAAACAATAAATAAATACCCCCTCAAGAAGCTGCATGATACAGAGGTCTGACAGAAGCCTGTCAGTTTATATGCCATAGTAGAAGGTCTGTGAGGATGGCAGGACCTCAGCAGAAAAACAACACAAATGTTCATGCCTTATTTAGGGCTCGAACCCAGGTCCCTTAGATCAGTAGCCAAGTGTGCTAACCACTCAGCCATGGGATGGCTACAGTGTTTATAATTTTAATCTTAATTCTACACATTGTATTTGTACCTTTGATAATTAATTAGTAGGGGATTTCTTTTATTGTTACTACTATTATAGCATGTGTGCTATTTCACTCTTTTTATAGTTTTGAAAATATATTTTGTCATTAAGTGTATTTAAGTGTATCAAGAAAATGCAGCAATTGCAGAGGCTCAGGTTTTTCAGTCAAGTTAATTTTATATCTTGAATTTCCTGAACTCAGCCCAGCCCTTAATTTTCATTTTGAGTACATTGGTAGAAAAGTTTGAATATTTGGTGCCAGTTTAGTTTGTAGTCTGTAATGCTCCAAAGATTATTAACTTTTCAAAGTTGGACCTTTTGTCTGATCCAATTTATTCAAATTCTGGATAGCTCTATCGGGCGCCAGGCAATAATAACTTTCCAGATAAAGTTGAAATAGGGTTCATAAAGTATTTGCCAAGCATTGCTTATCGAGTAAGAAATCAAAAATGATTGTCAAGTTTAATTAAAGTTAAATACAATCAAAAAATTAACTAACGTCGCTCAAGAGAAAAAATAGCAAAGATTCAAAAGTTTCTAAAACAATTTATTTCCAAAAAATTCAACTCGTCAAACTCGATGGCCATTAGCAACTCACATCTATCTAAAGTAGCATAATCTCAGACAAAAACTCTGTCTACATGATTCACAATAACTCTGCTACTACATCTCCATTCCGTGACCCATTGTCACCACTCTCTAACAATACTGACTCCATCTGACAATCTGACTCTGTGACCTAATGTTACTTAGTTATAACAAGTGGCATACAAAGCTGGCACATGTCTATTTCATGCTGGGACAGACATTTGCATAAACTGATGATCAAACTGTGATGCAAGAGGGGTCTTGTCCTGCACACGCTTAGGACTACGGCCTCCTGCACAGCCATAATAGGAGTTGTGCATGCGCAACTCCTATGGCTCAGAAGCGAGAATTGAAACAGTTCAAAAAATGAAATCATCCCCAAAATGATAAATAAAGCAAAACTGGTTAAGGAGAAGTAAAAGTGAATGGGTTGACATCACAAGTCCTTCTTATATAAGATCATATTCTACTAAGATAAAAGTTGTTTTCTGACTACTGCTTCAGAGCTAACAATAGTAAAAAAAAACAGATGTGTGTTTGAACAGTAACCCTAGCCACAATTCTGTTAAGACTAGTTTCAAGCTGTTTTTGAAAAAATAAGTCCGAAATTGGTTTTTATTGTCCAATTTAGCACTGGTAGTATTTCAGGTCTATAAATTTTCTAGGTCTATATATGGTAGCTAGGTAGTCACTGGAAGGAGAGCTATGCACCAATTCCCTGTGATGATGCATAGAACCGGCCAGGCCTAGCACCTAATGTCCGACCCCGCCTTCTCGTGGTGTAGACCATTAGTACCTTTCAAAAGTGATACTCTCTTGTGGAAGTGAATGGAAGGGGAGAGCTGCCAAATCAGTGTGGCCTACTAATCTGGACAACTGTGGCTACTTTTCTTTTTTTTCTACCCTGTTGAGGAGTGGTCAACCACACAGGGTCCTGGTGCTGACCATATATACCAACCTGAATGGAATTATGGCTCTGAGCTTGATTATGGATCCTGATTTTGCTGCACTGGTGGGCTTTTGTGGAGAGAAAATCTTCCGCCGTGTTTTCTGTTTGTTTGTGGGTTGACAGCCCCAAGTGAATACATTCAAAGGATATGTTTATCAGCTGGTGGATAATCCTGAGCAGAGGTCATCGCAGGCACCTGAACTCTTTGCTTCTATTGGCATCGTCAAATTCTACATTGGAGGAAGTCTTCCAGTGTAGATGGCTTCAGCTTTTACTGGTGGGGGAATGGGTCTTTGCCCCATGTCTGTGATTAGGGGGCTGTTTGATATTGTCGGCATTCCCTCTCTCAATAAACATAGTTTCTTTAAACATCCCACTAACTATTTTCTCTCCATAGGTAGTTGGAATGTGAGGACTCTGCACAGAGCTTTTTCCTTTGATGTCCTCACACAAGAATTGCACCATTATAATTTAGATATTCTTGGCTTGCAAGAGACCAGATGGACAGATAAAGGGCAGATTCTTAAAACTAATCTTAAATTTCTCTTTTCAGGGAGGTATGATAATGAGCATCACCAAGGCATGGGTCTGCTTCTCAGCAGACACGCTAGTGATGCTCTTCTAGGATATGAGTGCATTAATGAAAGGTTTCTTACAGCTAAATTTCAGACATGCGTTAAAGACCTGAATGTTATCTTCTGTTATGCCCCCACTGAGGATGCCGATGAGGATGAGAAGGATAGGTTTTATGAACAACTTCAGGATATTTTGAATTCTGTCAAGAAAGGAGATATTACCCTTGTTCTTGGTGACTTCAATGCCAAAGTTGGTACTGACTCTGACCTTTGGGGAGGAGTAATAGGCCCTTTTGGTATTGGTAGCTGCAATGGCAGTGGGCAGCTTCTCCTGCAGGTAAGTAAACTCAATGGATTCAGAATAACTAACACTTATTACAAACACCAAGACATACATAAGTACACACGGGTTTCACCCGATGGGCTGTATAAGAATATGATTGATTATATATTAATTAACAGCAAATGGGCTAGTTCTGTTAGGAATACCAGGTCATATAGGGGAGCTGAAATTGGATCTGACTGTTATCTTGTTAAAAGTGTCTTGCAACTTAAACTTAAAAAGTGTTGTGCTAAAGTTAAAAAATTTACCTTTAATATTGAAGCTCTGAAAGACCCAGTTATAGCTAAAGTTTACCATTATAGGTTACTTAGCCATTATGACAGTCATTGTTTGCTTACTACTGAAGTTGAGGAAGAATGAGCTGTTTTAAACAGGCATTTTTGGAAATTAACAGTACTCTTTTAGTTACTTTTAGGAAAAAAGGAGCAGAGGAGACAGAATTATTTGAGGGACAAGGCACTTGAGCTTATTTCAGAAAGAAGGAACTGCAGGAATGTCCTTAATCAGTACCCTACTAGTCCTAATAGAAAGAATTACAGAGAACTTAATAAACGTGTAAAGCAGTGATTCCCAACCTTTTCTGAACCACCGCCCCCTTTAGAAGAGAACAAAAATTTCAACGCCCCCCTAGTCCATAATAGTTAATTTTATATGAATTAAAATATTGTTGCATATTATCGTACCTAATTTTATCTGTTTATTTATCTATTAAAAATCATAATACCGCCCCCATGGAAGGCTCCAGCGCCCACTGGGGGGGCGGTATCGCCCCCGTTGGGAATCTATGGTGTAAAGGATCAGTTAGCTACTGATAAGAATCTTTGGCTTGATGGCTTGGCTGACAAAGCTGAGGAAGCAGTTAGACAGCACAACAGCAGAGAGCTGTACCAGATAGTTAATGTTTTGTGTGGTAGAAAACGGACAGGCATACAAGGATTGAAGGATAAACAAGATAAGGTTATAGAAGGGGAGGATTCTGTCATGGCTAGGTGGGCTGAGCATTTCAGTGATGTTCTAAACAATGTAGTTAGTTCTACTCCTATTGTTTGCAATGATGATAGATGCATTGGTGGCTTTAATGTTGGCCCTCTAACACAATCTGAAGTTATTTTGGCTGTTTCTAAACTTAAACTTCATAAATCCCCAGGGGTAGATGAAATTACTACGGAAATGCTTAGAGCTGGGAATGTTTCGGTTACCACTTGGATGACTGAAATTCTGAATATCTTTTATGATAAAGGCATGGTTCCTAAGGATTTTACCAGAGTTATTGTTATCCCTATTTTCAAAAAAGGTGATCGCAGTTCTTGTGATAACTATAGGGGTATCAGCCTATTATCTGTTCCAGGTAAAGTTCTTTCCATGATTGTGCTTAATAGAATTAAGAATCTGGTTGACAGTCAATTGCATGATGAGCAATGTGGATTCAGAAGTGGTAAGGGTTGTGTAGATCAGATATTTTCACTTAGGCAGATTCTTGAGAAATGTTTACAGTTTCAGAAACCTTTGGTTGCTAGCTTTGTTGATTTGAAAAAGGCTTTCAACTCTGTTGATCGTCATAATTTGTGGTTGATTGTGAAATCATATGGTATACCAGACAAGTTAGTTAACATAATGAAAGTTCTCTATAATAACACTGAGTCATGTGTGAGAGTTGGTAAAGCTTGTAGCAATTGGTTGGTAACTTCTGGTGTTCGACAAGGGTGCATTTTGTCTCCTTTTCTCTTTAGTTTGGTTGTTGATTATGTTATGCGAAATTCACTTCAAGGGAAAGCTTTTGGCCTTAAATGGGCTGGAGATACGAAAATTTCTGATTTAGATTATGCTGATGATTTAGCCCTTTTGTCAAATGATGTTGATGAGATGAACTCTTTCATTCGAGCTGTTGATGAGACTGGTAGTAGAGTAGGTTTGGTTATAATAAACAGAGAGAAAACTAAAGTGATGAAAATTGGTCAGGCAGGCTGTGATTCAGTTAATCTGAATGGTTGCAGTCTTGAGCAGGTGTCACAGTTAAATTACCTTGGGAGCTATGTAACAGATACTGGTGATGTGCGGCATGAGATTAACAGACGAATAGGGATTGCTGCCGGTACTTTTAAGAATCTATGGAGATTGTGGAGAAATAGGCGTATACACCTAAAGACTAAAATTAGACTGTATAATAGTTTGGTTCTTTCTAGGGTTAGTTATGGTAGTGAAACTTTGACACTTTGTAAACAAGATAACAGAAAACTAGATGCTTTTGATTCCAGATGCTTACGTAGTATCTTGGTTATTAGGTGGTTAAATTTTGTAACTAATGATGAGGTTAGGAAAAGGAGTCTGCAACCTCCTTTAAGCAGCATATTGTGCAGAGAGAGACTCCGCTGGTTTGGCCATGTTGCCCGTATGCGTAATTATAGATTGGCGAATAGGGTTATGAACAGTGTACCTAAAGGCCTGAGAAAGAGGGGGAGACCTAAGATGCGGTGGGCAGACAATGTCAAACAGGACCTTACTAGAATTGGAGTGCAGTGGCCAGATGCAGTAGATGTAGCTCAGGACAGACTTGCTTGGAGAACTAACTTGCACTGGTTGGACCTCTGTAGCCCATGGCTGCTTGAGGATGATGATGATGATGAGTATTTCAAGATCTTGTCAGTGGAGGTTGCTAAAAGAATCACACATTGATTTGTTTTGAAGTTGACAATCAGTAAAAACTTGTATCCTCTGTTATGAAGCCGTTTTGTGAATGATAGTAATTTTAAGCAACAACTTTGTCACATATGATTATACTAGATAAGCAAAAAATATGTCTCACTTTGTTGAAGAAGGATATGTGTATATCTGAAATCTAGACCTTTGATTTGTGCATGTTTATCAATATCTCTTATTTGTGAATTCGTTCATATTTCTTAAAGTTACCAAGTTTTATCCAGTTTTGCTCCATCTATATGAATTCTAACTCTTGAACCATCAGAATATTGAAATAAATGAAACTTATACTCAGATTTAGTGACACAAATCAAATATTTGCTCGCTCAGAGGTAAAACAACCCAACCCAATTCAAATATTTGCTAACTTCCATATTACTTCAGGATTTGGCATAACATCTCAAATCTATAATATTTTAAAATATGTTTTTATATATCAGTGTTATTGGTGATTTTATCTAATTATTTATACATTCAGATTATTTCTTTTGATCTTAAATTAGATGACACAATTTGAAACTTTCCAATTATATTAAATTGAGTCATCAAATTAAAGTAGGAACCAAAACTTTATGTGTAAAATGCAAGAAAAACACTAAAATCAAGGAAAATAGTTCATTCTGTGGAGCTTTGGATGAAACCATGACAGGAACTCTAAATGCAAAAATCTTAAATGGAAGTTGAGTGTATAAAAATATTTTAACTATGAAAAAAAAAATGGTTTGCAAACGATCTTATTTATTAACAGAAAAAAAAATATAAACGAGCCCTGAAGAGACCAGTTAGAAAAGTTATATCTCCTCTTTGTAGGAAGTCATGTAAGTTTTTTTATTGTTTGTTTCTGTATTTTGTTTACTGCCTTTTGCCATTAATTTCCTTTCTGAAAGATATTGTGAACTTACATTTGTAGCAAACATTGAATTGAATTTTGTCGTGCTCTCAAGTTCCACATAATCAGAATAAAATTGTTTTTATTTTTTTTAATTTTGTTTTATAATAATTAAAATTTATTTCCTTTTTATAGTAAATGTGCTAAATTGACAACAACACCCGTGTTTTTACTGAAAAATGGTTAACTAAAGCAAGTGATTAACTTACCGAAGTACATAAATTTAATTTTTCTGTATTCTGTATGTTCTGTGTGCAAGTCTATTTTTATTCTTGAAAAAGGGAAAATATCAATTTTAGCAAGTGTCAATCTTAAATAGGCAAAAACTTCCAAATTTCACTGTACTTAGAAGCCAAAAATGCCTTTTTTGAGATACTTGTAATAGTATTCTAGAATACTTTTTAAATGTAATTAGAAGGGTAGATATACATAGATATAGATAACACATGTTTGTATTAAAATTTGATTTCACAATCTCACTGTAAAATTAACAAAACAGTTAAAATGTTGTGCACTGCAGTTTGCAATTTATTTTAACATGCCCTTGATAATATAACTGTAGACCTTCACCTAGCTGATAAGTTGTACCAAAACATTTTAACTGTTTAATTTTGAAGTGCTATTGTGGAATTAAATTTTAATACTATCTAATTCAATGTGTTTCCTCATAGTTTTAATAACAGATGATTCTCTTTTAAGCTTTAAAATAGTGTATATTACAGGGATGGCAAACCTATGGCACGTGTGCCCAAGGTGGCATGCAAGATGATTTTTTTGGCATGCCACTAAGAGGTGAAAAAAATAATATAAGGCTAGTGTATAGACTTGGAAAAATGGCCTTAACAATTCAATATATACATGTAAATTCCGTTAAAATGCGATCCGATAGAACGCAATGAAATTTGGCTCCCTTTTTTTGTCATAAGAAATGTAATTTTTCACTCAAGAACTACATATTGGATTCCTTGTGTAGTTTTGTGAACACATGGGCACTAATTTCACTCCAGCACGAATCCGTGATACTTGTTATCTTTTGGCATCCGAAAGAATACGGCAGTTGATTCATTTGCTTATAACCTTTGGTTGGCAACATCAATTTCATTTGTATTTCAAATGAACAAACTGAATGCTGTTTTGTTAGTGAAAGCACTAGTACACAATTGGCTATTCATTAAGGTTTGTCAAATTTTGTTTAATTCATCAAAGTTTTTAATTAAAAAAAAGTCTGAAACTTCAAAAAAAATAAATAAATAAAAAAGAAAAAAAATGACATTAATTTTTCATGTAATAATATTGTTTACTTGATTTTTCCATGAACCCTTATATTGCAATTTATAGCGCTCAAAAAAGGGCGAAAGACAAGTTGATATAGTTGGCCAATGTGTGAAGTTTGAATGATGAAAAATGGCTTTAATTTTTGCTAACACGATCCCCTTTATATCGCGATGCGATTCTTAGGACTCTGAGTATCACGTTATAATGGGATTTACCTGTATTAATGAATGAATCATTGGTGGCAAAACTGTGTTACTATAATTAGTAGTTCAATTGTATGCCCGTAAGTTAAAATAACTGATGACACATTACAAAATATACAGCATTATAAAAATATACACACTAAATCTTTCATCAAACATTAATTGATTTCCTTAAAGTACTTTTTATTTATCTTAAAATTTAGTTATGGTTTCAGTTTGTTTCCACACCTGAGAGAGCTATTTTAATCTCACAGCTGATGGAAATCCGCTTCATTCTGATCACAATGGTGTGGCGTCAGTGATGCACTAATACAGTTCCGTTCGAATTTTTACGTTTGACTGAATGATTTTGGTTATAATAAATGATTGTTTCATTTTTAATTTTCCTTTTTTCATATTTTTTGCATAGTTGTAGAATATAAAACTTACTATTTTGTATTCTTATATTTAAATCTTTTAGTATTTTGTATCATGAAATTTGTAATGTATAATAAACTGATATGTAATCATAAGTAACATTTTGAAATATTTTTGTAGCATTGGCGTGCGAGCTAGAAAATGTTCACTTATTTCTGCAATTTGGGCATGCGAGCTCGGAAAGGTTTGCCATCCCTGGTATAGTACATTAAATGCTCATATACCCATTCTATATGTAGAGCCCATTTTTGGTATGCAATCTCATGGATATTTTTTCTCATTTGTTAATACCATATGGGAACATTTTACTATATTCATCACCTGTCCATGTTGGGGTAGGGGTTGGCTCAGTTGGTAGTGCACCAGACTCATAATCTGCAGTTCCCAGGTTCAAGTTCCACCTGTGCCAGTGTTGAAATTTATCTCTGCTAAACCCCCACCATGTTCTTAGTCAGTAAGAACACCAATGGGCTGAGAAAGGCTAATATCCATCAGATGGGACTTAAAGCTATGGCCTGTGTGTGGGAGAAACATATTCTGTGCATGTTAAAGAAAATGGTGGACAGCCTTACTGGGATGCTACCATCTGTCTTCTAACAGTTGTCCAATGTGTCTCCTTCCCCCAGCCTTCTCTGAACCCTAAAGATCCTTGTGACCTGGCCATTTGCTCATTGTGTGCAAAAAGTGTTCTTAGAGGTAAAACTACCCAACAACATCTGTCCATGACCACTATGTAAACACTACATTTCTTACAGCAGATATGTTTACATAGACAGTTATTGAGTGATTTTTAATTTTTCAGCTATTGAAAGAGTGTGAGTTACACCATATTCTCCTCTTGGATTATGTACTTTTTAAATGATCAGTTTTTTGTGTATCATATGTTTAAAACACAAGAACAATCCTTCAATTGCTCCAATACATAAAAGGGTAAAAAAGTTGTTTGAAACAGAAAATTGAAATACTAGACTAACTGGAGCATGATGAATCAGCAGTGTATATTGGCCACCACTTAGGAATCAGTGAGTGCTATCAAAAAATTTGGGCAACAGAAAGAGCATAGCTTCTAGTTATTCCAGAATATCAAAAATTACTAAAGTGGTTAAGGAACTACCCTTTGAAAAAAATGGAGAACACATTGAGTATCTAGATAGTAGAGCAAAGTATCCTTGAGTAGCTCTTATTATTCATGAAAAAGGCAGGCATTTCACCACAGGTACCATTCTAGATCATTCAATACTTGATTCTTTCCAAAGGTGGGTTCCACAAATTTAAATTCGGAAGTGCCCTACACAATGTCAAAATTTTAGGAGAGCTGAATCTTCCAATGCAAGTTGTTATAAATTATTCTGAAAAGTTTGTGAAAATCATTGATAGAGATGATACAAATCTTTAATGCTGATGAGATAGGCCCTTTTTTTTTTAGAAAAGAATGCCTAAATGGACCTACCATCTCCACACATGATTTTTTGTTATTATTAGTGTTGGAATATTGTACAATTTAACCCAATTTTTATTAATTTTTTTAACCTAAATAATATTACACTGTTATCTAATTGTTGTAAATGCATTTCTCACATCTACACTGCAGTAAATAATTAAACATCTCCACATGCGAGTTGAAACTTTTGAGATTTGCATTTTTCTGATGTCTATGTTAAAGAGTATCTTGAATTATTTTATTTGCTTCATATTGCATATACTGTAAACTGGAGATAATACAAATTAAATGCACAAATAAGTTTAAGTGTTGAAATTTGTTATTGTGTGAATTATTTCTGTTTTATGTATTTAGATATTTTTATGTGAATATAGTAAAGACTTGGGAAAATTATTTTAAATGCCTCTAGAGGAAATTTAATTGTATTGAGAGAATATGATTAGAACAATATATAACTTTAATATTTGTATTTGGGAACCATGAATCTTCTACTTTTTCCTTTGAGCCAGGAATCAACCTCCTCCCTTCTAGGGTCTTTGTTTCAGTAATTGCAGAGGTTTTCCTGGAACATAATCACTATGAATAGTGAGCCTTTATTATAGTTGAAAAGCTAATTCCCAATTATGCAATGTCTTTTCAAAACTATCCTTAATGAAGTGACAGCTGAGAATTGGGAAAAACATCATCCAGTAATAAATAGGCACTTTTGATGTCAATTTCAATTTTAGAGGAAAAATTGTCTGAGCTGGGTGGGATATGAACCCACGACCTCATGATAACATGTCAGGTGCTCTGGACCACTGAGCTACTGGCCACCGATCAAGATTTCCTCTAATTAACGCTATGAACATTCCCTTTATGTCACATGTAGGCGTTATTTTAGGCAATTTTTAGCCCTAGCGGCATTTTATTTGCCAATAGATGGAAAGCATGCCTTACAAGTATGCTAATGATAATAAATATTGAGATAAACTCAGATAAATTCGACAGTTCAACATCCAGTAATAAATAGGCACTTTTGATGTCGATTTCAATTTCAGAGGTCCGAGCTGGGTGGGATATGAACCCACGACCTCCTGATAACATGGGGGCAGGGGTAGCTCAGTCAGTAGCGCGCCAGGCTCATAATCTGTAGTTCCCAGGTTCGAGCCCCAGCTGGGTCAGTGTTGAGATTTATCTCCACAAAATTTCCCCGCCCTGCCCACGGTCAGTAGGGGACACCGATGGGCTTGAAAAGACCGCCATCCGTCGGATGGGACGTTAAACCATGGCCGCATGTGCGGGAGAGCCATACCCTGTGCACATTAAAGAACACGCTGGATGGCCTTGATGGGAGGCTACCATCTGTCTCCCAACAGCTGTTCCAGTGGGTCCCCTCCCCCAACCTTCTCTGAGCCTTCGGGGTCCTTGTGGCCTGGCCATTTAGCCCATGGTGTGCAAAAAAGTGCCACTCAGAGGTAAAACAATCCAATCCAATCCTGATAACATGTCAGGTGCTCTGGACCGCTGAGCTACCTATCTAATTAATGCTATAAACATTCCCTTTATGTAACATGTAGGCGTTATTTTAGGCAATTTTTAACCCCAGCTTGATCGGCGGCTGGTAGCTCAGCGGTCCAGAGCACCTGACATGTTATCAGGAGATCGTGGGTTCATATCCCACCTGGCTCAGACAATTTTTCCTCTAAAATTGAAATCAATGTCAAAAGTGCCTATTTATTACTGGATGTTGAACTGTCAAATTTATCTGAGTTTATCGCAATATTTATTATCATTAGCATACTTATAAAGCATGCTTTCCATCTATTGGCAAATAAAAAGCCAACAGGGCTAAAAATTGCCTAAAATAATGCCTACATGTGACATAAAGGGAATGTTTATAGCATTAATTAGAGGAAATCTTGATCGGCTGCCGGTAGCTCAGTGGTCCAGAGCACCTGACATGTTATCAGGAGGTTGTGGGTTCATATCCTACCTGGCTCAGACAATTTTTCCTCTAAAATTGAAATCGATGTCAAAAGTGCCTGGGGCGGGGGTGGCTCAGTCGGTAGCGCGCCAGGCTTGTAATCTGTAGTTCCCAGGTTCGAGTCCCAGCTGGGACAGCGTTGAGATTTATCTCCGCAAAATTCCCCGCCCTGCCCACGGTCAGTAGGGGACACCGATGGGCTTGGAAAGGCCGCCGTCCGTCGGATGGGATGTTAAGCCGTGGCCCCGTGTGCGGGAGAGCCATACCCTGTGCACGTTAAAGAACACGCTGGATGGCCTTGACGGGAGGCTACCATCTATCTCCCAAAAGCTGTTCCAGTGGGTCCCCTCCCCCAACCTTCTCTGAGCCTTCGGGGTTCATGTGACCTGGCCATTTAGCCCATGGTGTGCAAAGAAGTGCCGCTCAGAGGTAACCCAACCCAACCCAAAAGTGCCTATTTATTACTGGATGTTTGTAACGCTTCAAATAATATGCAAAATACTTAAAAGTTGGACCTTTCTTTTGATCCAATTAGTTTTATGCTCCAGATAGCTGATACGGGCACCAGGCAATAATTAACAAATTGCCAAAAAAGTAGACTAAGTTTAAAGTAGGGTTCAAAATGCCAGCGAGCATTAATGAGTAAATAGTTAGAATCAAAATTGATTGTCAAAAAGTCTAGATGCTATAAATCTAAATTCGCGTTGCTCAAGAGAAAAAATTGTACAGACTCAAAAGGTTTAAAATAACAAACAGATTTATTTCCAGAATTCAACTCACCGAGACATCAATGAAGAAGATACATCAAACTCACTGTGCTACAACGCACTTTCCTCTCTACAACTCCACACTCTAACTCCACTACTCTCTCTCGTACTCTAACTTTACTCTGACCACACGTCAGACTTTAACAAGAGCTGGCTGCATGCCGGGAAAGACATTAACATAAAGTGATGAATGACGCAAGCTATGACACAAGAGGGGGCGTGTCCTTGTGCACGCGTTTTAGCGGGGGACAGTCAGAAGATCGGAGTTGTGCATGCGCAACTACTAACTCTTGGAAATGAGCGCTGTGATGCCAAAAAGGAAATAAAAAATCCCCAAAATGATATATATAACGTAAATTAAACAAAACTGGTTAAGGTAAAGCAAAAGTGAACGATGGGGCATCACATGTTGAATGTCGAATTTATCTGAGTTTATCTCAATATTTATTAAAAACATCATTGTTCTAAGTAACCAATAAATTTAAAAATTTGCTGTAATGTATTTACTTTAACAAAATTATATATATATGTAGATTGCCGATTGTACTTATCAGCATAAGAAAATGTGCTAATGGTTTATTGCAGTTCTTTTGCCTTACAACCTGAACAGGCGATCACAATCATCTACAATTCCTAAGAGGTTGCACACCAGATCAAGTTTGCACTCAGCACAGACTTCTATCATGAATGAAGGTGAGTTGTGTCACATTAAGTAAAAATATGTATATGTACAGTAATTAGTATAAATTTAGCATAACATATAAAGATCAAAGCAAATGTTAGTATAAATGGAATAAAAGGAAAAGCATCTGAATTTAGATCTTAATTTTTTTATATTGCATAAAATATTTTAGTGGTTAAGAATCAGAACTTCTGCATTTATAATATGGTTTTAGATCAGGGATACTGAAATGACAGCACATGGGCCACATCCATCTTCAGAAAAACTTTTGGTCTGATGAGAATGTGTGAAAAAAATCTGAAATACAGAAACAAAGCAAGAAATGAATTTTTTCTTCACGAATAAAAATTCAAGCGAAATAAATAAAAGAGTGGGTGGAAAACATGAAAATGCAATTGGTTCTTTTCATATCTGGCATATATACACACACAGATATACATTAAATACATTAAAACCACCTGCGTTATGCAAAGAATTGCATGTTCAGCCAATCAGTGTCACGTGTCATGGTAGTGAATGATATATATAGTACCTGGGTCAGAACTCTTGCAGGCATTTTGTTTAGTCTCGACATGGGGGAAAAGCAAAGGATTTATCTGATTTCGACAAAGGCCAGATTGTTATGGCAAGATGTTTTGGTAGGAGCATCTCCAAAACAGCGACACTGGTAGGCTGCTCACACTATGCAGCAGTTAGTAGCTATCAAAGATGGTCCGAAACAGGTGACACTTTGAGCTGTCGACAAGGCATGGGCCAGCCATGCCTCATTGATGCCAGAGGTCAAAGCAGGCTATCTTGTCTTGTCTGCAGCAACAGGAGGGCTACTGTGGCTGACATTACCCATAATTTCAATTGTGGTAAAGGGTCTAATGTGTCCGAACACACAGTTCATTGTAAGCTCTTGGATATGGGTCTTTGCAGCCACAGACCCATTCATGTGCCTATGCTCACAGCCGTTCACCATGGTCAGTGCTTGTAGTGGGCATGTAATCATCGACATTGGACCATAGAAGATTGGACGAGGGTCACATGGTCAGATGAATCCCGTTTTCTATTACACTATATGGGCAGACGAGCGCGTACGCGATGTTTACCTATGAATGCCTCCTCACCTGGATGCACTGTGGGACACATCCAGGTGGCTGGAGGGAGTGTGATGGTCTGGGTAATATTTTCTTGGAGAACACCTGGAAAAATTTTCCCTGTAGAGCAAACTCTGACAGCTGTCATCTATTTGAACATTGTGACTGACCAAGTACACACCTTTTATGGCGACTGTATTCCCTGGTGGAGATGGTCTTTCATCTAAACAATGCCCCATGTCATACTGCGAAGAAGGTTCAGGAATGGTTCCTAGAACGCGATGAGGAATTCCATTTTTTGCCATGGCCCCCAAATTCGCCAGACATGAATCCTATCGAGCATTTGTGGTTTGAGTTGGAGAAATGAGTATGAAGAGTATCACCCCAACCACGTAATTTACTAGAACTGTGGGATCTTCTGTTGCAGTCATGGTACCAAATATCAAGTGACGCCTACCAACATCTCATTGAATCTATGCCACATCGGGTGAGAGCTCATTTGGTGACGAGAGGAGGACCTACATCATATTAGGTAGGTGGTTTTAATATTTTGGTTGATCGGTGTATATGCTTTTTGGCTTTGGACTGTGTAAGTTTTGTGTTCATGTTCATCTCTAGCCTGTGAAGAGATCTGAAAGTGAGTTGGTGAAATTTAATTGTTAAATAAAAAATTCTGGCCCACTTGAAAATATAATTGAGCAGCTCTATTTTAGGTTATAATTAAAATTTGGTGTTTCGTAATATTTGGTACATGCTGTGTTGATATAAAATTATGAGCAATTAATATTACTTAATTATGTTAAGAACTGCATTAGCATAATTTAGTAGAATTATTAAACTACACTGATGCCCAAATATAAGGACCAAATACATAAACTTGAATAACATTTTAGTGAGTTAAAATAATTAACTAAATCTATGTAATGTATAAAACAAGTTAATGCTATAAACAAAGTTATGTAAAACTAGGTTGAATTATTGGGTTGGATTAAGTACTTGGAACTCTTGTTATTTCACATTTAGTGTTCAAATTGCATAATCAGAGATAATCTTCATTTTGACAAAGAAACTATTTGGGTGATTATGTGAGGTAGAAACTATTTTGTCTCTAGGTGACACCTTTTTATTTGCACACAATGGACTAAATGGCTGGACCACAAGAACCCAAAGGATCCAGAGAAGGTTGGGGAAGGGGATCTGTTAAACAGCAGTTAGGAGACAGAAGTCTGTCAAGGCTATTCAGTGTGTTCTTTAATATGCACAGGAATGGCTCTCCTATATACAGCAAGGAAATAAGAAGAATGGATGCAGAATGAAAGGGGAATTGGCTAGGTAATAAATGCGAGTCAAGATGTTCTAAGCAGACCGAAACCAATTCAAATCAAAATCTGTCTTGAAGAACCAGTCCGTGCTGCTCTAGGGTCATTTAATACAAGATGATTGCAGGAGCTAATTTACTGATAAGTGGACTGAGCCCAGCTACTGAGGGGCAGCCAAATTGTTCTGTGAATTTATAACTACTTGTTTCTTAAAAATCCATGACCCTTAAATGTTGTTCCCCTGGACCTTTAAATCCACTACTAGATGATTGATATCTACATGTATAACTGCAAAGTCCATAAAGATTGGCATGTCAATTTGCTTCATATCTTGCTTCATTCACATGAGGATTGTATCAGCATACTGTCTACAGAAGGCTTTATGAGATGAGCCTGTATTTGTGATAGCCTTACAGAGAGGAACCATTTAAATTGGCTTGACAACATCTTGACCATATCTAAAACAATTGGCCAGTTGCTTCAGTTGCAATTCACTCTTCAAACATTCTCAGTGACTATTCATTCAGAGAGAACAGAGGATCAGATTCTGTTTGAATATTGGACCATAGAAATTAGATGTCGAAATCAGATAAATCCTTTGCTTTTCCCATGTTGAGACTAAACAAAATACTGCCTGCAAGAGCTCTGACCCAGGTATTATATTTATTATCTCATCAGGCATAGAGATAATTACAGAGTTGGGGTATCAGGAAAAACTTTTAATGACTGCACAGATCTCAGTGTGTTTTCATTAGGGACTCTCACAGGTGTCAAATCCTTGATCCTTATGTCAAAATATTTATGAAAGTTGGCTTATATTTCTCAATATGGACTCTCGCAGGTGCCAAATTCTTGATCCTATGTCCACATGTTTGTGAAAGTTGACACATTGGCTGCTTCATTTGGTCAGATGAAACAGCCAGTGTAGTGTGCTGAAAAATATTTTGTGCTGTCTTTAAGTTTTTTAACTTTTTACCATCGTAAGTTAAATGCATGTTTAACAATTTTAATGATCTGTTACAGAAGGATCATTCAGTTCCGATTATTATATCTTTAAAAAGATCAAATTGAGAAAACATCAGCTAGTGGATTTCAGTAGTTGCAATTTCACCGTAATGAACTGATTAAAGAATAGCGAACTTTTCAACAATGACTATAGTATGTTTCAAGTTATGCTTTAAGAAGAATAAGAAAAAAAAAACTGCAGAAAGAAGAAAATTCCTTAGTTTAGCAAGTGCAATGCATGCTGCATTAATAAATATCAAGAGGCACCTTCCAACAGATAGCCTCCCCCATCCCCACTCACTTCTTCTCAACAGCTGAAACTGTATTGTACATTTCAGTCCATCTTGTAAACTACAACAGAGTTTCAGTTCATCTATTATTTTGTTTCTATCATTTGTGTTGACCTACAAGGACTTGCTAATATTTCACCTACAAATCATTGGTAACACTATTAATGGAATAATGGACTGATACATCCAATTTGATAGTGGTATATATGACTTGTGGCTGCAGATATATTTTTATACATAGTACTGATTAAGGTGCTCATTTTAAACTACAGTGTCAGTGTGTGTGAAACATTTAACTGCTTCTGTTTTTCACATTTACAATAGTACTAAAGCTTCTATAGAAGCAAGGAAAGCAGTGCTTCCCTTAAAACATGATTGTGGTCAGCCATTTCACCATAATGAACTGATTAAAGAATAGCGAACTTTTCAACAATGACTATAGTGTGTTTCAAGTTATGCTTTAAGAAGAAAAAAAAAACTGCAGAAGAAAATTCCTTAGTTTACATGCTGTTGCCCATTTAGCATGTTTGGGACACGATTGGATGCTGCCTTCAAGCCCACTCTCAAATGGCCCAAAATACAGCTTTTCTGTAAATTGTGCACGTGGTGTAGTGGGACATTCCTTAGGATGCCATAAGAAACCTCTGCCATGACATGTATTGCAAACCACAGTGGTTCACTACTTACCAAAAGAAGTACATTTTACTATTATTCTGTTTAATTTTTTGCATTGAGCTGAAACAAAAATTGTATACTCGTACTCATCCAGGGCCAAATCTAGTGGGGAAGAGGGGTGGGTGGGTAACTAGAATGGAGGTAATAAAAATATGAAACATATATATATTACACATATTTTTGAATAATTTGTTAAGTTGTCTTTTCCTTTTTGAAATGGAAAAATTTATACTGGAACAGTATAAAATCATGTGAAAATTTATACCAAAACAGTGTTGAGTTCATACTGACTCAATCTTGCCCCCTCCCATTTTTTTCTAGATTCGATAATCTATTTGTCATAAGTTTCAGAAGATTCTGTCCACTCCTTGTGATTGGGACAATTTCAATATCAAACAGTGTATATTCTTGAAATATGTAGAAATTTCCTGGTATTTTTGTGGATATTTAAATACCTTTACAGACTTTATAGACAATTTTAGCTTTTTTCTTCATATGGTTGTCAAATCTGCTGTTTATGGTTTTTCACTTGGCATTTGTTAGTTAGCTTATTGGTTTGTGAATTTATCAGTGTGTTCCACCACATCTTCCCTGGCTGATGGCTAATCAAAATGAGATATGTACCAAATGAAAGCTTATGATGTGAGAAGTGTCATAAGCTATATAGATTACAAAAACATTTACTCTCTCTCTCTCTCCTTCCCACCCATTGTGAAGTGGAGTAATGTGTAATGATTATTCCATTATATTTCAAAATGTGAGAGACCAAATAATATATGCTACATAAAATTTGGTGATGATGAGAATATGTTAAGGTGCAAGAATTATCTCTCTTCTTTCATTCCCCCAAGGGAATGGAAATATATATTTTTTATGATTGATCATAATGGGTATATATCAAATGGAAGCTTGTGTCATAACCTACCAGATTATGCTTTCACCCTACTTTCATCCTCTCAAAAAAGTGGGGAAGTCTGTGAACAGCTATTCCATGATAGATCCCCAATTGTGGGCCAGTCCAAATAATTTACATACTTATGATGTGTAGAATAACATAATAAATAAAATTATTTCCTCTGAAGCAGAGATAAGATGTGCTTGTCACTAAAAGTAAAAATTAAATATAGAAATTAAAAATATTAATAAAAAAATTTTCTTTTATTTGTTGTGAAAAATAAATGTAGATAATATGGCCAATGATGAAATTACTCATTCATATTAACTTCAGTGAGCCAAAGAACACCAAAATGAGCCCAGTTGAGAAAAAAAAATTACTGGAACTTTATCTTCTTTTGAAGTTAATATGAATTGAGCAAGTGATTTCATCATTGCCACATGTTTTTGTCTTTTAGTGACTATAAAGGAAGCTCAGTATTTTTTCATAATTATCTAATTGGTTGTATACTTGATGGATGTCCATTTAGGTCAGCAAGCAAACAATTCTAAAGAGGAAGCAGTTTTCCTTCAGGAGCTGAAGGAAGAATTTCCTAATGCTTATCTTTCTCCAGGAACTGTTAGGTGTATGAGTGAAAAATATGAGCAGCAATTATTTAGGATGAGCAAAAGAATAAAAGATGCACTGCAGAAGAAGTCACTTACACAGTTACAGGTAGATCTTTTTTTTATTATTACACTGGCTTGTGGAAAATAAGCATGAAACCTTTACCTTTTCGAAATGGAAAATCCTCCCTCGAAAAAAAAAAAATGGGTGTACTTTATAGATTTGAGGATGCTGGATCCAAATCTGGCATCCAAATGTTTATATCAGGCACTATTTTTGTGGGAGGGCATTTTTGAGAAATGACTTTTTTTGTGAATATATATGATTTTATTATATTGTTGCGGATCACAAAAATGGATAGCCACTGAGCGTGAGTATTAAAAGCTATATTTCAAAACCAAATTCAATACAAGGTAAATTGTTACAAAGGAAATATGGATGAAATATCTTATTAACAAATCAACTATTAACATGCACAAGTCATCAATCTTCCTGCGTAGAGCACACAATATCAGCTCTGTGTATTTTACTAAATACTACCTTTTACTTGATTTACCAGGTCACCCGAAGATCTTCACTCGTAAACCAATTCTCGTCCTGTGCTAATAACTTTTCACACACTAGCCGAACAAAAAGACAGTCCGTGTAGACATTCGAAGTTAGCCATAAAAGTTCCCACTTTTATACTTCCGCGTATACACAACACATCAAGTTACTTCTTGATACTTAACGATAAAAGATCCCACTTTTATCCTTCCGCGTATACACAACACATCAAGTTACTTCTTGATACTTACGCGCACTGTCTCAGAACAGCTCACCGTCCATTTTCGAACTCTCCGACCGTTACAACACAACAGCCGTTACAATACAAAACGACCGTTAACGCTCCACTCTTCTTCTCCAAATTCTCCCAAAGTTCTTATTCGTTGGCTGAAACTTTGCTTTCGGTTGCCAGATTCTTCTGTCGTAACACTGCCCCCTTCCTAGGTCTTGTTCGTCCCGAACAATTCTGGATTCCAAAGTTTCTTCAGTTCTTCGATGAAACGGGGCCAAACGATCCACGTGAACCACTTTGCACTTTGTAGCTGGACATCGACGAATGCGATATACCACGTCTGTGTCAAAATGAAAGCGAATCTCATTATGACGTAGATTTCTTTTCTGACTGAAGCCTCGTCCACAAACATAATACGTGTAAGGCCTATAGCCCTTGTGAACACGTTTATGTCTCTGCAGGGAGAAGAATCGACTAAGAGTTTTCGTGCAAAACCTGTAAAAAGTTTTCTTCTTTGTCGAAAGTTTTCTTCTTTGGATTTTTACTTCTATCAACAGTAACAAGGAATGAAAGTCATTAGTGACATAAAATCTAGGGAGAATTTTCATCCTGCAATCTGACCCTTTTGTCAGCTGACTTTCACTTAATTCAGAACTGTCGTGATGAACCTTCAGCCATATTTCACCTGATTCAATTTGATCCCCAAGGTGCTTCACAAATATAATATCAGCTCCATAATTCTTTTTAGCGCTTCGGTCCATCTCCTCCTTCCATACTCTTGCTAGAACTGCAGCTTCTAATCCGACAACCTTACCTGTTTCTCCTGTATAAGTGAAATCAGTGATGTGTCGGGCTGCTAGCAATATTTTTTCTGTTTTACCTTCACATAGCCAGCTTGCAACATCTTCAGATACTCCTTGTTTTATTAACATGTTACGAAACTTGTTCAAAGCATTGCCGTTATGCAGAACCTTACGGACACGTGATGCTTCATCTACCCTATTATCCACAATGTTCACAAAACGCAGAAGTTCTCCTAACTCTTCGACGAGCTCTTGCAGTTCCAAGGATCCGTTACCAAGGAAACACTGAACAGCTTCCATCACTTCCAGAGAGTTGTCAACAGAGTTTTCAAGAGGTGAATCCATGTTGCTGATAACAGCTGAACAACTCAAACTCTTCATTTCACGAGCTTGTGATGCTGCAACCATTTTCTTAACTAAATCAACAGCAACATCTTCTGTACTGATGGGATCAATAGCTCCTTTTCCGAATTCATCATCATAAACCAAAGCGCACACTCCTTCAGCCAGCTTTTTGGACACAATTGAGCATCTCATTAGAGGAACGCTATCTACGGTAGCCATCAGATCCTTGTAGCGGTAAATCTCCTTATCTGTTGGCACCAGCTCCTCTGTCTGTCCTACGATGCAGCATCCGACGTCTTCCATCATCTGCTCGATTTTATCTTTAGTGCAGTCGACTGTGAAGCCAGGGATGGATTCCAATTTGTCCAGAGTATCTCCTGTCAATTGGAGAGCAAGACCGGAGATCATAAGGACCTTGAGACCTAAAGCAGCAAGTGCAGGAGCCAAGACAAGACTCACTTTGTTGCCGACACCTCCTGTGCTGTTTCTATCTACCATCCGATGGCGCCACTCGGGTCTCCAGCAAAACACATGACCCGAGGAGGTCATATTTGCTGTTTCTTCCGAATTCACTTTCTTGGAGCTCTCATTGTAATTAGCCAGGGAAATATCAGTCATGATTGCCAAATTGTTCATTCTGGAGATCAGCGACGAGTTCTGTAACATGATATTGACCACTTTAGAGCTCTTGTAGTCGTGATAAAACTTTTCTATATCCTTATAATCCAAATGGTTATAATGTCCAAATCTGCGCATTGACTGTTCAGAAAAGAAATTCAGCGTGGCTACGTTGAAATTATCTGAGAGCTTCACTTCTCTCTGATCGTAACTCTGAGGCTTAGTTTCATCCAGAAAGTTAGTCTTTGAAGTACTGTCTCTGCCTGAAGCTCCTTTACTAGCATCACCTGTTACGCTTCTAAGCCATTCTTCGGAATTCTTCTTCCTTAAATCCCCACTTTCTATAAACGATTCGAGTGTGGCTATATGCTTCGGAAAAATCTCTCCGACTTCCCCAGTAATGTCGAATGGCACTTTGTATCTATGATGAATGGACGCCTCTTCTTTACTCGGACCACTCTGCAAAACGTAAACTCTGTTTCGTTCCCCCTCATTACCACTCGTTACTCTGCCTTTGCGATAATTGTCCATGACACATTTTGCTGACGGCGAGGAATAGAATACCTTTCGTGTGGATCTCTCTTCAGATCGTGCCAGACTTGTATACCTAGGTATTTTGAAGTGCAAAGCGTGCTGTATAGTCTCACAGTTCTCTGATCTGTGTGATTGTTCTTCACAGTTCCTAGACATGTCACCAGCGACATAGACACTCTGCCATGCATTACCAGTAGTTGCGTGGTCAAAGGCATTATCTGCGCTATCTCTACGATTCTTGATTTCCAGTAGCAGATCCACATTTTTATATGCGTTGCCTTTCTCTTTTTCTTTTCCATGTTTACAATCAAACTTAACACTATCAAGATCATCTTTTTCACTGACAAATTCAACATTTAAACTATTGCATTGTCTATTGAGTTCGGTTTTATGATCCTTGAACTGATCAATAATCTTACCAACTTGAGAAGCCACTTCAGCTCTCATCTCAGTATTTTGTGCGGCCATTTCGGCTTTCAAATCATCTTTTTGAGAAACTATCTCCGTTCTCAACTCATTATTTTGTGCGGCCATTTCGGCTTTCAAATCACCTATTTTATCGCTTTGGGCAGCTATATCACCTTTAATCTCAGTATTTTGTGCGGCCAGATCACCTCTTTTATTCCTCAACTCATTATTTCGTGCGGCCATTTCGGCTTTCAAATCATCTATTTTATCGCTTTGGGCAGTTATATCGGCTTTCAAATCATCTATTTTATCACTTTGGGCAGCTATGTCGGCTTTCAAGTCATTATTTTGACTTTTAATGTCATTCATCAACTTTACTAATTCATCCATACTTCTAGTGAAAGGCATTCAATTAAATGATCCCACTTCTGACACCAAATGTTGCGGATCACAAAAATGGATAGCCACTGAGCGTGAGTATTAAAAGCTATATTTCAAAACCAAATTCAATACAAGGTAAATTGTTACAAAGGAAATATGGATGAAATATCTTATTAACAAATCAACTATTAACATGCACAAGTCATCAATCTTCCTGCGTAGAGCACACAATATCAGCTCTGTGTATTTTACTAAATACTACCTTTTACTTGATTTACCAGGTCACCCGAAGATCTTCACTCGTAAACCAATTCTCGTCCTGTGCTAATAACTTTTCACACACTAGCCGAACAAAAAGACAGTCCGTGTAGACATTCGAAGTTAGCCATAAAAGTTCCCACTTTTATACTTCCGCGTATACACAACACATCAAGTTACTTCTTGATACTTAACGATAAAAGATCCCACTTTTATCCTTCCGCGTATACACAACACATCAAGTTACTTCTTGATACTTACGCGCACTGTCTCAGAACAGCTCACCGTCCATTTTCGAACTCTCCGACCGTTACAACACAACAGCCGTTACAATACAAAACGACCGTTAACGCTCCACTCTTCTTCTCCAAATTCTCCCAAAGTTCTTATTCGTTGGCTGAAACTTTGCTTTCGGTTGCCAGATTCTTCTGTCGTAACAATATATATAATAAAACATGATATTTGCTGTACATTAAGTATGTAGTTTAAAGACTATTTCATCATAAGGTATGAGGATATGGTACTTCTAAAGATAAGATCTCAATTTGTTAAATCTAGTCTAAAAATAATTTACACAATATACAAAGTATAATAGACCAGTTAACATTATGGTATAATTACCAGTGCATTGGAGGCTGATACATCTACTTGCTTTTTTTATACTTTGTATATCGTGTAAAGATATTTTTAGAATAGATTTAACAAATTGAGATTTTATCTTTAGAAATACCATAACATCTATAACAATTACTGTTTACTAATACAGTCTGTAATAGCAATTGCACTCCTCATAACTTATTATGAAATAGTCTTTAAACTACATACTTAATGTACAGCAAATATTGTGTTTTATTATATGTAGTACATTAGCTGCGTTGACTATTATTTAATGATTTTATTAGTTTTCCACTACTGGAAGCTTCAGTTGTATTATGTGAGATTTTTGTGAAAGCAATGACTAGAGAGGGTGATGGATTTGCTTACTTAAGGCAAAAATTTTCATGGATTAGCTATGCAAAAATAAGATGGAATTTTCGTTGGTCCTCAGATCAAACAGTTGTTTCAAGATCCTGAGTTCCAAAATAAATTATACAATGGAAAGAGAGCCTGGGAAGCATTCAGAAATGTTTGCCACAACTTTTTAGGCAATGTAAGGGTAGATATCTATGAAAAAATTGTTGAAGAACTACTTTCTTCATATAGAGTATTAGGATGTAATATAAATAATAAAATAAACTCGACATATTCAATATCTACTAATAAATCAGCACTTTGAAGTAGATTCAAATTTTAGAGGAAAAATTGTCTTGAGCCAGATGGGATACGAACCCACGACCTTCTGATAACATAAATGATCACTAGCATACTCGTAAGACATGCTTTCCATCCATATGGCAAATAGAAAGCCGCTTGTGGCTAGATTGCCTGAATAACACCTATATGACACACAATAGAAATGTTCATAGTGTTAATTAGAGGAGATCTTGATTGGCGGCTGGTAGCTCAGTGGTCCAGAGCACCTGACATGTTATCAGGAGGTCATGGGTTCGTATCCCACCTGGCTCAAGACAATTTTTCCTCTAAAATTTGAATCGACTTCAAAGTGCTGATTTATTAGTAGGATGTAATATGTCGCTAAAGCTGCATTTCTTACATTCACACCTGATTTTATTTTCCACAATTGATGGGAGCAGTCTCAGATGAGCATGGAAGAAAGATGAGCATGGAGAAAGGTTCCATCAAGACATATCTGAAATGGAAAAACAATATAGCAGCAAATGGAATGAGAGTATTGGTAGACTACTGTTGGGCCCTGCTGTGAGAGGCTCCAAAGATAAAATATAATGACAGAAGATGACAAAATAATTTTTTGTGTAAATATTTACATGTATCAGGATTTATTAATGTCAGCTTTAACTTTTTATAATGTAAATAAACATTTGGTAAAATATACATTACAGGGAAAAAAAATTGCAACATCTGGAAGGATTAATGCCATTTTATTGAAATGCAGGCAGATTACTACTGAAATGTGCAATTGATTACATTATAAAAAAAAAAAAAATGGAAAATTACTACTTTACCTACCCGGTAATGTAGTATAATTAGTATGACGTTGAACCGCCCCACGCAGCAATGCATTCATGAGCGGGAAAGGGATTCATGGTGGGGAAGGCTATTGTACAGCTCTATAATGTCCTCCTGAGGGATAGAATGCCAAATAGCATGAAGTCTTTGTTCCATTTCAGCAGCAGTGGTTGGAACACCTCTGGGTGTTGTTGGAGCTGTCGGCTCATCATGTCCCAGTTGTGTTCAATAGGTGAAAGGTCCAGCGAGCGTGCTGGCCATGGTAGTACCTGAACCTTTTGCTCATGTAGATATGCAGACTAATGCAGGCTGTGTGAGGACAGGTTTTATCTTGATGGTAAAAGGTTCCATGCTGAAGAACAAATGGGACAGCCACTGGCTTCAAAATGTTGGTAACATATTGTTGGATAGTTAGAGATCCCCTTATAACCAGTTCTGATAAGATGCCTGAGTAATGGCACCCCACACAAAGACCCCAGGTGCTGGAGCTATCTGACAATGTCACATGCACTGGGTGCTATTACTCGCTGTTCCTTTCCCCTGGATGATGGTGAACATGTTATCTGCCGTTGTGCTGACCAAGACAAAAATGAGATTCGTCACTAAACACCACAGTATTCCACTCTTGTTTGTTCCAGATCTGTCTGAGGTGACACCACTGAAAATGTGCTTGCATGTGGGCAGATGAGAGGGGCAAATGCAGTGCCGGATGATATAGGCTCACAGTGAAAACTGTAAAAACCTTTTGTTTACCGTCTGCCTGGTAGGTATTCAATGTGTTACCTGTTTCCAGTCCCATTGTAGTTACGAATCTGTCACGCAATGCCATGCATCGCAAATGGTGGTCCTGTTTCATCTTGCTGATCCTTGTCGATGTGTGCTCTGGATCCTTCTTGAACCCACGGTGCCATATGTGTACGATGGTGCTGGGATTGCAGCTGCAACATCTCTGTATGACAAACAGTTTCTCTAAGGCCAATGATTCTTCCACATTCAAAGTTGGTTAACTGTTGGAACAGCTGTCAACATCTGCATAGGTGCATCTTTAGCAGGTTAGAACAATTTCCACAATGTGTTGTCAACCAGGGAAACTTGGGTTACCCTTGTCTGATTTTGACTGCTCTGCACCTGTGCAATCATTTTGATTGTCACCCAAACCTAATCATTTCCATGCATTTCCATATACTACCACCTCCCTAAATTTGGTCACATTTACATAACTTCTTGCAAGTGTTGCATTTTTTATTTCCTGTATTTATCTTTTCTGAGTAAAATAGTGTTTTTTTAAATTAAACCCATATCTCTAGAAACCTGTATGTGATAGAACAAATTGGCTGTCAGATTCATCATCATTATCATCATCATCATCTTCAAGCAGCCATGGGCTACGGAGGTCCAACCAGACCGTGCAGTTTAATTCTCCAAGCATATCTGTCCTGAGCTACATCTGCTGCATCCAGCCACTGCACACCAATTCTAACAAGGTCCTATTTGACATTGTCTGCCCACCGCATCCTAGGTCTCCCCTTCCTTCTGAGGCCTCTAGGCACACTGTTCATAACCTATTCGCCAATCTATAATTATCCATATGGGCAACATGGCCAAACCAGCAGAGTCTCTCTCTGCACAATATGCTGCTTAAATGAGGTTGCAGACTCCTTTGCCTAACCTCATCATTAGTTACAAAGTTAAACCACCTAATACCCAAGATAGTACGTAAGCATCTAGAATCAAAAGCATCTAGTTTCCTGTTATCTTGTTTACACAGCATCCAAGTTTCACTACCATAACTAACCCTAGAAAAAACCAAACTATTATACAGTCTAATTTTAGTCTTAGGCGTATAATCTTATTTCTCCACACTCTCCATAGATTCTTAAAAGTCCTGGCAGCAATCCCTATTCGTCTGTTAATCTCATGCCGCACCATTATATGTTACATAGCTCCCAAGATAATTAAACTGTGACACCTGCTCAAGACTGCAACCATTCAGATGAACTGAATCACAACCTGCCTGACCAATTTTCATCACTTTAGTTTTCTCTCTGTTTATAACCAAACCTACTCTACTACCAGTCTCATCAACAGCTCGAATGAAAGAGTTCATTTCATCAACATCATTTGCCAAAAGGGCTAAATCATCAGCATAATCTAAATCAGAAATTTTCGTATCTCCAGCCCATTTAAGGCCAAAATCTTTCCCTTGAAGTGAATTTCGCATAACATAATCAATAACCAAACTAAAGAGAAAAGGAGACAAAATGCACTATTGTCGAACACCAGAAGTAATGCTAAACCAATTGCTACAAGACTTGCCACCTCTCACACACGACTCAGTGTTATTATAGAGAACTTTCATTATGTTAACTAACTTGTCTGGGTATACCATATGATTTCACAATCAACCACAAATTATGACGATCAACAGAGTCGAAAGCCTTTTTGAAATCAACAAAGCTAGCAACCAAAGGTTTCTGAAACTGGAAACATTTCTCAAGAATCTGCCTAAGTGAAAATATCTGATCCACACATCCCCTACCACTTCTGAATCCATATTGCTCATCACGCAATTGACTGTCAACCAGATTCTTAATTCTATTAAGCACAATCATGAAAAGAACTTTACCTGGAACAGAGAGTAGGCTGATACCCCTATAGTTATCACAAGAACTGCGATCACCTTTTTTGAAAATATAGATAACAATAGCTCTGGTAAAATCCTTAGGAACCATGCCTTTATCATAAAAGATATTCAAAATTTCAGTCATGCAAGTGGTAACCAAAACATTCCCAGCTCTAAGCATTTCAATAGTAATTTCATCTACCCCTGGGGATTTATGTAGTTTAAGTTTAGAAACAGCCAAAATAACTTCAGACTGTGTTATAGGGCCAACATTAAAGCCACCAATGCATCTATCATCATTGCAAACAATGGGAATAGAACTAACTACGTTGTTTAGAACATCACTGAAATGCTCAGCCCACCTAGCCATGACAGAATCCTCTCCTTCTATAACCTTACCTTGTTTATCCTTCAATTCTTGTATGCCTGTCCGTTTTCTACCACATAAAACATTAATTATCTGGTACAGCTCTCTCCTGTTGTGCTGCCTAACTGCTTCCTCAGCTTTGTCAGCCAAGCCATCAAGCCAAAGATTCTTATCAGTAGCTAACTGATCCTTTACACATTTATTAACTTCTCTGTAATCCTTTCTATTAGGACTAGTAGGGTACTGATTAAGGACATTCTTGCAGTTCCTTCTTTCTGAAATAAGCTCAGGTGCCTTATCCCTCAAATAATTCTGCCTCCTCTGCTCCTTTTTTCCTAAAAGAGTACTGTTAGTTTCCAAAAATGCATGTTTAAAACGGCCCATTCTTCCTCAACTTCAGTAGTAAGCAAACCATGACTGTCATAATGGCTAAGTAACCTATCATGATAAGCTATAGCCATAATTGGGTCTTTTAGAGCTTCAGTATTAAAGGTAAATTTTTTAACCCTAGCACAACAATTTTTAAGTTTAAGTTGCAAGACACTTTTAACAAGGTAATGGTCAGATCCAATTTCAGCTCCCGTATATGCCCTGGTATTCCTAACAGAACTAGCCCATTTGCTGTTAATTAATATATAATCAATCATATTCTTATGCAGCCCATCAGGTGAAACCCGTGTGTACTTATGTATATCGCGGCGTTTGTAATAAGTGTTAGTTATTCCGAATCCATTGAGTTAGAGTTATCCTGTAGGAGAAGTTGCCCATTGCCATTGCAGCTACCAATACCAAAAGGGCCTATTACTCCTTCCCAAAAGTCAGTCAGTACCAACTTTGGCATTGAAGTCACCTATAACAAGGGTAATATCTCCTTTCTTGACAGAATTCAAAATATCCTGAAGTTGTTCATAAAACCTATCATTCTCATCCTCATCAGCATCCTCAGTGGGGGCATAACAGCAGATAACATTCAAGACTTTAATCTTGTATGAAATTTTGCTGTAAGAAACCTTTCATTAATGCACTCATATCCTAGAAGAGCATCACTAGCATGTCTACTGAGCAGCAGACCCACGCCTTGATGATGCTTTCCATCCTCCCTCCCTGTAAAGAGAAATTTAAATTTATTTTTAAGTATCTCACCTTTACCTGTCCATCTGGTCTCTTGCAAGCCTAGAATATCTAGGTTATAGCACTGGAATTCCTGTGTGAGGTCATCAAGAGAATAATATCTATGTAATGTCCTCACATTCCACGTTCCTGCAGAGAGAAAATGATTAGTAGGATTTTTAAAGAAATTAGTTTTATTGAGATTGGTAGGACCAACAATATCAAACAGCCCCCTGATCGCAGGCATGGGGCAAAGACCTGTTCCTCCTCCGCTAAAGGCTGAAGTCACCGATGCTGGTAGGAACTTCAGGCACCACCTTTTCAAGTGGACTTTTTCAAGAGCCATATGGTCTGCCTGAAACACATTACTCCAGTTTAGGCTTGACGATGCCCAACTAGCTAAGTAAGTTCAGGTATCTGCGATGGCCTCTGATTAGGATTATCCACCAGCTGATATAAGGTATCCCATGCCTCTCTTCACTTAGGGCTGGCAATCCAGAAGCAAAGAGAAAACACAGCGGCAGATTCTCCCTCAACAGAGGCCCACCAGTGCAGCAAGTCCAGGATCAATAATCTAGCTCAAATCCATAAACAAGTCCAGTCTAGTAGGTATAAATGGTCAGCACCAGGACCCTGTGAAGTTGACCACTCCTCAGCAGGGTTGAAAAAAAAAGAAAAAAGTGGCCATAGATGACCAGATCAATAGACCATACTGAACTGGCAGCCCTCCCCTTCCATTCCTTTCCAAAAGAGAATATCTCTTTTGAAAGGTACTAACGGCCTGCACCACGAGAAGGCAGGGTCGTACATTAGGTGCTAGACCTGGCCAGTTCTGGGCATCATCACTAGGGATTGGATACAGCTCTCCTTCCAGGTTATGCCTAGCTACCATTTACAGGCCAAATCCAACATAATCTAGTGTATAAAAACTAACAACACAACTGTAAAGTCAATTTTATATTTCCAGTCTTTAAATTATAAAGTTATATCACATATTAATAGATTCTGAAAAAAATTCATCGCCGCCACGGCGGGAATCGAACCCGCATCTCTCCAGATTCATGCCAGAGCACGCTAACCATTGCACCACGCGTTGGACAACGAATATTTTCAGAATATGACCTTATAAATCTTCCTGAGACGTGACTGAGTATAGAAGTGCCATCTATACTCAAGGAGATGCAACGTTTTCAGTCGTTGCATTTGATTATCAGATGTTAATGAGAAGGTCGCTAACGCTACTGCGTTAAATATATAATTAAAATCAATCCAAAGTGAATGCACAGTATTCCCTGTTAAGAAACATTAATTAATAGATTCTGAAAAAAAATCATCGCCGCCACGGCGGGAATCGAACCCGCATCTCTCCAGATTCATGCCAGAGCGTGCTAACCATTGCACCACGCGTCGGACAATGAATATTTTCAGAATATGACCTTATAAATCTTCCTGAGACGTGACTGAGACAGCGCCATCTATACTCAAGGAGATGCAACATTTTCAGTTGTTGCATTTGATTATCAGATGTTAATGAGAAGGTCGCTAACGCTACCGCGTTAAATATATAATTAAAATCAATCCAAAGTGAATGCACAGTATTCCCTGTTAAGAAACATTAATTAATAGATTCTGAAAAAAATTCATCGCATGGCACTGTCTCAGTCACGTCTCAGGAAGATTTATAAGGTCATATTCTGAAGATATTCGTTGTCTGACGCGTGGTGCAATGGTTAGCACGCTCTGGCATGAATCTGGAGAGATGCGGGTTCGATTCCCGCCGTGGCGGCGATGAATTTTTTTCAGAATCTATTAATTAATGTTTCTTAACAGGGAATACTGTGCATTCACTTTGGATTGATTTTAATTATATCACATATTGCTAAATAACACTGGTCTGCAAAAAAAATTCCCCCCTCCCTTCCAAATTTTTGTTCAAATTTTTTTTGTTTTCCTCAAAAACAAAAAAAATTGAACAAAATTTTGGAAGAGAGGGAATTTTTTTTTTGCAGACCAGTGTTATTTAGCAATATGTGATATAACTTTATAATTTAAAGACTGGAAATATAAAATTGAATTTACAGTTGTGTTGTTAGTTTTTATACACTGGATTATGTTATTATTTTCTAATCCTTAAAGTGTCAAGTTTCTTATAATGCATGCAATTGTGACCAAGATAAATTTCTTAACCCTTCCAATGTGCAGCCTGAAAAACAGGTTTCTATCCAGAGACCAAGCTATTTTCTGCCTATGCTCAGCCAAAAAAAACTTTAGAATTTTTTTGCCAAATAACTAATGAAAGGAATTACGGCATGTTCTATGCCAAATTAATCAGCATTTCAATCTTAATTTTCTGAAATTATAATATTTAACAAAAAAGATGGTGTGTTTCATTTTAATAGGACTTTTTTAATCATGTAGTAAAAAAATGCATCTGGCAACATAAATAAAAAAAATAGACAGAAATGATTACAATGCACATGAATAGAATGACTATATATTTCTGAATAACAAAAAAATTACTTTTTTGGTTTTAAGTAAATTTTTTTCTCGATAGCGTACTTTGAGAAAATTTCAGGCTTTGAGCCAACTGTGCTGAGTGAGATCAACAAGTCAACTTTAGAATTTTTTTTAAAAAATAACCAATCAACAGAAATAAGTCATGTTATATACCAAATTAAAAACAATATAATTATGAATTTTATGAAGATGAATAACATAAACAAATTTGTAAGCATATTGATTTTAATAAGTCTTTTTCAATGTGAAATTGGGGGGGGGGGGAAAGATTACGCTACAATTAAATCTTCATTTTGGAAAACCTGCTGAATAAAAAATAGTTAAATTATATATTTATCGAAAGGAAATTTCCTCCCGAATAATATAATATTCAACCTGAAATATGATTTTTATTTCTTTTAATGATTTTTTCAGTATCATATATTTTAAACACGACCTGTGTTATACAACGTGACTTGGACTTCTCACATTCACAAGATTTTCTGAACTGGTTATGAAATATAAAAAAACTTTCTAGGCTGCTTTTTTTACTAAATATTATGATATTTTTCTTTGGGTGTTGAATTTTGGCAATCTTGGTTAATTGCAGACAGGTTTGTGCATCAAAGCACTAGCCCTTCCTAAAATTGCCCTCCCACATGACTGCCGATTTCCATAGCAAGGAAGTCTATTTTGCTTCTGTATCCAAGACATTCATTTTCAGAAAATGGCACAAGCTCAAAGTTTTTTTACTGAAAAAAAAAAACAAGAAATAATAAAATAAAAATTACATATAACCTAATGGAATGTTAAATAAAATATCTGCAACAACTTTTAACCAGCCTTCGATCTAGTGTATCTCGGAAAGATATAAACCAGCCGATTGTAAGATCACTAACTAACGGAAGTAAATCTACAGAAATGAATTTGCTTCGTATCCAAAAACTCATTTATTTTCAGAAAATGATACTAGATCAAAGTTTTACTGGAAAAGTAATAAATAATAAAATAAAAATTAACATATAGCTTAACGTGATGTTAAAATAACCACAGCAACAAGTTGTAGGCCGGCCATAACGTATAACATAACTATGAAAAAAAATCAATACTTATCGATCAGCCGAAAGATTGCTAATTTCCAAAAATAAATCTACTGAAATGAAAACTAACTAAGGTTTAAATATAAAAAAAAATACTAACTTGACAATGAGTATCCAATATGCTGGACCAAAACTGAAAAAAAACACAGCACACAGGAACAATGGGGATATCTTGTGTCAGCACCTGCGTCTTGTTGACTCAGTGAAGCGTAACTAATTAAATGCAGCTGCAACCAGAATTTCTAAGAAGGATGTGTTTACTTCCAGTTCCGATTTTGAAGGCAGGAAAGATGCATAGAAAAATGCATTGGATTAGAGGTACACAGTGCGGTAATTAAAATTAAAGCAATTTAATTCTCTATGACACTGTTAAATGTTTTTATGCACTTCAACACATGGACTATGCTATCAAGTATCAATAATTATTAAGGAGAGATTTACGTACCATGCCATAAGGGGATGGGTAGTAACGAGAACTTTTTGGGATGCTTTCAGTGAGAAATTTAAAATTTGACATTCTTGTCAGCAAGTGAAGTCTGAGTGGAGATTAAAATAATGATGACAGTTGCCAATGGTCTACACACATTGGTGAATGGAATAACCATTTACACATTTATAGCATAGAGTGCTTAAAAAGTTGCAGATCCATGACGCGCTTGCAACACAGACATTATCCCCCTCCCCCCAGTATGGCATCTGATCAATCGGCCAAAAGATCACTAATTCCTGAAAATAAATCTACTGAAATGAAAACTATTTAAGGTTTAAATGTAAAAAAAAATACTAACAACAAAGCATATCCAATATGCTGGACCAAAAACTGAAAAAATGCAGCACACGGAATGATGAATGTATCATGTGTCAGCCACCTGTGTATTGTTTGCCTCAGTGAGGCATAGCTAATTAAATGCAGATGTTTTGCGGAAATGTTTTTGCTGACATGCAGGATTTGAACCAGCATCTGTCCAGAAACATGCCAAAGTCTCCCAGTTGAACTAATGTGTTTACTTCCAGTTTCAATTTGAAGGTGGGAAAGATGCATAGAATGCTGAGAAAAATGATAAAAATAACTTTGGAATACTGAAATACATTTATGACAGAAAAGAGTGTGAAACAAAAAAAAATGGTGGTACATATTTTGTAATTACTTTCAAAATCTACGGTTTTTAAAAATAGCATTTTTTTTGTTAATTTTTAGGAGATTTTCGAAATTTTAAGGAAAAATTGTTGATAATAGGTCAAATCAAACTTGTGAGCTTATATCAGAAGGTTGCTTCAGCAAATAGGAATGTTAACAAGCAAATCAGCAATACCGTTTAGTGCTTCTAAAAAATGGCAATCAGATGGCTTTATAAAATTATTTATATTGTAGTTTAGTAAAATATGCATCAAATTGAAAAACAAAATATTATTTTGGACACTGGAAAGGTTAAAACTGTTTTCAGCAGAAAAACAGCTGAACTTTAAAATCCTGAATCTTGCAATGACTAAAAGATATATAGGTCCATACCAAATGAAAGAGCATTGCTTTCTGAATAATAAAATAACAGAAATTAAAATAAGGGCTACTTACACCTAATTAAATAAAAAGTGTACTTTAAGTGTTAACATTTGTTAAAATTGTAAAAATAGGCCTTTATGAAATCTTAAAATTCTTTTATCTTCAGTTCTTTGAATGCTTTAAGGATTAGAGTTGTAAAGTAAGTTTATGTCAAATTGTTCCAAAATTCTTTTATATGCTATGAATGAGATTTAAATTGTTTTAAACATTTGTGACTGATGTTTTTGGAAGGTCTCTGCTTGATGTTATGCAATTTGTAAGGCTTTGGAAGGTCTCTGCTTGATGTTATGCAGTTTATAAGAAGAATATCTCTATTTGATGTTACAATCAGCTGTAGGCTTATATCATCTAGTTTCTTCCAAGCATTAATAGTTTTGTGCTGTCCCATGGCCGAGTGGTTAGCACACTTGGCTACTGATCTAAGGGACCTGGGTTCGAGCCCCGGGTAAGGCATGGCTGTTTGTGTCGTTTTTCTGTTGAGGGCCTGCCATCCTCTCAGACCTTCTACTATGGCATATAAACTGACAGGCTCCTGTCAGACCTCTGTGGCAAGCAGCTGCTTGAGGGGGTATTTATTTATTTATTTTTATTTATTAATAGTTCTTATATAATGCACTCTTCGATATTCACTTAATGTAGTGGATATAGGTGGATGTTGAGATGTTAATTGCTGATAACTTTTAAGTCCTTTGATGTCATTCCTGGCATTCATATGCTTAGTAATTGTTGGTTGATAATCACTCGGCAGGCATTGCTATCACTTTTCCACTATTAATTTGTGCATAAACTTAGCTATGAACATGCTGCACACCACCCACTCTTATGAACATTGTTAATGATCAACAAAGACTTTATAAAAACTTCTTAAAGAATATCAATGCTTAACTTTAAAACATTAAAACTTTAAAAGTTAACTCCCCTTACATGCTCTTGGAGCAACGCATTTCGCCAACTGACTATCATGTTGGCATTCTCAAGCTCGGCTCTTAACACTGCTGTCATTGGCCTTTTATATGTATCTTGCTGAAGTCGTGTTGTGAAGTAATTGGGCGTATGCACACGATATGAAATGTAAATAAACACCTAGTTTAACCACCTAGTTTTACAGAATGGTTAGGAAGCTAGATCTTGACATCTGCTCAGATTTTCATAAAACATTATAATTGGGAACTAAACGTTTGCAATACTAGCAAAGTTGAAAAGTTTGAATTATATTCTGTATAAAGAAATCTTCATTATCAATAGTTTATATGTAGCTGCTAGGCAAGGAAGAAATTGACTCAACAGCAAAAAGGAGGGCAAGTTATACTGAAGATAGTTAACTGTAATTGGCTGCTGCTGAAGCAGCTTTTGAAATTACTATTGAGCAGAACATTGCATTGCAATGACAGTACTGAATAATGGTTTGTTTCTTTCAGTACATATCACACTGGTAAAGGTGCTACAATATGCATTTCAGAGCATGTTGTAGATATAGATTCAGACGAGTGCAGATTAGAACTAGGTTATATATTCAAACTTTTCAACTTTGCTAGTATATGTATATAATTCATATACTAGCAAAGTATATGAATACAAAAAAAGTTGAATATAATTCAAACTTTTCAACTTTGCTAGTATTGCAAAACTATCTTTTTTTATACTAATGGAGATAATGCCATACATTGTCACTTGGAAAATCCTTCAAGTTGTAAAAGGCAACAAATTAATATAATTTATTTAAAATGTCAAAGATCTAATGAAGTAGGGTACAGTGCTTATTAACATGTATTTCAGATTTTAGTTTTATGCTCATGATATTTTATAAAGCTTATTTCTTAAGAATTGCTTGGATGTTTTTATATTCAATACATATTATTTATGTTGCCTATTTTTGAACCTTGACAAATACAATTGGGAGTAGAAGACCTGATTTGTTCACTTTTAATTTGAATAAGGAATTTTTTTATTTAGACTTTTATTCATTTTGGTACTAATTTCAGTACCTGCAGTTTGAAAAATTATATGTGAATTTTCTATTCTGTTCTCAAAGGATGTAAATTGTTGTGTGCAGATCAACGTGGAAGTACTGTTTATTGTTTGTATTATTTTAATTGAGATAAATTTGAATTTTAAAGGAGCAAAATAAGGAAAGCTGTATATGTGAAAGTCAGTGTACAATGTTACTTGCATGCAGATTTAAAAACTTTTTTTAAAATTATACTTGTTATTTTTTTTTCTATTTATATATAACTTTTTTTGTATTTTCTAAATTTCTTGAACAGATTTGAGTGAAATAAATGTCATTGGGAAAGGGATTTTTTTAATAAAGGATGGTGACAGAATATTTTTCTACTACTAAATATTTTCTTGTATGGAGAAATATTGACACCTCTGTGAGGGGGGGGGGGGGTTGTTTGTTTGAAAAAAGGTAACAAAATAGGTGTACTAAAAAGTAAACCAAAAAAGTGTTTTAGTAAGGTTTTTAAGTCCTGTTAAAGAGTAAAGTATAACAATATATATATATATATTTAATTAAATATACCATTTTGGCCTAGCTGTAATCAATAAAAAATTGTTTACTCAACATGATCTACAGGACCACTATTTTTGTTTTAAGATTTAGACAGTAAAGTTGTCATTTGTTACCTTTAACCCTCAGATGCCAACATGTTAGGTATAATGTGCTGTGATACCAGAATTCTAAGGGAAGATTGGAATTTTATGAAAATGTGAAATGTATGTTACAGTTTTTAACTTATTAGGAAAGCTGACATTTAGGTTAGTTAATTTCACAAAAGTGTTAAAAAATTGTCCAAAATCTTTTTTATATATGGAGGTGTTCATTTATGCTACAAAGCAAATGGTAAAAATTACTATTTGATCAGCATCCCTTTGTATCTTTTTATGTCACCTGTTTCATTTGAATCTTAATTGTTAAATGGGGATTCTCATTTGGGGAATTCTTGTTTTTATAAATAGTTATTGTTATCAATAAATGTAATTTTTTAACATATGTGCAAGAAAGGGAATTTTTGTGTTTTATTCATTGGAAGTTTTTTTTCAGACTGAAGAAGCAGAAAAAAGACAAAAGATTTTGCAAAACATATTGAAAAAAGAAATTTATCATCAACAACATTTAGTAAGTTTGGAAATAGTAAAGTTCTTTATATTTAGTAAGTTTGGAAATAGTAAAGTTCTTTATAATTAATACTTTAAATTTATACTTTAAAATATTACATTTTTTGAGATTAAATATAGCAGATGGATTTATTGTGCAGAATTATTTATTTATCAAGATGTATGTTTTTCTATGTTTTTTCACAAGTATCAAATAACTAGTATAGTGTGTTATAAATTTTTAGTTGTTGCGTGTTAATTAACAAATGCTATTTTTTCAAAATTACTTTTTGAATAAAAATTTTACCTTTTTTTTCATCAATTTTATTCTAATGAAACTTCATTAGAATAAAATTGATGAAAAAAAGGTAAAATTTTGAAAGGATAACTGCAGATTTTTACAGTGCCGTGCAAACATTATCCATAGGACTGTTTGTTGTTGCTCAGAGAAAACATTATTAAAGGTTTCCTATAGTTGTTTTGAACTCTGAGTGTTGATTACTTCTCTTTCCATGAGGTGTACCTTTTTTGGATGTTTCCATTATTGCCTCTAACACTTGCCAAAAAAAGTTTCATTCAGAAGACGTTTAAATCTGATTATAACACATATATATATATCCAGCTTTTTACCCATTAAGCTTAATTTCTACTTGCACTCCCATTGTTCATGACACCCAATGCCTACCAGTAAGCTAAGTATTTTTATGCACCTTCTACCTAGTGCACTACAAATCAGCTCTCTTTAATACTTCAGATGTTGGAAGCTGGTAACTAGTTGCACCTTTTGAATTCTGCTGATCCAAAGCATATTAATCAGCCCATAATACTGGTTTTTCCCCTCTAAAGGAATTGTATTTTTGAGTGTATTTTAACCCTTTTACTATCATATTGGTCCAAACTGCAGGTAAGAGGTAGTGAAAAGAAAAGAATAGCATTTATTGTATGCATACATTTAAAATCTTGGCTGTTTTGGGTCAGTATGGTACTGATAAAAAAAAATTAATAAAAAAATACCCCCTCAAGCAGCTGCTTGCCACAGAGGTCTGACAGGAGCCTGTCAGTTTATATGCCATAGAAGGTCTGAGAGGATGGCAGGACCTCAGCAGAAAAACGACACATACATTCATGCCTTACCCAGGACTCGAACCCAGGTCCCTTAGATCAGTAGCCAAGCGTGCTAACCACTCGGCCATAGGGTAAAATATTGTTAAGATTGCTTGTCTCTTAATCCTGCCTCAAGATATATTCCTTTGGGACTCTGCTGATTGATGCAGCTCTTCTTTATACTGTAATAACACCCCAGATGTCAAATTTATATACATACTAATACAGCTGTTCCATAAATAAAATTGTTTTTGAAGTTGTTGCTATACTCTTTTGTCAAGCAAATTGCAATTCTTTCAAAACTTAAATTGAAGGTATCGATTTTTGTCACTAGCAGAGTAGTATATCGCCCAGTAACAATGTACATCACTTTTGTTCAAACTTTTAGGATGGTTTTTGGTTAAATTTTTTTTTACTCTAAAATTATTTCATTCTTCCTGAAATAGATATTTCAATTGAAAAGAGAAATAATGTTTTAAATGTTAACTTTAAAAGAAAGTGCAATACATTAGGATTTGCTTGCCTCAAATGGCAGCTGCTTTAGTGGACAGCAGATCAGTGGAAAATGATTATTTTGAAAAAATAGAATTCACATTAATAATTTTTAATTGCTTTTGTAATAGTAGTTTGCATTAAAAATTGTGTTTTTTAATTAATTTTTTGCCACTATTTTGAAATTAAGCTCTCAGAATTAATATATTTTTAAAAAGATTGGAAATTTTACGAGTTGCTAGGAATTTCTGTATTCTTATTTGGACTTCATTTTGAAATCTGTCAATGTCTGCAGATTATGAGAGGCATTATAAGGTGTTCAATTATTTTGTTTTTAAAGCAAAAATATATTTTTTGTTGCACTGCTTTGTCAGTCTTATAGATTGCATATTCATAAATTATCTAAGCATATAATAATAGTTTATGTAAATGAATAAAAACAATAGAAGAAACAAAATAAATGGAAGCTTTAGATAATAACAGAAATATGAACTATTTATATTAAAATAATGGAATAATTTATAAAAAATTATTTTTTTAATATGCAGAAATAAAAAATATGATAAAAGCTTTTCCTCTTTTTTTCTGGAAAAAAAATACTACCCTTTTTTTATTTTTTTATTTTTTGCTATTTTATTACAAATGCTTTTATCTATTGATACATAACACAACCTATATCTGTTTGTTGCTTAGCTCAGAAGTTATTTATTTGATTTCTGAAAAACATTTTGCCATTATTTTGTCTTTCAGAGTGAATTCAGTTTCAGAAACCTGACATATTAAAGGTTAAGTGTCATTTATCTGTAACATTCCAGGAGTATTATACATGTTGAGGCTTGCTTTGCAAAATAGCTGTAAGAATTACTTTGTGTTAGTGATGCTCAAGTGTAAACTATTTGAAATTGGTTGAATACAGATGATAAGACCTTTGTTTAGAACTTTAAGTATTATTATTATTAAAATGGCTAGAATATTTATCAAAGAAGAGGAAACTAATTAACAAGTGTCAATCATTTCAAGAGAAATGAATTGATTTATTATTCAGTGTCTTCTATTTATTCCATATTACAAAAGTAATGAAATAATGTAAATGAGTGTGGATTTTTGCATGATATATTAGTCAATTAAAATAATATATATAGTTAAAAAATTTTAATTTCTACATGAAATTCTTTTAATATTTAGAAAGATTTTAATGAACATAAACAATTGCAAACAAGAGTGAAAGTAAGCCAAGAAGAAGCCCGGCAGCAGTCTATACGTGCAAAACACTATTATGATGAATTTCACAATCAGATGAGGAAAAAAATGCAAAAAAGGAATTTTAGGGAAGAAGTAGTGAGTATCAATAGATTTTTACCAAAAGCAAATATACAGTTGTGTTCATAACAAATTTGTCTCTTTGGAAAATATATATCACATAACCAAAACTATGGAATATTTCCACACTGGGTAAATAGAAAACTGTATTCGAAACTCTGTAACTTTGAAACTGCTTTTTATGGGAAAAAAAATCTCTGAAATAATTGAAAATATCACTCAAATCTCCCTGAAATAGTTCCTCTATGTGTAGATTTTTAATTGTATTCATTTAGTATGTGAAGAGTTATTGAAGCTGAGACATTTAATATCCATTTCTGTTATGTTCAAGCACTTTTTCTTCAAAATTGATAAAAGCAGAATTATTTTGTAATTTTTTTTTTTCACAGTTTGTTATAATAGTTATTCTCTGTCCTTTAACTTTGGAAGTAAATTCTTATGATTAACAATGCTTGTGTTACATGCTCCACCTTCAACAACTCTTCATATATTAAATGAATATTGTCGAAAATTGAGATATGGATAACATTGAATGGGGATCTTCAGTTTACTTCCACTTGCATTTTTCCATTAGAAGGTTTATTTTCAAAATTAGGGAGCTTTGAATATAGCTTTACATATGTATAACATAGAAGTGTTTCAACATCTTTGATAATATAGTATTCATGTTTACATAAGTATAATACTAATGTTTATGTACACTGCCTGGCCAAATTATTATAAATGCTGATATTGTGCATGAAATACCATAAAACATGCCAATGTATACAAATCATTTTACTAATGTTAGTATTCTAAGTCACTATGAAGTCCTATGAAAGCCATAAAGGCATGGTGGGAAGCAAAGTCAAGTGTGACAGGGTTAAAGCTAACCTGACTGACTTCGAAAGGGGACTCATCATTGGAGCATGATGGGTAGGAGCATCCATAATGGAGGTGATAGAACTCTGCAGAAAATCATGGGACAAAATATCCCAAGTATATGGACACTGGCAATGGTCTCAAAAAGCATTCACCAATCATGGCAAATGCAAGATAAAAAGGCCCTGACAGACAGGGACAGGATTTTGTTGGCATGAACTGTATGGCAAGATGAAGCTTCTTCATCAGCTGAGAGAGCTGACTGCTAGCAGTACATCAAAACTCATTTCAGTGACAACCATGTGCATAGAATTGAAATTTTGGAACTGTACCATGATACATATGATGAAGTATCAGTAGGTGTTCATAATAATTTTGCAAGGTAGTGCACATATATATAACTTGACTATAACTTGTTTCACACACTGCCTGTACTTTATGAAATAGTTGTCTCTATTTGGAGACTACTCTTCGATAGTAGGGTATATTCGATAATATGCTTTATTAGGAGACAACTAATAAAGCATAGGGATATGTAAAACATGTTATAGTTGTTGAATTATATGTGTTTTAGCTTAAGTTTAGTAACTTCCAATGTAATTTTAAGTTGGTATAAAAGAAACTGATTTCTAACAACTGAATATCTGTATCAAATTTCTCTTTGATGTCTTATATAAATATACTGTTTTGGAAGTTAACAGCAGCAGCAGGTAAGAAATATGGTTGGTATAAGTGGGAAACAAAGTAGGATTTTAAAAGTTGTTAATGGATGGAATAACTAACAGTGCAGATAGTGGGTATAACTATAAAGGTTATATTAAAGGTTTAATGTGAATGATTGTTGTGGTAGCAATGTGAAAGATTGCTAGTATAGATGAATCTGTTTCGTTGCTTTTTTAACGCTCTTGAAAATTGACACTTTTTGATTTTTGTAATTGTATTCATTTAGTATGTGAAAGTACATTTAGTATGTGAATGGTATTTGAGTCTAACAAAATTTACACCATATGTTATTTTTGTTAGACTGAAATACCAGTTTTGAGATCTATATTTTACATTTATTTTTTCTTAGCTTCTTAAAAATGTGTTTGAAGAAGGCTTGCAGCTTCAAAAGCAACAAGTTATACAGTTACGTAAACAAGCAGCAGAAAGGCAAGAGAAAGATGCAAGACATCATAAAATTTATATGGATGCACTGGAGAATTAGTATCCTTATTTTATATTTTTGAATTTTATTGTAGCGTAGGATTATTTCTGTCATAGACCAACCTGCAAAAGAAATTAAATACAGTTTAAAAACCAAATATTTTATTATTTACAACAGTGTAAATACACTGAAGAGCCAAAACATTATGACCAACACATCTTTATGCAAATCGAAGCAATTGCAAGCAAACAGTGGTGCATGTGAAGGTCATGAAATGGTATAAATAACACCTGATACTGAGTTCTGTTAATCAGTGTTATTCTTGTTCTTCAGATGGGAAAAGCAGTGGACCTAAGTGAGTTTGACAAAGGCCAAATTGTAATGGCCAGATGACCGGGTCAGAACATTTCCGAGACGACAAGGCTTGTGGGGTGCTCATGGTCAGCCATGGTTACTACCTTCAAAAAGTATTCCGAGGAGGGAAAAACCAAGAACTACCCACAAGGTGTGGGCTGACCATGGCTCATAGATGCTAGAGGTGAGCAAAGTCTACCCCATATGGTACAAGCCAACAGAAGGGCTACTGTGGTGCAATTCGCCCATAATTTAAATGCTGTTGACAATGCTTACCAAGAAAACTATGCCTAAGTAATTAAATTAGTTTATTTAATCAGTTCACAAATATAATAATTCAAATCAGTTACAAATATACTTCATGAAATTAAACTTAAAAGAATGTCTAGCCGTTTTCTACCACACTTGAAACAGTCATGCTACAATTCTAACAGATTCTATTTAAAACATAAAAAGAATCTTAATTAACATTGAATAAGTGACACAATCATTTTTGTAAATAAACCTATCATTTCCATATCTGGTATTTTACATTAAACACTCGTTAACACTAATCCTCATTTGTTTTCTATTAGAAGACTTCATGAACACATTGCTATCACTTGAATTAGGTTTCTATATGGTAACTATACTCGAATCTAGCAGAAACTAATAACTCAACTTTTTCTAAAGAAAAAACTGCAACTATTTTAAATACCTTTCATGAATTATTTTATAATTTATTAAACGATTTTTTACAACTCCCGTGCACACTGTAATAAAACTCTTCTTTAGACTAACTGCACAGACTAAATCAAACTAGTTAACCACAAATCCTTCTTGAAACATACCATTATTATTTTTGAGTCTCTCTGTTCCAATCGATTAATGGCATAGATCTTGTGCTGTATCACATGTGAGCTTCACAAATGGTTCATCGCATCAGTCTTGTTGTTGCATGTTCATCTGTCATAACAATACTATGTGAAAAGGGTTGAATAATCAGCATGTCAAACTGGCATACTTTTAACAATGGGTTAGATACAGCAGGAATGGCTAATGACTCCACAGTATCAAGTGATATTCTGTGAAGAGAGGTGCAATTAATTCTTGTTACATAATTTGTAAATTTCAAATTTAATAACAAATCTTTACATAAAGAGTTATCTGAAACTTAAAATGGGGTGAGGATTGCTATTTTAGTAACTGGGAGGATTCTGTTAGAACATATTAACTATGGGAGCCAGTAGTAGGTAGTTGGGTAAGTTCTGTAATTTAAATGTGCTGAACAGAAGAATGTTTCAAAATATTCTCAAGTCTGGAGTAAATTTCTAATTGTACTTTATGGAATAATTATTTAATATATTAGCACTGAAGATAGCTATTCAAAATAACAATTGATAAAAACCTAGAAGTAAATTAAATATAAACTATATATACATATACACTGATCAGCCGATACATTAAAACCACTTCTGCATTATGCAAAGAAGTGCACGTGCAGCCAATCAGTGTCATGTGCTAAGGTCGCAAATGTATATATAATACCTCAGAGCTCTCGCAGGCAGTACTTCGTTTTGTCTCAATGTGGGAAAAGCAAAGGATTTATCTGATTTTAACTAAGGCCAGATCATTATGGCAAGGTGCCTGGGTAAGAGCATCTCTGAAACAGTGATGCTGGTAGGCTGCTCATGCTATGCAGTAGTTAGTACCTATCAAAGACGGTCCGAAACAAGTGACACTTCAAGCCATCGACAAGGCATGGACCAGCCATGCCTCATTGATGCCAGAGGTCAGTGCAGGCTATCTCGTTTTCTCCACAGCAACAGGAGGCTTACTGTGACTGACATTACCCGTAATTTCAATTGTGGGAAAGGGCCCAATGTGTCGGAACACTGTTCATCGTAATCTCTTGGATATGGGTCTCTGCAGCCACAGAGCCATTTGTGTGCCTATGCTCACAGCTGTTCACCGTCAACGCTTGCAGTGGGCACGTAATCATTGAACCATAGAAGATTGGAAGAGGGTCACATGGTCAAATGAATCCCGTTTTCTGTTAGACCATCTGGACAGACGAGCTCGTGCGTGACATTTACCCACGAACGCCTTCTCACTTGGGTGCACTGTGGGGCAGATCCAGATGGCTGGAGGGAGTGTGATGGTCTGGGTAATATTTTCTTGGGGAACACTTTGACCAGTTTTCCCTGTAGAGGAAACTCTGACGGCTGTCATCTACCTGAACATTGTGACTGACCAAGTACATCCCTTTATGGCGACTATTCCCTGGCGGAGGTGGTGTCTTTCATCAAAATAATGCCCCATGACACACTGCAAAGAAGGTTTGGGAATGGTTCCTAGAACACGATGAGGAATTCCTTTTATTGCCATGGCTCCCAAATTCACTGGACATGAATCCTATCAAGCATTTGTATTGAGTTGTGGAAATGGGTACGAGCAGCATCATCCCAACCATGTAATTTACAGGAACTGCAGGATCTTCTGTTGCAGTCAGGTTACCAAATATCGAGCGAAACCTTACCAACATCTTGTTGAATCTATGTCTCATTGGGTGAGAGCTCTTTTGGTGCCTAGAGGAGGGCCTGCATCATATTAGGTGGTTTTAATGTTTTGGCTGATTGGTGTATATACTACATGGGAAAATTATTATGAACACCATATCACGCATAAAGTATCATGAAACATGCCAATTTATGCAAAATTTCGTACTGACATAAGTTTTTGTACATACTCAAGTCCTGTAGAAGTTGTAAAGGCATGGTGGAAAGCAAAGCCAAGTGCAACGTGGGTGAAAAAACTGATTAGATTGACTTCAAAAAGGGGCTCATCATTGGAGTGCAATGGGAAGGAGCATTCACAGCAGAGGTGATGTAACTTAACAGGAAAATGTGGGAGGAAAAAGGTTGTGACAGATGCCAGTTGCCATAAACTGTATAGCAAAACAGCTGCTGCATTTTATCAGCTGAGAGAGATGACCATTATCAGTACTTCAAAATCCATTTCATTGAAAACAATGGACAGAAAATAAATAAAGCTAAACAGAAATTAAATAAAGCAAAATCAAATCTATTTTAAGCTCCATTTTTCAACATTGTTTATCAGTATTAACCAGTTATGGAAGCTGAAATATTTAGCAATAAATTATCTCATTTTGTAAAAATCATAATTGTTTTTGATTAATATAAACATAATCATTACTCAAATTTCCTAAAATGTATATTTATTTTATTAAGTTAAGTAGTTTGAAAAATTATGATTTAAGTTTTAATTAATTCCTGAGGTAAATTCTTATGAAATGTTACTATTGTAAAATATTCTATCTTCCATAGCTCTTGATTGAACGAATATTGTTCAAATACTATGATGCATTAATATTGTTTGTTGAAAATCGAGATTGAAATAAATTTGATTATAATCTTAATCACATTTTTCATTAAATGCATGTTTTAGAAGTTAGAGCTTTGGATTCCCTTGACACAATATGGAAATTATCTTAATATTTTGATAGGACAGTGTACACGGAAGTGCCATTGAATTAGGGATAGGAGACATTATCCAAATTCAGTATCGCAAGTTCCGCATTTGTGCGGCTGAAACTCTGGTCATATATAACTATCAGCTTTGACTTTAACCAAGCATTCATCGTGAGAAGCATAATGGGAAAGGTGCGGGATTTAGATGCATTTGACAGAGGGCAGATCATAGGTGCCCGACGGATGGGACACTCGATCTCCGAAATTGTCAATGAACTTGGATTTTCTCATACGACAGTTTCAAGAGTGTTCTGGGAGTATGAAAATTCCAGGAAAAAAACAAGCACCTAGACACTGCAAAGGACAACTAGCCTTGAATGATTGTGGGCTTTGCTATCTGATCCGCATCGTATGGAGTGATAGGGGCCAGACATTATCTGAAATCACCTCCCATCTGAATGCAGGTTCCAGCCGGGAAATCAGTGCATGGACTGTGTAATGCTCACTTCATCGTCTCTGCTTCAGGAGCTGCCGACTTATGAGAGTCCCACTTCTAATGGCATGACACTGGGCTCAATGCCTTGCCTGGGTTAAAGAACATTGAAACTGGACCATTGAAAATTGGCAGTGGATAACCTGGAGTGATGAATCCTGCTTTAAACTTCATCACACCGATGGGAGACTGAGGGTATGGCTCCAACCCCATGAAGCCATGGATCCTGCATGTCAGATCGGAACAGTACATGCTGGTGGTTGCTCAGTGATGCCATGGGGTGTCTTCAGTTGGATGTCTGTGGGACTTTGGTACATGTATCGATGACTCTCAATGCATCCCAGTACGTAAAACTCATGGCTGACCATTTACACACATTTATGGTCATCATGCATCCCAATGGAGATTGCATCTACCAGCAAGACAACTGTTCATCTCACAGGTCCAGGTTGGCTACTGCATTGTTGCAGGAGCATTCTTCTGACTTTGAAATAATGAATTTACCACCTAGAAGTCCAAATTTAAATCCCATTGAAAATCTTTGGGATACCATCAAGCAGAGTGTTTGGGCCCATGTCCCATCAGTGATGACTTTGAGATAATTGTAGACAGCTCTGGAGGATGCATGGATTGCTATACCTGTGGAACATTTACACAAGCTTGTGGAGTCATTGCCTCATCATGTGACGGCCGTTATCAGGGCCAGGGGGGCCCAACACCTTACTAGGTTGCTATCCCAAATTTAATGGCACTTCAGTGTATATTTATAGTATTATAGAGCAATGTTTTTCAAACAATTTGCCACTGGTTAAAATCGAGTGTGCCAGGAATTTTTCCAAAACAATTTATCCGAAAAGGTGTTTAAGAATAAATTTTGTAAAATATATTTTTCCAAATTTGATATTACAGGGTTTCTTCTCAGAGTTGTCAATATTTATCAAAAGGTCCTATGTTTGCATGGACAAACTTGGAGAAGAGTTCCTAATTTTCATTAGAAGAATCAAAATTGGCTAAGACACATAGATGAGATCTGGAAATTTGAGTAGAACTGAATATGAGTTAGACACCATTAAAATTGTTTCTGTGACATTGAAAGTACTCAAATTTTTTATTTAATACAATTTCTTTTCAATAAATGTTAAATATTTTGCTTGGTTTGTTATAATTGAATTTTAGAAATTTGCTTGAAAATTTTTCTTTACTTCCTTTGCAAATTTTAGTAAAATGTAAAAAAAAAAATGCATAAATTAAAATTTTGTTTTTTCATATTTGTCATTTAATTATCCATATATGTTTAGTTAATTGGCCTTCTCAGGTGAATATAATAGATATATAAAATTCATTGATTGTAAAATAATAGCCAATTATATTACCTAATAAAATAAGTTATCAATAAATGATTTTGTGGAAAAAAGTTTTGCTGATGTGTAGGATTCGATCGCACATCTCAACAGATACATGCCATAGTATTCTACCGCTGAACAGTGGTACTAATGAAATATTAGGATTTACATTTTACAAATCTCCCATAGGTGTAATTTCCACCATTAGCTGCTACTAAGCATAGAAAATGGAAGAACTTGAAATAACTATTACAAACGATGTATTTAACCTAGATGTCTGAAATTTGGGTGATATTAACCTAGATCAGAAATTTGGGTGATATTGGTCAAGGGGTTTTCATTCACAGTACAACTTTACCTTTGCTTCAGTAAGATGGGGGAAAAAAATCAAACTTTTTTGTTTTGAATGATAAAAAAATTCTTTTTGGGTTCAATGGTGGTAATATTAATATTTTCCTTTGCAAATCATCCATTATTTCAAATTTCTACCATTAGAGAGTGCAAAAGCTGGAAAGTGAAAGATTTTGAAAATTGACAAATGGAAGAAAAAAATTCTTTGAAATGGGTATTTCATATATTTGGCTGAGGCTATATTGTTGTTCTTCCAATTAAAAGTATGTATGGGTCTTGGTAAAGGAATTGTAACCTTTTCTGAAGATATGTTATTAAAAGTAGTGAGTAGACATTAATTAGTTAATGTTAAATTCAAATGCAACAATTTACCAGTTATTTGACAGTTGATTACATTACTTCATTATTCATTAAGTATTTGTTAATTAGATATTTAAAATCTAATCATATTATTACATAAATAACTAGTATATATATATATTCATATAAAATTATGTTTGTTTAAATGAAAAAAAGTACTTTGTTATAAACCTTTAATAGTTGAAATAGCTACCAGACCCAATTTGCATTATTAGCTGAATCATTAGCTATTGAAAAGCATGATTTGCAAGAAAGAGCTAAAGCACAGAAACGGGTAAGTTCTTGCTGTTGTATTGAATGATATTGTTTTTAGTGATGAAAGTTATCTAAAATTTTTTAAAAGCTCTATAATTAAATTGTGATATGGCCATATGTTTCATATTGTTTTAGGATTGATAAGTAAACAAAGCAAAACTTGTTACTTTACAAGAAACAACATTGTGGATTATTAAAGAGAATGGATATTATTCAAAGCAACTGAATTTTTCTCCAGAACAACACTTTTTCATAAGATAGGTAAGGTACCCTTCTACACAAAGGATGGAAATAACATAGAAGCTGTATTGATCTTTTTCTGGTTTCTTATACAACATACAGACTCATACGTAGGAACATGTCTGCAGGTTTAGCAGTCAGATATGCTGATCAGTAGACCACATATTGACTAAATAGCCAGGTTTAAATAAGTACCAGTATCAGGGCAAGAAGGAGACTCATTGGACAGCTGTCAGAGATGAATGGGGGCTGTGTTTTAATACTCTTTATACTTAGTACTATATATAGTGTTGAGTGTATAGCTCATACACATTGGACCATGACTTAATATCCATTTGATGGATTGCAGTTTTTTCTAGCCATTCAGTGTTACATTTCATAAAAATTGGCAGGATGTAGACAAGGCAGATACCGAAATTTGTAAAACTTTCATACAAGCTGGGTACTGTAGTGTTTTTGGCTCCACTGTGAATGGCATCATTGTTGCAATTACATGATTAAGTTTACTTAATAAATTTGTCAACATTTTTTGAGATGAAAGATCATGAAGTCATCACCTATGTCACATGAACCACCAAAAGACAATGCCATATTTAAAAAATAAAAAAAAGCAAGCTCTTTTATTAGCAAAAGTGTAACCTTTCCTTCTTATTGCATTATTATGATTACATCTAAGTAAATTCAGACTTATAAATATTATTATTAATATAAATAATAAAAATTAGAATCATTAGTAAATATATGCTATAAATAGTACTAAGTATAACTTAGAGAAATTAATTTTTCTCTAAAAATCAGTAAACTAAGTTACAGCCAATATTGCTATTAGCATGAACAAAAATGACTCAAGAGATAGAAAATAAATATCATGAGATTAAAATATATTTGTCTCATTAAATTCTTTTCTTGACAGCTACTCACAAATAGAATGAGATCAGATGATAATTATACTGTTAATGAGCAAAGAATTCTAAAATTATTGTATAAAAGAATCTGATTTTATTTGTAGATGCAATCTTAAATAGTTGAAACTTAATTTAGAATATTTGCATTTCATTTAATGTTAAGTTTTTACCATGGTTGATGTGCAAAAAATGGGTTTAAGTAAGAAACTCTGTGGTACACAAATGTTTATAGCATCAAGTGGACGTTATAGAGAGAAATTGACCACCACTTATACAAAGATCTGTGAGCCACAGGTCAGATATCTTAAGGTAATTCTACTTCAGTCTGCTTGCAAAAATGTTGGCATTTATTTTTTATAGATTCCTTAAGTATATTTTTTATATCCGGAAGAGTTTAATCACATTTAACTTTCCTAATATTATTCCTTTTGGGCAAGCCAAAATAAAATAATATTTAATCAACTTTATTTTTCTAGGTACTGCAGATGATGCGACGTGAGTTTCGTCAGCAAATGGAAAATGAAGTAAGGGTTGTACAAGAACAGTTAGTTGCAGATAACGAAGATATTCATTTCCGGGAAATGGACGCTGAACGATATAGGGAAAAACTACGTGATAGATATAGTGCACACCCTCTTAGGTACAAGAAATTCGAAAATCTCTAAATATCTCCTGAAATTTGTAAATAATATTGTGAAATGAATTTAATTCAAAAGCTTGGAGTAAATATTTTGTAAAGTTATATTTTTAAAATTTTTTTGCCTGATATTGTATAAAATATGTACTTTATTTTGAAAAAAGTTGCGTCATTTGTAATCTTTTCCTTGCAGCCATTAAATATATTTCACTTCAAAATGTATATAAATTATAATAATATTTACAGTGGTGTGTCTTCCATGAATGAAGTTTGATTTTTCATTTTAAAAGAGCAAATTTTCGTATCTGGCAACATGTTTATAAACAAGGGGTTTTAGGTATTAAACTAAAAAAATTACCTGACCCATATGTGAAATATTTTATTAGAAGCATTTCCCAATATACAGGGTTTCTCAAGTTACAAACCTTGTGAACAACTGTGATTATGATCCTTGCGTATCAAGGGTAGGTCAAAACGGTTACAAGTTTGAAAATGGTAGAAAACAGTTTGAAGCTAGATAGATTGGAGCTTTATATCCCATACACTGGAAATTGCTCATATGTGCCTCAATGCACTCTCTTATGGAACCTAAGGCACATACTGCTTTGGGGTAGATTAAACAATTTGATTGCTCTGGCTGCATTTTCTCAGTGAGTCGTTGCATTCTGGCTTATTTTTAGGGAAAGAAAACCTCTGTCATAGCTGATAAGAGAAAGAGCGTTAGTAATGATACACCAGTTGGGGGTGGCCCAGTCGGTAGTGCTCCAGATTTATCTCTGCAAGCTGCTCGTGGTCAATACGGGATACCGATGGGCTTGGAAAGCCTGCCATCATTGAATGGGACATTAGGCTGTGGCATCTTGTGCAGGAGAGCCATACCCTGTGCACATTAAAGAACACACTTGGTGGTAGGCTACCATCTGTCTCCCAACACCTGTTCTAGTGGGTCCCTCTCACATCCTTCAGGATCCTTGTGGCCTGGCCATTTAGCTCATTGCGTGAAAAAATGCCGTTTATAGGTAAAACCCAACAGATACACCAATCAGTCGAAAGATCTTACCGAATTGTAGGCAGAAAAGACGGGTAAAGGCTACAAGGGTAGTTACTGAGACACTCCATCTGAAAAATTGACAGTCATTTAGGATAGGATGACCAGAAGTTTTGGTTTTCCGAGGGCTGTCCCTGGACGAAAAAACTGCCATGACAAATGATCCTTGGATTTATTTTTAAATATTTTAAAATTTTAATTAGCAGCACATCACCAGTACTTTTTTTACCAATAGAATGGCAACACTTATAAAAAAAAATAACGGTCTGCAATGCAGGCGACTGAAAATTTGATGCAAGAATTTTAAAACGAAAGTAGTTGTGAAATGTCAAGGTAGGGTTACCAGACGTCCGTGGAAAATGGGAATGTCTGGTCATCCTAGTTGACATCTCGCACTGAATTCATTTCGATTTAAATAATTACAGTACTGTGTGAATTAGTTGGGACAAGCGAAGGAATGCTAAGTCCCTTTCCCTGCAGAGTCTAAACTGCTGCAAGCCTAAACTTGTTCGTAACTTTCTGCTGCAAGTCTAGAATTGTCTGTTGTGTTACTCTATTATTTACACTTCCACTTTAGTCGGAATTGATATTTCATAGGCTGAGGACGTGATTATGTAAGTAGTTCACAGTTTTCATTGGAAACGTTTTTTATTAAATACATTGTGGACATCATGCCTCGTAAATGAGCTAAAATAATCGCTTTAGGCGAAAACACTTCACTTACTGCTAGGCAGATAGCAAAAGCAGTTTGCGTCGGGAAATCCAGCGTTTCACAGATCATGAAGCTGCATAAGGAAACAGGGTTCGTGGACACGTCCCCGTAAAGGACATTGTGGAAGAAAAAAAAACCACCCCTAGAGATGATAGTCTAATTCGAAGAATTAGTATCATAGACCTGAAGAAAAGTGGAGAAATCAAAAGGGAGATTGCGTCTCATGGGATTAATATAGGTGCTTCCACCATACGTTGTCGCCTTCTGGAGTGTGGCCACTAGGCTCGACGCCCCTCCAAAAAGCAGCTTTTGACACCCGCTATGAAACAAAAAAGGCTATCCTGGGCAAAGAAACATCGAGACTGGACTGTGGAGAATTGGGAAAAAGTGATATTTTTCGACGAAACCCACTTTGAGGTGCATGGCTACAGGTCAAATTTCGTCCGCCGCTCGCCTGGAGAACCTCTTCGATCCGGCAATCCCCCAAACACCCACCCAAGGTCATGTTTTGGGGATGTTTCATAGCTTCCGGGCCACAGACGCTTCACCCCATTGAAGGAATGATGGACAGCAAAAAGTACATAGGCGTTCTGGAGGCGAAAATGGTCCCAACACTGCAGAAGCTGTTTCCTAACGGCGATGGTGTATTTCAACAGGATCTGGCTCCATGCCACAATTCCAAGCTGTCTAAGAGCTTTACCCAGCAACATTTGAAGGTATTGGAGTGGCTAGGAAATTCACCTGATCTAAATCCCATTGAAAATTTGTGGGCCATTATTAAAACACGCATATCTAAGATGGATTGCACGATGAAAACCAAAATGATAGAAAGTGTCATGAAAGTGTGGCACCACGTTCACGTGGTGCCACACTTTCATGACACTTTCTATCATTTGATTATATCATTGATAGAAAGTGTCACGAAAGTGTGTTCACTGAAGTGAAGGAGATGTGTGGAAAGCTAGTGGCATCAATGGTTGAGGGAGTGTAAGAAATAATTAAAGCTAAGGGGGTCACATTCACTATTAACTACACTACTAAAGAAATAAAAATTTTAGCTGTGTCTTTGTTACTGCATTTTCCTATTGTCCCAACTAATTTGCACAGTACTGTATACAGAGAAATGCATGTCGCTAATTATTTATTTTATTCTTATTAATTATAATCATTTTATAATAAAATTAAAATATTAATGCTATTTGAAACGAAAAAAATGGAAATACTAGTAGAGACTGAAAATTCGTAGGCCTCTTGCTAAAGGCAAAGAGCTATTCATTTAAAAACTCTGGAGAATATGTAAAAAAAATAATCGAAACCCACATGGTGCTTATTTCAAATTGCTATGTATTTGAAACTTAAATTATTCTGAGCGCAAGCCCGCTCGAACTCATCTCAGAGAGCCTAAGTTCAATATATATAGTTAGGAATCTGAAAAAAAATTAATTACATATTGAGCACTTGAATTTCGTTTACTCATTTATAAAAACAAATTTCACGTAAAAATTTAAAATTCAACAAAGGAATGGTATTTAGAAAAATGTTAATAATCGATATTACATTTCTTGCGATATTCAAAAGCATTCAGAGATTATTTTGTACAGTTCTTTTCGCATATGTTAGATGTCAAATTTGTGTAAAACCATTTCGAATTAGGTGAAGGCAACGCACTAAATATTTCAGCTAGAAACTTCCAATGGGCATTAGGAAAGACTTTTTCAGAGGGTGGGGGAGTGGATCTTTCAAGGGCTGCAAAATGTTTCCAGGAGGGAGGGACAATAAACAAATCAATGTTTTAAGAGTGAAATATTTAAGCCATTCACTAATGAGCGCAGTTCGGGGCGGGGGTGGCTCAGTCGGTAGCAATCCAGGCTCGTAATCTGTAGTTCCCAGGTTCGAGTCCCAGCTGGTTCAGCGTTGAGATTTATCTCCGCAAAATTCCCCGCCCTGCGGATGGTCAGTAGGAGACACCGATGGGCTTGGAAAGACCGCCGTCCGTCGGATGGGACGTTAAGCCGTGGCCCCGTGTGTGGGAGAGCCATACCCTGTGCACATTAAAGAACATGCTGGATGGCCTTGACGGGAGACTACCATCTGTCTCCCAACAGCTGTTCCAGTGGGTCCCCTCCCCCAACCTTCTCTGAGCCTTCGGGGTCCATGTGACCTGGCCATTTAGCCCATGGTGTGCAAAAAAGTGCCGCTCAGAGGTAAAACAACCCAACCCAATGAGCGCAGTTACAAATACATCAATTATGCCTACATCTTACTCTAACGCAACTACGGATAGCCGAAAACGAAAATATAGGATCGTCAATGGTTTTACCTCTCTGAGTTACACTTTTTTGTCCAAAATGGGCTAAATGGCCAGGTCAAAAGAACCCCGAGGGCTCAAAGACAGTTGAGGGAAGAGAATTCACTGGATAGATTGTAATTCTCGTCAAGGCCATCCAGCATGTTTTTAAGGTGCACAGAGTCTCCCAGAGACGGGGCCACGACTTTACTTCCCATCCGACGGACGACGACTTTTCCAAGCCAATCGGTGTCCCTTACTGACTGAGTGTTTTGCGGAGATAAATCTCAACGTTGGCCCAGGTGGGACTCAAACCTGGGATTTACAGATTACGAGCCCAGCGCGTTACCGATTGAGCCATATAGGCAGCTAACGTGGGAGGAAAAAGAGGGATAAAGATACTACAAAGTTGCATTAAAATGTCAATCAGCATTTTCTGTTACATAGAAATATGTCTGCCAGATGGTTTAGTGAAAAGCTCTGACGCCAAGTCAAGGCACCATCCATGTCAGAGTGTTTTGCTCTAACCTGGAGAAAACCCCTCCACACATAGGCAGTTAGTGTGGAAGGAAAAAGAGGGATCAGGGATATTTTTCTTCTTCAACACTTAAGGAGAATGCTGATCCAGCTAATTCGCATACCAACTATCCTTTTCGGATTTTCCTTCAAAGATTTCTTAGAGCAGTGAAAATGTCACTTTACTAGATAATTTATTTCGTACGATCGGGCATCCTTTCTACACAATATGTGGCTCTTAAAAGAGCCTTTTGTTTTGGGTGTGTTGATTTATAGTTTATTTCCCTGTTTTCTTTGGGCCTTCTCATCTAAACTGCGACCCAATTCACTTTCTTCACTTTTCTTACCACTGCTTTCTGCCTCATTTGCATTTCCTTTGACACGGTCCCTTTGCTCTCTTCTATTTTCTTTAAATTCTTTTCACATTCTTTATCTTTAATTTCTTTTTGCTTCACACATTTCTTCCCACACACATTCCACTTTTCACACACCCCACTTTTGGGACTTTTTACTAACTTTTTTTTGAATTTTTTCTTTACACCGGAATTCTTCTTACTCTCATTATTCACACCATCAGAAACGGAATCTGGCTGCTTATAACCTATCATTACTCTTTTAGGATGCATTTCATCAGGAGGCAGTTCATTCACTTTGTCAATCTTAAAATCTTGCCTTTTATTAGTAGACGTACAGCAGCAACTCATGCAGAATATTCTCCTGAAAAATCGTGCGATGCACTTGCGTAATTGTATCATCCTTCTACCATCATTAGTTGGTGACGCTTTATCACATTCTTTCATTTCAACATCTGGATTTTTATTGCACGAAACAGTTTTTGGCTTTTTCGAACCTTCAGCTTTATTAGCATGAGCGCCTTTTCGTATCACATGAAAACAGGGGTCCATCACTTCATCACACTCAACCTTATTATCTTCATCTTTCAAGAAGAAATCATGAAGCAGCGCTGCTTTCGCCCTTACTCTTTTCTGCGGCTCTTCACAAATATAGAGATCTAAAAAGGTGATTAGTTGATTAGCAGCTTCCATTTTAATGGGTGAAGCAGGATTAGCCTTTAACAGAAGCGAACGCATGAACCGAGGATGTTTCAGGCTCGTGAGCATCGGTTTAACGTGATTGTCGAAAGTGGGACGAGGTACACAAAGTTTAATGCATTTTGAAAAATATTGTTTTGTCATTATCTGAAGAATTACGATTCCTGCCACCCAGAGCTCAGCATCTATGGCATCAAATGGGCCATGCATTCTAGCAGATATTATTTCCGGTGGTAAATACAGAAAAGGCGCAGCAATCTTGCTAAAGTCTGTTTTGTTAAGGAATGAGAAATCAGTTATGACAGCTTTATTCATTTCTCTATTAACGAGGATGTTCTCTTCCTTTAAATCATTGTGTGTTAATCCCTGACTATGTAAATAATCCAATCCTTTGAGGAAATCAAAAACAAATCCTTTTTTTCTTGTCATACAATCTGGAGCAGTAAAAAATTCAGGTGCATATATTAAATTAAAAAGATCCGTACCCATTAAGAGCATAAATAATGCTTTCGCTCTTCTAATTAGTGTTATCGTTCCATATAAGCACATAATGTTTTCGTGGCATAAATGTGGCCATAACATAACTTCACCTTTAGAAGCTTCTGCCACTATCTCAGTTGCTACCTTACAAGCTTTTGCTTTGTCATACAACGCTATGACTTTGCCGTAGCCTCCTTCACCAATATCGTGAAGGAATTCATATTCATCTTTACGCTTAACTAAATCTACCGACGATTCAATAACATGACCCCTACTATACATGTTTATTTTCATTAATTCAACTCATAAGAACTTACCTCTCTATTCATAACTTCGTAACGCGAATCACACAGTTCTCTTCATACGATGCTAAAACATCAACTCCTTTTTTTCCCCATTCGCTTTCATTTTTGAGTTGCGATCATTGTTACGTATCGATGCAAACAATTATTTTTTTTCTTCTGCTAAATCCACTGATTCATTGACATCATCGGAATAGTGTTGAGTAATTTTTCTTTCAATTAATAATAAAATGGTAGCCAAGGGCAGGTGGTTACAAATTCCGTACTTTTTTCATTCTCAATTTGCTGTAAATTATTTTGTAAATAAAAGTGTCATCTAAAATTTTTTTCTTAATATAAAAATTCACATTTTACGAAATGAATGCATTTCTAATTTCGTTTTTTTTCCCCCATAGCTCATAAACATCAAAATCTTGTTTGGATCAGTTTGTTCGTTAAAAGACATGTTGTCACTAAATCAGTTGCAATCAGTTGAATGGTTTCATAAAATTTTGACCAATACAGAAAACGAAATTTTATTCATGGTTCGATAAAACAACTCAATTTAGGTCTCAGTTTTCAAGTAGCTATTAACGAACCCATTTCGCAAACCATCAACTAATGTTGCGAAGATTATCTCACATATGTAGTCCATTATTTTAACAGATACGTTTCATAATCATTTACATATCTAAAAAGACTTTTATTTTGTGTCGGAAACTTTTTATTCTGTTACAACTAATTCCAGAAGATTTCTAACAAACTGACTGGATAGATATTCCACATTTCTTTTTGGTTCGTCAATTGCACAAATGAATATTTTGCTTAAACTTGAAACAAATTCAGAATTAATAAACAACGAACCTTACAAACAAAAAAAAAAATTAAGAACATCATATCGTTACGAATATATTATTTAAAAATCGTTATTTTTAGCTGTTTTTCTTTCTAAAGAAAAACAAAGTCGAGTTAATGTTTTCACTTTGTCTTCTGCATATATGGCTGTCCGTTTGTAGACATTCATCGTCTTTGTTTTTAGTGATACATTAAAAATGTTTTTTGTGTTGGATAGGTGTTGACGAAATATTATGATCTGCACTTTCGTAATGTCGTAAAAGTCACAATTGCATTGTCTGACGGTGGAGAAATATCGAATTGGCAAAATTTAAACGAATATTTCAAATGATGTGATTATGTTACAATTTAAAAAATTTGTTGGTGAAATGTGAAGGTCATGATGTTTGAATTGAAGAAATGATTTTCACCAATACCTCCTGGGGGAGGGAGAGAAACGCAATTATGTAGTTCTTAGGGATGAATAAAAAATTATTTTGGGTTCCATAGGAATTGATAAATTATTACGATTCATTCTTTTCGAATCTCTCGAAAGTTTAAAATGCGCCCTTTGAAAGGGGGGAAAATTTGAAAACTTCAAACGAATATTTCTAATGATTTATTTCGGCTAGAAAATTGATATATGTGTGGAAGTCTAAATGTTTTAGCAGTTTAGCTTTTGTTTCATTGTTATTTGTTTTTGAACTAATGAACCCCGCATTTGCTAAGACTGGGGTTGAACATACATCAACAGCATTGAAAAAAGAACACCCAGAAGGAATTCCTTTAGGAACGTCATATGTTAATAGTTAAGGGCGGCAGAAACCGTGATCCAAGATTGAAAGTCATTGGATGAAATAATGACGTCACTGAGGACGACAACATGCAAATATACGCAGCGTGTATTTAAAACAATACTACATGACACAATTGAAACATTGTATACAGAAGAATGGTGAAACTTTGCAAGAATTTGCTAGTGATGCTGAGCGTCTACCTAGATTAGCTTATAGTAACTGTCCACCAGAAATTCAAGATAACTTAGCTCAATTGCAAATTATTGATTCTGTTACTGACCCTGAGACTCAACAATCTCTGAGGATGTTGGAAGGTGAAACCTTAAAATCAGCTGTGTGTACTCTGGACAAGCTGAAATTCGGCGCCCTTTTTAAGTATAATTATCAAAATTTTCACAAGGAAAAAACTAAAAATATAGAAATGAGTTTATTACCTGGGTTGTTTTTTAACAAACAATGAACAATAATATAGTTTTTTTTTCTCAACCAGTATTTGGACAGTATGAACAATTAGCCTACCTAAAACATTTTTTTCTAGCCTTTAGATCGGTCTGTAAATGGTAGCTAGGTAGTCACTGGAAGGAGAGCTATGCACCAATCCCCTGTGATGATGCATAGAACCGGCCAGGCCTAGCACCTAATGTCCGACCCCGCCTTCTCGTGGTGCAGACCGTTAGTACCTTTCAAAAGAGATACTCTCTTGTGGAAGTGAACGGAAGGGGAGGGCTGCCAGATTAGTGTGGCCTACTGATCTGGACAACTATGGCTACTTTTCTTTTTTTTTTCTACCCTGCTGAGGAGTGGTCAACCACACAGGGTCCTGGTGCTGACCATATAAACCAACTGGACTGGACAGATATATGGCTCTGAGCTTGATTATGGATCCTGATTTAGCTGCACTGGTGGGCTTCTGTAGAGGGAAAATCTTCCGCTGTGTTTTCTGTTTGTTTGTGTGTTGACAGCCCCAAGTGAATAGATTCACAGGATATGTTTATCAGCTGGTGGATAATCCTGAGCAGAAGTCATCGCAGGCACCTGAACTCTTTGCTTCTATTGGCATCGTCAAATTCTACATTGGAGGAAGTCTTCCAGTGTAGATGGCTTCAGCCTTTAGTGGTGGGGGAACGGGTCTTTGCCCCATGTCTGCGATTAGGGGGCTGTTTGATATTGTCGCCATTCCCTCTCTCAATAAACATAGTTTCTTTAAACATCCCACTAACCATTTTCTCTCCATAGGTAGTTGGAATGTGAGGACCCTGCACAGAGCTTTTTCTCTTGATGTCCTCACACAAGAATTCCACCATTATAATTTAGATATTCTCGGCTTGCAAGAGACCAGATGGACAGATAAAGGTCAGATTCTTAAAAATAATCTTAGATTTCTCTTTTCAGGGAGGGACGACAATAAACATCACCAAGGCGTGGGTCTGCTTCTCAGCAGACACGCTAGTGATGCTCTTCTAGGATATGAGTGCATTAATGAAAGGTTTCTTACAACAAAATTTCAGACAAGCGTTAAAGACCTGAATGTTATTTGCTGTTATGCCCCCACTGAGGATGCCGATGAGGATGAGAAGGATAGATTTTATGAACAACTTCAGGATATTTTGAATTCTGTCAAGAAAGGAGATATTACCCTTGTTCTTGGTGAATTCAATGCCAAAGTTGGTACTGACTCTGACCTTTGGGCAGGAGTAATAGGCCCTTTTGGTATTGGTAGCTGCAATGGCAATGGGCAACATCTCCTACAGGTAAGTAAACTCAATGGTTTCAGAATAACTAACACATATTACAAACACCGCGACATACATAAATACACATGGGTTTCACCTGATGGGCTGCATAGGAATATGATTGATTATATATTAATTAACAGCAAATGGGCTAGTTCTGTTAGAAATACCAGGGCATATAGGGGAGCTGAAATTGGATCTGACCATTACCTTGTTAAAAGTGTCTTACAACTTAAACTTAAAAAGTGTTGTGCTAGGGTTAAAAAATTTGCTTTTAATACTGAAGCTCTGAAAGACCCAGTTATAGCCAAAGCTTACCATGATAGGTTACTTAGTCATTATGACAGTCATGGTATGCTTACTACTGAAGTTGAGGAAGAATGGGATCAATTTAAACAGGCTTTTTTGGACACTAACAGTACTCTTTTAGGAAAAAAGGAGCAGAAGAGGCAGAATTATCTGAGTGATAAGGCACTTGAGCTAATTTCAGAAAGAAAGAACTGCAGGAATGTCCTTAATCAATACCCTACTAGTACTAATAGAAAGCATTACAGAGAGCTTAATAAACGTGTAAAAGATCAGTTAGCTGCTGATAAGAATCTTTGGCTTCATGGTTTGGCTGACAAAACCGAGGAAGCAGTTAGACAGCACAACAGCAGAGAGCTGTACCAGATAGTTAATGTTTTGTGTGGTAGAAAACGGACAGGTATACAAGAATTGAAGGATAAACAGGGTAAGGTTATAGAAGATGAGGATTCTGTCATGGCTAGGTGGGCTGAGCATTTCAGTGATATTCTGAACAATGCGGTTAGTTCTATTCCCATTGTTTGCAATGATGATACATGCATTGGTGGCTTTAATGCTGGCCCTATAACACAATCTGAAGTTATTTTGGCTGTTTCTAAACTTAAACTTCATAAATCCCCAGGGGTAGATGAAATTACTACCGAAATGCTTAGAGCTGGAAATGTTTCGGTTACCTCTTGGATGACTGAAATTCTGAATATCTTTTATGATAAAGGCATGGTTCCTAAGGATTTTACCAGAGCTATTGTTATCCCTATTTTCAAAAAAGGTGATCGCAGTTCTTGTGATAACTATAGGGGTATTAGCCTACTCTCTGTTCCAGGTAAAGTTCTTTCCACGATTGTGCAAAATAGAATTAAGAATCTGGTGGACAGTCAATTGCGTGATGAGCAATGTGGATTCAGAAGTGGTAGGGGATGTGTGGATCAGATATTTTCACTTAGGCAGATTCTTGAGAAATGTTTAGAGTTTCAGAAACCTTTGGTTGCTAGCTTTGTTGATTTCAAAAAGGCTTTCGACTCTGTTGATCGTCATAATTTGTGGTTGATTGTGAAATCATATGGTATACCTGAGAAGTTAGTTACCATAATGAAAGCTCTCTATAATAACACTGAGTCGTGTGTGAGAGTTGGTAAGGCTTGTAGCAATTGGTTTAGCATTACTTCTGGTGTTCGACAAGGGTGCATTTTGTCTCCTTTTCTCTTTAGTTTGGTTATTGATTATGTTATGCGAAATTCACTTCAAGGGAAAGATTTTGGCCTTAAATGGGCTGGAGATACGAAAATTTCTGATTTAGATTATGCTGATGATTTAGCCCTTTTGGCAAATGATGTTGATGAAATGAACTCTTTCATTCGAGCTGTTGATGAGACTGGTAGTAGAGTAGGTTTGGTTATAAACAGAGAGAAAACTAAAGTGATGAAAATTGGTCAGGCAGGCTGTGATTCAGTTAATCTGGATGGTTGCAGTCTTGAGCAGGTGTCACAGTTTAATTATCTTGGGAGCTATGTAACAGATAATGGTGATGTGCGGCATGAGATTAACAGACGAATAGGGATTGCTGCCGGGACTTTTAAGAATCTATGGAGAGTGTGGAGAAATAGGCGTATACACCTAAAGACTAAAATTAGACTGTATAATAGTTTGGTTCTTTCTAGGGTTAGTTATGGTAGTGAAACTTGGACACTTTGTAAACATGATAACAGGAAACTAGATGCTTTTGATTCCAGATGCTTACGCAGTATCTGTGGCATTAGATGGTTCAACTTTGCAACTAATGATGAGGTTAGGCAAAGGAGTTTGCAACCTCCTTTAAGCAGCATATTGCGCAGAGAGAGACTCCGTTGGTTTGGCCATGTTGCCCGTATGAATAATTATAGATTGGCGAATAGGGTTATGAACAGTGTGCCTAAAGGCCTCAGAAAGAAGGGGAGACCTAGGATGCGGTGGGCGGACAATGTCAAACAGGACCTTGTTAGAATTGGTGTGCAGTGGCCAGATGCAGTAGATGTAGCTCAGGATAGACTTGCTTGGAGAACTAAATTGCACCGTCTGGTTGGACCTCCGTAGCCCATGGCTGCTTGAGGATGATGATGATGATGATGAGATCAGCAAATCTTTTCATGGCACTTTCTATATTTATATTCTTTGCAATATCATTTTCTATAGACAAAATTGCTAAAGAATTCATTCTGTCTTGAGACGTGGATGACCGTAAGTATGTTTTTATAAGCTTTAGTTTACTAAAGCAAGTTTACAAAGCATGTATCTCAAACTTGTATACATGCTTTGAAATCCAAAACTGTTATATATATATATTTAGCCCCATAGTATATGGCCGATATTAAGAATAGATTTAACAAACAACTATTAAATCTTTTTTCCATAAAGAATTGGATTGGGTTGTTTTACCTCTGAGCGGCACATTTTGCACACCATGGGCTAAATGGCCAGGTCACATGGACCCCGAAGGCTCAGAGAAGGTTGGGGGAGGGGACCCACTGGAACAGCTGTTGGGAGACAGATGGTAGCCTCCCGTCAAGGCCATCCAGCGTGTTCTTTAACGTGCACAGGGTATGGCTCTCCCGCACACGGAGCCACGGCTTAACGTCCCATCCGACGGACGGCGGCCTTTCCAAGCCCTTCGGTGTCCCCTACTGACCGTGGGCAGGGCGGGGAATTTTGCGGAGATAAATCTCAACGCTGACCCAGCTGCGACTCGAAACTGGGAACTACAGATTACGAGCCTGGCGCGCTACCGACTGAGCCACCCCCGCCCCGTTCCATAAAGAATATAATTTTAGTCTTTCTTACCGGTGACCGTACATCAGATGGACATAGGGGGCGGGGGTGGCTCATCGGTAGCGCGTCAGGCTTGTAATCTGTAACTCCCAGGTTCGAGTCATAGCTGGGTCAGCTTTGAGATTTATCTCCGCAAAATTCTTCGCCCTGCCCATGGTCAATAGGAGACACCAAAGGGCTTGGAAAGACTGCCGTCCCTCGGATGGGACAATAAGACGTGGCCCCGTGTGCGGGAGAGCCATATCCTGTGCACATTAAAGAACACGCTAGATGTCCTTGACGGGAGGCTACCATCTGTCTCCCAACAGCTGTTCTAGCGGGTCTCCTCCCCCAACCATCTCTGAGCCTTCGGGGTCCATGTGACCTGGCCATTTAGTCCATGGTGTGCAAAAAAGTGCCGCTCAGAGGTAAAACAACCCAACATTAAAGAACACGCTGGATGGCCTTGACGGGAGGCTACCATCTGTCTCCCAACAGCTGTTCCAGTGGGTCCCCTCCCCCAACCTTCTCTGAGCCTTCGGGGTCCATGTGACCTGGCCATTTAGCCCATGGTGTGCAAAAAAGTGCCGCTCAGACCTCTGAGCGGCACAGTAATAGCATTATTCTTAATGCAACCCACAGATTTGGCACGACATCTTGTCACTTATTAGTGTTTATGAACCTAGCGGCTTCTATTGGAAGCTTTACATCTTCAGGAAATAATTCTTTGGCTATGTCTACTTCAGTCAAGAGATCACATCCATTTATATCACTATTTTCTTGGTATCTTAACTTATTATCCAAACCTTGACATGCTACTTTGAGTTTATTTTTATCTGGCAGATCTTTTAGGTCATTTAAAAATCCCCATGTGTTATTGAAACTTTGTAACTGTTCAAATCTCTCTGATAAAGAATTAATAGCTCTGTCCAGTATTACATTGAACACTAGAGTGGGCCGAAAAAATTCAAAATTTGTTTTTCAAGTCGTAATACCGCGGAAAAGTTACGAATTCGGGAGACTAAAAAGGGGTTAAAAAATAAATAAAATCGGTTTATATCTTCCGGTCGCGCATGTGCTCTAAATTTTGCCGAAATTTGGAAAAATTCACATTTTACGATAATTTTTAAGACTTTTAAATTAGCCTCTTCCCGAATGTAATACCTCAAATTCTTATGTATTAGAACCACACAAAATAATGTTTAAATATTATTTAAATCCATCAACATCTTCCGGTCGCGCATTGCCTTCAAGGTTAATGAAATTTTGGAAAAAAAATTACAAATAAAGGTAGATCACAGTTCAAGGAAAAAAACACTAACAACTTACATGTTCTTTATATTTGTTCTTTATTGAATACAAGTTTAAATGTTTAAAAACAAATTATTTTAGACCATTAGTAATATTTATAAACAGTTTTTTTATTGAAAAATCTAAGTTTTTGTATGAAGAGTCGTAAGTCCAAGAAACTCATGTTGAACAATTGAACATCTCCGTTTTCACTCATTCTTAGCTGAAGGTACTTTGAAATCTGATTTATGGGCGAAGTTAGGCATGGTTGACCTTGACAGCAGAGTCGTTCTGATAAAACCATCCCTAGACTCAGCTCCGCAAACTTTTCCTGAGGCTTCTGTCACGAGTTTCACACATCGTTCAACTGCCTGTGTGTGAACTGGGAATGTCTTGAATGTTATATCCCAATTAGGGACTGAGTCACTTTGAATATGTGATTTAATCTCATTGTCACTGATATCTTTTAATAATCGGGGAGAAGATAAATCACAGTCCATCCAGTTAATTATTTCCGAGTAGTCTTGAGCCTTGAAATTGAGTTTTGGCGGCATGAATGTTCTGATAGTTGTTCTCTTTTGATCTAACTGTCTCGCCTTTAGAATTCGTCGTCCGAGCTCTCTTATGTGTTTTGTATTATCTTGTGTCGTGGCTAACATTAAATGTTCTGGATGAGCGAAAAAGCCATTTCGTTCGATCACAGGGTCGACAATATTACGTAAATCTTCAGGCAGGTACCTTGAAGATTGTATTGACTGGTACACAAGTTTTGGTCCCTCTGTAAAGTATTTACTTGTTTTAATACTAAACCACATTGGCATGCATGGCTTCAAAATAAATACAACTATTTCTTGAAGTTCAGGTGTGGGACTTTCTTCACTTAAGTACAATCTGAGAGTTCGATTTGCTGTTGTCAACCACCTCGAGTGTGAGAAGGGACCAGGATCTCGTACAGCCAAATCCTCTTTACAGTTTCCCGACTTTATTGCCATGGAAATATCGAGTAGATATTGCTGATCCTTACTTAGTATACTTTGCCATCACATCCTATGACAACTAATTTTTCAAGAGAAATACCCCGACGAGACAGATAAGAAATAATAGAAGTGACAATATCTTCAGAACTTCCAGAAGTTGGAGTAACATGGCCGATGTAGACTGAACCAGGTTCTTGAATTAGTGAGTAATGCTCTTCCTTTTTTACTCTACGGAACCTTTTCGAATGAGCTAGACTCACTGGTATTCAATAAAGAATAAATATAAAGAACATGCAAGTTGTTAGTGTTTTTTTCCTTCAACTGTGATCTACCTTTATTTGTAAATTTTTTTCAAAATTTCATTAACCTTGAAGGCAATGCGCGACCGGAAGATGTTGATGGATTTAAATAATATTTAAACATTATTTTCTGTGGTTCTAATACATAAGAATTTGAGCTATTACATTCGGGAAGAGGCTAATGTAAAAGTGTTAAAAATTATCGTAAAAATGTGAATTTTTCCAAATTTCGGCAAACTTTAGAGCACATGCGCGACCGGAAGATATAAATCGATTTTATTTCTTTTTTTATCCCTTTTTAGCCTCCCCAATTCGCAACTTTTCCGCGGTATTACGACTTGAAAAAGAATTTTGAATTTTTTCGGCCACCGTAATGAATAATAATGAAAGGAAAATTTAATTAAGTAAGTTAAATTGTACTCTATTGTACCCGCCAGTGCATGCCGCAATCGCAAACATGGCGAACTTGGCAGTCTTGGTAGACGAGATGGAAATTACTGGCATGAAGATGGTCCAGTTCTGGCACATTTTCTGGATCTGGGCCAGATTACGAAACATTCTTCTTGAAGAAGGGATGGAGAGTTTATTGCCTTTTCCGGAGCTTATTCTCGTGCAGCATTTTTTTAGCAGGAGATGGCCTCGAGATTGGGTAATTCTGTTCAGTGTAGTACTGTAGTCAAAGTCTGCGTCATTTTCGCTCAAGAGATTCATGCGTCAAAACTACTCACTAGAACACGAAGAATTGGCAGAAAAAGAGCGCACAGCGGAGTAAACAGACTGACAAACACCACTCAAACTGTGGAAAGCACAGTATAGCGGACTAGCACTCAGCGGACGAGAGTGTACAGTACGCATAGTTAAGCGCTAGCTCTCATAAGCTCAGACCATATGATAAATAGAGGCCATGAGAAAAACGGCGACCAAGAAAAATGTATATTAACTGCAGCGTTCAGCACTCTAATGAATTTCAACATATATATTTTAAATATAAAAATATTTTTGAGACACATCTACAGAACAGCGCTATAACGAATCTACGCCGTACAGGGTAGTGCTAAAAGACTCTGGCCTGTGCAACATACCTCTGTCAGATGTGGGATGATAGTTTTCAAAGGGAAGTAAGTTTTCAATTTTCCAATTTCCAGCATCTGACAGTGTACAATCGAAAATGGAGGATTTTGGAAAATGCAACTGGTAAATGCCACAAGTAATAGTTTTTTAATTCCTATGAAACAAAAACGAATTTCTCATTTATTCTTTAAAACGAAAATGTTAATTTTTCCACCTATTGTTGTTAAGGGGGCAAATCGGTCAGTACAAACCCACTGATCGTCCTTCTTTACCTCCAAAATTTCAAAGTTCTAGCATTGTAGTGATCGGTGGTAAGGCAACGATGCACTTTCTTCCCCTTATCAATGAAATCGAATGTAATTATTTACGATGCTGAACTGAACTGCGCCAAATGTGGTGCAAAGGGATGGCGAACGATTAACCACTCGATATTAGAGGATGATCAATTAGTCCCTTGATTAGATTCGCCATTGCTTAGATGAAATAAGAAATAACAGGTTAGTTGGGTTGTTACATCCGTACCGACGTATGCCTTAGACTTGCTGCGCCAAGTGATGTATATAGATATGTTCAACAATTCACGCATGAGTGTCGTATAGAGATGACACAGTTTATTCACATTTATATACAATCACGTGTTAGGGATGCGCTTGACTCCACAGGCCTTTGCTGCTGTAATCAATTTTGCAATGAGGTGCAGAACCGCACTTTGCAGATTCTCGTTTAGCGATCTCAAACTCGGTGAAACGATATCCAACCCGTGCCTACAATGTAGTTCACACAGAACTAACTTCAGTTCCACGGAACTGTACTTGGTTCACCAAGAACCATATCTTGGGTTTCACGTAGAACCAAACTATCTCCTTAATGGTGAAAAGAAATAGTTTGGCTTCGAAGTGCGTAAGCCGTAAAATTAGTAATTTTGATATGTGCGATAAATTTGTGAAGCAGGCTGAATAGTTGTTAAGTTTTATTTTTTGTAGTGTGCTGTTAGTAACATTTATCGGTGCGAAGGCACATGAATAGAGTAAAAGTGTAAAATGTAAAAAGATTATTCTAAGAGTTTGATGCATATTTTATTAGGCCAAGTAGCTATCTGCATATCTGAGTGTGAGGCACCATTGTTTGTTCCAGAGAAAAAAAAATAATCTTAGTCTCCTATGCAGCGGAAAAGTTGCTTGATGATTCTTAAAATTCCAGCCTTAAAGTGTTGTATTAAGTTAACAAATATTAAGAAACCAAAGAAACAACAATGTAATATGAAGGCGGACCTCCGTCCTTAATCCTTCAATCCTTCAATTAAAAGGCTGCCCTCCGTCGAAAAGGACGTTAAACCGTTGGATAGCCTTGACGGAAGGGTTACATCTCTCTCCTAACAGCTGTTCCAATACGTCCCTTCCTCTCAACCTTCTCTGAGCCCATGGGGTCTTTGTGACCTGGCGATTAATCCCATTGTGTTAAAGAAACGTGCCGCTCAGAGGTAAAACAACCCAAAGTGGAGGAGCCATACTCTCTGCATGTTAAAGAACACGATAGATGGCCTTGATGGGAGGCTTTGGACACACGTCTCCTAACAGCTGTCCAGTGGGTTCTCTCCTCCGAACTTTCTCTGAGCCCTTGGGGTCCTTGTGACCTGGCTATTTTGCTCAATGTGTGCAAAAAACGTTCCGTTCAGAGGTAAAACAACTCAACCGAACACCTTTTGAAGTCAGCCAGATCAGCATTTTTACCCATGTTGCACTTGACTTCGTTTTCCACCACTGCCTTACGGCTTTTATAGGACTTTGCAGTGACACAGAATACTTCTGTTAGTAAGAAATGTTCCATTCATTTGGGATGTTTCATTGCAGTGTATATGAAATGAGAGTTTGCGAATGCATAGGATCGTTAGGAAGATAATAATATTCCCCTTCAAAGTAGAGGAAAGTCTTTGGTGAAAAGGTTTTCTGTGAATTTCTGATTAAACCCATAATATAAATTTAACACCTTTAAAGAACCATCTTTCTCTTTGTATTGTGAAACCTAAATTGTTAAGGTGAAGCATATTGCCAATGATAAAATCAGTTGAACAATTCATGTTCAGGAAAAATGTTTCTAAATGTCGAGTTATTTTGTTAGATGAAATACTTTACCAGCTCCTTTACTTTCTTTGAAATTAACATAAATCGAATTACCTTTATTTAATTTTTAGATCGTTTTCGCAAACGATCTATTATCTTGATTTTATCGTCTGTTGATCGATCTATAGAAATTTGATTACAGTCAATAGCGCGCCAGGCTCCCAATCTGAAGGGGGGCGGGGGTGGCTCAGTCGGTAGCGCGCCAGGCTCGTAATCTGTAGATCCCAGGTTCGAGTCCCAGCTGGGTCAGCGTTGAGATTTATCTCCGCAAAATTCTCCGCCCTGCCCACGGTCAGTAGGGGACACCGATGGGTTTGGAAAGGCCGCCGTCCGTCGGATGGGACGTTAAGCCGTGGCCCCGTGTGCGGGAGAGTCATCCCTGTGCACGTTAAAGAACACGCTGGATGGCCTTGACGGGAGGCTACCATCTGTCTCCCAACAGCTGTTCCAGTGGGTCCCCTCCCTCAACCTTCTCTGAGCCTTCCGGGTCCATGTGACCTGGCCAGTTAGCCCATGGTGTGCAAAAAAGTGCCGCTCAGAGGTAAAACAACCCAACCCAATCTGAATTTCAGAGGTTCGAGTCCGCCTTCATCAGCGCTGAGATTCATTTCTGCAAAACTCATGGTTAATAGGAGCCACCGATGAAGTTGGAAAGACCGCCGTCTGTCGAATAGCACTTAAGCCGTGGCTCCGTGTGCAGAAGACACCTACCTGTACATTGTAAAGAACACGCTGGATGGCTTTTACGGGAGGCTACCATTTGTGGCCTAAAAACAACCCAATCCAGTGAGCCAGCATTGAGAGGTATTAAAACTCCCCTCTCTGTCCTCGGTCAGCAAGGGTAACACTGATGGGTTTGGAAAGGAAACTTTCCGTCGTCATGGATGTAAAGCCATGGGAGGGCCATACCCTATGCACATTAAGAAACAGGTTTGATGGCTTGACGGGAGTCTACATCTGTTTCCCAACAGCTGTCTAGTGTGCTCTCCAACCTTCTCTGAGCCCTCGGGATCCTTTCATACCTAGCTATTTAGCCCATTGTGTGCAGAAAAAGTGCCTCTCAGAGATAAAACAACCCAACCTGCGAAATTTCCACGTCTAATATTCCTAATAATTTTCGTTCCAAATAGCATTAAACGTTTTAATTTTGTCATAAAATGAGTGCAATTATTTTAAAGTGTGAAATAAATGTTTTGCCATCTCGGTTACCGAGTGGTTAGCGTGCTTGATAATTGATCAGAGGGACCAGGTTCGAGTCCCGGTAAGGCATGGATGTTTGTGTTGTCTTTCTGCTGAGGTCTCGGCTTCCTCACAGATCTTCTCTAGGACACGTAAACTGACAGTCTCCTGTCAGACCTCTGGGCCAAACTGTTGCTTGAGGGAATGGTCATTTAATACTTATAGTTTGCAAAATAATAATAATAATCCTTCACATATGGGCTTTGCGATTAAAAAAAAAATGTTTTTGACAAAGACAGAGCAAAATTTAGTTAAAGTATTTCTTTTGCCTAAAAGATGATATTTCAGTTATGGAATACATATAAAAAGTATAAATTACGTCTGTTGAAAACGAAATGTTAAATTTCCGAAATTAATTCGCCTTTCCTCCTAAACACCCCACCAGAGAGGGTGAAATCTCTCCTGCCAATTTAAACATCTCTTTTTCATATTATATCGAAAAAAATATCCCTATTAATAAATAAAAAAACAATATTGATTTTAAGGTTTGTCATCATAAGGTTGAAGCATCCTTGTAACTTCAGAAATTCAAACTTCTGGAAGATTCAAAAAATGGGAAGATTTTTTTGTTAGAACTTAACCAACGTAAAAAGAAGTACCTCTTTTATTCATTTTGTTTTCATTTAAAAGAATTTGAATTTGTGAGGCACATAAACGACGAAGCGGACAAAATAAATGTTGTTTTTTTATTAGCATTAGTAAGAATCCCGCATTTAAAATGCCAATGTAACATTTGTTTTGTACTGAATAAATTTCTGTTACGTGACATGAGATTTTAAATTTGAATTTCTGATACGATGAAACGAAACAATGCAGTGCAATGGCAACAATGAATCGGCTGAAGAGATGAAAATGGACACAACAATGTGATTAAGAATGAATCAGTTTTTCATGCAACCGGATATTGCTTTGAAAGTATTGTTAACCAGAAACGAAATTTACTTCAGTTGGGCGCCGGATCTGGAAATAATGAGTCCCCCCCCCTTCCCGTCGTCTTCAATCCTTTTCACATGATCCCGAGGATGCTGATCGTTGATGCTGATGAGGGAAGACCAGCATTTTCCATGGAGTTGCTGATCCTCAAGGGTCAGATGTTTTCCTTTCAACCACGACTCTATGATCTTCTCCCATGACCTGTCTGCAGTGCAACGACCTTGGAAAAGTCAGATCAATTTATCTCTTATCCATTTAGAAATCTTTGCACTCACTGTAATAATTTAGAATTTTTCTTTAGTGTTTAATTAAGGAATTAAATTTCCTTTATATCTAATGATGCTCAAACTGTTTTCTTTTTGATCACATTGTTATGGTTTCTGAGTTGAGTAAATCTTTCGGACGTCCATTCAGATACAAGATATTTTTATGTGATCCTCAGACTATATAGTCACCATAGCTAAGTGCTTGCAAAAAGTAATTAATTTTCATGTGTACAGTGAATTACTGTACAAAGAGTTGCAATGAATATATAAATAAAGTTTGTGTTATGTACTGTAGATACTCGGAAACTTGAGTATTGTTATTAAATATATTAGAAGTGGAGAAGGCCCAAGAAAACTAAGTAAATCACAAAAAAGTTTAAGATAAAATAGGTATTAAAAGTAAAATGTAAAAGCGCTAATCTAACTTTTAATTATATAAATATTTATAGCAAAAGAGTGCTGAAGAAATGCATTCACAATAAAACGATATCAACTGCAACAATCCAAGTTGAAACACAACTTACTGAGAAGAGTTCTCTGAGCTTTTGAAAACATCTACTTGATGTCATTCCCCGCCCTGCCCACCGTCAGTAGGGGACACCGATGGGCTTGTAAAGGCCACCGTCCGTTGGATGGGACGTTAAGCCATGGCCCCGTGTGCGGGAGAGCCATACCCTGTGCACGTTAAAGAACACGCTGGATGGTCTTGACGGGAGGCTCCATCTGTTTCCCACCAAATGTTCCAGTGGGTCCCCTCCCCTAACCTTCTCTGAGCCCTGGGGTCCATGTGACCTGGCCATTTAGCCCATGGTGTGCAAAAAAGTGCCGCTCAGAGGTAAAACAACCCAACGTTAAAAAACACGCTGGATGGCCTAGACGGGAGGCTACCATCTGTCTCCCAACAGCTGTTCCAGTGGGTCCCCTGCCCCAACCTTCTCTGAGCCTTCGGGGTCCATGTGACCTGGCCATTTAGCCCATGGTGTGCAAAAAAGTGCCGCTCAGAGGTAAAACAACCCAACCCAACTTGATGTCACCACGTCATATTCCTACTTCCGCATGCGCTATTGTTGACGCGTGACAAGTGCTGAGCTCTTACTTCAAACATTGCCTGCATCAAACGTAATGCGCTGTTGCTGGTTATGGTGAGAAGACCATACGGTTAATAAAGAAATTAAGCGTGAATGGCAATAAAGTGTTAACGGTCAGTTAATTGAAAAATGATAATCGGTTTTCATGTTACTAACAAATAAATACATATAATTGAAGAAAGAAATGTTAATTAAGTGATGATATAATGAATATAAAAGATTATGAGGATTTACAAGACTATTTAATGTGAGTTATATTATTGCTAATTGAAGTGCAAAGATTTCTAAATTTATAAGTAGGGATTAATTTCTGTGAGAAAGCATGAGGACGATGTTTTCACAGTCATAAATATTAGTCAGTTTGTGGAATCACAGTTAATCACAGTTAAACTAGGAATGAATAAATAACTAAAATTAAAGGAAACGTATAAATTATCATAGGCAGTAAATTAAATGAACAGAAATAAATTAATAAATAAGTTGCAAAGCAGATTTTGAATCTTAGAACTATAATCCATGGAACAGAGGATTGCGGGAAGGCTGGTTTCTAAGGCAACGCAATTTTGTCGTTTACACGAGACATTGCTAAGTAAGACCAGGATTGTTGGGGGATCAGTCCCTTATATTTTGGCTTCCCAATGAACTTAAAACAATTGCAGTAATTAATCCCTGCTTATAAGATGGAAAGTGAATTGTTAAGAATTGTGTTTAAAGACTATTAATTGTGTGTTATTTGGAAAGCGAAACTTCGATTTAATGTCTTCACTTTAAAAGTCTTTATTTTGCCGTTTATGAACCGAATTTAAAATATACCTACATTTCTTTAATTCAAGTGTTTTCGCAGTCAAATTCATGGATATAAAAAGATACTCTGAATAGAAAAGTGATCGTTTATTATTCTCGTGGTATTGGTATTAGGAATGGAGATTACGAATTGTTTTTAATTTATAAGTCATATGAATGAGTCTTGAAAATACTGTTCGAATGTTACGAATACGAAAGTAATCGAAAGAAATGGTAGAGCTGAATACTATTGTTGCGTAACGGGTTAAGGCAATTGTACTTGGTTGGGTCTGTAAGTTAAAGGAAAAAATTCAAGTATTACTTTTCACTATTTTAGGATGCTTAACCTGATTTTTTTTTATGTAAATAGTGTACACGTTCCATTGAATTCATAACTATTTATAGGTTAGTTAACATTGATATGAATAACTAAATACATATGTACATTGGTCAATATAAAATAATTTTGCAACATTTTCATGCATATCTCGTGAATAAATACTCCCCCAACCCCTAGCACCTCGGTCAGAACGGGACACCTATTTGCTTGTAAATGCCGCCGTTCATCGGATGGGACAATAAGCTGTGGTACCGTGTGCGGGAGAGCTATACCTTGTGCATGTTAAAGATCACACTGGATGGATTTTACCGGAGGCTACCATCTGTCTCTCAAGAACTCTCCAGTGTGTCTCCTCCCCCAACATTCTCTGAGCCTTCGGGGTGATTGTGACCTGGTCATTTACCACATTTTTTGCAAAAAAGTGTCGCTAAGAGGTAAAACAGTCCAACACACATTGCAAAAAAAAGCCATCAAAAATATAAGGTCGCAGCGGGAGTGAATCGGTAAAAAAAAATCGCCATTGTTCGAAAAAAAAAAAAAAAAAAAAAAAAAAAAAAAAAAAAAAATAGCGAGGTGTAAAAAATGGTCGCCATTACTACCGAGACATTATTTGGTTACCTAATGTTTTCTGAAAATCGGAACCGTAGCTTTCTTATGACACCTTTAGTCAAACGAAGTTCACATCCATCCCGAAATATCGAGAAACATGACGTAGATAATCCAGGGGCCTTATTTCTTTTAAGATTTTTAATTGCATCGGCAATTTCCTGCGGTTTAGTAAACTGAATATTATCAACAGGAAGTTGTGATAATCTACAGATTCAATCCTTCATTTCATCACGCGTATTTCCATCTGAAAAAAAATCATGATTCTCATGAAATTGATACTCTAGTGAGATGGAAAAAGCTTCTGCCTTTTCCCCCCTCACCGACGACCACTCCCTGGAGTCCATAAATAGGTGGAGGATTGTCTCTAGGATTTTTGAAGGTTTTTGTTAATTTCCATGTGGAATTATCATTCACAGAAAGGGCGAGGGTGGCTCAGTCGGTAGCGCGCGAGGCTCGTAATCTGTAGTTCCCAGGTTCGAGTCCCAGCTGGGTCAGCGTTGAGATTTATCTCCGCAAAATTCCCCGCCCTGTCCACGGTCAGTAGGGGACACCGAAGGGCTTGGAAAGGCCGCCGTCCGTCGGATGGGACGTTAAGCCGTGGCCCCGTGTGCGGGAGAGCCATACCCTGTGCACGTTAAAGAACACGCTGGATGGCCTTGACGGGAGGCTACCATCTGTCTCCCAACAGCTGTTCCAGTGGGTCCCCTCCCCCAACCTTCTCTGAGCCTTCGGGGTCCATGTGACTTGGCCATTTAGCCCATTGTGTGCAAAAAAAGTGCCGCTCAGAGGTAAAACAATCCAACAACCCATTCACAGAAAGATTGCTGATTTAATTTTTCCAGCCATTTTTCTGAAATTCTTTATTTCATTTGTAACTGAATCTTTTAATTGATAATAGTGTTTTTTATCATCTTCATTTCTATTTCTCTTCCATTTATGCAGATGTCTGTTTTTATCTTTAATAAGCGTTAAAATGGAGGCAGGAAGTGAGTAGTAAAACAGGACGATTCTTTATAACCTTGCTTGCTTTTACTTTTGAATCAAGCAAGATATTAGCAAAAGTCTAAATATTCTGTGTTTTTATAGCTTTATTTACATTTGCAATTTGAGGTTTCTCACCTCCTTTGACAATATTTGCATATTTAGTATCTTTAGTAGTTTTAACAGGAATTTTTGGGGTAATTTTTCCTTTTTCTGCTGTTGTTTTTATACGTAGTGTAGCACTTTTTTTCCATATTTGTATCACTCTCTGAAGCTTTTCCCTTAGGATTATGATTTGCATTTACTGGTGCATTCTTATGATAGAACGTACACTCCTTAAAGTTGGCAGTATGGCGAAGCCCACGGTTGGCGTACTTGGATGGACCATCGCTTTTGTTGCGTGTACAGATCTTAGTGAAATGATCCCCAGCATATTTCACGCAATATGGCAAATTATAATACCAACTCGGGGCATGGCCATAGCGTTGACAGCTATGGCACTGCGTAGGGATTTTCCTCTTTTTGTAGTTTTCCACTTTAATTTTCAAATGGAATAGATCAGTGACGTTGTAAATTTTCTTATTTAATATATTTGTGGGCAGTTCAATCAGGTAACTTTCTCTGCTCTGTCTAAGTTGGGAAATTTTTATAACATTAAAACCCATATCTGTGATTTCACTTTGCATTTCTTCACAGGTGACGTCAATCGGTAACAGGTGACATCAGCACCTTAAAGTTCTTCTCCGCTTTCAATTGGTAGGTGTGTAAAACTAAGTTACTGTTATGAAATTTTCTTGTAAATGCACGAAAATCAGGAGCACATTTAGCCTGAATTTTAATTGTGCCTCCTGAGGTTTTGGCGGTAAAGGCTTCATCTACAATCTCAGTGAGCTCTCTATGAATTTTAGTCCAATTTGCCGAGTTTCTCAGCAATATGGGGGGAATTTTATCTGTCTTCTCCGTATTAATCTGCTGCTGAACAGATGTCGAATGTTGAGTAGAAACAACCTCAACTTCAGAATCTATTTCTTTGTGAAGAACGGAAACTTGTTCCTAAGTGTAATATCAACATCCTCTGTTGGGGAAAGGGTTCTTTTCTGACATTTTCTAAGAGTTTGGAAACCTTTACTATCCGTATCTATAGAACAATTTGAATTTCCAAAGGTTGTGATGTGCATCTATGTATGTAAGTTCACTAATTACTAAGTTTATTCCTGAAATTTGTACTGTTTCAATTTCAAACAGTTACATTTTGATAATATATTGGAAGAGGCCTCACTGATGTCCGGGGGCTATTGTCAAAACTTGGGAGCTCTCTCCGAGGTTGGGAATTACAATTTTAGCGGTAGCTGACATTGTGAAATTCTATGTGATTTTCACAAAATTAAATAATTAAATTTCAGATTACAAATAAAGGTTAATATATACAATATACGTTACAAAAATATACAATTTCAAAGTAATTGGAACTCACGTTGGTTGATGCGGATTCCACAATTCAAACGAATAATATTTTATTAGTAAAAACTTCAACGGGAGTTTAATAAAAATAAGATAACCGAGAAATAAATATATGTCAGTTAAAACAGAAAATAGAATAAATATTTAACTTCAAAAAGAGATTAAATGAAGAATCAGAATAGCAGTGAAAACACTACTATTCAGAAAATATGTAGAGATTTCTACTTGAAATCTCTAAAATACTAAACATGTACTAAAGTTTAAGAAAATTATTAAGCTATTTCTAACCTATCCTGCCGACCAAGGGCTCCACCGGGATTGGATACCCGATCTCGCCCAAGGCTATTAGGCAATTTAAGTTAAAATCTAGGTAACTAAAGTTCACTTCTTCGAGATAGGCAAAAATATGTTCGCTTCTTTCCGCGTCTGAGATCCAAGTCCGCCCCCTCTCAATAATTTCTCGTAGATCGTTATGTATAAGCGATATTCCAGGTAAAAAATTACCCATTACAATTACCATCTGAGAATATGCCCAGTTGGCATAGGACAAAACATATAACAAGTAAACCGCCAGTGGGTGGGCCCCTAGAGGCTAACATAAAACACAAGCTAAAAATAGCATATATCATGAACAACAGACCTAAAATGAGCAGCTTTCCTCAGATAAAGTCATCATATTAAGCATCTTGCACATTAATAATTTCTACAAAAAGAAAAGAAAATTTTATTAATATTTGTTTAAAATTTCAGTGGTAGACCTAAAGGCAGAAAAACTGCAAAATAATTAATTAGGTAACTATACACATAAATCACGAATTCATTTATTATCTACCGCTTGTTTAGTTTTGCCTGCGAAGCGTTAAATATATACAACTCGGCCAATAATGCTTATTAGGTAACATAGCATCTGGTTTAACAAGTTTCGTTTCGGACCTGTTTTAGCGAGGGTCTATGGGTAACTGCTATTGCAATTAACATTGCTTAGATAGGACAAGGCACTCATTGTCTAATGTAAAATAAATGAGTGGAGGGTTTAAATAGGTTAGTGTAGTCAAATCATGGCCAAAATCAGATGCCATGAGTACCGTTCACTTTTCCCTATAATGTGACTATAAGTATGATAATTCGAACTAACACTTTTAATGTTTATATACTTTTAGGTGAAGGTGATAAAAATATACTCAACTGTTCGTAATAAAAAAATAATTGATTGAGAATCGTTCTCCGTGTATATCAATATATCACTTTAGAAATAAAAGATAACGAATCGTTAAGTAGCATATCATCTGGTTTAACAAGTTTCGTTTCGGACCTGTATTAGCGAGGGTGTATGTGTAACTGCTATTGCAATTTACATTGCTTAGATAGGATAAGGCACTCATTGTCTAATATAAAGAAAATGAGTGGAGAGTTTAAATAGGTTAGTGTAGTCAAATGATGGCCAAAATCAGATGCCATGACTACCGCTTTCTTTTCCCTATGATGTGACTATAGGTATGATAATTCGGACTAACACTTTTAAGGTTTATATAATTTTAGGTGAAGGTGAAAAAAAAATTCAGCTGTTTGTGATAACAAAATAAATGATTGAGAATCGTTCTCCGTGTATATCAATATATCAGTTTAGAAAGAAAAGATAATGAATCGTTAGGTAGCATAGCATCTGGTTTAACAATGTTTCGTTTGGGACCTGTATTAGCGAGGTCTATGGGTAACTGCTTTTGCAATTAACATTGTCTAGATAGGATAAGGCACTCATTGTCTAATATAAAGTAAATGAGTTTAGGGTTTAAATAGGTTAGTGTAGTCAAATGATGGCCAAAATCAGATGCCATGAGTACCGCTCTCTTTTCCCTATGATGTGACTATGGGTATGATAATTCGAACTAACACTTTTAATGTTTATATAATTTTAGGTGAAGGTGATAAAAATATATTCAGCTGTTTGTGATAACAAAATAATTGATTGAGAATCGTTCTCCGTGTATATCAATATATCACTTTAGAAATAAATGATAATGAATCGTTAGGTAGCATAGCATCTGGTTTAACAAGTTTCGTTTTGGACCTGTATTAGCGAGGGTCTATGGATAACTGGTATTGCAATTAACATTGCTTAGATAGGATAAGGTACTCATTGTCTAATATAAAATAAATGAGTGGAGGGTTTAAATAGGTTAGTGTAGTCAAATCTTGGCCAAAATCAGATGCCATGAGTACCGCTTTCTTTTTCCTATGATGTGACTATAGGTATGATAATTCGAACTAACACTTTTAATGTTTATATACATTTAGGTGAAGGTGATTCAAATATACTCAGCTGTTTATGATAACAAAATAATTGATTGAGAATCGTTCTCCGTGTATATCAATATATCACTTTAGAAAGAAGAGATAATGAATCGTTAGGTAGATTAGCATCTGGTTTAACAAGTTTCGTTTCGGACCTGCATTAGCGAGGGTCTATGGGTAACTGCTTTTGCAATTAACATTGTTTAGATAGGATAAGGCACTCATTGTCTAATATAAAGCAAATGAGTTTAGGGTTTAAATAGGTTAGTGTAGTCAAATGATGGCCAAAATCGGATGCCATCAGCACCGCGCTCTTTTCCCTATGATGTGACTATAAGTAAGATAATTCGAACTAACACTTTTAATGTTTATATAATTTTAGGCGAAGGTGATAAAAATATACTCAGCTGTTTGTGATAACAAAATAATTGATTGAGAATCGTTCTCCGTGTATATTAATATATCACTTTAGAAATAAAAAATAATGAATCGTTAGGTAGCATAGCATCTGGTTTAACAAGTTTCGTTTTGGACCTGTATTAGCGAGGGTCTATGGATAACTGGTATTGCAATTAACATTGCTTAGATAGGATAAGGTACTCATTGTCTAATATAAAATAAATGAGTGGAGGGTTTAAATAGGTTAGTGTAGTCAAATCTTGGCCAAAATCAGATGCCATGAGTACCGCTTTCTTTTTCCTATGATGTGACTATAGGTATGATAATTCGAACTAACACTTTTAATGTTTATATACATTTAGGTGAAGGTGATTCAAATATACTCAGCTGTTTATGATAACAAAATAATTGATTGAGAATCGTTCTCCGTGTATATCAATATATCACTTTAGAAAGAAGAGATAATGAATCGTTAGGTAGCATAGCATCTGGTTTAACAAGTTTCGTTTCGGACCTGTATTAGCGAGGGTCTATGGGTAACTGCTTTTGCAATTAACATTGTTTAGATAGGATAAGGCACTCATTGTCTAATATAAAGCAAATGAGTTTAGGGTTTAAATAGGTTAGTGTAGTCAAATGATGGCCAAAATCGGATGCCATGAGCACCGCGCTCTTTTCCCTACGATGTGACTATAAGTATGATAATTCGAACTAACACTTTTAATGTTTATATAATTTTAGGCGAAGGTGATAAAAATATACTCAGCTGTTTGTGATAACAAAATAATTGATTGAGAATCGTTCTCCGTGTATATTAATATATCACTTTAGAAATAAAAAATAATGAATCGTTAGGTAGCATAGCATCTGGTTTAACAAGTTTCGTTTTGGACCTGTATTAGCGAGGGTTTATGGGTAACTGCTTTTGCAATTAACATTGTTTAGATAGGATAAGGCACTCATTGTCTAATATAAAGTAAATGAGTGGAGGGTTTAAATAGGTTAGTGTAGTCAAATCATGGCCAAAATCAGATGCCATGAGTACCGATTTCTTTTCCCTATGATGTGACTATAGGTATGATAATTCCAACTAACACTTTTAATGTTTATATACTTTTAGGTGAAGGTGATAAAGATATATTCAGCTGTTTGTGATAACAAAATAATTGATTGAGAATCGTTCTCCGTGTATATCAATATATCACTTTAGAAATAATCATTAAGTAGCATAGCATCTGCTCTAACAAGTTTCGTTTCGGACCTGTATTAGCGAGGGTGTATGGGTAACTGCTATTGCAATTAACATTGCTTAGATAGGATAAGACACTCATTGTCTAATATAAAATAAATGAGTGGAGGGTTTAAATAGGTTAGTGTAGTCAAATGATGGCCAAAATCAGATGCCATGAGTACCGCTGTCTTTTTCCTATGATGTGACAATAGGTATGATAATTCGAACTGACACTTTTAATGTTTATATACATTTAGGTGAAGGTGATTCAAATATACTCAGCTGTTTGTAATAACAAAATAATTGATTGAGAATCGTTCTCCGTGTATATCAATATATCACTTTAGAAAGAAGAGATAATGAATCGTTAGGTAGCATAGCATCTGGTTTAACAAGTTTCGTTTCGGACCTGTATTAGCGAGGATCTATGGGTAAGTGCTATTGCAATTAAGATTGCTCAGATAGGATAAGTCACTCATTGTCTAATATAAAATAAATGAGTGGAGGTTTTAAACAGGTTAGTGTAGTCAAATGATGGCCAAAATCAGATGCCATGAGTACCGCTCTCTTTTCCCTATGATGTGAATATAGGTGTGATAATTCGAACTAACACTTTTAATGTTTATATACTTTTAGGATAAGGTGATAAAAATATATTCAGCTGTTTGTGATAACAAAATAATTGATTGAGAATCGTTCTCCGTGTATATCAATATATCACTTTAGAAAGAAAAGATAATGAATCGTTAGGTAGCGTAGCATCTGGTTTAACAAGTTTCGTTTCGGACCTGTATTACCGAGGGTCTATGGATAACTGCTATTGCAATTAACATTGTTTAGATAGGATAAGACACTCATTGTCTAATATAAAATAAATGAGTGGAGGGTTTAAATAGGTTAGTGTAGTCAAATCATGGCCAAAATCAGATGCCATGAGTACCGCTTTCTTTTCCCTATGATGTGACTATAGGTGTGATAATTCGAACTAACACTTTTAATGTTTATATACTTTTAGGTGAAGGTGATAAAAATATACTCAGTTGTTTGTGATAACAAAATAATTGATTGAGAATCGTTCTCCGTGTACATCAATATATCATTTTAGAATGAAAAGATATTGAATCGTTAGGTAGCATAGCATCTGGTTTAACAAGTTTCGTTTCGGACCTGTATTAGCGAGGGTCTATGGGTAACTGCTTTTGCAATTAACATTGTTTAGATAGGATAAGGCACTCATTGTCTAATATAAAATAAATGAGTGGAGGGTTTAAATAGGTTAGTGTAGTCAAATCATGGCCAAAATCAGATGCCATGAGTACCGCTTTCTTTTCCCTATGATGTGACTATAGGTGTGATAATTCGAACTAACACTTTTAATGTTTATATACTTTTAGGTGAAGGTGATAAAAATATACTCAGTTGTTTGTGATAACAAAATAATTGATTGAGAATCGTTCTCCGTGTACATCAATATATCATTTTAGAATGAAAAGATATTGAATCGTTAGGTAGCATAGCATCTGGTTTAACAAGTTTCGTTTGGGACTTGTATTAGCGAGGGTCTATGGGTAACTGCTATGACAATTAACATTGCTTAGATAGGATAAGGTAATCATTGTCTAATATAAAATAAATGAGTGGAGAGTTTAAATAGGTTAGTGTAGTCAAATCATGGCCAAAATCAGATCCACGAGTACCACTTTCTTTTCCCTATGATGTGACTATAGGTATGATAATTCGAACTAACAGTTTTAATGTTTATATAATTTTAGGTGAAGGTGATAAAAATATATTCAGCTGTTTGTGATAACAAAATAATTGATTGAGAATCGTTCTCCCTGTATATCAATATATAAGTTTAGAAATAAAAGATAATGAATCGTTAAGTAGCATAGCATCTGGTTTAACAAGTTTCGTTTCGGACCTGTATTAGCGAGGGTGTATGTGTAACTGCTATTGCAATTTACATTGCTTAGATAGGATAAGTGTTAGTTCTGTTATGATATTGTTTGTGATAACAAAATATTTCATTGAGAAGCTAACACTTTATTTCGTTTTCGGACCTGTATTAGCGAGGGTGTATGTGTAACTGCTATTGCAATTTACATTGCTTAGATAGGATAAGGCACTCATCGTCTAATATAAAATAAATGAGTGGAGGTTTTAAATAGGTTAGTGTAGTCAAATGGTGACCAAAATCAGATGCCATGAGTACCGTTCTCTTTTCCCTATGATGTGAATATAGGTATCATAATTCGAACTAACATTTTTCATGTTTATATACTTTTAGGTTAAAGTGATAAAAATATATTCAGCTGTTTGTGATAGCAAAAAAACTGATTGAGAATCGTTCTCCGTGTATATCAATATATCAGTTTAGAAAGAAAAGATAATGAATCGTTAGGTAACATAGCATCTGGTTTAACAAGTTTCGTTTCGGACCTGTATTAGCGAGGGTCTATGGGTAACTGCTTTTGGAATTAACATTGTTTAGGTAGGATAAGGCACACATTGTCTAATACAAAGTAAATGAGTGGAGGGTTTAAATAGGTTAGTGTAGTCAAATCATGGCCAAAATCAGATGCCATGAGTACCGCTGTCTTTTCCCTATGATGTGACTATAGGTATGATAATTCGAACTAACACTTTTAATGTTTATATACTTTTAAGTGAAGGTGATAAAAATATATTCAGCTGTTTGTGATAACAAAATAATTGATTGAGAATCGTTCTCCGTTTATATCAGTATGTCACTTTAGAAATAAAGGATAATGAATCGTTAGGTAACATAGCATCTGGTTTAACAAGTTTCGTTTCGGACCTGTATTAGCGAGGTTTATGGGTAACTACTATTGCAATTAACATTACTTAGATAGGATAAGGCACTCATTGTCTAATATAAAATAAATGAGTTTAGGGTTTAAATAGGTTAGTGTAGTCAAATGATGGCCAAAATCAGATGCCATGAGTACCGCTCTCTTTTCCCTATGATGTGACTATGGGTATGATAATTCGAACTAACACTTTTAATATTTATATAATTTTAGGTGAAGGTGATAAAAATATATTCAGCTGTTTGTGATAACAAAATAATTGATTGAGAATCGTTCTCCGTGTATATCAATATATCACTTTAGAAATAAATGATAATGAATCGTTAGGTATCATAGCATCTGGTTTAACAAGTTTCGTTTCGGACCTGTATTAGCGAGGGTCTATGGGTTTACTGCTATTGCAATTAACATTGCTTAGATAGGTTAAGACACTCATTGTCTAATATAAAATAAATGAGTGGAGGGTTTAAATAGGTTAGTGTAGTCAAATGATGGCCAAAATCAGATGCCATGAGTACTGCTCTCTTTTTCCTACGATGTGACAATAGGTATGATAATTCAAACTAACACTTTTAATGTTTATATACATTTAGGTGAAGGTGATTCAAATATACTCAGCTGTTTATGATAACAAAATAGTTGATTGAGAATCGTTCTCCGTGTATATCAATACATCACTTTAGAAAGAAAAGATAATGAATCATTAGGTAGAATAGCATCTGGTTTAACAAGTTTCGTTTCGGACCTGCATTAGCGAGGGTCTATGGGTAACTGCTTTTGCAATTAACATTGTTTAGATAGGATAAGGCACTCATTGTCTAATATAAAGCAAATGAGTTTAGGGTTTAAATAGGTTAGTGTAGTCAAATGATGGCCAAAATCGGATGCCATGAGCACCGCGCTCTTTTCCCTATGATGTGAGTATAAGTATGATAATTCGAACTAACACTTTTAATGTTTATATAATTTTAGGCGAAGGTGATAAAAATATACTCAGCTGTTTGTGATAACAAAATAATTGATTGAGAATCGTTCTCCGTGTATATTAATATATCACTTTAGAAATAAAAAATAATGAATCGTTAGGTAGCATAGCATCTGGTTTAACAAGTTTCGTTTTGGACCTGTATTAGCGAGGGTCTATGGATAACTGGTATTGCAATTAACATTGCTTAGATAGGATAAGGTACTCATTGTCTAATATAAAATAAATGAGTGGAGGGTTTAAATAGGTTAGTGTAGTCAAATGATGGCCAAAATCAGATGCCATGAGTATTGCTCTCTTTTTCCTACGATGTGACAATAGGTATGATAATTCAAACTAACACTTTTAATGTTTATATACATTTAGGTGAAGGTGATTCAAATATACTCAGCTGTTTATGATAACAAAATAATTGATTGAGAATCGTTCTCCGTGTATATCAATACATCACTTTACAAAGAAAAGATAATGAATCATTAGGTAGATTAGCATCTGGTTTAACAAGTTTCGTTTCGGACCTGCATTAGCGAGGGTCTATGGGTAACTGCTTTTGCAATTAACATTGTTTAGATAGGATAAGGCACTCATTGTCTAATATAAAGCAAATGAGTTTAGGGTTTAAATAGGTTAGTGTAGTCAAATGATGGCCAAAATCGGATGCCATCAGCACCGCGCTCTTTTCCCTATGATGTGACTATAAGTATGATAATTCGAACTAACACTTTTAATGTTTATATAATTTTAGGCGAAGGTGATAAAAATATGCTCAGCTGTTTGTGATAACAAAATAATTGATTGAGAATCGTTCTCCGTGTATATTAATATATCACTTTAGAAATAAAAAATAATGAATCGTTAGGTAGCATAGCATCTGGTTTAACAAGTTTCGTTTTGGACCTGTATTAGCGAGGGTCTATGGATAACTGGTATTGCAATTAACATTGCTTAGATAGGATAAGGTACTCATTGTCTAATATAAAATAAATGAGTGGAGGGTTTAAATAGGTTAGTGTAGTCAAATCTTGGCCAAAATCAGATGCCATGAGTACCGCTTTCTTTTTCCTATGATGTGACTATAGGTATGATAATTCGAACTAACACTTTTAATGTTTATATACATTTAGGTGAAGGTGATTCAAATATACTCAGCTGTTTATGATAACAAAATAATTGATTGAGAATCGTTCTACGTGTATATCAATATATCACTTTAGAAAGAAGAGATAATGAATCGTTAGGTAGAATAGCATCTGGTTTAACAAGTCTCGTTTCGGACCTGCATTAGCGAGGGTCTATGGGTAACTGCTTTTGCAATTAACATTGTTTAGATAGGATAAGGCACTCATTGTCTAATATAAAGCAAATGAGTTTAGGGTTTAAATAGGTTAGTGTAGTCAAATGATGGCCAAAATCGGATGCCATGAGCACCGCGCTCTTTTCCCTACGATGTGACTATAAGTATGATAATTCGAACTAACACTTTTAATGTTTATATAATTTTAGGCGAAGGTGATAAAAATATACTCAGCTGTTTGTGATAACAAAATAATTGATTGAGAATCGTTCTCCGTGTATATTAATATATCACTTTAGAAATAAAAAATAATGAATCGTTAGGTAGCATAGCATCTGGTTTAACAAGTTTCGTTTTGGACCTGTATTAGCGAGGGTCTATGGGTAACTGCTTTTGCAATTAACATTGTTTAGATAGGATAAGGCACTCATTGTCTAATATAAAGCAAATGAGTTTAGGGTTTAAATAGGTTAGTGTAGTCAAATGATGGCCAAAATCGGATGCCATGAGCACCGCGCTCTTTTCCCTATGATGTGAGTATAAGTATGATAATTCGAACTAACACTTTTAATGTTTATATAATTTTAGGCGAAGGTGATAAAAATATACTCAGCTGTTTGTGATAACAAAATAATTGATTGAGAATCGTTCTCCGTGTATATTAATATATCACTTTAGAAATAAAAAATAATGAATCGTTAGGTAGCATAGCATCTGGTTTAACAAGTTTCGTTTTGGACCTGTATTAGCGAGGGTCTATGGATAACTGGTATTGCAATTAACATTGCTTAGATAGGATAAGGTACTCATTGTCTAATATAAAATAAATGAGTGGAGGGTTTAAATAGGTTAGTGTAGTCAAATCTTGGCCAAAATCAGATGCCATGAGTACCGCTTTCTTTTTCCTATGATGTGACTATAGGTATGATAATTCGTACTAACACTTTTAATGTTTATATACATTTAGGTGAAGGTGATTCAAATATACTCAGCTGTTTATGATAACAAAATAATTGATTGAGAATCGTTCTCCGTGTATATCAATATATCACTTTAGAAAGAAAAGATAATGAATCGTTAGGTAGCGTAGCATCTGGTTTAACAAGTTTCGTTTCGGACCTGTATTAGCGAGGTTTATGGGTAACTACTATTGCAATTAACATTACTTAGATAGGATAAGGCACTCATTGTCTAATATAAAATAAATGAGTTTAGGGTTTAAATAGGTTAGTGTAGTCAAATGATGGCCAAAATCGGATGCCATGAGCACCGCGCTCTTTTCCCTATGATGTGACTATAAGTATGATAATTCGAACTAACACTTTTAATGTTTATATAATTTTAGGCGAAGGTGATAAAAATATACTCAGCTGTTTGTGATAACAAAATAATTGATTGAGAATCGTTCTCCGTGTATATTAATATATCACTTTAGAAATAAAAAATAATGAATCGTTAGGTAGCATAGCATCTGGTTTAACAAGTTTCGTTTTGGACCTGTATTAGCGAGGGTCTATGGGTAACTGCTTTTGCAATTAACATTGTTTAGATAGGATAAGGCACTCATTGTCTAATATAAAGTAAATGAGTGGAGGGTTTAAATAGGTTAGTGTAGTCAAATCATGGCCAAAATCAGATGCCATGAGTACCGATTTCTTTTCCCTATGATGTGACTATAGGTATGATAATTCGAACTAACACTTTTAATGTTTATATACTTTTAGGTGAAGGTGATAAAGATATATTCAGCTGTTTGTGATAACAAAATAATTGATTGAGAATCGTTCTCCGTGTATATCAATATATCACTTTAGAAATAATCGTTAAGTAGCATAGCATCTGGTCTAACAAGTTTCGTTTCGGACCTGTATTAGCGAGGGTGTATGGGTAACTGCTATTGCAATTAACATTGCTTAGATAGGATAAGACACTCATTGTCTAATATAAAATAAATGAGTGGAGGGTTTAAATAGGTTAGTGTAGTCAAATGATGGCCAAAATCAGATGCCATGAGTACCGCTGTCTTTTTCCTATGATGTGACAATAGGTATGATAATTCGAACTGACACTTTTAATGTTTATATACATTTAGGTGAAGGTGATTCAAATATACTCAGCTGTTTGTAATAACAAAATAATTGATTGAGAATCGTTCTCCGTGTATATCAATATATCACTTTAGAAAGAAGAGATAATGAATCGTTAGGTAGCATAGCATCTGGTTTAACAAGTTTCGTTTCGGACCTGTATTAGCGAGGATCTATGGGTAAGTGCTATTGCAATTAAGATTGCTCAGATAGGATAAGTCACTCATTGTCTAATATAAAATAAATGAGTGGAGGTTTTAAACAGGTTAGTGTAGTCAAATGATGGCCAAAATCAGATGCCACGAGTACCGCTCTCTTTTCCCTATGATGTGAATATAGGTGTGATAATTCGAACTAACACTTTTAATGTTTATATACTTTTAGGATAAGGTGATAAAAATATATTCAGCTGTTTGTGATAACAAAATAATTGATTGAGAATCGTTCTCCGTGTATATCAATATATCACTTTAGAAAGAAAAGATAATGAATCGTTAGGTAGCGTAGCATCTGGTTTAACAAGTTTCGTTTCGGACCTGTATTACCGAGGTTCTATGGATAACTGCTATTGCAATTAACATTGTTTAGATAGGATAAGACACTCATTGTCTAATATAAAATAAATGAGTGGAGGGTTTAAATAGGTTAGTGTAGTCAAATCATGGCCAAAATCAGATGCCATGAGTACCGCTTTCTTTTCCCTATGATGTGACTATAGGTGTGATAATTCGAACTAACACTTTTAATGTTTATATACTTTTAGGTGAAGGTGATAAAAATATACTCAGCTGTTTGTGATAACAAAATAATTGATTGAGAATCGTTCTCCGTGTACATCAATATATCATTTTAGAATGAAAAGATATTGAATCGTTAGGTAGCATAGCATCTGGTTTAACAAGTTTCGTTTGGGACTTGTATTAGCGAGGGTCTATGGGTAACTGCTATGACAATTAACATTGCTTAGATAGGATAAGGTAATCATTGTCTAATATAAAATAAATGAGTGGAGAGTTTAAATAGGTTAGTGTAGTCAAATCATGGCCAAAATCAGATCCATGAGTACCACTTTCTTTTCCCTATGATGTGACTATAGGTATGATAATTCGAACTAACAGTTTTAATGTTTATATAATTTTAGGTGAAGGTGATAAAAATATATTCAGCTGTTTGTGATAACAAAATAATTGATTGAGAATCGTTCTCCCTGTATATCAATATATAAGTTTAGAAATAAAAGATAATGAATCGTTAAGTAGCATAGCATCTGGTTTAACAAGTTTCGTTTCGGACCTGTATTAGCGAGGGTGTATGTGTAACTGCTATTGCAATTTACATTGCTTAGATAGGATAAGTGTTAGTTCTGTTATGATATTGTTTGTGATAACAAAATATTTCATTGAGAAGCTAACACTTTATTTCGTTTTCGGACCTGTATTAGCGAGGGTGTATGTGTAACTGCTATTGCAATTTACATTGCTTAGATAGGATAAGGCACTCATCGTCTAATATAAAATAAATGAGTGGAGGTTTTAAATAGGTTAGTGTAGTCAAATGGTGACCAAAATCAGATGCCATGAGTACCGTTCTCTTTTCCCTATGATGTGAATATAGGTATCATAATTCGAACTAACATTTTTCATGTTGATATACTTTTAGGTTAAAGTGATAAAAATATATTCAGCTGTTTGTGATAGCAAAAAAACTGATTGAGAATCGTTCTCCGTGTATATCAATATATCAGTTTAGAAAGAAAAGATAATGAATCGTTAGGTAACATAGCATCTGGTTTAAGAAGTTTCGTTTCGGACCTGTATTAGCGAGGGTCTATGGGTAACTGCTTTTGGAATTAACATTGTTTAGGTAGGATAAGGCACACATTGTCCAATACAAAGTAAATGAGTGGAGGGTTTAAATAGGTTAGTGTAGTCAAATCATGGGCAAAATCAGATGCCATGAGTACCGCTGTCTTTTCCCTATGATGTGACCATAGGTATGATAATTCGAACTAACACTTTTAATGTTTATATACTTTTAGGTGAAGGTGATAAAAATATATTCAGCTGTTTGTGATAACAAAATAATTGATTGAGAATCGTTCTCCGTTTATATCAGTATGTACTTTAGAAATGAAGGATAATGAATCGTTAGGTAACATAGCATCTGGTTTAACAAGTTTCGTTTCGGACCTGTATTAGCGAGGTTTACGGGTAACTACTATTGCAATTAACATTACTTAGATAGGATAAGGAACTCATTGTCTAATATAAAATAAATGAGTTTAGGGTTTAAATAGGTTAGTGTAGTCAAATGATGGCCAAAATCAGATGCCATGAGTACCGCTCTCTTTTCCCTATGATGTGACTATGGGTATGATAATTCGAACTAACACTTTTAATATTTATATAATTTTAGGTGAAGGTGATAAAAATATATTCAGCTGTTTGTGATAACAAAATAATTGATTGAGAATCGTTCTCCGTGTATATCAATATATCACTTTAGAAATAAATGATAATGAATCGTTAGGTATCATAGCACCTGGTTTAACAAGTTTCGTTTCGGACTTCTATTAGCGAGGGTCTATGGGTTTACTGCTATTGCAATTAACATTGCTTAGATAGGATAAGACACTCATTGTCTAATATAAAATAAATGAGTGGAGGGTTTAAATAGGTTAGTGTAGTCAAATGATGGCCAAAATCAGATGCCATGAGTACTGCTCTCTTTTTCCTACGATGTGACAATAGGTATGATAATTCAAACTAACACTTTTAATGTTTATATACATTTAGGTAAAGGTGATTCAAATATACTCAGCTGTTTATGATAACAAAATAGTTGATTGAGAATCGTTCTCCGTGTATATCAATACATCACTTTAGAAAGAAAAGATAATGAATCATTAGGTAGAATAGCATCTGGTTTAACAAGTCTCGTTTCGGACCTGCATTAGCGAGGGTCTATGGGTAACTGCTTTTGCAATTAACATTGTTTAGATAGGATAAGGCACTCATTGTCTAATATAAAGCAAATGAGTTTAGGGTTTAAATAGGTTAGTGTAGTCAAATGACGGCCAAAATCGGATGCCATGAGCACCGCGCTCTTTTCCCTATGATGTGACTATAAGTATGATAATTCGAACTAACACTTTTAATGTTTATATAATTTTAGGCGAAGGTGATAAAAATATACTCAGCTGTTTGTGATAACAAAACAATGGATTGAGAATCGTTCTCCGTGTATATTAATATATCACTTTAGAAATAAAAAATAATGAATCGTTAGGTAGCATAGCATCTGGTTTAACAAGTTTCGTTTCGGACCTGTATTAGCGAGGTTTATGGGTAACTACTATTGCAATTAACATTACTTAGATAGGATAAGGCACTCATTGTCTAATATAAAATAAATGAGTTTAGGGTTTAAATAGGTTAGTGTAGTCAAATGATGGCCAAAATCAGATGCCATGAGTACCGCTCTCTTTTCCCTATGATGTGACTATGGGTATGATAATTCGAACTAACACTTTTAATATTTATATAATTTTAGGTGAAGGTGATAAAAATATATTCAGCTGTTTGTGATAACAAAATAATTGATTGAGAATCGTTCTCCGTGTATATCAATATATCACTTTAGAAATAAATGATAATGAATCGTTAGGTATCATAGCACCTGGTTTAACAAGTTTCGTTTCGGACTTCTATTAGCGAGGGTCTATGGGTTTACTGCTATTGCAATTAACATTGCTTAGATAGGATAAGACACTCATTGTCTAATATAAAATAAATGAGTGGAGGGTTTAAATAGGTTAGTGTAGTCAAATGATGGCCAAAATCAGATGCCATGAGTACTGCTCTCTTTTTCCTACGATGTGACAATAGGTATGATAATTCAAACTAACACTTTTAATGTTTATATACATTTAGGTAAAGGTGATTCAAATATACTCAGCTGTTTATGATAACAAAATAGTTGATTGAGAATCGTTCTCCGTGTATATCAATACATCACTTTAGAAAGAAAAGATAATGAATCATTAGGTAGAATAGCATCTGGTTTAACAAGTCTCGTTTCGGACCTGCATTAGCGAGGGTCTATGGGTAACTGCTTTTGCAATTAACATTGTTTAGATAGGATAAGGCACTCATTGTCTAATATAAAGCAAATGAGTTTAGGGTTTAAATAGGTTAGTGTAGTCAAATGACGGCCAAAATCGGATGCCATGAGCACCGCGCTCTTTTCCCTATGATGTGACTATAAGTATGATAATTCGAACTAACACTTTTAATGTTTATATAATTTTAGGCGAAGGTGATAAAAATATACTCAGCTGTTTGTGATAACAAAACAATGGATTGAGAATCGTTCTCCGTGTATATTAATATATCACTTTAGAAATAAAAAATAATGAATCGTTAGGTAGCATAGCATCTGGTTTAACAAGTTTCGTTTTGGACCTGTATTAGCGAGGGTCTATGGATAACTGGTATTGCAATTAACATTGCTTAGATAGGATAAGGTACTCATTGTCTAATATAAAATAAATGAGTGGAGGGTTTAAATAGGTTAGTGTAGTCAAATCTTGGCCAAAATCAGATGCCATGAGTACCGCTTTCTTTTTCCTATGATGTGACTATAGGTATGATAATTCGAACTAACACTTTTAATGTTTATATACATTTAGGTGAAGGTGATTAAAATATATTCAGCTGTTTGTGATAACAAAATAATTGATTGAGAATCGTTCTCCGTGTATATCAATATATCACTTTAGAAAGAAAAGATAATGAATCATTAGGTAGCATAGCATCTGGTTTAACAAGTTTCGTTTCGGACCTGCATTAGCGAGGGTCTATGGGTAACTGCTTTTGCAATTAACATTGTTTAGATAGGATAAGGCACTCATTGTCTAATATAAAGTAAATGAGTGGAGGGTTTAAATAGGTTAGTGTAGTCGAATCATGGCCAAAATCAGATGCCATGAGTACCGATTTCTTTTCCCTATGATGTGACTATAGGTATGATAATTCGAACCAACACTTTTAATGTTTATATACTTTTAGGTGAAGGTGATAAAGATATATTCAGCTGTTTGTGATAACAAAATAATTGATTGAGAATCGTTCTCCGTGTATATCAATATATCACTTTAGAAATAATCGTTAAGTAGCATAGCATCTGGTCTAAAAAGTTTCGTTTCGGACTTGTATTAGCGAGGGTGTGTGGGTAACTGCTATTGCAATTAACATTGCTTAGATAGGATAAGACACTCATTGTCTAATATAAAATAAATGAGTGGAGGGTTTAAATAAGTTAGTGTAGTCAAATGATGGCCAAAATCAGATGCCATGAGTACCGCTGTCTTTTTCCTATGATGTGACAATAGGTATGATAATTCGAACTGACACTTTTAATGTTTATATACATTTAGGTGAAGGTGATTCAAATATACTCAGCTGTTTGTAATAACAAAATAATTGATTGAGAATCGTTCTCCGTGTATATCAATATATCACTTTAGAAAGAAGAGATAATGAATCGTTAGGTAGCATAGCATCTGGTTTAACAAGTTTCGTTTCGGACCTGTATTAGCGAGGATCTATGGGTAAGTGCTATTGCAATTAAGATTGCTCAGATAGGATAAGTCACTCATTGTCTAATATAAAATAAATGAGTGGAGGTTTTAAACAGGTTAGTGTAGTCAAATGATGGCCAAAATCAGATGCCATGAGTACCGCTCTCTTTTCCCTATGATGTGAATATAGGTGTGATAATTCGAACTAACACTTTTAATGTTTATATACTTTTATGATAAGGTGATAAAAATATATTCAGCTGTTTGTGATAATAAAATAATTGATTGAGAATCGTTCTCCGTGTATATCAATATAGCACTTTAGAAAGAAAAGATAATGACTCGTTAGGTAGCGTAGCATCTGGTTTAACAAGTTTCGTTTCGGACCTGTATTAGCGAGGGTCTATGGATAACTGCTATTGCAATTAACATTGTTTAGATAGGATAAGACACTCATTGTCTAATATAAAATAAATGAGTGGAGGGTTTAAATAGGTTAGTGTAGTCAAATCATGGCCAAAATCAGATGCCATGAGTACCGCTTTCTTTTCCCTATGATGTGACTATAGGTGTGATAATTCGAACTAACACTTTTAATGTTTATATACTTTTAGGTGAAGGTGATAAAAATATACTCAGCTGTTTGTGATAACAAAATAATTGATTGAGAATCGTTCTCCGTGTACATCAATATATCATTTTAGAATGAAAAGATATTGAATCGTTAGGTAGCATAGCATCTGTTTTAACAAGTTTCGTTTGGGACTTGTATTAGCGAGGGTCTATGGGTAACTGCTATGACAATCAACATTGCTTAGATAGGATAAGGTAATCATTGTCTAATATAAAATAAATGAATGGAGAGTTTAAATAGGTTAGTGTAGTCAAATCATGGCCAAAATCAGATGCCATGAGTACCGCTTTCTTTTCCCTATGATGTGACTATAGGTATGATAATTCGAACTAACAGTTTTAATGTTTATATAATTTTAGGTGAAGGTGATAAAAATATATTCAGCTGTTTGTGATAACAAAATAATTGATTGAGAATCGTTCTCGCTGTATATCAATATATAAGTTTAGAAATAAAAGATAATGAATCGTTAAGTAGCATAGCATCTGGTTTAACAAGTTTCGTTTCGGACCTGTATTAGCGAGGGTGTATGTGTAACTGCTATTGCAATTTACATTGCTTAGATAGGATAAGTGTTAGTTCTGTTATGATATTGTTTGTGATAACAAAATATTTCATTGAGAAGCTAACACTTTATTTCGTTTTCGGACCTGTATTAGCGAGGGTGTATGTGTAACTGCTATTGCAATTTACATTGCTTAGATAGGATAAGGCACTCATCGTCTAATATAAAATAAATGAGTGGAGGTTTTAAATAGGTTAGTGTAATCAAATGATGACCAAAATCAGATGCCATGAGTACCGTTCTCTTTTCCCTATGATGTGAATATAGGTATCATAATTCGAACTAACATTTTTCATGTTTATATACTTTTAGGTTAAAGGGATAAATATATATTCAGCTGTTTGTGATAGCAAAAAAACTGATTGAGAATCGTTCTCCGTGTATATCAATATATCAGTTTAGAAAGAAAAGATAATGAATCGTTAGGTAACATAGCATCTGGTTTAACAAGTTTCGTTTCGGACCTATATTAGCGAGGGTCTATGGGTAACTGGTATTGCAATTAACATTGCTTAGATAGGATAAGGCACTCATTGTCTAATATAAAATAAATGAGTTTAGGGTTTAAATAGGTTAGTGTAGTCAAATGATGGCCAAAATCAGATGTCATGAGTACCGCTCTCTTTTCCCTGTGATGTTACTATGGGTATGATAATTCGAACTAACACTTTTAATGTTTATATAATTTTAGGTGAAGGTGATAAAAATATATTCAGCTGTTTGTGATAACAAAATAATTGATTGAGAATCGTTCTCCGTGTATATCAATATATCATTTAGAAATAAATGATAATAAATCGTTAGGAGCATAGCATCTGGTTTAACAAGTTTCGTTTGGGACCTGTATTAGCGAGGGTCTATGGGTAACTGCTATTGCAATTAACATTGCTTAGATAGTATAAGGTACTCATTGTCTAATATAAAATAAATGGGTTTAAATAGGTTAGTGTAGTCAAATGATGGCCAAAATCAGATGCCATGAGTACCATTTCCTTTTCCCTATGACGTGACTATAGGTATGATAATTCGAACTAACAGTTTTCATGTTTATATACTTTTAGGTTAAGGTGATAAAAATATATTCAGCTGTTTGTGATAACAAAATATTTGATTGAGAATCGTTCTCCGTGTATATCAATATATCACTTTAGAAATAAAAGATAATGAATCGTTAGGTAGCATAGCATCTGGTTTAACAAGTTTCGTTTCGGACCTGTATTAGCGAGGGTCTATGGGTAACTGCTTTTGGAATTAACATTGTTTAGGTAGGATAAGGCAGACATTGTCTAATATAAAGTAAATGAGTGGAGGGTTTAAATAGGTTAGTGTAGTCAAATCATGGCCAAAATCAGATGCCATGAGTACCGCTTTCTTTTCCCTATGATGTGACTATAGGTATGATAATTGGAACTAACACTTTTAATGTTTATATACATTTAGGTGAAGGTGATTAAAATATACTCAGCTGTTTGTGATAACAAAATAATTTATTGAGAATCGTTCTCCGTGTACATCAATATATCATTTTAGAATGAAAAGATATTGAATCGTTAGGTAGCATAGCATCGGGTTTAACAAGTTTCGTTTCGGACCTGTTTTAGCGAGGGTCTATGGGTAACTGCTATTGCAATTAACATTGCTTAGATAGGATAAGGCACTCATTGTCTAATATAAAATAAATGAGTGGAGGGTTTAAATAGGTTAGTGTAGTCAAATGTTGCCCAAAATCAGATACCATGAGTACCGCTTTCTTTTCCCTATGATGTGATTGTAGGTATGATAATTCGAATTAACACTTTAATGTTTGTATACTTTTAGGTGAAGGTGAGAAAAATATTTTCAGCTGTTTGTGATAACAAAATAATTGATTGAGAATCGTTCTCCGTGTATATCGATATATCAGTTTAGAAATAAAAGATAATGAATCTTTTTGAAAAAGACTTTCAGGTTTATTTTTAATTATACAATTGAACTACTGACTCTAAAAGAAGTTTTTGCCAAGGTGCTCTTTGGGTGACTGACTACGGGAGACAGCTAAAAAAATGTCCGCGTTGGAGTAGATGATGTCAGAAGACATATTCCATTTAAATGTTACCTGGTTCAAATTTTGTATAGGGCATGAAAAAATGGAATTCTCTTGATCATCTCTCTCACAAGTTCATTATTTATCGCTATAAACTAAACAGGCGAAAGAAAGACTAAGGATATTATTATAAATTCGTTCCATACTTTCGATTTTGATTCATTTGGCAATGGCAATGAGAAAAAAATAATAATGAGGGATAGGGATAACAGCTTAAAACAATATTACATCTCGTATGTTTTTGTTGAATAGGAGCATCGTAGTCGATGTTATTGGAGATAAGTGTAATCTGGTGATTTCCTCTTTTTCGAATTTGATATCCTGGACTTTGACGAATTCCTGAATTGGCAATCCGTTCAGACTCCATCGAATGAACGTGTTTATCACAAACCATGGTGCTGGTACAGCTGATCTCAACGATTGATTCTGGAAGAACTGAAGCTGTTTGAGTTTTTGATATTATTTCTGGAGCAAAGAATAAAACGGAAATTACTTAGAAAGTCTTAAATTTTCGATTTTTATTATGCAATTTTATATTCATAATATTTAAATTTATTAAAATATTTACGGGACGGTAACTAATTTTTTCGATTATAAAGTGGTAAAGTTTATAGGTGATTATGATTGATTTCATATAAGTTGAAAATAGCAATTCTCATTTTGAAACTGAAATAAGAACGCTATGAATATTAATAACTAGACGCAGTTTGATTTATTGATCGCGTGGATAAAAGCAAAATTTCGCAAATGCATATCATTTTTATTGTTGTCAGGTTCCGACATGGTGAAATTCTTTCTTAATTAATATGTAGCAGGCTGCGCATAACAAAGTAACGAAACGAAGTATTTAATATTTAAACATATTTCTAACTTTAGTAGCGGTAGATAATAAAAAAAATTATATATGTATGTGTCGCATCAAAGAAATTTGCATCTAATAAAATTAATGCTATGAAATCAAAATAATTAAGTTTTCAAACATATGGTTATTAAAAAATAAAGTTTTAATTTCAAGTATATGCAGTCTAATATCAAATACTTGTGATTCAATAATTCAAATTCAAATAACTATAAACGTAATATATGAGGCTAAGAATGTTTTCGAACGTTCATTAAAGATATTTCAGTCCAAAACATGTTTCAAACACCAAGCATAGTTTGCTTAAAACTGAATATTTTTCTATTGACAACGGCATACACTAGGTAGAAAAAGGTATGGAGTCTCCAAGAGAAATTCAGGCAATTAATATAAATTTTACTAGTTAAACCTATGCCAAACATTTGGCGCGAATGGCTTGTCCATTGATAACTCTTACATCATTCACAGATTTCCACCATACTACTCAAAACGTATTACTCTACTGACAGATTGTGGACCTCAGAAATTTTGGACACTCCCGACCACATTGAAACCAGGAATACAATCTGTTACCCAATAGGGATAGAACTAAGTGGGATCACCCCACCAAATGTGGAACAAATTCCTCAAGTAGCCACTAAACCACAGGGAAAATGACAATATCTGCAACCAATGTCATCACGCAGCCCGCTCACCTATTCTTTTGCTCAGAATTATGGCTATTATATTATGTGAAGATTTTTTACGTGGAATAGATACACCATTGGTGTCCAATACCACACAGATTCGATATGAGATACTTTACACTCTTTTTTAACATGTTCCTATTGATTGAAATGCTCAACTGCTCTTCCCTAAAAACATATCCCATTAAAACCATTGGTGATTGCTTCCATGTGCACTTTGTTTCACGCCTCAAAAACTAATCCTACAAATCTTAAATTGGGGAAACCTTGGGGCTCTGAGTCGGTTAGTTTACTGGTACCCCATTCGTGTCTTTCAACCATGCTTGAAGACTTTTGAATCTTTAATAAGGGCGTTGTCCTGTTGAAATATTAAAGAAATATTTTTCACAGAATTATAATGCCTTATATAAAACAAGAATTTGATTCAGCTTGTATCGTCAACATAAATTAGTGGTCCAATATCAAACCACGTAAATCAACCTAATGGCGATAATTTTCACCATCATTCTTCACACTTAGCATATGTGTGCATTTTTAATAGTATGATCCAATGGAGTCTTGTTTCGTCAGGGTGGCATTTAGAGCCAAAAATTAAAATTAATAGATCTGAAGAACGCGAATTGTAGTGTTTATCTGATACCAATCGAAAAGGCAAATATTTTTTGCTTCCTTTTTATCTCAGTAAATGCTAAAGTTGAATTTCTTCCAAAGACAAAGGACAAAGTGAAAAAAAATCAGCTCTTATTTCCTTTCCACAGTGAAATAAAATGATCAAAAGGTGTCAGACAACTTTTATCAAGAGTATAAATAAACTTCTCAGTACCTTTTCTTCCTTTCAATTGTTTCTGATTTTGGAATTTCCTTTTAGAAACAACTCGGCATATGCTGAAAGGTTTTCCCAAAATGGGAAAGAACATTTCCCGGCATAGAATACGTGTCAAATGAAAATTTGTAACCTCGGAAATATCATGACTAATTCAAATTATGCTTCGTATTCTCCTTCTCTAGAAGAGGGAAAGATAATTTAACTTGGTCGATTTTAATGATTCAACTCGGTTTAGTTCCTAACGTGTGCAAAATAGCATTGGAATGTTTTAGTTGAGTGTTTTTAGTGTTAATTATAACTGCAAAATGCCACTAAAATTTTAAAATACCGTTTTCCGAACACGCCCTTAAAAGTTAAAAAATACGTGTCGCATTTTCAAACTTAGATAGGATCCTAAAAATAGCTTCTCTTATGAATACAATAAAAAATGCCACCACACACTTGTCCGGTCAAAACTAGACCACTGATCCCCGGTGTATGACTCTGCCTGGGATTCGGTGGTGAAGGTGCTGGATCCTCTAAACCAGTGGTTCTCAAACTTATATGCTTCACGTACCCCCTGGAAATGTATATGTAACTGGCGTATCCCTTGTGTAGATAGATAAACTATAGTTATACTATAACAATGGGAATAAAATATATATATATACACACACACACATTAAATGATGTATTAATAAAAACAAAAAATGACACAAACAATTTAACAAATCTTATAAAATTATAAACATTTTACTGGATAATCTGTGAAATGGTTGCTCTTGTTTACACTTGCACAGTTCAACAGTGGTTGGGGTTATCTTCCTAAGGAAAGTCACAAGTCATCTTCAACATCCAGCCTGTTCCTATTTTTATTTTTGAAAGCAGTTAACGGTGTACCCCAAAATATTTTACCATGTACTCCCAAGGGGTATGCGTACCCCACGTTGAGTTGGGTTGGGTTGTTTTACCTCTGAGCGGCACTTTTTTGCACACCATGGGCTAAATGGCCAGATCACATGGACCCCGAAGGCTCAGAGAAGGTTGGGGGAGGGGACCCACTGGAACAGCTGTTGGGAGACAGATGGTAGCCTCCCGTCAAGGCCATCCAGCGTGTTCTTTAACGTGCACAGGGTATGGCTCTCCCGCACACGGGGCCACGGCTTAACGTCCCATCCGACGGACGGCGGCCTTTCCAAGCCCATCGGTGTCCCCTACTGACCGTGGGCAGGGCGGGGAATTTTGCGGAGATAAATCTCAACGCTGACCCAGCTGGGACTCGAACCTGGGAACTACAGATTACGAGCCTGGCGCGCTACCGACTGAGCCACCCCCCGCCCCCCCCACGTTGAGAACAGTTACTCTGGACTATCAGGCCCTCCGTGTTTGTACAGTAGGTAAAAGAAAAACTTTATTCTCTTCGAAAATCCGATTCCCATATGCGTCAGAGGCGATATACATTATTCTGTTTATACCTATTGTTTTTACTTTAAATATGTTGTGTTATATTTAAATATTAAAAGAAAGCACTCATTCATTGGAAAGACACATGATTAAAGATTTCTACATAGTAATAATTGCATCACTTTGTTATATATATTCTAAATAATAACTTTTCCTTTCAGTTATCTTGTTTTATTTCCTTAGGTAGAAGGTGTTCCACGAAGTATGTTGTCTTCATTGTGAAGATTCGTTCTTTATTTTACGATATGCACTTTTGCGCTTTCACATTCCTGTTGCAAATAATAGATTGCGATGGAATGACTAGCCAAGAAAATCGAAATATTTAATGACATAAGAAATGTATTATTTTACAGAAACTCATAATCCGTAATATAATACAAAATTTTTATTCCTATGAGAAAAATATATCATGTTTGTAGTAAAATCAATTTCTTCGGAAAGTAGGCTACAATGCACAAGATGAATATATCATTCGTAGAGATATTTTGTAACAACTCTGCATGTGATAAACACTAAAATGCTGCACACAAGATACACAGAAGACAGCTTTAGTATTCCTGTAGAAGCATTTCTTAATGTACTATAATTAGTATTTATTTAGTGTGTGCACAGAAAATGAAAGATTTCTGATAAGATTTTAGATTTATATACAAAATGGTGAAAAGAATAAACAAATATTCCTATGTATGTTATTCCGTAATCCTAACAAATATTTTATGGCAAAATATCTAATTTCTCTTATGATTACCTGTATTCGTAGTTATACCTTACACGATTACATATTCATCTATTTCAACTTTCTACCAGGAATCGACAGAAATTCCTTTTTCTACGAAGAAGAATTGAAATTTTACGGATTTGAATTCAATGTTGCAATGTTGCATACAAGCAGATTAGACATTCGAGGCACTGAGGTGTGTGGGGGGGTGGGGTCTGCGAGGCAGCAGAATGCAATACGCCTGATCCTGCGTGAACTTACATTCTGCATTGAAATGCATCTGCGCTTGCAGTCTGTGCATGCCTCTCCCAGATTGAAGCTCACGGACAAGAACATCCCGTCGTCTTTACTTCGAAGAGGCTCACGGACAAGAACATCCCGTTGTCTTTACTTCGAAGAGGCTCACGGAACCCAGCAGAAATGCAATGGTGGTTGTAAGTGTGTGGGTGGGGTGGGGTGGGGGGCTAGCAAAGTTTTTGAACTGGTTATATGAATCCCAGGTCGAGATTCTTTCAGACCATAACCTGCTTAGGTACCTCATAGCTATCGGAACATTGAACAGCAAGTAGCAGAGATTGGCCTTTGTCATTAATCAGTATGATGGAACAGTGCATTACAGGAAAGGTGCTTTCCACAGAAACCCGACGCCCTATCGAGGCGTACTGAACCTGCGAATTCGGATTAGCAAGGGAAATATTAGGGAAAGGGGCGCGGGTTGTGCCTCTTTCCCTAATATTTCCTTTGCTAATCCGAATTCGTTGACACAAGCGCAGTGTACTTGAATGTATTGATGTGTTATGGAAAGTACAAAAACAGTGATTTACCTTCGTATCACTCTATATTTCAAATTAAAATGGGCAGCATTAGGCGCACGAGAATTGAAAATTTCCCAAATTATAGATGCCAGCTCAATAATCTTCTCAATAGGATTTCAAAATAATTTGCAAAATAAAAATCGCAAAAGCCTATGAACTATTAAGGGATGTTCATATTAATACGTGATGAAGTTTAGCATTTCAAACTAATGGAAGAGTCAGGAAAAGCAAATGGCAACATTAAATATCTTACAACCAATCCATCTAAAACTGTATTTTCCTAATTTTTCTTTAAATATAATTATACGCTATTATTGAAAGTCTATTCACTTTATTAACCAACATCTTCCCTTTCCATTTCACTCTGTAGACTTCGTGAATTGCACGACTGAAATTTCACACATTTAATTCAATTTTATTAGAGCAACAGCCGAGTAATTTTTTCAACTTCTTTGCTCTGTCAGCAGAAAGATCGCTTCATTTTCATAAAATAAATTTTTCTTTTAATTTGTGACTTTATCGAAGTGCATTTTTTTTCTTTAAAATATCATCATTGAATTTACAAATTAGCGTTTTCTCCTTATCTAAAGTCATTTTTCCCTTAGGTCAACTATCACTAATGCAGTAATATTTGCCCACGTTTCTAGAGATTTTATCGACTGTCCGTGAAAATATAAATATTTTATTCGAGGCTTAAGGGACCAGCACGCACATCCTTTCAGAATACTACTAAGGGTAAGAGAGTGTCTAAAAATATTTAACATATTTAGCAAATCTTACAGACCTGTAAAACGGAGGGGGATGTGTTATACTACATTAATCCAGTCTTTTGTGCCCCCGCCCCCTTGCATTTATCCGTTTTTATGGTGTTTCTTCCCACCTCTCCCTCCCCTTCGATATTTTGTAGATCCGGGCCCTGTAATTATTATTATGACGTCTTATAATACATCCGATGTTACTCTATGTGTGAAACGATAGGAGGTGGAGTTCTGGATTGAACGAAACATTTCTATTTTGTAATTCAAAAGTTTGAAAGAATAGTGGTGGTTAAAACATGAGTAAAGGAAAATCTTTGGTTTTGTTTTTTACTCATGTTTTATTTCGAAATCAGTATGATGCAAGAGTGCATTATAGGAAAGGTGCTTTCCACCGAAACGCGACGCCCTATCGAGGCTGACTGAAAGGACGTTCAGCAATATGAATATTAGCAAAAGGGAAAATACAAGCAGGAAAACAGCAACTTTTCATGTATTTCCTTAAAAGAGTCGTAATCACTATTGTTTACGTATGAGCCTGAAACGTAACCACTGGATTTGAACTTGCGCCTTTAGTCCTGTATAAGAGAGGATGATAGCAATGATGAGAGAACAATTGAGGCCTCTCAAGCTGCATATCCAGCATCATCCATCACATAATTATCTCCCAACTGCATGTTCCATCAAAACAACTCGTCATTTCCTGCTGTTAAAATTGGTTTTTAAATTTCTAGATGCGGTTAAAGCTTGTTAAATGTTAAGAAATATTAACGTGTTTTGAAAAATACCTATGATAAATTATAATGAGTAGCGATAGATTGTACAGTATGAATTGTGATAAATGCCACGAACGGATACAGGCTGAAAATGAATCTATCCACTATACTGGAATTTGTAAGGAAAATCTCCATTTCTATTGTGTTGATTTTACTGAAAAATTTTTTCGGAAGCTCAGTAAAGAGCGAAAAGCAAGATGTATTTGTTCCAAATGTCAGAAAGGTGAAACTGAACAACTCTGCGAGCCACAGATGAATGTGGAAGCTACAGGAAATAAAGGGAACCTTGAGTTGGAACTGGTGAAGTAATAAAAAAAGATTTTGAGACGTGGTATGAAAACATGAAAGCTGAAATAACTGTGAGCATAAAAAAAAAAGAACTGAGTGAGGTGGTGAAATCATTACAATTTAACTCAGAAAATGTATCAGACCTTACGAAAGAACTAAAAGCTTTGAAAACAGAAATTTTGCAGTTAAAAGAACAAAATGTTCATTTAATTAAATAAGCAACAGATTTGAAATTTACAGTACAAGATATGCAACACAGGATAAATGAATTAGAAAACTATTCTGGGAGAATGAACATAGAAATCAGCGGTATCCTGGAACTTTCGGAAGAAAATTTAGCTTAAATTGTAAATAACATTTCAAAAACTTTAAAAGTGGATAATATGGATATTGTCATTGCGCATAGAGTACCAACTTCGAAAGGTAAAACTAAACCAGTGATAGTTCAGTTTACAAATAGAGCAAAACGCGATGAATGGATGAAAGCTTTTAAACTGAAGAGAACAGTTGCTGCTAATGAAGTAGATAAAATATTTGGAACCACCAAAATTTACGTAAATGAGCATATTTGCAGATATTACAAGAAATTGTTCTTTGAAACCAAACAGATAAAAATAAAAAAAGAATTACAAATTTCTATGGCTCAAAGATGGTAAGATTTTTTTGAGGAAGACCGAAAATTCGACAATAATTCGAATAACAAGAGAGAAAGACCTTGATCATTTGTAATGGAGGATTTTGAAATTGAAGAATCATTATGTAAAAAGGTTGTAGATTTACAAGGATTATTAGGTTTTTACTCAGATAACTTTATAGACAATACTGATGGATTAAGTAATAATTTGAATTTATTTCATGTTAATATAAGGAGTATGCGTAAAAATTTTGATGAAGTTCTTATGTTACTATATAATATAAATTATGTTATTGATGTCTTTGTTTTGAGTGAAACATGGATTAAAGACTATGAAGTTGATAATTTTGAGATTTTTGGATATAACTGTTTCATTAATGGAAAAGATTATAATAAAACAGGAGGTACCATAATTTACTTTAAAAATAATTTATCAATGGAAGAAAATAAACTTAGCCGAAACTTTAATACTGCTGAGATTTTACAGGTGTATGAGAAATTAAATGATTTATGCTTCATTTCCATTTATAGGTCTCAGAAATACACTGTAAAAGCTTTTTTAGATGAATTGGAATGTTATTTAGACAAGATTTAGACAAGACACTGATTGACTGCTCATTTAAAATAAGATGACATAATGAAATACGATGCAGTCGTTAAAGGACACATTTGCAATGAGACTCTTGCCTATCATCCTTTTATTTACGTAAAAGTGGCATTGCCAGATTACGTTAAAGTCAGTAGATTTCGTATAACGCAAAAACTGATTTTTAACAAGCGACGTGTTATCGAATTGTTCGCCGCTCAAAGAGGTTTATGGAATAAATATTTTTCATGAACCAATTAGTAAATTACAGAAAAAAAATTGCCTTAGACACTTTTTTTTTGTGTTATGCAGTACGAAAAAAAATTAAAAAAATCAATAATAATGATAAGGAACAATTTACTAACAGAAAATTCCCTTTTTCGGCTATTTACCATATTTGAATATTTTTCGAATAATATAGCAATAATTATGTACACATCATTGGTGATGTGTACAGAGAAAGGAATTTTTGTTAACAATTAAACAACCTCTGAATTACAGAGTAAATACATTTTAAAGTTCTGGCTTTCTTTTTTTTAAAGAAACCCGTAGACCTGTTTCTCAAGCTCTGGTTTAACCTATCAGAATGCATCCGAAATTCGGAAAGTAAAAGCATGAAGCATTAAGTCTTAAAAACCTACAATAGGTGAAGAGAAAGCTTTTCGAGCTCTATTGCCATATTCCATAAAAAAAATAACATTTTCTAGCCCGCGTGACAAAAATACTTTTAAATGCCATTTATACTACATAATCTACATATTGGTTTATCATACATTTTAAATTTGATGAATCTAGATACTAAGGTAAATGGTAGCGAGGTAGTCACTGGAAGGAGAACAGAACCTGCCAGTCTAGGACCTGATGTCTGACTCTGCCTTCCCGTGGTGCGGACCGTTTAGTACCTTACAAAAGAGATATTTTATTGTGGAAGTGAACGAAAGAGTTACACTGCCAAATTAGTGTGGCCTACTGATCTGGGTTATTTTACCTCTGAGCGGCACTTTTTTTTCACACCATGGGCTAAATGGCCAGGTCACATGAACCCCGAAGGCTCAGAGAAGGTTGGCAGAGGGGACTCACTGGAGCAGCTGTTGGGAGACAGATGGTAGCCTCCTGTCAAGGCCATCCAGCGTGTTCTTTAACGTACATAAGGTATGGCTCTCCCGTACACGGGGCCACAGCTTAACGTCCCATCCGACAGACGGCGGCCTTTCAAGCCCATCGGTGTCCCCTACTAACCGTGGGCTGGGCGGGAATTTTCCGGAGATAAATCTCAATGCTGACGCAGCTGGGAATCGAACCTGGGAACTACAGATTACGAGCCTGACGCACTACCGACTGAGCCACCTCCGCCACTCCTACTGATCTGGACTACTATGGCTGCTTCCCTTTTTTATGCCCTGATAAGCAGTGGTCCACCGCATAGGGTCATGGTGCCGACCATATACCTCAACGGAAACTGAACAAGAAATTACTGTGTTTTCTGTTCGCTTGTGAGGTGACAGCCCCAAGTGACTAGAATCACAGGATATGTTTCATCAGTTTGTGGATAATCCTGATCCGAGGTCATCGCAGGTGCCTCAACTCTTTCTTATACGGGCATGTTCAAATTCTACATTGGAGGAAGTCTTCCAATACAAATGGCTTCAGCCTTTAGTAGTTGGGAAGAGGTCTTTGTATTGTTCCTGCGATTTGATATTCCTGCGATTTTATATATATTTTTCCTGCGATTTGATCCGGCTATTTTATATTTTCGGCATTCCCTCTCTCAATAAGCATATTTCTTTAAATACCTCACTAACCATTTTCTCTCCACAGGTAAGTGGAATATGAGAATTATGCAAAGAGGTTATTCTCTTGATGTCCTCACAAAAAAATTCCACCTTTATAACTTAGGTATTCTTAGCTTGCAAAAGACCAGATGGATATATATAAAGGTCAGATTCTGAAAAATAATGTTAAATTTCACTTTTCAGGGAGGGAAGATAAAAAAAAAATCTCTAAGGCGTAGTTTTGCTTCTCAAGATACACGCTAGTGATGCTCTTCCAGGATCTGATTGCATTAACCCTTTAACGCCAAGCACCTCTGTAAAACCAGTACCTCTGAGATCCCATACCGGCCAAATTTCGAAATGAACTCTTCCAAATGAAATCCCTATCTGCCCTTTTCATGTCCTAAGGCGTTAGTTGACGTGAACAATGTGACCTTACCCTCTTGCAGAAATCATGTTGAGAAAATCCTTTAAACCAGTTGACCTGCTCTTTGCGTTTCTAGCGGGCACATTTCTAAAAAAATGCTATATAAGCTAATTCGATAATTTTAATTCTTTAAAAAAGAAATGAAAAATAAAGGAAAATAACTGCTTTTCTGAAACGAAACTCAGATTTATTGTTTCTAAATGAATTTTATTTCTCAAAAAAGAAATACTAACTCTGTGTCAGAAACATTTACCTTTTCAGCAAATGGTTTCAACTCTTTTGCAGGATTTCTTTCACAAAAAAAGTTTTTGTCATATATTGTCCTGAGCATTTAACCTAATTAGGTGTGTTGTAACATTTATTTTGGCTGTAACCACATCTCTAACATTTATGACATTGCGTGAAGCCATTACGTTTTTTGTAAGATTCAACAGTAATTTTCAGATGAAAAAGATCAGAAATGTTGAAGGTTTTCTTGTTAGAGTCATTTTTTTTAAAGTTCAACTAGAAAAATTGGTAGTAAAAATTTATCCTTGTTTCTTTTTAGCTGAGTCACTTTCAGGATATTAAATCCTAATTGAATTAGTTCATTAGAAATGTCATCTCTTGATAAGTCATCAGTAAGATGTTTAATTGTGACCTTTAAATTCTTCCCATCTTTTAATTAATAAGCATGAAGATGATAGTTATTATGTTCTAAAACACGTGTAAAAGCCCTAAAGTCTGTTATACACTTTGTTTGAAACCTTATGGTTTCTAATGATTTTTTTAGCAGTAAAAGCTTTTAGAACAATAGCAGTAAGAGTTTCCTGAAGAGACAACCAACTGAGTGGATTTCGAACAATTATTAGAGGGATGGGGTTCTTTTACCATTGGTTGAAGTAATTTGGCAAGAATCTTCATCCATATCGCCTTCATTATCCATTACGTTTGGGTCATTAATAATGCCACATTCATCATCTAATAGTGAAAATTTATTTTTAGTTGTGAAATTAATCTCTTCTGTTGGAGAGAGAAAGGTCTTTTAAAACCTTTTTCGACTTTTTGGAAACCTTCAGTAGACGAGGAAGAAGAAGGTGTAACATTTTCAGTAGGACAATATTCATTAATAATAGCGCTAGCTAATATCTGGTTAGAATCACTAATAGATTTAGAGCATGTATGCTCTCTAATTTCTTTTTGTAGACAGAACTTCAATAATGTATTTATATTAATTTGAGCATACACTTTTGGATCTAAACCATGTAATACCTGGTAAGTCATTAATCAGAGCATTAACTTCTGAAAGTTTACTACGTTTTCCATTTAAGCAATTACAGCTTGCAACAGCGTTTTCAATTTCAAAGCTTTTCCGCCAGGACTGGGAGATCAACAAGTTCAGCTTGATCGGCTGCGTTTAAAATCTATTCAGCAAAGTTCCAAATAAAGGCAAGATAAATAATCTTACTTGGTGAAGATGAAATAAGAAATCCACTCAGTAGCTGAATCGTCCCCTCGAAGGGAACCACCTTGCCGTTGTGAGGGGGCTTGCGTGCCTTAGTGAAGTTGAGGGCTATGCCGACTAGAGTCACTCATGTCGGAGAGGCCAAAACAGAAAGGCCAGACTAAGAGTTCCCAATCTAAGTAGAGACTATAGACTCTATAGTCAATCTAAGTATTGACTATAGAGTCTATAGTCAATCTAAGTAGAATCTAGTAGAACAGGTTGCTGAAACTGAGCAACGTATCTAATAGGGTTGTGGCAGGCCAGTTGGTCAGTATTGATTAGGCCCACTGTGGTCAATAAGGTGATATATCATGGATGCCACGCCTATGAGTGGCTCACCAGTTTATCGTAGGTGGAGATCCGTAATGTGGAAAAGGGGATCCTGGCGGTTGAGGGTCAGAAAGGCCAGACTAAGAGTTCCCAATCTAAGTAGACTCCACTGGGTAGCACAAACTGTGTGTGGATGTCCACTGTGTGTGAACAACAATACAAACTGTGTGTGAACTCCACTGGGGTAGCACAAAATGTGTGTGGATGTCAGTTGACAATTAGTCAACAGCCTTATGGCTTGAGTGCAGCTAGAGGTGGGCTGTAGGAAATGATAGAAGTAATAGGATAGAGGGTGAAGAAGGTGAAAAAAGGTGATGAAGGAGATGGTGGTGATGAAGAGAGTAGTGGAAATGAAGGTGCATAAGGAGAATATGAAGATGGAGAGGTGTGGAGATGGAGTAGATTTGAAACCTAGATGGAGGAGTAGGATGAATGTGATGAGTTGGTTGATATTGGTGATTAAGAAAATTTAATACACGTGAAATAGGAAAGTTAGACACGAAAACTGCAGTGTAAGTACTGAGGATTATGTATTGTTTAAACATAGTGAATATACTATAAAAGAAGAGAGGTACACAAACGCCTAGTGGCTAAGGGGAGAGCCCAAATTACAGGTCTGTTGCTATTAGGGGAAGGAGGCTTGGGTCCAAGGACTCAGGCCCCTCTCCCATTTCTCTTTTCTTTTTCGGGTTCTCTGGTTTTTAATCATTAGGCAAGATTAGGTTGAGGTCGCAACTCATTAACACGGGGGAAGTGAGGAGTCCTTGGTCTTTTGGACATAGATTCCTTTTCTTCCCCCTTTTTACTCCGCCAAAACCGGGTGGTTTCTCCCTTGGACTTAAAACGGAAATTGCACTTTTTTACGTCCAAGGTGTGCGTGCCTCATCTTCTAGCTGGACTCAAGGATGTACACTGGCCTTAGGTTGGTGAAATTGAGCAACGTATCTAATAGGGTTGTGGCAGGCCAGTTGGTCAGGATTGATTGGGCACACTGTGGGCAAGAGGGTGATATATCATGGTTGCCACGCCTATGAGTGGCCCACCAGTTTACCGTAGTACCGTAGGTGGAGATCCGTAATGTGGAAAGGGGGATCCTAACGGTTGAGGGTCAGGAAAGCTGGTAGCCTAATGTACCGTCCTCGGCCCCTGCTTCATTAAAACGGGCGGTCTGAGCTGGCTCACTCAGATCAATCGGTTCGTGAGGCATCCCCTGTCCTTCCTCTATGTCCGGGGGGGGGGGGTCTGAGGCTGTTGCGGGAGCCAACAGGGAGGATGTGATTCCTGACGATAGGGGTTGGGTTCGTACCAGGACCCGGATCATGCCCTGGTCCGAGGGGAGATATGAATTCTGGGTATAACCTGGGCGCAGCTCTGAGGTACCTCGAGCGATGAATTCGAACTCTGAGGCCTCCTCTTGTTGGGCTCGGTAATGGGCGGAGACCGCCTGGGTGGAATACCCTTAAACAAATATGCAACCGATGATTGTGACGACGGAATCATGAAGTACCCGATCTAGACGGACTGGAAAGAAAGACAGCAAACCCACTGAGGCTGCTGATCTTGAAGTGGTAGTGGAGGAAGTCCCAGAGATTCCCCTTCCCACCACAAGTAGCGATGGTGATAAAGAAGGGCCTCCAACATGTTCAGAGGACCCTAATAAAGGAATAGATAAAGGGTACCAAAATAGTACTAAGGCCCCGGATAAAGAAGTGGAACCCAACTGCAACGATATGAGTTCGGGGAGGTTGTCTACTGCTGCTAACATTCTGGAGGAACTCGCGGTGGCGATGTTTCAGTCAAAGGTGGATAGAGAACTAAAAGAGAAAGTAATGGGTGCAGAAAGATAGCTGCACGCCATAGTGTGTGAGCAAGAGCTCCAAATTGCGACAATGAAAGGGCGCATCACCGAGAGAGCTGCGTGTTCCTCAGAGTCAAAGGGGAAGCCACCGACTTATGCAAAGGTGTCTGTGGTCAAGGGTAAGATAAGGGCGGTTCGGTGGCGGCTAAAAAGCCCAACCCCAAATCAAAGGCACACCCTGCTGGTCTTCTCTAAAGATAAAGAGAAGACAGCCATAGAAGTTAGGGGCAGCCGTAAAAACAACATTAACCCTTCTGATTTAAATTTCGGGGTGATGACAGTTAAACCAATGAGGAAAAACGGTGTCATCATCGAATGTAGCACGCCGGGTGAGGTGGACTGTCTAAACACGGCAGTAGACAGCCATGAAGCGTTGAAGGACGTTCTTGAGGCCATGTCAGATAAGAGGCTAAGGCCAAAAATCATAGTCTATGGATTGGTCAAGGACATCCGCCGAGAGGACCTCCAGAAGATAATCCAAACCCATAATGGGCTGACTGACGAACTTGCGGATCTAACCCCGCTGTTCTCTTTAAAAGGTCGAAACGAGGACACTGTCCACTGGGTTATGGAAGACAGTAGCGCCTCCCACTGGAAAATGACACAAGTAGGTAAGATGAACATTAGTTGGTCTCGTTGTATCGTAAAGGATTATATGAGAGTGCTCAGGTGCTATAAGTGTTACGCATTTGGGTTATGCATTTTTGTTATGCATTTTTTACAATGCGCGGGCAAGCACTCGTACAGGGAGTGCAAGAAACCAAAGCCAAAATGCATAGCGTACAAAAATGCAAATAAGGAGCACGGAGCCAAGTATCGCCTTTGACACAGTGCGATGGACAGTATATGTCCGTCGTAATGTAGAGAGATGAAGTTGTTGCAGAAGCACACCAACTATCAGGAGATAAAAGAGGAAGGAGTCGATGTTCCTCTTGTGCCAGAACCTTATTGCACAGAGAACATCATTAGGATGCTCCCTCTGACCAGCAGGCTATTTTGCATTAAAGGAGTTAAGCCAAAAGCTGGAGTTGTCGTTTTGAATCCCAAAGTGAATACCATCTTGGCATATTGTTTAGACATTATGGTGGTAGGGGAGATTGACTATGTGAGACTATTATTACATGCCATCTCCATCTATTGTCCTCTGAGTCATAACATCGAGGACTCGCTGACCGAGCTGCAAAACGTCCTGGCTCGTGTCAATTCTAAGAACATAGTGACAGGTGGTGACTTCAATGCGAAGCACCCATTGTGGGGATCAAATAGACAAGACGTCAGAGGAGATATGACTCTGGATTTTATCAACTTTGCTGATCTTATTTTTTTAAATGATTTGGATACACCAGCAACCTTTCATGGCCCTCGAGGTCAGAGCTGGATTGACTTGACCCTAGCAACGCCTCGGATGGCTCCTCAGATCCAAGATTGGTGCGACCACAACTATATAATGTTCCTTGTGGGTAGCATAACACCACACCTATACTATATAAAAAGGTTTGCGGTGAGCAGGGCCCCTGACTGGTCTAAGCTCATGCGTTGTGTTGCACCGGGCCTGGCGAAGATCAGCCAGCGCTTTCCTAACATAGGTGATTGTCTAACTCTGAATAACATCCTCAGAGAACTTACTCATTGTATAAGCTCTGGTTGCGAGATAACCTTTGGGTTTAAGGGGTAACCCATCACAGGCAGAAGATCGGTGCCTTGGTTGACATCTGAGCTCAGTATAATGAGAAAAAGGGTCAGAGCTCATAGGAAAAGTTATCAAAGGTGTCACAATGGGGATAGAAGTTCCAGAGAAGAGTTATACAGAAAGGAACAAGTGGACAAGCTGGCTACGGAGAAGGACACAAAGCCCCTGGAAATTGAATATGTTCGCAAAGAAGACAGGTCCAAGACCTCTTCCTTTGGCGAAACAATCCAGGTATTATTAGAGAACCTATTCCCGCCTGATGATAGGAGCTCTGATGATGCCCAACATCAACTCCTGCGGGAATATAGCAGGCTTCCGCCGGACACGGAAGATGACGTTCCATTCACGGAAGAGGAAATGGGAGAGGTAATCAAAGATATGGCTCGAGGGAAAGCCCCAGGTTATGATGGTCTGACAGTGGAGATACTGTCTCAGGTGTTTAATGAACACAAAGATCTGTTCACCCAGCTCTTCAACATCTGTTTGAAACTCGGAATTTTCCCACAAGCCTGGAAACAGGCAGACCTAGTCCTATTTAATAAGGCAGGCAGAGATCCAGTAGACGTAAGATCTTACAGACCAACAGAAGGTATTTCCAGTGTTACAAGAACAATTTCTTGAACGTTAAGCAATTTGGGTTCAGTACAGACCAATCCACCACTGCCGCTATCAAACAAGTGGTGGACATCATTAAGGTAAATAAAATGCACAAGATGCATACCTCTCTTATTGCCTCGGATGTGACGGGCGCCTTCGACAACGTCTGGTGGCCTGCTATCCTTAGTCGACTAAAAGATTGTTCTTGTCCTAGGAGCATCTACGTTCTAGTAGCCAAATACCTTAGTGAGAGGGTGGCCAACTATTCCCATGCCATCGGGACAGCCTCAAGAAACTTGAAGAGAGGGTGCCCACAAAGTTCGTGCAGTGGACCATTCCTCTGGAACTTGGTCGCCTATACTGCTCTGGAGTTGACCCTACCAGAGGGTGTCTAGCTCCAGGCTTACGCTGATGACATGCTGCTTGTCATATCGGCATCCCCCAGAGCGAGACTGGAGATTGCCGGCAACGCAGCATTGTCAGTACTTGAGGGATGGAGTCTGCACAATAAGCTTGGGTTCAGCTTTGCAAAGACAACATCGATGACTGTGGCTAAAGAGGACGTCCTCAAAAAGAGGTACTCGATTTACAAATTACATGGCAACAATATTCGCCATATGACGACTTTAAAGTACTTGGGGATCACTCTGGATGAAAGGATGAGCTGGATCCCACACTTGCAGGACCTCAAGGTTAAATGCTCTAATGTTATATGCAAGCTGGGGCGAATGGCTCACGTCTCAAGGGGACTCAGAGGTGAAGTCCTCAAAGAAATTTATCTCAGGGGCACGGAGCTGATTCTAACTTATGGAGCAGCGCCTGGTGGCGCCCGACGGACCACTCCAGTATATGTAGAAAACCTATTGCAGCCCAACGACCGGCTTTACTGTTTATCACCAGGGCATATAGGACCACATCTACGGATGCCCTCCTGGTGTTAGCAGGGATTCGCTATTTTTGACGGTCGGTAAAGAAGCGACCATTTTCAGAGTCCTGCAATCTAAGGAGAAAGTAACATTGCTTGGAGTCCAGTATGACCCCGAGGATTACGAAACAGATACCGCTAAGTGGAATATACATCCCACCAGAAGACTGAGTGTGTCATGGTCCACGGAGTTACCATCAGGATTAGGAATTGAGGTATACACTGATGGTTCCAAGAGCGGGGATGGTGGGGGCTTAGCCTACACTGTCTACAATCAAGGAGCCAAAGTGTACGATTACAAAAAGAAGGTTTCTAATAATGGCTCAGCCTTCCAAGCAGAGCTGTTTGCTATCATAGAGGCCCTTAAATGGGCCTTCTATGACGGCGGTCACAATAGCGACATCCGGCTGTACAAGGACAGTCAGGCAGCTCTGCAAGCGCTTGAAGATGCTAACAACAGGCATCAAACTGTTAACGAGATCAAGCGTATCTTGGGTAATCAAAACATGGCCAGAGTTTCCTTCTCTTGGATCAAAGCACACGTAGGTCATGAGGGGAATGAGCGGGCAGACCAACTTGCCCGCTCAGCAGGTAATAATACTCAACCTGTGATAGTGGTCAAGACTTCAAAAACTACCCTGAAGTGTATACTATGTCGTAGAGAAATCGATGAATGGCAGAAGATCTGGGATACGACTGAGAATGGTCTTCAAACAAAGACATTCTTGAAAAGGGTCAGTCTATTCCTAATGTCCTCTGACCACTACTTCACACAGGTCCTGACGGGACACGGGAGTTTCCCAAAATATCTGGAGCGCTTTAAGATCGCTACCCGCAGTTACGGTGGCTGTGGGGCTCCAGATGCAGTTGTCGGGCACTATATCCTCAGGTGCACGATTACGGAAGGGTTCGCTAACGAACTCAGGAGCTCCCAGGCGATCAATGAGGTAGCAGGTAAGGCGGTCACGGTGTCCATCGAGAGTGCCCGAGTCAGGGCACATCTGAGGGACATGGACTGGCTCGTCTGCCGGGTCCGGGACTCTCCACTATGAGACCGGAGCTGCTTTCGCTCTCTATCTTATTTTCCACTTTCAACCCGGCTGCATTCTACACCCCCTTTAATACCACCCATACTCCAAGTCCCTACTGGTCTCCTCTGAGACAAACTTCATCTTCTACTTCCAGGCTTCTCTTGCCAAGCGCGTGTAGTGTCGTGAGACGGAATGCGTACTTTCCCCATGGGGGGGGGGTTCCGAAGGACCCGCCCCCCACTCCGAAATAAAGAAAGGTAGCTGAATAAGGAATCAAATGACAGTATTTCTTGAATAATATTTAAACCACCTCACGAACTCACAAAACTGAACTATAAAGGCCACCGCACGACCTCATACAAATATTTAAAAGGCACAGCATGATTTACGAAAATAATATTAAATGCAACTACACAGTAAAAACAGATTAGCTATAATGCAAAGAACTTCTGATATAGTTTCGAGAAGATTTTAAGTATCATGACATATAAGCAGTTAAGAATCGCTCCAAATAAAAACGTTCTGACTTTCAAAAATCACAAAAAGGGCCACAGTACAACCATTATGAATCAAATTAGGATAAAAGGTTAATAAATACCTTATACGATCACTTGGAACTCAAATTCGCACTTAATAAACTCATAAAATAGAAAAATTTACTTTATGTTCGAAGAACGAAAGCAAAAGCACAGCTGATTCGAACCACCGCGTTTTTCTCTCACTCTGCTATGCGCAGATTGTTGCATATTAAGAATGCATTTCACCTGAGTTGGAACCCGACAACATAAAATGATTTGGTTTTGCGAAATTTTGTTTTTCTCTCCACGATCTATCAAATTGCATCAAGTTATCAATATTTATAGCATTCTTATTTCAACTTGAAAATGGGAATTGCTATTGTCATCATATACGCAATGAATCATAATCACCAAAATGCTTTACCACTGAACAATAAAAAAAATTAGTTACCATCCGCTAAATATTTCAATGGATTTAAAAGTAATAAAAATAAAGTTACAAAATAAGATTCTAAAACTCGTCATGTTCTAATTCCGTTTGATCCGTTGCCCACGAATCAATATGAAACTAAGAAGGAAGAATATCACACCTCTGGCGCATATGAGAATCTCGTTTTCAAAGAGAAAGAAGTTTTTCCTTTTCCTACTGTTTCATTCCTTAAAAGTTTTAATTTGGACTAGGGGTTGATTGGAAAAATGCAAATAGTATTTCATTAATAATTATACAAAATAAAAGCATTCGTCTTTAAATTCTTAAAACTAAAAATTTGCTTTTCCCAAACTCTCTCACGAATCAGGGTTCCAGCTCTAAGTGGAATATCTCTTAAAAACTACCACTAATATTTCAAATCTCTATTCTATAGATATTATTTGTAAAAATCGATAATAGTTAAGTTGTTTGATTATTTCGTTTTGTTGGTAATGATATATATATTAAAACTACTAAGTATTTTAAAAATGCGCATTATAATATTTCATTAGTACTAATCAAAATAAAATTTTTTTATTGTTATTTTCATTGCTTCCAATGGAAACTTCATAACGTTCACATTCCACCACCAAAATTTCATATATCTATAATTAATGCCTATGTGGAAATATTAGTTTGAAATTCCAGAATTTTCATTCTTTTTTCCGTTAGAAGACGCAATTATAGTGTTCGAAAGATTACGAACGTGGGAATCATAATATTTTACCAATTCCTACCTAACCCTAAAAAAGATATTTTCATTTATCTCTGAATACAAACAATTATTTGCTAAAACAAAAAACATTCTTTGCACCCACCCCACCCCCCTTGGGTCAAAGAAGCTAATTCCTTGTTGCCAATGGCAACATCGTGGCGTCCACATTCCACCACCAAAATTTAAGATTTCTAGCTTAAATACGTCGTTTGCAAAATTTGTTTGAAATTTTTGGAATTTGCAAATTTTTCCACCATTAGAGGTGTAATTTTATCTTTCAGATGATTTAAAAAAGTGTGAATCATAATATTTTATTCCTATCTAACCCAAAAATAATTCTTCATTTATCTTTAAAAACAAACAATTATCTGCTAAAACAAAAAAAGACGTGTTCTCCCACTTCTCTGAGTCTAAGAGGTCAATTCATTGTTAGCAATAGAAACTTCTTGACCGTCACATTCCACGACCAAAATTTCAAATTTGCATTTTAAATACATCGTTTGCAATATTCATTTGAAATTTTGAATTTTCCAATTTTTCCACCGATAGAGGGATTAATTATAGGTTTAGAGAGTTTCGGAAAGTGCATCTCGTAATATTTCATCAGTACCTATCCAATGCAAAAAGAATTTTTAATTTTTCTTTGGAAACAAAAATATTTGATGTCTGCAGACGGACAGACAGACAGACAGACAACAAAGCGGAACTATAATCTCGTTTTCGTTAAAAACGAGATAAAAATGAAAAATTCCGTTCCTCCAGAATCAACCTTTGAGATCAGCTGTAGCAGCACCACACGTGTTGTGATAAACCCGTCATTCGATAGAGTCTGAACGGAGAGCCAATTCAGGAATGCGTGAAATACCAGGATATCAAATGCGAAAAAGAGGAAATCACCAGATTACATTCATCTCTAATACCATCAAGTACGATGCTCTTATTCAACGAAAACGTAAAAGATGTAATATTGTTTTAAACTACTATCCCTGTCCTTTATTAGTTTATTTTTTCTGATTGCCAGTGCCAAATGAATCAAAACAGAAAATATGCAAGAATTTCTAATAATATCCTTAGTCTTTCTTTCACTTGTTTAGTTGATAGTTTGAATGACCTTGTGAGAGAGATGATTAGGAGAATTCCATTATTCATGCCTTACACAGAATTTGAACTGTGTTGCATTTAAATGGAATATGTCTTCTGGCATCATCTACATTTCACTCTCACGCGAACATATTTGGCTGACTCTCATAGCGAGCCATTCAAAGGGTACGTTTAACAAAAACAGCTAGAATGAATAATTGAACCGTGTATTTACAAATACACCTGGAAATCTCATTCGAAATGATTCTTTATCTTTTTCTTCTGAAGTGAAATACCGAGGAACTGGAAGAATGATTCTCATTCGATTAAGTGAAACTCATTGAATATATTTTTATGAGTTTCACTTGAAGCATAAAATATTGAAAAATACTAGTTTAATATATTACGCCTATAGCCAAACTTAAAAGAAAAATTTAAAAAGCGGTAACATATCATCTGATTTTGGCCATCATTTGACTAACTAAACCTAATTTAACCCTCCACTCATTGGATATAACAGCAATGAGTGCATTAATCCTATCTAACACAATGTTAATGCAATGATACATTACCCATAAGACCTCGCTCATAATGTCCGAAAGGAAACTTGTTAAACCAGAGGCTATGTTACCTAGTTTTAATTATTGGCCGATTTGCCGATTTCTATATATATAACGCTTCGCAGCCGAAACTGAACAAGCGGTAGATAATAAATGAATTCGTGAAATACGGGTGTCGGTACGTAATCAATTATTTTGCAGTTTTCTCTGCCGTTAGGTCTATCACTGAAATTTTAGACAAATATTAATATAATTTTTCCTTCTTTTAAAACAGATATTAGTTTTGTCGTCTTTGGAAGTCAGCTTTGAAATGCAAACTATGCGACACGAATAAGCAACAAAATATGTCGTTCGGTTCATGTATGCCAGCGATTCTCAAACGTTTTGAGTGCTCGGAAAGCTTTTCAAAATTCGAAATTGTAGAAAAAAAAAACGGGAAAAACATAGATAGTGTTTTTTTATATATAAAAATAATTTATTAGTTAATATAATCGGCTATTATTTTACAACCAATGACCATATTTCTTCTTTACATTCACTTGAAAAGGCCGACCAGCTCAAGCGTACATGAATAATTCAACGATATCTAATGAGGTGATTACAATTTTTCGTAAACATATATTTTGACAGCACACATGAAACGTTTTCGTAGATTCAAGAGAGCTAGTTACCGGTTGGGAAGTACTAATGTATAAATTCAAAATGTAAAGAAATTTCGGCGATTTTCAATATTTTTTATTATTATTACACCTATCCCTCGATTTACACTGAAGATAGGATTCAGCACAAAACCGTGTAAATCGAAATCTTGGATTTTCCTATGTAAAACAGTGTAAAACGATAAAAACACTAAAATGTGCATAATTCAGTCATTTATTTACGTAAAGCAAAAGCAAGACATCTTGGAAAACAAAAAATTACACTTCATTCATAAAATAACAAACATATGTAGGTAATATAAGTACATATTTAATTCATTTTACATTAGGAACAAAAAATATAAGATCCTTAAAAAAATTAACAGTAAGTTTAATTATTGTCATCACTGTCATGGACTATCAGTCTTTTCTTCCTGATTGGTATGATGTCACTTTCATCACTCGATAGTTCTTGATGCGATTCTGGTTTAATGGTTGAGGAATTAGGGACAATCTCAGATCGACGAGACTTTGTAATGAAATCCGTAATTAACAATTGTGTAGGTTTTTTTGTTAAATCTTTATAGACCTCCTCATATTGATTTAAGCACTTACTAATATCCCGCTGGAATCGGAGAGCTCGATCAACATTCGGGTCATTTTGTAAAAAATGATTACCCAATTTTCTCCCCAATTCAAGTCCTACGCTGATGACTCTTGCTGTGAACGCAACTGGTTCAGATTGCTCTTCATCAGAATCATTGTCTTCATCACGTATATTTGTTTCATGAATCATGTTAACTAAATCATCCTCATCTAGTTCTTCATCAGCCATTATTTCTTCAATATCTGCCTTAGCTAAATCCTCAAAACCTTCTCCTCCTATAGTATGCGCCAACTCAGTGACCTGAGAATATTCATGCTCTAATGGTAATCTATAATTCTCACCTTCAACAGCATCTGGCCATATTGCTTTCCAGCAGGCATTGAGCGTTGATTGTTTAATCTGGGTATATGACAGTCCAACATGCTTAACCAATCTAAGATTGTAAATTTCTTCCAAGCATCCATAAGAGTAAGAGATCCATCATTCTCCATTTGTTCTGAAATTTACCTGAAGGTTTGCTTGATATATAGTGCCTTGAAAGTCGAAATTATTTCTTGATCTAACGGCTGTAATAAGGAAGTTGTATTCTTTGGTAAAAAAACAATTTGTACATTTTCGTGTTGTAAATCTTGAGGATGACCTGGTGCATTATCAATTAATAGAATGGCCTTAAAAGGCAATCCCCTTTTACTTAAATAACTTTTGACATCTGGGACAAACAAGTTATGAAACCATTAATTGAAAACGATGGCAGTGACCCGTGCTTTCTTATTAGCCATCCAATAAACGGGAAGGTTTTTGATGTTTATTCCTTTAAATGAGCGTGGTGTTTTCGATTTGGTAATAACCAATGGTTTCATTGTATGATCGCCTGAATCGTTGCTACAGAAAAGAACTGTTATACGACTTTTCGCTGCCTTATGACCACTAGCTGATTTGTGAGCTTTAGCCAAATAGGTTCTTTCTGGCATTTGTTTCCAGAATAACCCGGACTCGTCAGCATTGAAGACCTGGTCAGGAGTGTAGGAGTTGGCGGCAATGATTTCAGCAAATTTTGCTGGATAATATTGTGCTGCATCCGAATCAGCAGATGCTCTTTCACCTTTCAATTTTAGATTATGTAAAGAATGTCTTTGTTTAAATCTCTCGAATCAACCATGTCTTGCGGAAAAAGATACCTTCTTTTCATCTGGCGAAGTCGACGGTAACTGATTCTTAAGTGTTTCATAAATCTTTGAAGCCTTATTTGTAATGGCACTGGTATCAATTGGAACCCGCTTTTGAGTTTGGTCTTCTAGCCATATCACTAATGCCTTTTCCATATTTTCCATTGTAACATCTCTTACATATGAAATTGTGCTCATACTCGTGCAAGATCCAGCTGCTACACTTTTTCTAATGGAGTCTTCATTTTTTCTTATTGTCCTTATTGTGGCATCATTCATGGAGTAAAATTTAGCAACATCTGTTACTCTTTCTCTATTACGTAGACGATCTAATATTTTAATTTTTGTTTCTAAAGAAATAACTTTTCTTTTCATTTAATTTTTTTAAAAATCTTTTGGCATTATAAAACTTTAAAAAATTTACGTAAATTATAAAAATGCCAGAAAAACTATAAATGTTGGAAACTTACCAGTAGATATTTAAATAAAAAAATAAAAAAATGCACAATGATGTAAAGCTTTATTGCTAAAATGATACTGCACTACTTCACATGAACCAGATAGCTTTACTATTGTGAAATACTACGGGGATTCCCTGTGTTGTAAAATATAGGGGAATCCCCGTCCCCGTTGTTGCCAGTGTTACCAAAGGAATGAGATTAAAAAATGACTTGAAATATATATGCAGCCGAATATACATTTTTAGCAGTTTTTTGAAATCCGTTATTTTATCAACCGTGTAAAACCGAAACGTGTAAAACAAGTACCGTGTGAATCGGGGGATAAGTGTATTACGATTTTTTTTTCTTAACAGATATAGCACGTATCCGTAATGGGTACCTTAAATTTAATTTTAATGAAATAATCCTACAGCAAATAACGTTATCACATTATTGGGTGAAGAGAAGCAACCGACACTGATTCCTACTTGGGAGGGCGCACACCGCAGCAATTTGCAAAAGGAATTCGACCATAATTGCAGTTGACACTTAAAAGTGCATGTACAAAGCTGGGGTATCGCAACTAATATGAGATGTCACACGAAAACTGCAATTTTAATGCGACTTGCACTGGCAATTTCGTCGGACTGTAGTTGCAGCCTATTTGACGTGCAGTCATGCTTCATTCTTTTATTTTGTTTTTGGCCTTGGATTGTTCTGCAGGTTTGTTTCATTGTATAATGCTATATTACTCATCGTTGAGAAGAGAATTGTGTGAATCTTCAAGGATTTATTTTCTAGGAGTCTAATTTTTTCTTATTTAGAAGCATCGAGTCTTGACCGTGAGAAGGACCGTACTATGAGGAACGTCCAATGTGGATACCATAAAAACTATGAAACCTGATAAGTAATAATTTATTATGCAATGATCAATATGTGACAGAATTACACTAGCTTATTAACGGATAATATGCCATTGGCGTATATTTCTGTTCAGTTCATATTAGTTGCTGCTACGCAGTTAAATTATTTTAAATTTACAAAAATGGCAGCAAATCATAGCGCAGATGTCTATCAATGCAAATATACAGTAGTTAGTACACAATATATACTCAGACAATGCTAATAAAGCTTTTGTAATTATTAAACCGTGCTGTGTTTAGTTTAAATGAATCCTGAAATTTTAATGCTCGGGTGATTAAGTTTCAATATTTCAGAAAACAGCTACTAAGAAAACTATCATGTCACCTGTTGATTAGTGCAGTGGTTCTCAATCTTATATGCTTTAGGTACCCCCTGGAAATGTGTATATAACTGGCGTACTCCTTATATAGATAGATAAAACTATAGTTATAGTATAATAATGCAAACTTAACGACTAGATCTAGCGACTTTCGAACTCTCACGGCGAACCCCAAAATATTTTACCGCTTACCCCATGTTGAGAACCCCAAGGTTAGTGGCTGGAGAAGAATATGGAGCATCGTTACGTTTGGACTGCAAAGTTTATCTTCATTACCGCATACAGCAACGTATTAGAAAACATACGATTATGATAGGAATTTAAAGCAATTTTGCCATTAATAAATAAATGCTGAATACTAGATGAATGTAAAATATTTCAGTGTCAAATGTTAGTAATAAGATAAACCCTTGTTGATCTTTTCATGAGTTTACATTTGATTTTTCATTGCGATCTCGGAAATCTTCATAATAGACATTTTTAACTTCAGACTTATCGATGGGCAAAGTTCCTTCATATTTACATATTCTGGTAATGCACGGAACTTTCGAAGAGTTTATCAAATGCTATTTTTGCTTTTAAACGGTCATTATTTTGCTATAGATATTATTTTGTCTCCCATTCATTTGGGATTGAAATAAATTGTTTTTTCTTTACGAATAGGCGAGTAATTCCAGTACAAAAAATGTCATTAGCTAAAATAAGGCTTCTTTTGCCTTATAAAAATTGATAATTCTTTTGTATTAAGTAATTTCACTGTTAGCTTATTTTCTACTTACTTGGAAAAAGTAATTCTACGCTTTTTGGAATACTCTGCTTATGATCGAAAAACTTCTCTGAGTATTCTCTAATTACTGTATATGATTGCAAAATTTCACGTGTATGGTTACAGAATCGTGAATCAGTTTACAAGTAGAGTTCCTATTAAAAGAAAATTTAATTCTGTCTGAATATTTTTTTCACTGTATAAACTTCTAACAGCTACCAACCAGATTTTACCTATAATTATTCAAGCCTAAGTTGAGGGCTTGAATAACGTATTTTAAGCACCCCCCAAGTTCTAATTGGAATATTTTGGATCTAAAAATAATTTCGTAAATTTACGTCAACTAAAACGTTAAGATTTAACTTTTCCTTTCCAAAACATATGGTCACATTACTGCTTCTGAATAAGCTGGACGAATATTCGGTGGTCGAATCGAATTCGAAAATCAGGTTTTTTTAACGAAGCATGAGGCTAAAGGAATTTAAATATCTCACTTTCTATCGTCTGTCTCGAATATCAACCATATCCATTCGCAATTTAGAGATATGGAAGCCAGAATATTTACTATCGGTTATGTCAGTTAAATTAATATGAATTGTTAACACCACCAGATTAAAACCGAAGTAGCATTAATTATATTAAACTGGAGTGGAACCGATAAACGTGTTTCAAGCGAAGAACTTTATTTTCCAATTTTTTAATTTTTTTGTAATCTCAACTGTTTTACCTCGTTTTCACTAATCGAACAAAACACTCCCTGTGATTCTGAACAACTAGTCTTCCTAATAGAGTGACCACTGAGTCTTACATTCCTATGTGTTTCAACTATTTTTTCAATTTTGAGCCAGAATATTAAACCCATAATGTGCAATATCCATACTAGGTGACCAAAAAGTCGCAGAGCTCATAAAGACGACGTTATTTCCTTGCTAGGCCTGAAAGATATCGATACTGCACCTTAGTACCACAGCACATAGTCTATTTACCTTTACTGTATCCTACTAATGTCCATCATTTTAGAATAATAGAAGCAAATCATTTTCACAAGTACAAGGCCTGTTTATCGAGGAACATTTTTAATGTCTTTGTTCATGTACATATTAATAATAGATTTATGAACTCATTCCCTCTTTCGAATTTTTAAATTCCAAACTTCGTGGTGTACCTTGAAATATGCTGAAAAGAATCCAAGTCAGTGAAAGGTTTCGATTATTTGAATTTTGTTTTGTACTTTGTCGTTCTGTAATGATTAAAACATTTATTTCTAATATATTGTATTACTTTTCGATAAATCTATATTTTGACTAAGAAATAGATATTCATACATTTTCAGTTACAAACAGAATTGTCTTTAAAACAAAATTCAAACTTTTCGTCAAATACGATATTTTATCTTTTGACATTTTTTCCTGCATTTCTATGCATCGTCGCCATAACTCAGCTAACTTCAATATACCCCTTTCAAACAAGTGAGCAAAAAATATATTTCCTCCTTCGGCCAATTTGAGAAACTAAACAAGAGAACATTGGCCCTCTGCTTATAGACGGGATGTGGCAGTACTTCGCAATGCATTTGATTTAATGTTTTTGTCGCTACAACGGAGATGAGAAGACTCATTGAATTTCAGGAGGTTCAAATGTTGCATGTTTTGGATATCTCTCCGGCCTTCTTTAAACCATTTACTCCATTAAAACAACTTGGTACATACATGAGAGCGTTTCATCACCGAACTGTGCTCTGAGTCTGGTTAAAATTTGCGTAGTGTTCGCTTTTTCATTGGTTAGAAATATCAAACACGGGTTCACTCATCGTTATTACTACAGGAAAATGCTGATAAAAATTATAAGAGCTATGAGAGCTACAGTATGCCCTTCCTACTATGAATGAAGTAATTTTTTAATACGTATGGGACAGAGAAGAATCTTAGAAGTTACTCCTAGTTTTTACAGGCCTTCTCATAGAAGGACATGCCCTACTAAGACCGAAGTCACTGATGACCATTGCCTGAGTTAGAGCTAACACAGCACACAAAGTTTGCCTTGCTGGAACAGTTGCTAACGGCCAAACCACTATACCAGTTAAGGCTAATTTTACGTACGATGATCTGCACTACAGAACAAAAATCCACTATATATGTCGCAAATAAGCCGTCCCGTGGCCGAGTGGTTAGCGCACTTGGTTACTGATCTACGGGACCTGGGTTCGAGCGCCGGGTAAGGCATGGATGTTCGTGTTGTTTTCTGCTGAGGTCCTGCCATCCTTTCAGATCTTCTACTGTGGCATATAAACTGACAGGCTCCTGTCAGACCTCTGTGGCAAGCAGCTGCTTGAGGGGGTATTTATTTATTTTTATTCATTTAATAATGCTGTAGTTCATGCATCTTTCCCATTGAATGCAATTCATTTTCAGGATTAGTGTAATTAGACGTAGTCAAAAGCAGATGTGGGCCCAAAGTGTGTGAGGGAGTTATAACATCCGGCCCTTTCTTAAGGTCTGGATAATTTATAGTGCATAAGACAGTCTTTGAAACTGGAGTTCCTAGCATGACAATCATGTATTGTCAACCATAAATTGCAGTTTTCTGAGAACGCCATTGATTAGAAGAGTGAAATTCATATACAGTAGTGTCCAATAATTCTCGAGTGCATAACTCGTGTATCGTTTAGAAACATCAATTTTTATCAAGAAAATCATGACATGCATATTAATGATGTTATGTGTTCGAATGTTTTTGTATTCTGATTGGTGCAGCTCAGACTCTGAAAACTGCATTAAGGTAGGACTAGTGAAATTTTACCCCAAAACGTTTTATTATATTAAATAAACACGATATTATGGAAAACAGGAGGAAAATGTACAGTAACTTTTGTTATCCCATTTTGTTTAAAATATGCATTATTCCAATATTAAAAATCATTCATGATTTCAGTTGTTTCAAGTTATTGAAGTGTGCGAGGGTCTCGATGCAAGTATTCTACGTGAATTTTCATATTCACCTAGAACTGGTTCGACGTTGGCTTCAGCTTCCTTGTCTGACATTCTGGCGCCATGTGAAAGATAATTTCGGCGGACAATTCCATTTGAGGTGCCGCAGAGTAGGGCAAAGCCATTTACTTGCCTTCCTGCCAGTTATAATCCGAGAAACGTGTACAAAGGAAGCGCCCTCTCATCCATGCAAAGCCTCTGTCAGAGTGACACCAAGTATGAGACTCTGACACTACATCACCAGATGCCCAGGAGGATCCCCCTGAACCACTGCTCAGCGGTTCCCACGAACGGACGGCCACGTGATTTCGGGACAAGAACATCACATCCAGAACTGTTTATTTTCGTCCCTTGTACCCACGGTAGCAGAGATAATTGCGGGGACCAATCAAACTCTTTGGACAGCGGGCCTTTGTGTGTTCAAGAGATAAAAGGAGACACAACAGTCTTGGACAGTGAGCGGGAGGTTTTGGTAGTTTTAAAGAACGGCAGGACATTTCCTACAGCATTATGTAAGTTACTGAAAGCATGTAATGTGAAATGGTAATCATCATTATCATCATCATCCTCAAGGAGCCATGGGTTATGGAGGTCCAACCAGACCGTGCAGTTTAATTAATCCAAGCAAATCTCTCCTGAGTTACATCTGCTGCATCCAGCCACTGCACACCAATTCTAACAAGGTCCTGTTTGCCATTGCCTGCCCACCGCATCCCCTTCCTTCTGAGGCCTCTAGGCACACTGTTCATAACCCTATTCGCTAATCTATAATTATACATACGGGCAATATGACCAAACCAGCGGAGCCTCTCTCTGCACAATACACTACTTAAAGGAGGTTGCAAACTTCTTTGACTAACCTAAACATTAGTTACAAAGTTAAACCACCTAATACCCAAGATACTACGTAAGCATCTAGAATCAAAAGCATCTAGTTTCCTGTTATCTTGTTTACACAGCATCCAAGTTTCACTACCATAACTAACCCTAGAAAGAACCAAACTATTATACAGTCTGATTTTAGTCTTTTGGTGTATACGCCTATTTCTCCACAATCTCCATAGATTCTTATAATTATCTGTGACACCTGCTCAAGACTGCAACCATTCAGATGAAATGAATCACAGCATGCCTGACCAGTTTTCATCACTTTAGATTTCTCTCTGTTTATAACCAAACCTCTCTACTACCAGTCTCATCAACAGCTCGAATGAAAGAGTTCATCTCATCAACATCATTTCCAAAAGGGCTAAATCATCAGCATAATCTAAATCAGAAATTTTCGTATCTCCAGCCCATTTAAGGCCAAAATCTTTCCCTTGAAGTGAATTTCGCATAACATAATCAATAACCAAACTAAAGAGAAAAGGAGACAAAATGCACCCTTGTCGAACACCAGAAGTAATGCTAAACCAATTGCTACAAGCCTTACCAACTCACACACACGACTCAGTGTTATTATAGAGAGCTTTCATTACGTTAACTAACTTGTCTGGTTTAAAATATGATCTCACAATCAACCACAAAGTATGACGATCAACAGAGTCGAAAGCCTTTTTGAAATCAACAAAGCTAGCAACCAAAGTTTTCTGAAACTCTAAACATTTCTCAAGAATCTGCCTAAGTGAAAATATCTGATCCACACATCCCCTACCACTTCTGAATCCACATTGCTCATCACGCAATTGACTGTCAACCAGATTCTATATTCAATTAAGCACAATCATGCAAAGAACTTTCCCTGGAATAAAGAGTAGGCTGATACCCCTACAGTTATCAGAAGAACTGTGATCACCTTTTTTGAAAATAGAGATAATAATAGCCGTGGTAAAATCCTTTGAATAAGATTTGAATATCATAAAAGATATTCAAAATTTCAGTCATCCAAGTGGTAACAGAAGCATTCCCAGCACTAAGCATTTCCGTAATAATTTCATCTACACCTGGAGATTTATGAAGTTTAAGTTTAGAAATAGCCACAATAACTTCAGATTGTGTTATAGGGCCAACATTAAAGCCACCAGTGCATCTATCATCATTGCAAACAATAGGAGTAGAACTAACCACATTGTTTAGAACATTACTGAAATGCTCAGCCCACCTAGCCATGAAAGAATCCTCCCCTTCTATAACCTTATCTTGTTTATCCTCAATCCTTGTATGCCTATCCGTTTTCTACCACATAAAACATTAACTATTTGGGACAGCTCTCTGCTGTTGTGCTGTCTAACTGCTTCCTGGTTTTGTCAGCCAAGCCACGAAGCCAAAGATCCTTATCAGCAGCTAAATGATCGTTTTACACGTTTTTTAAGTTCTCTGCAATGCTTTCAATTTGGACAAGTAGGGTCTTGATTAAGGACATTCCTACAGTTCTTTCTTTCTGAAATAAGCTCAAGTGCCTTATCACTCAAATAATTCTGCCTTCTGTGCTCCTTTTCCCCTAAAAGAGTACTGTTAGTTTCCAAAAAAAGCCTGCTTAAAATGATCCCATTCTTCCTCAACTTCAGTAGTAAGCATACCATGACTGTCATAATGACTAAGCAACCTATCATGGTAAGCTTGGCTATAACTGGGTCTTTCAGAGCTTCAATATTAAAAGTAAATTTTTTAATCCTAACACAACACTTTTTAAGTTTAAGTTGTAAGACACTTTTAACAAGGTAATAGTCAAATCCAATTGCATCTCCCCTATATGACCTGGTATTTCTAACAGAACTAGCCAATTTGCTGTTAATTAATATGTAATCAATCATATTCTTATGCAGCCCATCAGGTGAAACCCATGTGTACTTATGTATGTCGTGGTGTTTGTAATATGTGTTATTCTGAAACCATTGAGTTTTCTTACTTGTAGGAGACGTTGTCCATTGCCATTGCAGCTACCAATACCAAAAGGGCCTATCACCCCTCCCCAAAGGTTAGAGTCAGTACCAACTTTGGCATTGAAGTCACTAGCAATGTAAATAAATATCTGTTTTTGTTGAAAAACGATTACTTGCCTTTGGTTACTCCTTTTTGTGCGGGAGGATATCTCTTTCCTCAAGTATGATACTGGACTTTTAAGTATTTTAAAGAAGGAACAAGATAATATATAAAAAAAGATCACGGCTAAAATAAATACGGAGCGGGAGGATTATATTGATATCATATTATCCTCCCGTAAACATTGGTGCTATATTGCCCGGAACATTTGATTTTATTAAAACAAACCTGGAATAGAATATGTCTTAAAATAAATATAACAATAAAAAGAAACAAACCTAGAAAGAACTAATTCTAAAAAGAATTTGAAATATATTTTTGGTATGAGTATTGTCGCGACATTTGGCTGGTTTTGCCTTAGTAAAAATAATGTCAAAAATAATTTCAAATGTATGTGAATTTATTAGCTTATGTAACGAAAATGGTAATTTCTTTTAATATAATAATTAATTTTTAATTAATGGTGAAAAGCGTTAGTTTGGCTTCGAAGTGCTTAAGCTTTAAAATTAGTGATTTTGATATGTGCGATAAATTTGTTAAGCAGGCTGAATGGTTGTTAAGTTTTATTTTTAGTAGTTTGCTATTGTATTAGTAACATTTATCGTTGTGAAGTCACATGAATAGAGTAAAAGTGTAAAGTGCAAAAATGTTATTCTAAGAGTTTAATGCATATTTTATTAGGCTAAGTAGCCACATGTATATCTCCGTAAGCTGCGGCATTGTTTGTTCCAGAGAATAAAAAATTAATGTTAGTCTGTTATTCAGCGAAAGGTTGCTTCATGATTCTTAAAATTCCTGCCTTAAAGAGTTGTGTGAAGATTACAAATATTAAGAAACCAAGCAAACGCCAATGTAATTTGATAATTGAATTTTTGAAATGGAAAAAAATCAGCCCTACATAAAATAGGAAGATAACCTAGATGTTCTGTTGGCTTGGGTTGAGTTGTTTTACCTCTTAGCGACACTTTTATCCATACAATGGGCTAAATGGTAAGAACACGAGTTCCCCGAGGGTTCATAGCAGGTTGAGGGGGCCACTGCACAGCTGTTAGGAAAGAAATGGCGGCCTCCCATCAAGGCTTGTTCTTTAACGTGCACAGGGTATGACTCTTGGTAACGTGCACAGGGTATGGCACATGGGGCCACGGCAGCCTTTCCAAGCCGATCAATATCCCTACTCACCGAGGGAGAGCAGGGCGAGGAGCTTTGGGAAGATTATTGCTTTGGCTTCACAAGAAAACAGATTTTGGAAAATAAAATATTTGAAAAAACCAAACAGATTAAAGCGAGAATAATAACCATTATGCTAAACCTAATAATGTGTACGAGTATTTTTAGCTATTGATGTATTTGTTTTAATTCCCTGTAATCTCTCTGGAGTCTATAGATTCCGCCATGAATTTTGAAATCTTGCACGTGATCAATTTGGGTTTTGTGCAGTGTGAGCATTTCACATCGTCATCACAATTTATTTTAAAAATATTACAATTCCAACAAAATTGAAACTTGCCCTTTCCCAATTTCGGTTACTATAAAAATCATTGAATTAAACTAATTTTTCATAAAATTATTGTCATCGACTGTTAATTTCGTCATAACAGCCAAGTTTTAAATATTACATAAATAATTCCTGAAAATTCTCATCCAACTCATATTCCTATACGAAATATTATTTGCAAAATCAGAAAAATCCAAATTCCTAGAAAGTCCAAGCAGAGATATTTTCCCTATGTCAATACCATTATTAAATAAATACCGCAGGTGGATATCGGGTGGATTGCAATTTAATTATGTCTTTGAAATGTATTCCTGGGAAAGTTACGATATTGAGTTTTTTTTTTCAATATTTAAGAACGTATTTATTGCGTTGTATAGATATTCGAAACCGTAACTAAAAGTTCCTCTAAACTGCGATTCCGTTTTTTAACCCTCATTTTTTGTTCTTTAAATATTTATTCAGAAATCTCGTGCTATATGCTATCCCTATTCTAAAACTAATAGATGAAGAGTTAAATAATATGCTTGGACATCCCCTTAATATCCTTGAACTAAATTACAAGCATTTAAAATTTAAATATATCAATATCGGCCACCACCTGTTTTATAAAGAAAATAATTACTAAAGTAGTTACTTCACTTAATTAATACAGTCTTTTCTCTTAAATTCTAGGATGCACTTATGGTGCATTTGTAAAATAAAAAATAAATAAATACCTTCTGAAGCAGATTTTTGCCACGGAGGTCTGACAGGAGTCTGTTAGTTTACACGCCATAGTAGAAGGTCTGTGAGGATGGTGGAACCTCAGCAGAAAAACAACACGGACATCGATGCCTATCTTAGGCTCGAACCAAAGTCCCATTTGATCAGTAGACAAGCGCTAATGTCTAATGAATAACATAATTAGCATTCATTATGGCATGGATGACAAATATGTTTTAGCTCGCATGCAAAAAAGAAGACGAGGAAAATCCGTAAAATGATTAGAGGCGTGCCAAACTGACACGACGTAATATTCTGTAGAAAAATTATATAAGCATTATTATGAAATATGCAATGTTGTATTATGCGTGAGCTCGATAAGTGGGTAGATGCGACAACTAGCAGGATACAATTGGGAGGACCAAAGCGGGGTGGGCGAGAATTGGTGGATGCGACAATTGGGAGGAAGTTGGAAGGGTACGAAAATTGGGAGGATACGAGAATTGGGTGGATGCAGCAATTGGAAGGTAGATCGGAAGATTACGAATATTGGGTGGAAAAAAGGAAAAGATAGAAAATAATTTGAATTACTAACATTAGTTCTGAAATATCTGCTTAGAGCAAACAAATTCATTTCTCGGAAGTCTCTTTGCACCAAGCACTTGATAAAACGAATTTTTTTAGATATTAAAAAAATCGATATCTATCTCTTTAATTCGACATTGAATACAGCGAATTATTTAACAACACTATTCTTTCTGACTGAAACAATTCTACATTACACGAACGCACTGGAATATTTTTTGTATTCTTTTTAATGCGTTTTTCAATAAAGGGTTTGCATCTAACCTCTTTAGTCCGACTTCGCACTACGGCGAATATTTTATGAAGTCAGTTTCTTCTAAACGTAGCAAGCGAAAGATGAAAGAAGTGCACAACTGGAAATAAAGCTACATAGTATAATCTGCTTTTTCTGTAATACGACCTTCAATAAAACGAAATTTTCAAAAATCCTTTCCTTCTAAAAGAAACAATCGGAAATCAATAGAATCCATTCCAGGAAATCAAAACAGCCGAGAAAGACAATTTTTCTCGCTAATCCAACTTATTCTAAAACAACTACATTACATCGCTAATCCAACTTATTTTAAAACAACTACACAAAGAAAATGCATAAGGCTACTGATATTCTTAATAACTCGTCACTCAATGAAACGAATATTTTAAAGATACTTTACATTTTTCTACAGAATATTACGTCATGTCTTATTAAAAGATTTCTATTCCATTCCGTACTTTCCAGGTCATGCATTCGCAAATAAAAGGAACGATTACAGGAAGAGGAACTGCATAAGGCTACTAGTAGTCTCCATAATCTGGCACTCAATGAAACGGATATTATGATCTTTTACTTCCAAAAGAATCAATCGGAAACAAATCAGTTGTATTAGAAGAAATCAAAAAAGATGATATTGACAATTATTATCGCTAATCCGACTTTTGATAGAATGGAATTTTTTATTTCTATTCCATTCTGTTCGTTCCATTTAAAACGATCTCGAAGAAAAAATACGCGCTACAGAAAATGAAGCTATATGAGGCTATTAGTATTCTCATTAGGCCAGGATTAAATAAAAGCATATTTTGAAGGTTCTTTTCTTCTCACAGACGCAGTCGGAAATAGAAAAGCATTTACAAGTGAACGGTAACAGCCAGCAATATTTATATTTATTCCCGCTAATCGGGCTTTGCTCAGAGCTAATTTTCATGTATCTGTTTCTTCTAAATAGAACAATCCTTAATCAAAGGAAATCAATCTGCATAAGAACGTTTTTATTCTCACTAATCCTACATTGAATAAAACGAAAGATCCTTTCTAAACTAACCAATCGAATATCAAAGGAATGTCTTTGGGTACCAGATTCAGTAAGCACCAGAGGAAATCAAACAGATTAGAACTCTAAGCTCGCTAATCTGATAAACGTTTCTGCGGATAAAATAAATTTAGCTTTTACTGCTCAGTGGAAGAATCATAGAGAAGCTTTTTACACTGCTGTTACCGTAAACGCTAAAATGCGACTTTAATTAAAACATATTAATTGGATATCAGTAATCGAAGGAACCCAGGAAAGAATACTTCCAGGACCAACATCACTATTTGTTCCGTCTAGTTTTATACTGATGAAAGCACCTACTCTCGCTAATCTGATATTTAAATGCATTGAATTTTTTTGGAAATTCCTTTGAATGAACTATCTAAAATGAAAGTTTACGTATTACATGGACGATAATTTTTATTCTCTTTGAACTGAATTTGATTGAAATAAATTATAGTTTTCACAGCCAATTTTCTGAACAAAAAATAATAGTGATGTCAAAAGATAGCACCAGAGGAAATCAAACAGACTAGAATTGTAAGCATTCTCACTAGTATGCCATTTAATAGAATGATTTTATTTTCTGCTTTCTTCTTGGGAATGAAACAATTAGAAACGTACAGAAAAATGTAAACAGCCGACATTCGAATGAAAGCGTTGAATAATTGACCTTGAATTTTAATATCTTCTTCTTTTAAACGAAAGAACCTGGAATGAAAACTCATTAACGAACTTAAATTGAAAATTCAGGATTCTGCAACGTTTCTGAGAAGAGAACATCAAGCTGTGCAAAGACGGACTTGGAGAGCAGCAAATGTCTTTTTACTACCCCCTCATACAAATAAAAATTGTAAGTTATTATTTGCAATTTTAATTGCAGTGTAACGTTAAAGAATTATATAATTTTTAACTGATTTTTTCAGTGGCTTTGCAATTGTGGAATATTTACTAAGTTGCACTAATAAATGACATGTAACAACTGTTACTTTTGACTGAATATTGGTTGCACGAAGTTCTTTCTTGTTTTAGCGCCAATTATAGCGTTTACGGTAACAGCAGTGTAAAAAGCTTCTCTATGATTCTTCCACTGAGCAGTAAAAGCTAAATTTATTTTATCCGCAGAAACGTTTATCAGATTAGCGAGCTTTGTTTGCTAATGGGAAGTTACAACTATGGTACACTATCTAATCCATCAATTCATTGAAATTAATTGTTTTATATTTCCAATCCTTTTGAACTACAGAAGTGGAAATCAAATGATACTAAGGTGATGGAAGAAAACCGGAAGATCTGATATTTATATCTTTTCTCTGTAATCTGGTTTTCAATAAAACGCACGTTTTAGCATTCGAACTTTGATTTCTGACACGCAGATATAAATAAAAAGCTGCTTACCGATTTAATGATAATAGATATAAACTGTATTGTGTTGCTTTCTTGTAGTGTGTTCACTTGTTTTCTTATTCTTTCATTCTGAAGCAAACATTGTTTTATTGAAAGTCGAATTAATGAGACTTCTGATAGACGTACGGTTTGATTTCCTATTTGTATTATTTAGATTTCCTCTCATTTCATCAAGAAGAAATAGACATCGAAAAAAGTCCATTGTACTAAGCTGTTAGATTAGAAAGAATAGATGCTAATGAATTATGGAATGTCAAATTAGAGAGAATGGAAATAATTTTTCTGGCAGTTCATCTTTCCAGTTTCTTGTTGCTTCGCTTAGAAATCGTAGATTTAGAAGGAACAAACACGGAAGAAAAATAATCCGTTTTACTGAAATATCAAATTGGAAAAACTGCATTTAAATTCTTTCTTCATGAGAAATATATAGAGAAAAGGGCTACAATGTAGGCTCTTTAGGTTTCTTGAAACACATTCCTTGGAATTCCGATAGTTTCATTCGAGGAAAAAGTCATAAAATATTTGTTTTATTGAAAGTCTGATTATAGAAAAAAACTCTTACTCCTGTGAACTTTGGATTTCGTTGCTGCTTTTTTACGAGTAGGCTTTCAGATTTTTTCCCCGAAGAGTTCTTACATTTCCGATTTTTCATTTGAAAAGAGAAAAAATAGAAATATAAAATTCCGTTCTGAATAAATTCTGATGTCAAGAATAATTAGTTATATATTGGGTCTTACAATTTCCTGATTGAGATCCTTTTATTTCGATTTTATTTATTTTTTTCCTCATCAGTACAAGTTGCGGTTTCCACTGTGCTATGCTAATCTATAGCATAACTCATCACTGCTCTCACACTCGAGTACGTTTCACGAGTGGGAATTATGTAATTTTAGTCATCAGATTTTTGCTCCTTTTGTTTTTATTTATTTCAAGATCTTATAAACTTTTTATGATATGTAATAGCAAATGTAGTGTAAATATATGCATTTTTGTTGTTGAATAAACTATTATTTTTATTATAAAAACAATTTACTGGGGGCAGAAAAATAATGAATACACCTCTGTTTTGTTATGTTTTTCTTATTCTAGAGATTTCAAGCCAATGATAATGGCTATGCATAACAATTTATCATTCATTCTAAAGTATCTTTTAATCTGATTTCAAAATTTATTTTCGAATTTTAATAACCTGAAAGCAATCGACTAGAATTGTCATGGACATGGCATAATAATAAATAAAAATAAATTATTTTATTTTTAAATTATTAAATGAGAGTCTTATTTCAATCATTACTTCCGCATTTGTTACACAACTTAACTTATTAGATTAGAATATTAGATGCTTTAAAATCAATATATTACAAGCCTTAATGAAGCCTTAATGACCATTTCCCACTCTTTTGGCATTTTTTTACCTATTTTCTTATTATTTTTCGCTCGTCATATGTTTGTTTGTTTATTGGTTATTTTACACACAAACCGACAAATGATGCCATTTGTGTGTTGTCAAGTCAGTTGCTCCATCGAGCGTGCCATATTGTGTGTTAAATGAAAACTTGAGACGTCGGAAGCGTTATGGAATATAACAATTTGGACCCCTTAATTTTCTACCCATGGAAAAAGGGAGAAATATGAAAATAGTTCTTCGATCGCTTAAATATGAGCATCCACAGGTTGTCAAATGAATTTCACAACCTGTGGATCTTGTGAGGACTGTCGTAATGTCGTAACCGTATGCCAGAGATACTGTTTCGCCTTTGATATCTACAGTCTCCAACTGACGCCATTTCGAAATGGAATGCCGCTTTTTGTCATTTCCCTTTTCTCGATTCTTTGTTTCTCCCGCCTGTACAGGAGTTCTGCTCTGGGAGAATTCTGGAAAGTTCCATAGTTCCAACCAACGACTCACCAATCCGGAGGTCAAGATACCATCGTAGATGTCCCGTTGGACAAGTGGCTCACCAGTGAGAGAACTGCAAAGTTCACAGATAAAGGAGAAGATAGATAGGTAACTAATTTAAATTAGAGGTCATCTGTAGTTAGAGACTGGTCATCTCGTTGATTGACTGCCATGTTAGTCTCCCGTCGAGGCCATCTAGCGTGCTGTATAATGCGCAAAGGCTATGGCTCTTCCACACATGGTGCCATGGCTTAAAACGTCGCATACGACGGACGGCGGCTTTTCCAAGCGATCGGTGTCCCCTACTCACCGTGAGCAGGGTGGGTAGTTTGGCGGAGATAAATCTCAACGCTGGCCCAGCTGGGATTCGAACCTGGGAACTACAGATTACGAGCCTGGGACGCTACCGACTGAGCCACCCCCGCCCCTTATCGTCGGCATAAACTGCTATTTTGCAGTGTGGTTGGATATCTTGTGTTATATCTTGAATATAAACATTAAATAAAAAAGGTGATAATATACTATCTGAGGAAGACCAACCTTTCAGCTCTCTATTTAAAGGATGAATGTTTCTCTAGCAAACTATGATGTTCCTAGTTGTATTAATAATTTGCCGTCAAACCCCTAGAGCTTAGTTTATGCAGCAGAGCATCCACGTTTGCGAATTGTAGCCATTAGAGAGATCTAATTTTATTACAACAGAGTATTGGCGAAGTTTAATTGTTTGCCTAACCGTGAGAATAATCGATGCCAATACATGATGTATGCCTTTATCGGAAATAAATGCATGAAGTGTCTCTAGAGACAACGAGTATGGTTGATGATCCAAGTAACATGGTACCAAATTAGCCTTTTCATTTTTTTTGCCCAAGGTGTGATAGGGGCAGATGTGGCTCAGTCGATAGAGCGCCAGGCTCATAACTGCAGTTCCCAGGTTCGAGTCCCAGCTGAGCGACCGTTAAGATTTATCTCCGCAAAACTCGCCGTCCTGCCCACAGTAATTAGGGGGCGCCGATGGGTTTGGGAAGACCGCCGTCCGTCGGAGGATCTTGTCCGGAGAGCCGTGGTTCCATGTGCGGGAGAGCCCTGTGCACGTTAAAGAACCTTGTTTCATAAAAATAATTAGAGATATCATATATCAGATCCCCGCTATTACGTCATTGCAGCACGTGTGGTGACCACCGCTGTGTATATTTAGGGCGGCGCAAGCACTTGGGCCGTGATTTGTTTAATTGCTGCCAAATCTAAGCAGTTCCCTGACCCAATATTCAATTCTCAAGGAAGGTGATCCATTGGAACAGCTGTTTCCCAACAGCTGTTCCAATGGGTCACCTTCCTCAACGTTCTCCAAGCCTTTGGAGTCCTTGTGACCTGGTCATTTAGCCCATTGTTTGCGCAAAAGTGCCTTCCAGAGGTAAAATAATCCAACCGATCCTTGCTTGACCTTGGAGACGAATGCATCTGAAATTTAACAATGTTCCTGAGATGTACTGTAGGAAATCTCCCCCAAGCACTTGTTTTCAGCTCTCTATCGCATGTATATTGAAATTTGACCTTTGACCTCGAATGACTCACTGCACCCAAATTTCGCAATATTTCCAAGATCTGTGACGTAAAATACTCACAGCCATCAATTTTTAGTTTTCTAGCACCGGTGTGTAGATATTTGATTCGAATGGATACATCATATCAAAAATTTTACTTTTCTGAGATATCCGAACCAAATTTTAATTTTTTACCCCCAATTTTTAGCTTGCTCGCTCCAGTGTGGGAATATATAGGGTGACGCTGCAAAGGATATATTTTGTCAAGATCATTCGAGTGTCACTGAGAGGGCGTGTGTCAATTTTATCACGTGAACAAGATTTTATGAAGGGAGGACTGTCAGCCGCCATCGCCTTCCATTTTAATAGTGACATTTTTGACCGACCTCCATATTGTGACATTTTTCTGCGTTCAGCTCCTGCTGAGGAAGGCCCTCGCCACTGGCATTGTCCTTGAATTAGTGTGGATGGTTTTGCTTTTCACAAAACATGGAGCACTGACCACAGAAGTGAGAATTTTATTTTGGAATCTCTAAAGCCTCCTGACATTGGTTTTACGTAGTTTTGCCCCACTATACAGCAATTTCTTTTCTGGAGGCAGTTTCGAGCTCCACCCTATCAGGAGAGCAAGTTTACACCTAATGATCTGAGCTTTATATGATAGCACACGATTAATATGTGCATCCCAACTAAGCTTTTTATGAAGTGCCCCATTAAGGTACTTCACCGTTAGTGTCCAGGATGTACTGTGTTAGTACTCCAAAGACTTTAGGAGGATCAGGATTAACAATCCTCTTCCTGGAGAAGGGCACTGACCGACTTTTATCCGGGTTAATCTTGATTTTTCCATTTCGAGTACCAGCGCTCCACTTTGTCCATCGCAAGCTGTAGCCTTTCATGGCCAGGCTGGAGCTTGTAGATGAAGAGAATAGAGCAATGTGATCAGCCATCAGGTCATGACTGCACTTTGTGCAGCCATTATATGATGGAGATCGAGGAGACAAGGAACCTTGTAGGAAACCTGCATCTATCTTTGTTTGATTGGAAAGGTTGTTACCAATCCTAACACAAAACGTTCTTTCATTAAGGTATGACTGTATAATATGAGTTACTCTACCAGTTCTTTATTTTGAGGGTAAATGTAACGGAGGGTTTCGGCGAGGTTTAAGTGGTGTACAGATAATCGTAGAAATGACTCAAGTGTGTGGAAAACTGCTCGGTTGTCCATATCTCAAGTCGTTCTCCACGGAATCGCGCTGGTGTATTAATCGTTTCTGCCACTTGAGAATCACGCTTTCTTTCAAACACTCTTCTCCATATACTTAAGTCATTCCGCAAAAATTCCCCGCCCTGCCCACGGTCAGTAGGGGACACCGATGGGCTTGGAAAGACCGCCGTCCGTCGGATGGGACGTTAAGCCGTGGCCCCGTGTGCGGGAGAGCCATACCCTGTGCACGTTAAAGAACACGCTGGATGGCCTTGACGGGAGGCTACCATCTGTCTCCCAACAGCTGTTCCAGTGGGTCCCCTCCCCCAACCTTCTCTGAGCCTTCGGGGTCCATGTGACCTGGCCATTTAGCCCATGGTGTGCAAAAAAGTGCCGCTCAGAGGTAAAACAATCCAATCCAATCCAACTTAAGTCATTTTTTAGACTCTGCATTAAGCACTTAAGCCCCGACGACACACTGACGTATCAAATACCACTACTCAGTTTCCTGCTCAGCCAGACTGAAGAAAACCAGCCACAAGAAAACAACCACTTTCCTAAAGAGAGAAAAGGACAGACAATGCATCTTTTTCTTCTATTACGTACAACATTGTCCCAACATGTTGCAGCTTGTACACACGCTTTCCCGTGCCTTTGAAAAGTAGCTGTGTTGCAATTTAGCATGAATTAATTTGTAGGAAAAGTTGCTAATTGTTGACATCGCAGTCCATGAAGTAAATGGTGCAATACCTTTTTTGTAGAGGTAATTTTTTTGGATGTAAAATTGTACCTAAATAGACACACCCTTAGTTACTACAGTTGGATGTGTGGAGATTTGTCAATTAAAGCGAAAGTATAATCTATTAATTTTTGAAACTATAACTCTGACGATAGTATATATATTCAGGTGACTAGGGAATAATTTTACGAAAAAGTACATAAAACAGGTTTTCATGAAAGTTCGATGTTTTAATATTTTTATAACTCGAATTCTGTAGAGGAGTAACTTTTTAAAAATAGTACAAATGGAACAATAATTGATAACAGCGAACCGTAGTAGGTAGTACATAATAATAAGCAAAACAAACTTTAGTACATATAAGAAGTGTTTGGAGTACTGAAACATGCAGTAGTACAAACGGATTATAAAGAAAAACATTTCCCGTAAAAATATTTAAAGGACAGAGAAAGTTGGGGAATGGGACCGACTTAACAGTTGTTAGGAGACAGATGGATGCTTTTTCTCAAGACCATTCAGCGTGTTCTTTAATGTGCACAGGGTATGGATGTCCGGACACGGAACGGTGGCTTTGCGTCTCTTCCGATGGACGGCTTCCAAGCCCACCGGCGTCAGAAGGCAGGGCGGGGGTTAGAGAAGAGAAATCTCAACGCTGACAGAATTGGGGTTCGAATCTGGAAACTGCAAATTACGAGACTGGCGAGTTACCGACTGAGTCATTCCCGTCTCTCCACTTGGGTAACACTTGTCCACATTACAAGGGAATTATGGGACACAATTTATACTTTTCTTCGCTAAGGAACATTTTAGCTGTACTCATTCAATACGTAATATGTATGTGTATATGCGCTGTTCAGAAACGAAAACTTCATGAGATCAACCGACCCCCTCCCCGACACACACAAAGACATTTCATTTTAATGATGATGCATTAATAAGATAAAGATTGGGTTGTTTTACCTCTGAGCGGCAATTTTTTGCACACAATGAGCTAAATGGACAGGTCACACAGACCCCGAAGTTTCAGAGAGGGTTAGGAGAGGGGATCCATTGTAGTTCGGTTGCGTTGATTTACCTTTGAGCGGCACGTTTTTGCACGTAATGAAACTTCATGGCCTCTCTAAATGGCCTACTCTAAATGGCCAGGTCACACGGATGCCGAAGTCTCAGAGTAGGTTGGGAGATGGGACCCACTAGAGTTCAGTTTCGTTGATTTACCTTTAAGCGGTACGTTTTTGCATGTAATGGACTAAATGGCTAGGTCATAAGGACCCAGAAGGCTCAGAGAAGTTTGAGGAAGCGGACCCACTGGAGTTCGGTTGCGTTTATTTACCTTTGACGGACACTTTTTTTTGGCCACGATGGGCTAAATGGCTAGGTCATAAAGATCCCGAAGGCTCAGAGAAAGTTAGGGGAGGGGACGCAATAGAACAGCAATTGGGAGATAGATGGTAGCCTCCCGTCAAGGCTATCCAAAGTGTTCTTTAACGTGCACAGGGTATGGCTCTCCCGCACACAGAACTAAGGCTTAACATCCCATCCGACGGACAGCGGTCTTTCCAAGCCCATCGGTATCTCGTACTAACTATGGGCAGGGCGGAAAGTTTTGCGGAGAATATGATTAAAGTTCAAGAGGTAATTTATGAACCACAAAATTTTGTAATATCTCACTTTAGGGTTTAACAGTCTGTCCTCGAAATTTTTACAGAATTCTGCACAGATTCCACACAAAAAAGATTCTAAAGGAAATTATTTAGAACGGACATTATAGTCGTCAAGAATATGCCAAATAAATATTTTTTACTTTTCTCTGTTTTTAACTTAGCCCATTGGATAAGACCTCCCTGTTTCCATTTAATAAATGCTGTTCAGCAAAATTGCGCTTCTATTCTTGTAAATTAAATAGTTTTATATGTACTAATTTAAAATACATAATATGAAGGTGCTAAAGTATTTTTATTTCGAAGGCGGTCATAATAGTAAATGTCCTTACTACACTTTTCCCTTTAAATATACTGCTCACAAAAATTAGGGGATATTTCAAAATGAATATGAAGCGAAGAAATATCCCCTAATTTTTGTGAGCAGTATATATGCTAGGCAGGTTTTCTTTACTTAATTTTTACCTCACAATGGAGGAGTACTAGGAAAACACTTCGTACTTATAAATGAATCCTTATTGTAGGTACTTTATATATGTATAGAAGCAAAATGTATAGCTTATTGTACGTAGCACTTTTAGGCATTCCCCCAATTTTCTTGTACTTAATAATTCAACTCCCGTGACACAGATTTTGCGACTTCCTATCTGCTTTGTGTCAGAAATGTGAATTTAATTTGTAAGTCGAAATCTGAGATATATTCCCGAATTGGTTTCACCCTGGGCTATATTAAGGTAGGGGTCTTAGCTGTAAGATTTTAACCTTGTAGGATTTTAAACATAAATTTAATATTGTTTCCAACTTATTGTACCATTCGAATTAGAAACAATGAAACAAATTTACAAAACCTATTAAAATGATAAATCTGAACAATTTTCAATACTTTTCTCTCAATTCGAAATTAAGACTATTAGACAACATACAATTGTCTTAAAAAGGATGATACATGCAGAAAAGAAGAAAACAATTTTTACTTATTTAAATAAGTGCTGTTATTTTTATTTATTATCTTACTTATTAATTAATCAATCAATTTATAATTGATTCCTGGATACAAGATGGCCCCCAAAGTCCAGAGGTGCCCCACCCTAGATTAATTTGAATTTTTTTCTGGTCACACCAAAAATGCAAATGACAAAGAACCTAATCGACAAACGCATAACATCTTATTCAAGACGGAACACATCAGAACCACTTAGATACAGCGGACCCGGACAGACATTAAGCAAACCGAGGGAAAAAAGGAGGGAAATTAAATATCCCTAAAGATTTAAATGATTTGAATTTTTTTAAAGTTTAACTGAAAAATATTTTGAGATGGAATTAAGCAATTTTATTCTACCCTAATTATTAAAATATTTATGAATATTTAAAAATTAATTGCCAAATAATTCAAACGTCAAGGGCCACTTATTGATTTCAAGAGATTAATTATAATTAAAATAGATATAGTACATGTGTGTTTCTGTACATATATTTAAAAATCAATTATTCTGTTAGTGCACTGTCCGAGCCTAGTATGATATACATGCTCTGAGTAGATCCAGGTTTTTTCGAGAGGCATAGGTATAATATTTTTATTTCTTTATAATGCACGTTTTCCAGATATATCATCACAGATGTTCAGGTCTTTAAAAATTTCACATTTGATTTTTGCAAAAAAAATTATATCCCGCGATGTCCCAAATATCTATTTGAATATTTAGATTACACTCTCAAATTTTCTGCAAATTCTTTTCAAATGTTATGCCAAGAACAAATAATTTTTGCAAAATTTAAATCAAGTGGTACTTTTAACAAAACAACTATAGAGTAAACCCCATTTTCTAATCGAATAGCTTTTAAGTGAAATATTCCCTCGCCGAAATTACTTTTGAATCATCGTTTTACAGGTTTTTTGAAAAGATAATTTACAGGAAAATTCAAATAACTACCGCTAGGAAAACAATTTTCATAAAATATTTCTTTCAACTGTCGTTTAATCAAAATTATATACTAACAAGACATTCAAAAGGACATTCTCGGTCTGTGGCTTCCTTTGTAAGCTGCTAATTATCAAATCAGTTCATTTAGAAACATTCTGTTGCAGTTACATTGAAATTTCGTTTCTATTCTTAATATTTCGTTTTTCCTTCCAATGTTCAAGTCATTTTTGTTATGATTCAAAGTATCTCCGTTTCAACAGATTGGTAATCACGTTCCCCCGACCTAAACCCATGTCATTTTTGGTTATGGGGTTCTTTGAAAAGTCGAGTTTATAAAAGCAATGTTGAATCGCTTGCTGAATTGAAGGCAAGAATAACACAGCATGTTGCAGCCATTCCATGAGACATGTTTCAAGCAACTGTGGACCATGCCGTATTACGTTTCCAGCATATTTTGCATATGAATGACTTTTGATTTGTAAAATAAATGTTATGTTTCTTCAACTTTGGTATTTTCTTTATTTTAGTGTACCCACGCCACCTGATGACACTAACACTAACTAATTTTTGTCATTTCTCGAATTCTCTACCCCATGTTATTAAGGTATCCACCAATTTTCGCTGTGATCCGTCGAGTAGATCCTTCTCTACATCGCTCTGAGTATTGTCAGTTAATTATAACCACCTTGTACATTTGTTCGTCTATTTCGTTTATAAAACTAAATAATATTTTTAGAAAAGGTTTCAAGAAATAAAAAGTTATTTATTATCTCAATCGAGGTCAGGATTTAGCCTTCAAATTTGGGGAAAGAGGTGTCAAGTGAAATGTTTCAAACTCATGACGTATACCAAGTGGTTATAATTCAACTGCGTTATTTTGAAGGTCTGCTGATGATAAACGATTAGTTGAGCAAAATGAAATTTGAAGTGAATAATAATCAGGCCATGTGGAAAGGAGTGACAGATAAAAAATTAAATTCTAATTAAAACTACCTGCGGGTTGAACGTAGCACTGCACAGAAAACTAATATATATTATTCTCCAATTACGTCAGTAAAAGAATCTAAGAACAGGTGGTAAGAGAATGAAAACGGAAAGTCATCGTGATACCTGACCTTTTTGGAATAAGGAGAATGAACTTTTTCACTATCCCAATCTTTCCAGATTAGTGGACAGGAAGATCCACGACACCGGAATTGAAGGATCGTGCATTATTGTTCAAACTCTATTACCAAAACAATACCAATGATACGGCTGTTGTAGCCGAATATCGATTACTGAAGAGACTGAGACTTCTTTGACCCAAATCATTTACGAAACACGGCTCAGAATTTTGAAGAAATGGTTATTAAACGTTATGCCATTGCAGTGGAAGTGAACTGGTCTTTGAACACGTTGTGGATGGCCAGTGTAGTAGTCTTCTCGTAGAGCCAGGGCGGATGTAACACTCCTGAATCTTGCGTGATCGACTGTCTTTCAAAGACTTACGAAGTGTGTTGCGCTGATGCCCGTATAAACTATTATTTTCATTGCTTAGGACTGGATGGGATGGAGCTGGACAACAATTGGCTATGTAACATTTTATAGAATGAGGAGTCACATTTGCAACAGAATGGTAAGCATTGTTGGGTAAAGTGAATCGTCACATGCTCTGGCGTTGATGAAATTTCACAGAATTCTCCACCTTTTAGGGACCCTTCTACTTCGAGGAGGTCCAATCCGTGATCTCTCAATACATACCATGTCCAGAGCACAATGCAATCCTAATCCAGCATTTTAACCCAACTTCAAGCTACAGCAGCTAAGGGGAAAACCAGAAACAGTTTTTGCGTTGTATAAGTTCTAAAAATATATTACTATTTGTATTTTCCCAATCATCCATTATTTCCACGGTTAAAGGATGCAAACTTTGGGAAACAAAAAATTTCATTATCTTTAAAAAAAACATTTTCCATAGGTAATATATAGTTTTCTTCTAGTTGTTTATTATTATTTACGCAAGATGTGTCGCTTTCGTTTCAGTGTAATTAATTGAGACACAACTTTGGTACAAGAGCCTCAAGGTAAAGAACAAGATTCATAGAAAAGAACCCATTGTCCACTTTTTTAGGAGAAGTCTCTTTTCAAGTAAAATGTTCTGTTAAGTATACGCTCAGCAGACACTTTAATAGGCACAGTTTCATGTTATCTCAGTAATAATAACTCAGATACATAACTCAGAAACTTCTTAAATAAGCTTTTCTCGAAAATCATCGCAATCAAATCAATTTCATTGTCCGATTTTTAACAATATTCGTTCAGTATTTTGAGAGTTACGGATATTGAGATATTTAGCAGCTAAATTAACAGTTGAAATAATTGCTCTAAGTTAACAAAAACAAGTTAAAAAGAAAGCAACCGTTATAAAACCTTCACTAACACATATGAGTGTTTTTAACACTTCTTGTAATAATTATCTTAATTTTCGCTAATTATAAATGAAGTTTTGCAGAAAAGCTAACTTTCTAAATGTTTCAGCTTCCACAACTCTTTAAATGCAAAATGCATATTTTTAGAATTTTTTTGCGTTTGAAAAGGATTGTTTAGATTTAAATCTATTGAGATCTTTAAATTATCTTCAGCCGCATTTTTCATAAAACTCTTACTTACGTAGTTACTGAATTCTGCACCTGAGTTATTATTGACATCACATAGAACTGTACTTAATAAGGTGGCCACTCATAATACATGCACTCCATAGAAATTCATCTGTAAATTTCTAAGCGATTTGACGGAGGATGGGACCAATGTGGTATTACGTAACATAGTATTAACTTTCTTATTAAACAAACCACCGACCTAGTACACTATAACATTAAAATGCTATATTTTTGCGTTAGTAGTTTGTAGCGTTTTCGAATTCAAAAAATAAGATTTTTGATACATTAATCATGGTAATTTATTGCTATTGCTTTTAACACTCACTTGGTATTTTGACACTCTTAAAAAAGTAAAGATTCTTACATAAAATACGTTACGTACACTAAAGAGGGCCCTTAAATGTACGTAACGTATTTTATGTAGGAATCTTTACTTTTGAAATGTGTTCTGTACGGATTCCAGTTCAACGACTTGCACTGCAAGTCACTGAACTGGAATCCGTACAGAAACTCATTCGACTGTTGTTGATTAATCGGATACATAATACTATACTAAAAAATAATGTAATTTATGGTGGTAGCTGTTTTCATTATTGTTTTAATTACTTTATCTAGCTAAAAACATATAATAAAAACAATAATTTAGTGTTTCGTTGAAATAATATCTTCATTATTATACTGACTGCTTTCAGAATAAAATAAAGATTTCTACCTTTTCTAAACCACGTATCTTAATCTTTATATACGAGGAGACGCACATTAAAGTGACAATCCTCCAATAAACTTGTAAGGATAACTAAGTGGATATAAGTAGTATTTGAAATGTGCATATTTCAGGTCATTGCTGAAGCAATTCGTAAAACCGTATACGCATCATGATATACAAATGAAAGTATCGAAGCTCAGAAATTATCCTGTAAACATGAAACTCATCGTAACTAGCTCAGCTGTTATGTTCGAAAATTGTTTTGTCGACCTCCATCTTAAATTGCATTTAAGGCAATTTCCAATGACTGACTCCATGATGTACAGTCGCTCAAAAAATATCCGAGCACAATGGTTGATTACAGAATTCAGAAAAAATATCTGGCAACGATTTTTTTTAATTAGTGATCTGGCAACCTTCGTCTACTGTACACGAAGGTTGCCAGATCATTAAGTTCTAAAAAAATCGTTGCCAGATGTTTTTTCGGAATTCTTCAATCAACCATAGTGTTCGGATATTTATTTGAGAGACTGTAATAAAACCATCAATAGAAGAGATCTCGATCGGCGTAATGGTAGCTCAGCGGTTAGAGCACCTGACATGCCATTAGGGTGTTTTAGGGTAGGTTTCTATTCCACCGGATCAAGTCGATTTTTCCTCTATTTTCAGGAAAAATATATGTTTAGTCGAAAAAGATATTTATTCTGTTGCTTAAAATAAGCCCGAAATTTCGGCTGTTGATGAGTTGCGTATTTGATAAGATAGTTCCGTACTATAAACGAATGAAATGATCAGAAAAGAACGAATTGGATGATGCAAAAATTGTTTTCCAATATCTGTACTAGGTTTAGCATATAGACCTAAATATATTTTATTTTGAATCTTGTATTTTATTCAAACTTTAATGCTGCAATTTTTGTTCTATTTCGAATTTGACACGTACTTTTACAAGCAGAATGGGTGTACCAAATATTAAGATGTTCAAGGTAACCTTTCGAGAGTTATTGAGAAATAAATGCACATAAACGCCACAACATACCGTCAATAGTTGTTGGGGCTACAGAGGGTGGCGTGTCCCTAAGACTACTGGCCTCAGTTTTGTAGGATTGGTAACATAGGATAGGACACCTGGATTCTTTTCTAATGGCATTCATTTAGTGTCTTTTTATCCGAAATATGAATTTGCTTCCATTTCTTAATTTTAGAGTATAGGGTGCCCTAGAAATATACACGACAGTAAATCATACTCTAGTGACATCCTATTTGGTTTTCTAATTTTAATGAAACCCTAGCTGACCTACATATACATGAGACGAAAATTTACTCTAAGTATCGACTTGTAAGAAATTTTTTCTTACTTTTTGTACTAAATTGCCTTTGAAGGCTATACTCTGAGCAAACCGTTATTTTCAACAATATTTGAAATTAAAAAAAAATCTGGCAACCGAAACTATGTCGCTATTAGCATTCAATCACAATAGCAGTTGAAATAAGTTTGCTTTTAATCATTAACTTTATTCCAGGTAAAAACCTTAGCCTTTTCTTTCTTCATTAACCAATATATGTTTCTAATTCAATTTGTAAGATACAAGTAACTTCAGTGGTACAAGGTTTGTACAGTTTTACAAGTTGTTATTGTATCAGCCAGTGTCTCGCGATATTAAAATGATATATCGAAAGTAGCATACATGTAAAATTTCTTATTAAGCTATCATTTTAACATGCGATAATTTGAGATATGGTTATACAGGTAACCGCCGTTCATCGCGAAGGATACGTTCTGGATATGGTCGCGATAATCGAAATTTCGCGATCAACGGGGGATTTTAAAAAAATGTTTTAAAATTCGAAAAAACACTTTGTTAATAAAATAAATATTATTAATTCTACTAAAAAATATCCGGACGCTATGGTTGATTACAGAATTCAGAAAAAATATCTGGCAACGATTTTTTTATAAATTGGTGATCTGCCAACCTGCGTGTCACGTGACACGAAGGTTGGCGGATCACTAATTTCTAAAAAACGTTGCTAGATATTTTTTCTGAATTTTTTTAATCAACCATAGTGTTCGGATACTTTTTTGAGCACTGTACATGTGTATGATGTGATTGAGCGAGAAAGAAAGTTAGCACGCACGTGCAACATTGGTTTTGACTTTTCCTGGCATGTTTCAAAGCCACGCAAGTGCCGAGATAAAAAAAGATCGCGATATAACGAATCCGCACTCGCCGGGGTCTCGATGAACGGGGGTTACCTGTATTCGTTGAAAGGCACGATAGTTATTTTTAATAATGATAGTGTTACATGTGTATTCAACTTTATTTATAGAAGAAATACACAGATTATGGAGTCTATGCCAGTGGTTCTCGGAGCTTTTGATCTATCTTCATAAACACTGCATTAAACCAGGAGTTCGTAAAATGTGGATCGCGAGTACATAATGAAATCAGATTTAACCAACGACCTATGTAGGTCATTCATTATAAGGAAGTGTGAAGTGTCTGCATTAGTTTATCTACGATTGTAGGAGGTTGCAACATCAAAACAGAGAACACCTGTATTAAGCAATGAATTAATCTTTGTAATAATTCTCCTGCGTGCCATTGCTTATATACGAAATAAATATTATTCGCAGTAATTATTTAGCAGAGCTTACTGGTGTCATTAAGGGGTTGGGGGAGGTCGGAAAAATGATAATAGTTAAGTTTCTGATAAGTGAAACTAGAAATGTAGCACTTTACTCTGAAGCGAGGAAACTTTCTGTGTTTGTGAGGATGTTCCTACATCGTCACTTATGTCATAATGTTCGTCTGAAGCACAATGGCTAGAGAGTAAGGAATACTTGTTTTGACTAGTGATGAGAGGTTCATCTGTATTTAACGGCCTTGTGCATCCCTTTATAACAGGTTTGAAACCTTGATCACTCGCATCTAACTTGCTTTTGTCATTATCTTCGATAGGTGAAGGATCCGTAATATCAATACTGGTGGCATCAATGAGCTGCATAGTAGCATTACTGTAATACTCCTCAGAAAACTTTTGTGTCTCTGAACGGTCCGATGTCTTTTTAAAAAATTTTAGCGGTAACTGACATTGTACAATAAAATATAATTTTCACAAAAGAAAATTAAATTCGAATTTATATAAATAACAAGAACAAATATTTGTAAAAACTTTCTACAAGTAAATTTGTAACTTGTAAAATCTTTTACAAATAAGATACAGCACATAAAAATAATTAGAACTTAAAATAAAAAATAGATTCCTTTATCGGAACACTATAACTTATCAAAAACTACAACGGAAAATTAAACAGTTGTAAATCTGACAATAAAAGTGTCAGTCAAAAACAGAAAATATGTATAATCTCCAAGAGAGATTAAAAGCGAACAGTGAAATATGCAATCAAAAGACTGCTATTCACAGAATGTAGAAATTTCAATATAAAATCTCTAAAATCATAAATACATATTAAATTTTAAATAAAATATTAAGCTATTTCTAACCTATCCTGCCGACCAAAGGCTCCACCGTGGTTGGATACCCGATCTCGCCCAAGGTTATTAGGCAATTTAAGTATATTTCCTTATATTTTCCTTAAAACCAGATTTACGAAACGTATAGTGACTTACGTTTTACTACTGAATTTATTTATTCGAATTTTCTCCTATAAATAAATAAAAAAATAAAAATAATAAATACCCCCTCAAGCAGCTGCTTGCCACAGAGGTCTGACAGAAGCCTGTCAGTTTATATGCCACAGTAGGTGATCTGAGAGGATGGCAGGACCTCAGCAGAAAAACTACACACACATCCATGCCTTAATCCGGGGCTCGAACCCAGGTCCCTTAGATCAGTAGCCAAGCGTGCTAACCACTCGGCCACGGGACGGCTTCCTATAAATAATATTTTGAAAATGTTATTTTGCAAAATTTTACTTTGTTGCTAGATGAGATGCTCAATTTATCTTTGAAAATAGCGACAGCTAATGAAAAACAAGTCGGGTAAAAATTATAGATCATATACAGTGGACTTTCGTTATAGCGCTTCTCGCTATACCGCGTACTCGGTTATAGCGCGAGCGATGTTCGCGATAAGTTCAAACATGTTTATACAGGTTCGTGCGGCGTTAGTGAGTATAGCATTTTATTGTTACTGCGTATTGAGTAATTGTGTATGTATTGAGTTCCTGCATGTATTTTGAATAGTGTTTAATTATTGTATGCATGATGAGTAAAAGAAAAGCTTACAGTGTGAAATTTATTGTGTCGCCACCGCGCCGCTCGGTATAACGCGGTTCACCTTTATAACGCGGGTGTTGTTTCCCGCCCGACATGCGCGTTATATCGGGGGTCCACTGTATTATGATTTTCCAAGTAGGAAAAAGAAGAAAAAACACCTTCGTCGAACAGAAACACTGATTGAAATGCTTCTCAGAATGAAATATTTCGCGTAATATTCATATTTCCGAACTAGAAAAAGGGAAAAATATCTGGCAACACCACTTGAATGATGAGATATCTAGTTATGCTTCAAAAGCTAAATTTAAAATCCCAGCTTTTGTTTCCTGTACGTAACGTAAATATAGAAGGTAAAAATTATAAAATTTCCTTTCCTTATTCGTTAATCTATCTTCTCTAATATTCTTATATATTCTTAAGTAATTCATTGTTTCAGATATGTATAACAGTTTTTATAGAACATTACTGTAAGTTCTATTATCTGACATTGTGACAATGATTGTCAAATGCTATGTTTAAGGTTTTATTAATCTACCAATATTGATGTAACTTTATAGTTCATTAATAATGGCGTATATTTGCCTATTTCATGTTGACAGGAAGGGACGGAAATTTATTATTATCATAAATTAAGCAGTAGCTTTGGTCAATCTTTCTCGGGACTTTTAGTCATTCTTCACGGTTATTAATCAGCAATCACTACAGCTTAATGTAATATTCAATATATTAATGTAGGTATTTTATTGTGTCAAATATTTCTTTGATATTTATAACAGCTTCATATCATAATGCATAATATTTAAGGAATTTTTTATCTGTGAATGCAGCTACATCTAAAATTTATTTTTGTCTCACAGTTCGAGGAAGAAAGCTGTGGACATTAAGAGTGAAAATAGTAACCATCATAAAGTACATTTATATAACTTAAGGCCATTTTCTGATAAATTGCAAAATAATATGAAGCCAATGTTGAGTGCAACACATTGCATTTCATTTAACAGCCATTAAGGTGATGAAACCTATCGGGCTTTGAACGTATTACAAAATTCAAAATGGCGTTTTCTGGCACTCAGTAATTTAATTTGTTGGTAATATTTCTCACAAATGACTAAAACATTAAAATAACTACACACTTACGTAACAATAAAAGTATGATATCAGTATGGCTAGGCATGATAATTAATATCCAAGACTAGATTAAGAGAATGAATTTCGACAAATGTACAGGGATTATCTTTTTAACTTAAACTTTGCAATGTGATAAAAAGCAAAATCTGTCAAAAACCCGAATGCAAACTGTGGCTGATATTAAAGACATGTACTCCAAAATGTTAACAGCAAATATTTGGTTTATTTTCAACATATTTTTAATAATTATAAAACTACCATTCGGACAGAAAAGCGAGAGTCCAACAAATTGCTTAATATTTTGAATACAAACGTGCCTATGAGCAATAAAATATATATATGGAATGTTTCGTATTTCGATCTCGAAATCATAATACTTCGAAATCATTCTTCGGTTTCCTATGAACCGTTGAATGTTGTACAACTTTTAATTAAACTTGAATGGTAAAATGTTTCGACGAATATTACCCAGAGCTACCCTAAGCAGCCACATTGTTTTTGGCGTAGGAATATGAGTGGAGTGTTTTTTATTTTATTTTTTGCGAGTGTTATGGTTTGTTTGTTGTGATTAGCGCAGAAAACGAATTAAATTTAATAATTCGGTATAAATATTATATTGCAGTAAGAATTAAAATATTATTCAAATGTAAAGATAAGGTGCAAAAAAGAAGTAACATAACCCTATGTGCAGGAGAGCTATACCCTGTATACGTTAAATCAGTGGTTCTGAAACTTTTATGCTTGACGTACCCCCTGGAAATGTGTATGTAATTGTATAGATAGATAAAACTATAGTTATAGTATAGCAATGGGAATAAAATAAAACACTGACTTTGTTATTAGATCTAGGGCCTTTTGAGCTCTCACGGCGTACCCCAAAAATTTTACTGCCTACCCTCCGTTAAATAACACTCTGAATTGACTTAATGGGAAGTCTCTTACAGCTTTCTACATTTGAAATTTTTGACAGCCTTCAAGTGGCTCCTTTAACCTTCCTCTAAGCCCTTGGTTTCATTGTGACCTGGCAATTCAGCCCGTTTTGTATAAAAAAAGTTCCACTTCAGAAGTAAAACAACCCAAACATCCTGCTGGGTAATTTTCTGCAAATGTACGATGTTCTGATTTCCTACTCTACTGATTCACTTTTATGTGACTTTATAATTTTTATGGCTTTTTTTATAATCCGGCCAGCGGATTAATATGAAACGAGAATTCATAATTATATATTTGAATATTTCTAATTATAAATATTCACTATTCTGCTGCGTAGTAACGGTCGCCATTTTTATTGCTCATTATCTTTCGAACTATGGCGGTGTGGAATATGCACGATTTGTGTTAATAACTTTATATCAAAATTTTATAAATATTTCAACATAAAATTCTGAATTCTCGTTTCATGTGAATCCGTCGGCAGTATTAAAAAAAGCCTCCAAAAATATAAGATCAAGTGAATCAATAAAGTGTGGAATAAAAAAATCTCTCATGATATCGTTATCACATGCTTTTGAAAATATTGCCTGTGGAGCCTCAACGAAAATATTAGAAGCTGTAAATTTGCAACAATTTAAACGCTTTTTATTTAAATCGTCACAATGTTATCACGGCTACATACCACCATAATAAATATTTTCACTTTATACTTAGTTATTGTCAAACGTATTGTTTTTTTGTATCGAATTTATCATAGATATTCTCCCGCAGTGAAATAATTCCTCAATAATTATTTCGATTTTGTAACGTTGTAAAACGAGGATAAACATGTCGTAAATCAACCAGAACGCAAAAAATCTTTAAAATGCAATGTGGATTTACACTTAAAATAGTCTTATGACCAAATTAATCCCTTAAAACACTTCTGGGTAACACCTCGTTGTATTAATACGCCAGATTATATTTCTTATCATATCCGTGCGACTCTACCGATTCATGGCTCCCTAGACTTAGCATTAGCTCGAGTATTATGGCCCCCCGAAAAAAGTCCCTTATAATTTTCTTTTTAATTCTATAATTAATCACACTTCAGAAAATTACTTTCTTAACTACGTTTACCTATCTACTATTTTCCCGACTTCCGAAAACCCCTCAATAAATGAGTAGCCAGTTCTAAATAGCTAACGTAAAGCTCTTTCAACATGAGATTTATTTTAGCGTTACTTACATTAAACCGTTATTTCAAGTTTAAAAAAAAGAATGTGTACCAATATTTGAATATCGTTTTCAAAGAGAGTGAAGGTTTTCGTTTACCTACTTTTACATTCTATAAAAGGTTTTTTTTTTGGTTTAATTTTTACAAAAAAGACGAAGATAACCTCTCTTAGGCTTGTCCTGGTTTCTCATATACAAACACACAAGGACATGCCCCGGTGGTCGTAGTAGTCAAGTTCGCTAATCACTAGACCAGGTACGGTTATTCGAGCTAATGGATAATGGGAAAATGCAAGATGATAATCATAATGCAAAGATTGTTTCTGTCAGTGTCAATATTCTTGACATTATAAAACCAAAATTTCAAGTTTCTACTTTAAATAAATCACTTGCAATATTCGTTAAAAGTTTCGTCATTTCCTCATTTAGCACCCACTAACGATGTAAATTAAAACTACCTAAGGATTTGAAAACTAAGAATTTATAATAGTTCATTAGCACCAGTCCAACTGAAGAAAATAAATTTCCAGTTATCTCTTGAAACGAAACAGTTGTGTTCCCACCTCCTGGGTATAAGAAGACAACTTATTGTGCAAATGGAAACCTCATGATCTTCACCTTCCACCAAAATATTGAATTTGTTGTCAAAATAGATCGTTTACACTATTATTGCAAAATTAAACAAATTTTAACCTTTTCGGCGCTAGAGGACGCTATTTAAACTATACGGAGATTCAGAGAGTGTGAATATTTTAATCAATACCTTTCCAATCGAAAAAGCATTTTTAATATTTTTACGAAAGCGAAGTTGAATATCTACAGATGGAAAGACGACGAATTGAAAGCATTACCTCATTTTCTTTTAAATGAATTGAAAAGCATATGTCTCATATTTCTTGTATTACTATATAACTCTAAGAAAACATTTTTATATAATTCATCCTTCACAAAATACATTATTTTGTTTTATTTCTTCTCAGAAGAAAATTATATTTTTCAGAGTGAAAGACCAACAGAAGACTCCTCTTCCAAGATGGAAATAATATCATCATGAAGAAGACGTTACAATTGTTGCCTTATTGTGCTAACTGCAATCTAATGCAGCCTAGATTGAGATTTCTTCAATTTCAGTGAAGAAAGGCCTTACAAGTGATTCTACTGTTAAAAAGAAGTTTTGAAAAAAGTGAATTTTTTTGTTATTTTCAAAGTAAATTTTGTTTCAGGTTGTAACAATTCAGTCCTCCAATGAAACAGTTTTATCAAACACAGGATAAGCTACACTCTTTAGTAGCTGTGAACATCCAAATTATACACAACGTATTCTTTGATGACGAATTTAGATATTAAACAAAATGCAAATTTCTTTATACGAGGAATCTATTCTATTTCGTAATGGCAATTCTTTGCCTCATTATGTTCGCAAAATAACCAGTAATAAGATTAATGCAAATGAAAAATGATGGTACATCTGATGTAATTCCATATTTAATGAATGCAAATGAATATTTCATCATTTGTTTTTATATATATATAATGATTCTAGACATTAAAAACATTTTTTTTCTTATGTTATAAATGTATGATAAAGACATGTATGTTATGTAAGACAGCTAAATACCTACCAACTGTAGTATATTTGTATCATTATATTTATTATTATTATCAGATTATATTCCTCTAGCAAAGACTATTGCTGATATTTCATTTATTGTTTTAAACAAATACGATTTAATGCATTTATTTTTTCTATGCTCTCTATCACAGGCCAACGCTGTTTTCGGTGTAACATCTGTCAGTGCAGGTTTACATCACTGCAATTCCTCACTAAACACAAGAAGAGGCATCGAGAGGAGGGAAAAGGATGGAGATATCCTTGTTCCTTATGTCCTTACTCTACCGATAATACAACCCATATCAAGTATCACTTGCTCACCCATTCTGGAGATCGTCCTCACAAGTGTTGCCATTGTGGAAACAGTTTCAAGCTGAAGAATCATCTTAAAGTGCATCTTCGTATCCACACAGGAGAACGACCATTTCCTTGCGATCTTTGTAACAAATCTTTCACAACGCAGGACGCTCTAACTACGCACAAACGAATTCACTTGATGGAACGGCCCTTTATGTGCAGACATTGCGAAAAGACTTTTGTTCAGAAGATTGCATTAGTTCGACATGAAAAAAAAAATCATTTTTAAGTCTATTGTATTCATATATTAACAACTTTTTTATTTCCTATATTTTAAACTTGTTTAAATGTTTGATGTATCTGTAGATTATATCTCACAATGCCCTTTATCAATTTCTATTATCCAATTTAGTTTTAAATTCATTATTCTTATGTGTTTGCAAGATTTGAGAATATGTTTTGACATAATTTTTTAACCATGCCTGAGCTCGTTTTTCTCGCAATCAGGAGGTTTTGATGCCCACAGGACTATGACATCACGAAGGCACGTGCACAAAGCCAGTGACGTATATAATAGTCGAAAAGTCCATAGCATATATTAAACCTTTAACGCCCATAATGGCCAAAAACGGCCGAAAGTTTTAAATGGACTCGTCCAAATAGTGATATTCCTTTGTCCTTAATATCCTCTATCCTTTTCTGAAATTTCCTGGGCGTTAAAGGGTTAAAAGGAATAAGCAGAAATGATCAAACAGTTTGTAGAACATTGCCCGTTGCCTGCATGCTCAATGATATCGAAATTTGAAACTTGGAGTTAGGTTATAGATAGTTAAGTATGTTAGTTTCTGAATTAAAACGATAAAGCTAATACTTTTGCAGTTAATAGGCATAATACTGTTCAATAGGTATTTTATATGTTAAATTTGATTCAACTGTTTGCAGAAAGCCAGATTTCATAAGCATACGTTTTTCATTTTAAGTCATTAAAATTGTTTACAGAATTTTAGTTTCATTTTTCCCCTTTGAGAACTGTGATTAAATGCCGAATGAAAAAACACACAGTAAATGAATTGATTTAATAACTGAGACTATAAATTAAATGCATAATATACAAAAATTAATTATCAGTCATTTGAAACACCAATATCAACTGCATTAAATGAACATGACATTTATTTAAATGTAACATAAACCAATATAACATTCGAAAACCGAATCACAAATCAAAGCACAGATTAAACCTGTAGCAATCACCTTATCACTGTTTATACATCACATATGGAAGAAATGATGCTCCCTACACAGATCTACTTCCGAACAAGACTGCTTTTACCACCATATATCGACAGTTCTCAATTGTCTCTCACCAAAGATAATTCTTTTTTTCTCACACTAATCAATTTTCTACTCTGACATCCTTTGAAATCAATTGTGTTTCAATCAATTCATGACGTAATTTACACACTGTAATAAACTTTCGTCTCGTAGTACCACGGTCTCGTTTGCATTGTTACACTTGCATAGTCCGCCTCAGTATTAAGTGACCGAAGTTTGCTAATCACCGACTATATATTGTAACAGAGCTTATGATTGCTGCAATGTACTAAAGTTTCGACGTTTCGTTTATATTATAAATAAATTTTTTTTCTGACGAAAGAGCACGATTTCATTTCAGATTCTTGCCTAATTAATGGTGCTTTTTTGATTTGTACGCTTTTAAAAAAATTTCGCAAATTTCTTTTGATTTTTCAATACCATATAAAACATTTTTTGTAAGCCACTTGTTACTTTCTTCCAAAATTATTCTAAGTGATAACATGCATCATTGTTAAGCAAATATTAAATTGAAATATCTATTCCTTCTATATAACACACCAAAACGCGTAAGAGTGTGACATCTGCAAGTGTAGATTGACGTCATTACAAATCCTCTCCAAACACAAGAAGAGACATCGAGGGGAAGGAAAAGACCTCACTCTACATTAGGGATCATATGCTCATCCATTCTGGAGATCGTCCACACAAGAGTTTACATTGTGGAAAGAGTTTCAAAACAGGATTCAACTTGAAGAGCATCTTCGTATCCTAGCAGGGAACGACCAATTCTTGCCGATCTTTGTATCAAGTCTTTCATAAAGCAATACAATCTAACTGTGCATAGAAGAATCCATTTGCTTCAAAAGCCATTCTTGTGCAAACACTGTGAAAAGTCATTTGTGTAGAAGGACGACTTAAATCGACATGAAAAGAAGCATTTTTAAACTTGTTATATTTATTACATTTAACTTTTTTTTAGTTTGCTGTTAAATTTTGTAATTTTTTTAAATTCTGAACATAGATTTATAAATACCCGATTCAGTTTATTAGTTTCCTTTATAATATGCGTTCCTTTTCGTTTTCAGATAAAAAGTTTAATGCAAAACTACGAAGTATCATCAGTATTGTTACTTTATTTGTGTATTTTTATACCTCTGTGTCTGAAATGGTTTTGTTTTTTGCGAAATATCAACTATGTGATTTGTATCACTGTAATTTGCATTTTAAGAGTTGGTTTTACTTAGTGAAATATTGAAAAAGAATTACAAAGTACAAATAAGAAACTATTTCGTTGAATTCTGACCCTTTGTGTATTTGTTATGGCTTTCACCAAGTGTTTTCTAATTTATGATGTATATATCACTTCAACATTACCTTCGTCATGATGCTATGCGTGAAGCAATTGAGTTTCTAACGAATAACTAGAAGGACACATATCGCATCTGGCGCATATGAGAATCTCGTTTTCAAAGAGAAAGAACCTTCTTTCTTTACCTGCTGCTTCATTCCTTAAAAATTTTAATATGAGCTAGCAGATGATAGGAAAAATGCATATTGTATTTTATTAGTAATTACATAACATGAAAACATTCATTTTTTAATTTTTAAATCTAAAAAGTTGCATTTCCCACACCTTTCTCTCAGAAAAATGGATAGATTATTGCTCTTAGTGGAATATCTCTTAAAAACTATGACTGATTTTTCAAATTTCTATTCTATACATATTTGTAAATATCATTAACTGCTCTGCCGTTTCTTATTTAGTGAACTGTTGGTTTGTTTTTACCTCTGAGCAGCAATTTTTTGCACACCATGAACTAAACGGCCAGGTCACAAAGACCCCGAAGGCTCAGAGAAGGTTGGGGGAGGGGACCCACCGGAACAGCTGTTGGGAGACAGATGGTAGCCTCCCTGAAGTCCATCCAGCGTGTTCAACGTGCACAGGGTATGGCTCTCCCGCACGCGGGGCCATGGCTTAACGTCCCATCCGACGGACGGCGGTCTTTCCAAACACATCGATATCCCCTACTGACCATGAGCAGGGAGGGGAATTTTGCGGAGATAAATCTCAACGCTGACCCAGCTGGGACTCGAATTTGGGAACTGGAGATTACGATCTTGGTGCGCTAGCGACTGAGCAACCCGACCCCCTAATGATCTGTAAAGATATGTGTATTAAAACTGTTAGGTATTTGGAAAATGCGAATTATGATATTTCATTATTGCCAATCAAACTATAAAAGAGTTTTCTAATTATCATTTCATTGTTTCCAATGGAAACGTCATGATCTGCACATTACACCACCAAAATTTCATATTTATATCATTAATACATCGTTGCAATATTCGTTTGGAATTTTCAGTCTTTTTCACCGTTAGAGGGCGCAATTATAGTGTTCGAATTCCAAAAGTGCGAATCATAATATTTTAACAATTCCTAACTAACCCTAAAAAAGATTTTCAATTTTCTATGAATACAAACAATTTTCTGCTAAAAGAAAAAAATTGTGTTTTCCCACTCTCTGTGGTTCTAAGAGGTCAATTCATTGTTGCCGATGGAAATATCATGGCGTTCAGATTACACCAGCAAAATTTAAAATTTCTAGCTTAAATGCGTCGTTGGCAATATTTGCTTGAAATTTTCGAATTTCCAAATTTTTCTATCGTTAGAGGACGCAATTATAGTTGTCGGAAGATTCAACAGGTGTGAATAATAATATTTTATGAATGCCTATCGAACCCAGAAATAATTGATATTTCATTTATCTCTATAACAAATAATTAACTGCTAAAACTAAAGAGGTGTGTTTTCCCACCCCCTCTGGGTCTAATTGGTCAACTCATTGTTGGCAATGGAAACTTCGTGACTTTCACATTCCACCATCAAAATTTCAAATTTCTAGCATAAATACGTCGTTTGCATATTCGGTTTAAAAATTTTAATTTTTTCACCGCTGGAGGGCGTAATTATAGCTTTAGAGAGATTCGGAAAAAGCATATCGTAATATTTTATCAATGCTTATCCAACACTAAAATAATTTTAGTTTTTACTCTGTAAACAAAAAAGTTCGATGTCTACAGACGGACAGACAGACGACAAACATTTATATTGTTTTTATTTCGTTTTCAAAGAAAAAGAGATAAAAACAATATAAATGTAATACTGACTATTAACAGAGACAAATCTGTGTGAGAAATAGAGGGAGCTTTTTCGTTTTTGAATATAAAGTTCAGGTTTACTTTAGCATTATACTGATTTTATATTTGATTTTAAACATAATAGGAAAAAAAAACAATATTTCCGTTTTGTATCGTTTGAAGAATAATAATTCGTGTCTTCAGTTCAGCGACGTGAAGTGATCTGTATCATGTGATTCCATGAACAAATTAAGTATCTCACTGTGCTCCTTTTCTAAACGAAATGATTACCGTGTGTCTAAAACATGCATCTTTATTATAGGCTAAGGTCAATTAATGCTCATTTTGGGCCTGGTTCATTTTACAATTAATCGACACACATCAACGTAACTGTCCCTAATGTTTAGCTAAGGATGGGAATAGCGCTCGGACGGGCTAATTCCTTCTGACATATACGGACTTAGATGAAGAAACAACTCGATGTCCCTCATCTTTTCAATTCTTCACATTTACTATTGGTAGCATAGTTCAACATAGACCAACGATCGATGGATAAATGTTTCACAATACAAATACTACTTTTTATTAATTAACAACGCGATTGTTATTAATGTTTATTGAGGACGGGGATTGGCTCACTTGATAGCGCACCAGGCTCGTAATCTACAATTCCTAGGTTCCAGTTCCAATTCTGTCGGCATTTAGATTTGTCACTACTAACTCCCACCATTGGTCAGGAAGGGGATCCGAATAGGCTTGGAAAGGAAGCCGTCCATCGGATGGAACGTTAAGCTATGAGCAGAAGTGATAAACGTTTTCACGGTATATCTGTCATAGCTATGACAGGAGACTTCCATCTGTCTGCTAATCGCTGTCCAGTGGGGTCCCTTTTGCCCAACCTTCTCTGAGTCATTGGGTCCATTTAGAACATTGTGCGCAAAAAAGTGACTCTCAGAAGTAAAACAACCCAAAATAAAATATCTCAAGTGCCCAATGGCTACATTTTTACTGAATAAAAAGCTACTTGTATTAATTAATATTCTTAAGAATATACGGTTTATCGAAATCTGTTTTTGTGTTTTCTCAAACAGGTGGACGTGTTTATTATGAGTGTGACATCTGCCATTACCGGTTTACATCATTACAATTCCTCACCAAACACAAGAAGACGCATCGAGGGGAGGGAGAAGGCCGGAGATTCCCTTGTTCATTCTGTCGTTACTCTACCGATATATCATCCAGCATCAAGAATCATATGCTCATTCACTCTGGAGATCGTCCTCACAAGTGTTGCCATTGTGGAAAGAGTTTTAAACGGAAGAATCATCTCCAAGAGCATCTTCGTATTCACACAGGAGAACGACCATTTCCTTGTGATCTTTGTAGCAAGTCTTTCACAACGCAAAACATTCTAACCGTTCATAGAAGACTACATTTGCTACAAAAGCCATTCTTGTGCAGATACTGTGAAATGTCATTTGTGAAGAAGACTGTCTTAAACCGACACGAAAAAAAGAAACATTTTTAAATCTGTTGTGCCAAATAAATCGCAAAGTCTGGTTAAACCTCCGTCGACCATGGATGGCTACGAGATAATTTTGTGTTTTCATTCATTTGTGTATTTTAATCCTTTATTGTATTTTTTACTCAGTCTTTAATATTAAGGTCGATTGAAAGTTATCAGTTTCACTTATCAATTTCTGTTATGAGATTTTTACTGCTTTCCGTTCATGTCAAGTTGACACAAAATTAAGATCACAATTTTTTGTTAAGAAATATATCTCCTTTATAATCATAAACGTTATGTTTGAGCAAATCCTTAAGTTTTTGAATCAATCAAAAGGATTAGATGATCTGAACCATAATAATTTGATCAGAAAAGTATGTTGTATTATGTTGAAATATTAAACAATGGAAATCAAACTAGTAGTGCCCAGTGCTGAGGGATATTTTCTTGAACCAAATTCTCCTTAGTGCATTTCTAACATATTTGTTTCTGTTAATTACACTTTGACCTAATAACAGTGGATGGTCATTATAACGAAATCGAGCGGGGTCACCCAAATACATTGGTTGCCATAAATTAAGGCGCAACCCTGTGTTGCTTTAAATGGGAAGCTAACGTCGAATTCTGTATAAAATATTTTTTGTTTTCAAGAATGAATCAAATATATCAATATCTCTATTATCAACAATATTCGTTCAGTATTTATGGAAGTTTCAATATTTAACAATAGTAAAGTCAGTCACAACTATTGACTTCCGAAGTTAACTAAAACTTAGTAATAATTATTATATCAAAGTACTTAATGAAATTAATTTGCATTTTAGAAGTTTATGTAAAGAATTCTTTCACTATTCATCAGGTTTTGCATATATTTCTTAAGACTGGCATTGCTATTTTTAAATATTCAAACTTCAATAACTTGTTATATATTGAACGAATGTTATTAAAAATCGAGATATTGATTTATTTGATTGAGATCTTATCTGCTATCACATTTTTTGAAATAAAAAAACTTGTTTCATAAGTTATAGAGCTTCGACTTTAACTTCCCATTGACATAACATAGGACTATTCTTTAACGGAAATCAGTTTATATTCGTTATACTGAACAGAAATGAAATAAAGATAGGTGTTGTCATAGTTACATACTACAAAATAATCATTATTGAATAATTTTGCTCTGTATTAGGGTTTACTTCTTAAAAGAGTCAATAATTCTTTTATCTGTCTTTTCCAACAATAAACTCTCCGTTAATTCTAAAATGATGGCGCAATTCTGCATCACATTGCCCGGAATATCTTTCCGTGTCATTTACGAAACAATGAAGACTTCGCGTCATGTTGGCTGATAATAACGAAACTAATTAACGAACTTAACTAAAACAACAATAATAATGTTAACGGAAAATTGTAGCAATGACTTAAATTTTACGAACGATAATATTAAACGCTTGGATTGGAACTGTTTTGAAATAACTTTTCATTGAAGCTACCGTTAACATGCAATGCAATCAGAATAGCATCAGTTTCGAAGTTTGAAACTATCTTTTAAGCTAATGTGGCAACGTCGTTTTAAGAGAGGGCAACCCCCTCTCCTCTCCCCGGTTAAAGGGGGGAGTAGGGAGGTTCCCTCTCTTGCCGTGGTCCTCGTGCCTGTAGAATAACGGAAACATTATTTTACATTACGTACGAATCCGTTGATTCCGTCACTAACCCTTTTCCCCCAATAAATGTTTCGAGATCTGCCAGTGATCAAGAGGATAAAAAAAGAAGTCCTTGTAAAATATAGTAGGGTATTGTGTTTTATCTCTGAGCAGCCCCCTCCCTGCCCCGGATGTAAAACTTTTGTTACTATAATTATACCTTTTCGAAATCGGTTTTTATCCAACTATAATCAAAGATATGACTCCAGAAATTATTTAGTTAAAATATTCAATTCTGAAACTTTATGTCAAGGCTTTTGCACTCTGTTACCCGAAAAGTTTTTTTTTTTCTCTAAAAAGAAAAATGTAGATTGGAAAAAAGTAAAAGACGCGACAATAACTATGTAAGAAATAAAAAAAAAAAGAAATAGAAATTTCAACGTAATCCCTTTTCATCAAAGTTTTGATTATAGATGATAAGATAATAAAAACTGAGAAATCCAAAGGTGCAAGTTTATATTGAAAATTAACAGTGATTGCATTTTATTCTACACACATCCAAGGCTCCATCACACCCACAGGAAAATGTTTCCGCTGAATGTATCCTACTCAGTCAAAAGTCAATTTTTAGCCCATTTTGTAAGAAATTTAATACAATTTTGTTCAGGCCTCTTTGAAGTGGCGTGGTTGGTCGAATCTGAAGCTCGCTAGGCACGTAATCTGCGGTTCACAGGTTCGAGTTTCGCCTACAGCAGCATTGAGATTTATCTCCTCGTAGTTGACTTCGCTGCACTCGGTCAGTAGGGGACGCCGATGGACTTGGAAAGGCAGCCGTCCGTCTTATGGGATGTTAAGCCGCGATCCCATGTGTAGGAGAGCCATATCCTGTGCCGTTAAAGAACATTCTCTATGGTCTTGACAGGAATTTCCATGCTCCTAAGAGTTCTGCAATGGGTTCACTTTCCCAACCATCTCTGATCCTTTGGAATTCTTGTGCCTGGCTGTTTAGAAGATTGTGTACAAAAGAAATGCCTTTCAGACGCAAAATAACAATACCATATTTTGGAATTACACTAATTTCTTTTTCTTTTATCCTAAGAACATTCATCTCTTACATTTGACTTTCATTCTCTTTATTTAAATAGGACAGTGAATACAGCGCCCATGCTATTATATAATATATTTCGCTGTTAAATGAATAATTTCAAGAATTGAATGTTACCAGTTACAGATGTATAACTAATCTCTTAAAAAAAGAAAGCCTAGAAGATCTCATGTCGCCTGTGGCTCATACGAGTATCTCGTTTTCAAAGACAATGAATTTTTTCCTTTACTCCTTAACAGGGAATGAAGTACTTCCATCGTTCACTCCTTAACCGTTTTAATTTGAGTCAGCGGATGATGAGATGAATAGTATATTATTGGTAATGATAATAATAATAAATAAATATATTCGTCTTTTAATTCTTAAATTTAAAAAGTTGCATTTTCCACACCGCTCTCAAAAAAGTGGGTACGTTATGACTGTCAGTATTCCCTCGAAAAGCTACCACTAAACTTTCAAATTTTTGTTACAATACATGTTATTTAAAAACACCTTTATCTTTTCTATATTTAATGATTCTATATACTAAAACTAGCTAAAGATTTGAAAAATGCCAATTATAATATTTGATTAATACCAATCCAACTAAAATAGACTGTCAATGGAAACTTCATGACGTTCACATTACACCACTATAATTCCAAATTTTCATCGTTAATGCATCTTTACCATATTCTTTTAAAATTTTGGAATTTCAAATCTTTTCACCAGTAGAGTGCGCAATTATAGTTTCGAAGCATTCCGAAAGTACAAATCATAATATTTTATGAAATTCTTATCTAATACTAAAGTATATTTTTCATTTTTCTGTAAATACAAACAGTTATCTGATAAAACAAAAAAAAAAGTGTTTTTTCACCAGACTTCTCCCTTGGGTCTAAGGCGTCAACTCATTGTTGGCAATGAAAATTCCGTTATCATCATATTCCACCACCAAAATCTCAAATTTCTAGCATAAATACATCGCTTTCAAAATTTGTTTGGAATTTTCAAATTTTCCACCGTTAGAGGGAGAAATTATGGTTTACGAAAGATTCGGGAAGAGCGATCCATAATATTTAATCAATTCCTACCTAACCTGAAAAAATATTTTTCATTTATATCTAAAAACAACCAATTTTCTGTTAAAACAAAGAAGTTGTGTTTTCTCACCCCCTGGGTCTAAACCGCCAACACATTGTTGTTAGTGGAAATTCCGTTATCTTCCCATTCCACCACCGTTGCAATATTCGTTTGAAATTTTTAAATTTGAAACTTTTCCACCGCTTGAAGGCGTAATTATCGCTCTAGAGAGTTTCGGAAGTGTATATGGTAATATTTCATCAATATCTATCCAACACAAACAGAATTTTTAATTTATCTCTGTAAACAAAAAAGTTAGTTGTCTACAGGCGGACAGACAGACGACAAAGCGGAAATATTATCTCGTTTCCTTTGAAAACGATATAGAAAATACAACAAAGGAAATTAGTAGAATGACATATCGACTTTCACGAACATTAAAAGCTAGTTTTCATAGAAAATAATTTTGTCGTTTCTCTGTATTATCTAACGGTGAAAATTCGAAGGAATGGATGATTTAGAATAAACTGTTATCCAAACCGGTTATTTCGTTCGTATTTATCTAATTAATTGTTTGTCCTCTGAACAGAAGCCTCCTTTATGATCGAATGAAAGGTGGGGGGTCAACAGAGATGAATTTCAACGCTCGCACAGTTGGGACTCGAACCTGGAAACTGCAGATTATGAGCGTAGCTCGCTACCGACTGAATGAACTTCTGCGTTAATTTGAAAGAAGGGGGGGGGGGGAAGAAAAAATATAACGCATGGTAAAGCATATAAAATACAGAAAGGTATTCCGCTAAACTCTGTTATATTTCGTCCTCTTATTGGCCACTGCATACTTAAAAAGTTGTAATTATTTTAAACTAATTTAAAATCTTAGTGTCAATTGAAACGAAAAGACTAGAAATAATTCTTAGAAACAAGAATTTTTTCTTTCAGTAACACCATAACAAGCGCCAAAAGGGATTAAAAAAAGGCCGAGGACACCGATTTTTAGATTCCGAAGATTAAAAAAAGGTAAGAACCTTTGAAGAAGGGCGATTGAGTTTAAAATTTTAACCGTAGAGTTTTTCAACTTCAAAAAAGATTTTTTCCCGTTTCTAGAGTAGGCAAACATTTGTCCAGATTAAGTCGGTGCTTAAGACCATTTTTTTTTCGTTATTACTAAGCTCGAATAAATCAGTGTGCAACTATATAACAGGTGATAAAAAATATTTAAAATATGATCATAAAATTATCATTAATTCAATAATTAGGACTAACTGGAATGCTGAACAAGTCAACATGTCTGCTGATGAAATGTACAATAGTTTTAAAAATAAATTCAACATGATTCTGGACAAAAAATCTAAACAGACCAACACAATATCAAATTTCGGAAAAACAGCAAAGAATGGATCACTCCCGAAATTATTAATACGATTGAACAAAGAGATGCAGCATGAATTACAGAAACGAAAATGCTAACAAAATACTTTATCAACAAATACGAAATTAAATTAACCGATTTTATAAGAAAAGAAAAATCTCAATTTTCACAAAAAAAACGCTTCAAATCTATTACTGGCAATACAAAATATTCCTGGGATATGATTAATACCATATTAGATGGAAAGAAGAAAAAGCCACCACATAATATAATGATTAATCATATGCACAAAAATCTGCCAAATTCTCAAATTGCTGCGAATTTCAATAATTATTTTCTAGATATGGTTGATAAATTACGGGAGAACAATCCAACCCAAAAAGACAATTATATGCCGGCGCTTAATATCCCATTGAACTCATCCATTTACATACCACCTATTTCGGACATTCAGTTTAAAAAATAATTACCTCGTTGATAACATACACGCCAAACATGTAAAGGCATGCATGAATCAATTAACAGATTATCTTGCTAAACTAATTAACAAGTATTACTTTTGGAAATATACCCTTCACTTTAAAAACTGCTATACTGAGATATATATAAAAGTGGTGTTAAAAGTAATTATACGAATTATAGGCCCTATTGCTGAATTGTCCACCGCAAACAAAATTTTAGACAGGTACATCGATGACACTCTCCGTAGCTTTCTCTTAAAACACATTATCTCTAATAGGCAATATAGCTTCCAGAAGGGAAAAAATACTACAACTCTACTGTCTGATGTTTGCAGAATGTGTTAATAAAGCCTTGAACTATGGAGAAAAGGTTGCTGCTCTCTTTCTCGACTTTAGTAAAGCATTCGACACATTGGATCACAATATGCTTCTTTCAAAACTTGAAAACTAGGGAATTAGAGGGACAGCTCTTATGTGGTTCAAAAATTACCTAAGTAATAGGACTATTGTAACCAAATTGGAAATGCATTAAGTAGCGAAAGAAAATTAAATGTTGAAGTTCCACAAGGATCTGTACTTGGACTATTGTTGTTCCTCATGTATATTAATGATATGTCTAATTTAAATTTAAAAAGTAAATTAAGCTTTTTGCTGATTCTTTCAAATATCATCGCGATTGCTCTTATTTTAAACAGCAATCGCGACGTGGACGCGGCTCTAAGAGTATTACAGGATGATTATAAAATGCTTGGTGAGATGGCTGAATATTAATTTAATATATATAAATAACGATAAAACTAAATGGATGATCTCCACTCAGCAGGTACTTTGAAAATATCAAACCATGTAATTAAGACGCGCAATATAAATTATATATATCAATCCGAAATATAAAAATATTTGTGATTGTCATAGCATTGAATTGGTGGATAATGTTAAGTACCTGGGTTTATATTTGGATTCAACCTTTCGATGGAACACTCACGTTTGGAAGCTACGTGAAAGTCTCAGATATCGTGCCGCTGAAATTTACAAATTGCAATTCATAACCGATACCGACGTTTGTCTTATGGTCTACAAGGCAATTTGTGAATCTTTAATTAGGTATGGAATTACAATATGTGGAACAAATGGCATCACTAACCTAAAAAAATTAAAAATTGCAATCATCTATAGCAAAAAATATAACTCCATAAAAGCTTAGAGATAATTTTTCAAACGCAAGTGAAAGATTTTCATTCCTAAATATTCTATCAGTCCAAAATCTCTTTAGATATGGCATTATTCTGGACAACTTTTTGAATGACACATTTAAAGTACAAATTACACATGATAAGAATACCAGACTTCAGACCAATAAGTATTTTCAAATCCCGAATTTATTAAATAATTACGATAAAAATCAAAGAGTATAAAGCGCCAGAGATCTTTAACCAGTTACCAAGAGATATCATATATCTAACTAATTTTAGTCAGATTAAGTTAAAGCTTAAAACCTATTTAAAGAATGTCTGTTAATCTGTAGTCCTGAGAAAGCCTGTATCTATACGACTTTTGTGTTCTTTTTTATTATGTTCACTTATGTATGGAAACTAATGCTCACCAATATTTCCTGCAAATAAGCTATTAGCTTTGCGGGTTAAATGTAAATAATCTCTTTGAATCTATGTTTTGTGAGATGACTATGATGATGAATAAATATTTTTGCTATATATAACTTTCAACGCAATCTCTTTTCATCAAGGTTTTGATTATAGCTGATTAGAATATTAAAAACTGAAAGAAATTGAAAGATGCAAGTTTATATTTAAAACAAAGAGTGATTGTAATTTATTCTGCAAGCACTATACTTTGCCTTTCTTCGTTCCCCACACCCACAAGAAAATGAACCGTTATTTAAATAAAATTTCGGTACCCAAAACATAAAAAAATTGTTATAATCGAGAACATTATTAAGACTTGATCATGGGGATGAAAGGTAAAAATGATTTTCTAATAGTCGCTTAGCAGAACGTGTTAGGCAATTTCTGAAAGCAACATTCAAAATGGAGGCACCGGAGCGCGATTCCAATAGCCTTGTTATCATAATGCGATAACCTTTATGTCAATGAGTTCACATTGTCAATGAGTCTAGCAGATATATTTCAAATTTCTGCTTAATTGTTAGAATAATGATGGAAGGTTTGCTTCTCTTGCTCCCATGAATACTTCGCCACCGTATGATGATAAACTCTGCATCAACCAATCAGGCCCGGATCTAGAAAATTTAGGCGGAAAGGAGGAGAGGAAAAACATTAGATTATCACTGAGGTACAACATTTTCCCCTTTGGTTTACAAGTATTTTAAAATATGTTTGATAAAAGTGTGAATATGCACAAGTTTAACAATTTTTTTGCCTTCATTACTCATACTAACATTTTCGTGGGAGGGGGGGGGACGTCCCCTTGTCCCCTCTTAGATCAGCACACATGTCAAATTAAAAATTTTTAATGCCGATATGAATTTCCAAAGGGGACAAATCCCTACTTGCAACCCTTGTCCGCTTCGCATGTTTATTCGATCTAACTCTTCATCATTACTCTATAAGAATACTTTTTAAACTTTTTTTTTAGTAGCGGAGCTCGATTTCTGACTCAGATCTTTCGCGGAACCCAAATTCTTTCGTAATTTTGGTAACTGAATCAAACATAAGTATGCCCGTGCACAGATTAAATAAAACAGTTAAAAAAAAGCATCTCTTTATTGAACAAAGGCTATTGTATTTTAATTTCTCATTGCGAAGAATGCGGTTGGTTTGATCAGCATAAAAACTTTCAATTTGGTGTAATAAGGAACAGTCGCAATATGATATTTGTCTCAGTATCCAGTTTACTTCACCAACAGTTTACGTAACCAGTGTGAAAATCACTGCCCTGTAGAAGCCAACTAATAGTCTTGCTTTGGGTTCGTAAAGTAAATTGGATTGTTTTACCTTTGATCAGCAATTATTTAACACAATGGGCTAAATGGCCATGTCACAAGGACGCCAAGGGCTCAGAGAAGATTGGAGGAAGAGTATACACTGCAGAGCTGTTGGGAGACCGATGAAATCTTCCGTCAAGGCCATCCAGCGTGTTCTTTAATATTCACAGATCACCCGCATACGGAACCACGGCCTAATGTCCCATCCGACGGGCAGTGGCTTTTCCAAACCCATCAATTACCGCTTTTTCAGAGCGGAAATTTTCCGGAAATAAATCTCAACGCTGACCCAGGTATGATTCGAACCTGAGAACTGCATATTACGAACTTTGCCGTGCAACCGGCTAAGCCAACACTCGCTCGTTTTAGGAAAGGAACAAAATGTTGTGATCTCTATAATATTGATATCTATCAAATCTGTGAATGAAATTCTACATAAATTTATATTACACGTTTACTTCCGATATTCTTTTAAGCTGTGAAAACCAGCTGGTGCTCTGTGGAAGAAATTAAGACATTTCAGCTTACTGAAGGAACGTTGTGGTAACAGAGATAAACATAATTAACACATGTCGATCATCCCAGAAATAGCTGCAGTTCCTTAACTGTAATAAGAAAAATAACACAATTGATATTTTATCGACGAAGAAGCTGTCGAATGCAAAAATGAAAAGCTATACTTTTCAGAAAAATCAATGAAGCTTTCCTTGAGGAACGTGCGCTGGCTAAGTCGGCATTGCTCCAAACTCGCATTCTGTATTAGGAGCTTATCTCGTTATTCTGTATTAGGCTTGGAATGGACGCACCTATAGGATGGGGAATTCCGAACGAACCGGCGAATACGTATGACGCCATCGGTGGCAGATATTAGCAGTTTTCCCATGGTTCAGCGTTTACTTGAGCCAAAGAACGTATAGGTCAACAAGAGGAGCAGCTCTATAGAACTAATGTAAGATCTGACCTCTGGGCTTTCGTTTCTTTGCACGACTGTTTGAAACTTCAAGTGAAAATGGCCGACAGACGACGTTTTCCCACTTCTGACAGTTTCCTATCCTTTAGCTGGAATTGAACAGTGAACAATAAAACTATAACGAGAAAGTATTGCTATTGATTATATGCGTAAAGCTGTACATTTCAATTTTTAAGATAATGCCTACATTACATTTGTAAAGCGAATTGTGTTTTTTGCTTATTATTTCATAATAATATTTTCATATTTGATATCCACTAGCACAAAATTGAAAAATCAAAATTTAATTTAATGTTTGATGATTTATTTTAAACTTTAAATGCGAACCCTGGAAGTCAGTGTTTCTGTATTACTGTTTGAACCCTAAAGTGAAATTTGTCGCAAGGGGACGCCCTTTACGCTTTTGCGTTCTCTCCCTTCTTGAACTTTATACGTTCTTTGCTTTAAGCGGTTACTTAGGCTCAATTTGGACAGAGTTACTCTGTTCCAAATTGAGTGGTTGGTCCCATTTAGTTTTAATCCTGTTGGGATAACAGATTGGGTTCCTAACTGCCGCGGATCGAGAGTGATCCTCGAGAAGTGTCCGAGATTTCTGGAGGCGCTGACGTCGCCTACCATGAGAATGAAATGGTAAGCTGGGAGTAGTAAGTAACAGATACAGCTTTGTAACAGTTATATAGGTATTGAATTAACAGACGAATAGGGATTGCTGCCGGAACTTTCAAGAATCATCATCATCAGTTTATTATAACAATAATAAGATTACAAACAGCATATATTTGTAATACTCTTATTAATCCAAGAGCAACTAAGCTCCTGTAGGTTAATATACAAATTAAAATATATGATTTTGTCAACATTGACACTCAACTTTACATAAGGAAGTAAAAGATATACAAAAACAATAAAGAATTTATAAAAACGAAGGAATTTTTTTTTACTAATGCTGACAGCCTGTTTTCAGGGTTAAAAACAGACTGTCAGCATTAGTAACGTTCATCAGATATTTAGCAGTGATAAATATGAAACGCATAAAGTTTGCTTCATTTCGAATTATAACCGGTATAGAGTTGAAAATTTTAGTGGCCATATAATCAAAATGTTTGTGCATATTTCTTTTTTTGAAAGTGGCAAAAGAAACCTTTTCCCATCACCTCGCATGGAATAATTTGTAATAATGCACACTGCATGGTTGTTTTTAAAGAAGTAATTCAATGTTTTATAAACAAATAAGTGTCTTAGTGAAAATAAACCTAAAATGGTATACTTACAAAAAATGATAACAGTTTTATATTTATTTGGAAATATTTGAAATACAAATTTATTTTGCATTGAAAAATAATGAATCCTTAATGATGCAACGTATGTTCTTCCCCAACTTGTAGTATCATACCTATAGAAAGTGTGGAGAAATATGCGTATACACCTAAAGACTAGAATTAGACTGTATAATAGTTTGGTTCTGTCTAGAGTTATTTATGGTAAACTTAGACCCTTTGTAAACAAGATAACAGGAAACTAGATGATTTTGATTCTAGATGCTTACGCAGTATCTTGGGCATTAGGTGGGTCATATTTGTAAATAATGATGAGGTTAGGCAAAGGAATCGGCAACCTCCTTTAAGCAGCATATTGTACATAGAGAGACTCGGTTGGTTTGCCCATGTTGCCCGTCGGAATAATTATAGATTATCTAATAGGATTATGAACAATGTGGGTAAAGGCCTCAGAAAGAGGGTGAGACATAGGATGTGGTGGGCAGACAATGTCAAACAGGACCTTGTTGGAATTGGTGTACAGTGGCCAGATGCAGCAGATGTAGCTCAGGACAGATATGTTGGAGAACTAAATTGCACAATCTGGTTGCACCTCCGTAGCCCATGGCTGCTTGAGGCTGATAATGATGATGAGTGGGAAAAAATGGTGATGGAAAGCTGGGAATGAAATTATCAATAGAAATACTTTTGGCGCGATTTATTTGTTACTTAGTAGGTTGGAAGACTATGAAAGAACTTATCAATGAAAAGTATTATGAATACGTTTCTCGCAAAACTTTTAGCGTAGGTTTAACTAGTACGACATATTTTGCTAAGCAACTGTCTCGTATTCCTACCAATACTCTGAAACGGAAGTTGAGTATCTCAGAAAAGATGGATGAACATGTCACGTATTCTACTTGACTGTAACAATAAAAGAATCAACAAAGGATCTGATTTAGGAAAAGTGTGATAGCGCTTTCATTGTCGCGTGTTTTCATTGTCGCGTGATTTCATTTTGAAATTATTATAATTAAATGAAACTTTCTCTACCTTTCGAAAGAGCTTATGGTAATTCATCAATCTCTTAAATTTTTTCGGAATTCTCTACTAGTGTCTTGACAGTAAAGGAATCACAATTTTACCATGCAGTGCTCCTTCGGCCTTGTATTAAAATACTTAGCACAATAATCAACCATAAAAATGAGTTTTTTTTATGTTGGATACCTGACATTTTTTATGCTCTATAATGATTGATAGAATAAGAAAACTACTCTTAGAAAACACCGGAACAATAGTAAATACGTAACGCAATAAATGGATTGCGAACAGTATTAACCATAGTAAAAAAAGAACTATTCGAGAAAGAACATCTGTTTTCTCTTAAAGTATTAATAATCTCAAAAATTGCACCAGAAGTAAAACACAGAGCTGTGTAGTAAATATTTCTCTCCAGAGAGAGAAAGTCTTTTTCTTTTTCAGAGAGTAAGGTAATAATATATAGCTGAGGAAAATCTCGGCTCAAGAAAGGCGTCATTTGTGATGTTTACGGATGAAGTTGAATTTTACTGCTTTCCAAACTTGACTAAATTATTGTTTTTAACGCTTAAGGATTCCACGAAAAATAGATTTCCGAAAGCCTTTCCTATCAGATAAAGCAACTTCTATTACTATGTATCTGTATTCCAACATTATTTTTTTTTTATTTTTGTTGGGTTCTTGAACGTCTGACCATACAACGGGTTAAATCGCCCGGTCACAAGGACCCCGATGTGAGAAAAGTTTGAAGGATATGGATAATTAAATGATATTTCCAAAAAATATTTTTTTTTCCATACAAAATATCGATATATTTTTCACTTGTTTCACTTCTTTGAAAACTCATCTTGTTGAAAAATAAGGTTGTATATACCGCGTTAACCTTACCGCAGTTATGATCGTTAGCTTATTGGCAAATTTGCCAACCCTAAAAGAATGCTGGTCGGCGCAGCCGTATCTGTTGCACGTGTTTTTTCACTTCTTCTGGTCGGCGCATCCCTATCAGTTGCACGTGTGGTAGCACCGCCCCTGGATTCGATACACTCTGATGCGAAGGCAATGGATGTGCGGATAAGCTTTGAAAGGTTATGGAACCAGAGGACAGCGGATAGAATTTACAAGTATGGTATGTTGGCTCTGTGTGTTTAGAAGCTCGTTAGGAGCCATTGGGGAATGCTTAAAGAAGAGTATTTCTTTGATTGATTCGATGGAATGTTAAAAATTTTATGTAACTGAAACATTCATTCGAAAGTTTAGTTTATAGTTATAATTGTTATTCATAGGAACCTTTATTTCGAAATATTTCTTCAACATCGATTAAATACGTAGAAGTAGTTTACAAGAGGACAGAAATTCATGTATTCCGTTTCCAAAAAATGGGAAATTATTCAAAAGGAATCATTCTAGGTTTTGAGACTAATCAATGCCAAAGTAGGATTTGTGACCAAAGACGTAAAATCACACATGCGTCAAATGATACATGACTTACCAGGGCACATACCTTTTTTTTTAATAATTAGATCAATGTAACATATATGCTGGATTCGGTTGCTTTGCGTCTGAGTGGTGCTTTAGTTCAAATAATCTGCTAAATGGCCAGGTCACAAGGAACACAAAGGCTCAGAGTTGTCTGTTAGGATACAGGTGGAAGCCTCCCCTCAAGGCTGTCCAGTGTGTCCTTTGAAATACACAGAGTGAGTTCTTTTCTAAATGGAACAATGAAAATTTCAAAGCTGGCACAGTTTGGACTCGAACCTGTGAAAAGCAAAATACGAGGTTGGAGCAATACCGAACGCTCATTGCAATTCCTGAAATGATATAATAAGAGGAAATATATTATATAATCCCAAATATATAAGAAAAAACGAATTTAAACATGCTTCTTCTCATGTCGGTTTAAGATACTTTTCTGAACAAATGATTTTTACAGTGTCTGCACAAGAATGGCTTTGGTAACAAATGGAATCTTCTATGCACAGTTAGATTGTATTGCGTTGTGAAAGACTTGCTACAAAGATCGCAAGGAAATGGTCGTTCTCCTGTGTGGATACGAAGATACTTTTCGAGATTATTCTTCTGTTTAAAACTCTTTTCACAATGGGAACACTTGTGAGGACGATATCCACAGTGGGTGAGCATATGATCTCTCAGGTGGGTTGATATATCGGTAGAGTAAGGACATAATGAACAGGGAAAATCTCCGGCCTTTTCCTTCCCCTCGATGTCTCTTCTTGCGTTTGGTGAGGAATTGCAATGATGTAAACTTGCACTGGCATATGTCACACACATAAACACTTCCACCTGTTTTAGGAAATAAATAAATAATACATTATTCTTTGAAATGAATAACTAAAGTATGGAATTCAATTCAACAGCGTTTGCGGATTTATTTGATATTAAACCATGGAATGAGACAGAACTTAATGTAAAATTTGACGAATGAAAACATACATAATATATATATTAAATTAGACTTACAATGGTATTTATACCATACGAATACGAATCATTCTTTTGGGAAAATCCAAATCCTTTAAAGGAAATAGTAGCATAAAACTAGACACATTTTTAAGACAAAGTCGTTAAAACTAAGAAAACTTTTGCACACTCAATAAAATATATTTTCTACTTATATATTTCAAATAAGATTTGCTTGTTTTAGAGATATTATTTGCAATTTAGTTAACATATCCACATACAGTTTTAACCAATTTATCATCTATCTTATGTACATCTATTATTTAATAAAGACTCATTTAAAATGTCACTTATAGACATCGATAAATGCCGGCTTAAATAATTATAATGAAATCATAATGTACAGATACTGAATGGAAAAATGGAAACAGTTTCATGTTATCTCAATAGAAAAAATCACATTCTGAGCTTAATAACCTCTTCAATACGTTTTTTTAATGAAAATATGTCTAAAGATCTCAAAATAATCTATCTAAATCTCGATTAAAAAAAATACTTGTTCAGTATTCAAAGAGTTATGAATGTTGGAGCATACTAAACGGCTACAAAAATTAACCCCAAAATTTAATTAAAGTATTAAAATAGGTTAAGAGATCATTTTGACTCTAGAGTCTACTATAACTTCTAAACTCTTATTTAATTTATTAAATAAGAATTACACTTAGATTCTGAAAACGAAGTATGATACATATTCGATATTTAACAACTATTAATTTTATCAACTATGATCTCAAAACTCTCTCCTAATTTATCTTTAGATATAGTTTTAATTAAAAATCATATCAAAGAAGTTATTGAGCTCTGAATGGGACTTTCTATTGAAATAACATGGAACGTTTCCACTTTTCTGTCCAGCATCTGTATATATATATATATGCAGATATATATATATATATACAGGGTGATTCAAAACTTATCGTTCAAATTTCGTGGGGAGGTACGGAATACGTCAGGAAACCGATTTCACATAGGAAAGTATGTCCGCAAACGTCATCTACATGAACAAAATGGACAAGTAAAGTGAACACAAGGAAACAGTACAGTTAAGTGGTAACGAATGTGACTTTTATTCCAACAAGGTAAAGTACAGGTTCACAGTAGGTGCTCAAAATTGCGACCATTTACACGGACACACAGGATTCACAGCGCCATTGCATTGACCGCCGAACATTTTCAAAAACGCCTGGCATATCACGGACAATGCCTGCGGCGGCCACTATTCGTGCAACAAGGTCCATTTCACTGTCGACGGGGGTCTCGTACACATGGTCTTTCATGGTCTCCCACAAAAAGAAATCCATGGGCGATAAATCAGGTGACCTGGGTGGCCAAGCGATCGGTCCACCTCTACCGATCCATCGAGCTCCGAATGTTCGGTTCAGGAATCACGCGCAACAATTGTGCTATGGGCTGGAGCCCTGTCATGTTGATACCACATATCTCGGCGGATATGCGCAGGAACAGCGCCCAGAAAAGTCGGTAACACTGTCTCGAGAAATATTAAGTATTTCCGGCCGTCCAATCGGGGCTGTAGCAAGTAAGGTCCCAACAAACAGTCACCAATGATTCCAGCCCACACATTTACGGCAAAACAATGTTGCCCAGCGTGACTTCTCGTACCATGCGGGTTGTCGTAAGCCCACACATGTGAATTGTGTGTATTGAACACACCTTCACGAGTGAATGAAGCTTCATCTGTAAAAAGGACAGAAGCTGGAAAACTGGGGTCCACGGCACCTTTCTGCATGAACCATTGTGCAAATTCCACACGCTTCGGATAATCGTCAGGATGCAGTAACTGCACCCTTTGCAGATGGTAAGGATGCACACGTTCCTCGTGCAGTATCTGCCACACTGCTGACTGAGAGACCCCAAGCTGCTGAGCAATAGCTCGTGTGCTGGTATTCGGATTATCTTCGATGGACTGTAGGACTTGTTCTGCGACGTTGACAGTCCGCGTCAGTGGTCTTCTCCCCGTATCCTGCATGTTACTGCGCAGTGAACCACGTTCGCGCAGATTGCGATGCACACGTGCAAACATTTGATGCTGCGGTATTCTTCTGTTGGGGTATCAGTCTTCGTAAACTTGCCTAGCTCGGCGGCCGCTTTCGCCAGCTGCCCCATATGCGAGATGCATATCCGCTAGCTCTTGATGCGTAAAACGATTCATCTTATCACTAGTAAGTCAGCTCGTACACTGATGACAGCGGGAGTGGTCGGGCGAGCTGTACACTGGTTGGGTACACACAGCGCCCTCTACATACGCATGCGTACATTTGCGGACATACTTTCCTATGTGAAATCGGTTTCCTACGTATTCCCTACCTCCCCACGAAATTTGCACGATAAGTTTTGAATCACCCTGTATATTTTACACTTGTCTCCTTGGAAGGAATCCTGATACATTGAATTTGTACATCTAATGTACAACGTATCCTAAAAATAAATAACTAGCAAGGTTCGTACGCTTAGTTATTGATCAAAGGGACTTGGGTACGAACCCTGGACAAAATGTGAATTTCTTTTTTGTCTGTGTTATCATTCTGCTGAGGTCTCGGGTTAAATGGATCCTATGTGAAATCGGTTTCCCTACCTCCCCACGAAATTTGAACGATAAGTTTTGAATCACCCTGTATACAAGGTGACCCTGAATTCATGGCCCAAACGTGAGGGGATGGTAGTACACACCGCCGAACCCACCAATATTGCTCATAGAATATGCGGTCGCAAACGCAGCCAGGCGCCGGTAGGGGGCGCTATTCAGCACGGACGTCCGTCAGCATCTTCACACCACATTTGGGAACCGATGGATTGAGCGCGGTGGTCCCATCCCATGGCCCACCAGATCGTCCGATCTTTCTTGTATCGATTTCTTTGGGGACATTTGAAGAGTGTTGTGTACGAGACGCCCATGCAGTTCGCGGAGGATCTGGTAGCCCAAATGACCGTCGCAGCAGCCGATATTGAAGCCTGGTATTTACGAACAGGTACGCCGATCACTACTTCGCCGTTGTGCCACCTGTATGAACGTTGGTGGGTGGATATTTGAGCATTTGTTGTAATGATCGCCAATAAATGTCACTCTGGAAACCTCTGTGGCTGTCCTTCATTTCCGACTCCTCACTGCGTTTGCGGCCGCATATTCAAAGACGAATATTGGTGGGTTCGGTGTGTACTACCAACCCCTCACGTTTGAGCCATGAATTCAGGGACACCCTGTATATAAGATGTTATATTACGTCATCTTCAACATACGCATTGATTACTTATAATTTGCATAAATAAAGAAAGAATAAGCAATAAAATTTATTAGTAAACGCGAACACAGTTTGCCAATTTTCTACATTCATTACGCTTAAGTTTTACAATATTTGTTTTTATAAATATCTAAATTCCAGTTCAAAGAAATGTCCTGCTATAAAATCTGCTTATATGTATATATATATACAACTGCTTCGAGTTTTAGCTTCTTCTGAGTTTTGAAAAATGGTTTCTTTGGACAAGCTAAAACTGCCAATGCTTCGAATAAGCGTTTGACTTCCTTCGATGAGCTAATCTCTTCATAGGATCACTTGTAAGGCCTTTTTCCACTGAGGAATCTGTAGTTTTAGCTTAGATTAGACTGTCAGTTAACACAGTAAGAAAGTATGGCATCAACTGTAACTTTTCCATGATGACACACTTCTGTCTCGTCGGCATAATTCATGCAGGTATACTTCTGTAGTTTTCAGTCGCAGACAAACACTTTCATTCTAAAAAAAGAACAGAAAAGTTTTACTACTCAGTGGTGAAATAGGATGCTTTAAATAGAGACATTTATATCATTCCATTGTGAGACCCGAAAACAAAATAATGATGCAAAAATTTAAGTTAAATGCTACTTTATAGTTATGTATTATAATAAGCACACTATAAATTATGACTGAGTACAGGCAATGCAGATAAGAAGTTAGATCCAGGACTCAATAATTTTTATTAAACATTTTAAGAAAATAATACAATTGAGCATAAATTAAAATCTAAATCTCTATTTTGATTAAGGTAATCAGAATTTAGCAGAGTGTACAGACGCCGCCATTTTCTAACGTACTCCGTGAAAATAGCCCCTGTTCCTCCATTATATTCTCAAAACCAAAGTACATAACTTCGTCACCACCATTTGGCCAAAATTGATTTTCAAAAAGTATTTAAAAAAAATCGAGAACAAGTTCTTTAAACGATGCGAGTTTTATTTCACTGGATTATTCAGATCATGGCACTTTTCTTAAGTACGTTTCGAAAGTATATTTTTAACAATTTGATATATGTTTACTTCTGTTTTATTATGTTAAGGGATGATTATCTTTGATTTATGAATGAAAGTAACTTTAAGGGGATATTTTACAATGCGAGAATATATTTGATAAATCTGATATGTAAAAATGCGATAAATTTGGAACAATTGATTAACTGTGTTTCTCAAAAACCATGGAAACGTTTTCAAACTGAATTCCTATAAAGCATTCCATCACAAAGTTAATAATTTTGACTTCATACGAAATTACTTCAAATAAATCAATTTCTTACTTTATATACCCATGAAACCGTCCCGGTGGCCGAGTGATTAACGCTCCAGACAAGACATGGATGTTTGTTTTGTCTTTCTGCTGCGGTCTTGTCTTCCTCACAGACAAGATTATTTGATATTTGAATGCCCGAGAGTTCTGACAAGAACTCTCGGGCAAGCAGATGCTTGAGGGAATATTTATTTATTATTTATCATATTTATCAAACATTTTTCCCGCGATAAAATAGTCCACTTGAAAAATTATTTTCTTTCCGTAACATCATTAAAGATAAACATATCATAAATATCATTAAAGTCATTGGTGAAAGTAGATTTTATTTCCTACCAGTACGCTTCGAAAAACAGCAATGTGTGGAAAACCACGCACAGGCGGTCACTCCATGAAGTGATCTACAGGGGTAATAAAATGAAGTTGTATCGTGACGAAAGTACAATGGCCCGGTATTTTCTGTATCTTCCTATGTTTTCCGCAAATAGCGAATTATTCAGGGGTCTTTAATATGAAATGAATATTAATATGCTTAAATACATGCTGATTCCGTTGTATTCGCAAATTTCGCCTATATTGAAGGAGAAAAAAAACTAATAATAAAATGTTGGGATCTAACACATATGCCCAATTAATTTATTTTTAGAATACGTTGTATCAGAGATTCAGAGTAACTTTTAAAATTCGTTAAGTGTAATCAATGATTACCAATGATTTGTGAGGGGAGGAGACCGGGACTCCCCCCTACGAAATATTTTCGCCTCATACGAAATATCAAATTTGACTACTGCTTCGAAATCCAAGACAGGTGTCTTTGTATTATTCTATTTTAGCCCCATATTATGCACTACGTTGAAAAAAGTGTCCGCACACTTCCATGCTATGTGAATGGAAAGCCACTTTGAAAGCTCCCTAATATTGAAAATAAACCTTTTACGCAAAAACTGTTATTGGCGATAAATTGTAGATGTCACTCAAATCTCTCTAAATATATTTCCCACAATATTCGTTTAATATTTGAAGAATGAATGGAAGTTGAAGCATTTATCTTCAACTTTTGGCACTTGTGAAAAAATACTTCAATAGATAAAACAACAAATATGTACAACAGTATGACGATTTTTTAAGATTTCATCAATTTGGAGGCAATGTCAATTTTCAACAATCTTCGATCAATATTTAAAGAGTCATTGAAGCGGGATCATTTAACAGGAGACGACACTTTCACATTGCCTCCAAATTGATGAAATCTTAAAAAAACGTCATACAAGCTTCAGATATTTAATTCATGTTAGTGAACAAATTGTTTCAAGAGTTGTGTTTTATCTATTGAAGTATTTTTTCAAAAGTGTCAAAAGTTGAAGATAAATGCTCCAGCTTCCATTTATAAAGAATAAATAAAATATTAAACGAATATTGCGGGAAAACATTTAGATAGATTTGAGTGAGATCTGCAATTTATTGCCAATAACAGTTTTTGCGTAAAAGGTTTATTTTCTATATTAGGGAGCTTTGAAAGTGGCTTTCCATTCACTTAACATGGAAGTGTCCGGACACTTTTTTCAACATAGTGTATGTCCGACACTAAAAATAGATTTTAAAAGGTAAACGAAAGCAACATTTTATTCCATATAGAATATCTTTCAACCTTTCCTGACCGGTGGAATATTTTAGAAACTGGAAAATCCCATTCGTCTTATTTTCGCTACCACCCCGAAACAAAGTCTTGGATAACCTACCAAACTAAATTGAAGCGTTTAAAATTTCTGTGGGACGATAAAATAAAAGGAACATCAATATATTCTGAATTATGCTACTCCAGTAGCATAAGGCAATTAAATGTGAATACTAATTTTAAAAAAATTCATGAATTTATATTAACAACAAAAAATTTCCCTCTCTCCCCTGCCTTAATATTCAAACGCATTACTTAAATTTGTGGAGTCCTTTGCCCAATGTCTCCATTAAATCGGTTTCCGTGATTTTCAGAAATATTACAATTTTCAATTCAGCAGAATATTAAGTTATTTACAATAACATATTTAGAAGTCGAAAGCAGAAAACATGATAGCTATACATATATAACAGATGGATATATACGCATTCAACAGATCGAGTGAGAGTTAAAATAAGAATTTGAAAAGCTCATTCCGTATTCCCACTTCTGCCTCTGGTGGTAATTAAGAACCGAACCCAGACAGCTATGGAGGATGTGAAAGTTCACTGTCTTTGATCACTTAACGACTACCCGAGAGACGGTTTCGGTTGAAGTTGCATTCGTCTCTCTCTTGTTCTACTCTCTTTAACCAGTCTCGTTGCTAATCGTTCAAAGAGAGAAAGCACTACTTACCTCCGCTTGGCACTCCTGTCGGCAGAAATGGAACCTCAATATGCGGTTTTCAAACAGTTTTATATCTAAAGGTTTAAAAACTGTAGTAATGTAATTCAAAATCGGGGAATTTGATGAATTGATTGAAATGATCTGACTTTTTTTTAATAAACTGCTCAATTGAAAGATCATTTAAAGTGTAAAAGATATCGTTAACTGCACCACTAATAAAAAATATCTTACCGGTACGCCGTACCGGTAAAATAATTAAAATTAATTAAACCATTAATTAAATTATTTAACCACCTTAATTTCTCCATTGTTAAAAGTAAACAAATCATAACACAAATCAACAAAAACAATGCAATATCTTTAATAGACTGCGAAATGAATAAAAAAAGCACGGACTAAATAATCAAATCATATAAAAGTCACTTCCTGCTAACATCTAATTATTTCCATACATGAACATAATATATCCGTGCCAATCACACTCCATACACTAAACATTGAAGGAACAATAGTATACTGCGATAAACAGTACCTTACAAAAAAATTTTCAATTGCATTATCATTCATAATTCAGAAAATTGTTTTTCATTTCTAGTTTTACTTATCAGAAGGTTGGTGGCAGGCCAGTTTGTTCAGGACTTGAAGTGCGCAATGATAGCAAGAGGGAGGGATATTATGGTTGCCATGCCTAATAGTGGCCCACCTGTGGAAAAGGGAATCCTGGCGACTGAGGATGAGAAAGCTGGAAAGCCCAATACTCCGTTTCGGTCCCTGCTTCAATAAAACGGGAGGTGTGAGCTGGCTTACTCAGATCAATCGGTTCGTGAAGCATCCCCTGTCCTATCTCCCACATCATGGGGTGGGCCAAGGGTAGTTGCGGGAGTCAACAGGGTGGTGGTAATCCTTGACGACTGGAGTTGTGTCCAGGCCAGGAACCGGATCAGTCCGGGCCTTCGCCCGGATCATGCTCTGGTCTAATGGGTGATCCTAAGTCTGGGTATAGCTTGGGCCTAGCTCTGAGGTACGAAGAGCCCCTAATTAAACTCTGAGGTCTCCCCTTGTTGGGCTCCATAGTGGGTGGAGAACGCCTGGGTGGAAAACCAGAATTACTCTGGACGCCAGAACTGCGTCACATACGGCAGGACCCTTTATTAAGAAAAGGAGAGGCAAGAAGGACGGTAGGCCCAATGAGGATGACGATCCTGCCGTGGCAGTGGGGGAAGTCCCAGAGACTCCCCCTCCCACCACAAATATCATTCAGAAGGGAGAAGGTCCTCCAAATAGAGCAGAGGACCCTAAGGAAGGAAATGATAAGGGGAACCACAAAAAGGTAACTGAGGAGACCCCCAAGAATGAAGAACCCAATCAAGGGAAGGGAAAAAGGGTTCAGAGGGGCTGTCTGGGGCAATAAACCTCGTGGAGGAACTTGTGGTGGTGCTATTGCACCACAACGTGGACAATGAAGCCAGAATGAAAGTCATGGGTGTAGCGAAGAGGCCAAGAAGAGTCATGGAAGGTGTAGCCAAGAGGAGTCATGGAAGGTGTAGCCAAGAGGAGTCATGGGTGTAGCCTGTGGTGATGACAAAAGTGATGGGTGTAGAGGCTACACCCATCGCTTTTGTCATCACCACAGGTACTTGGTCGATCGGTTCCGAATTTGGTGTGGTGGTCCCGCTTGGACCTTGCTGAGTTGGGTTTGCAAAAAAGATTCATAGCTGCATCGGGTCGATATGTAAACATTGATTAAACCCCTCGCAAGTATCGGAAACCTCTGAGGGCGGAATTAAAGAGTGTCAGACGAATAGATTAATAAGTTATCGATGAGAAAAAGAATCAATGGAGAGAGATTTCGTGGCCATCTTTTGGTGGAGGGGCCTAATTTTCCGGTGTCAAAAACCTAGCAGTGAATTGTGGTGAGATGAAACTGTAGAAGAAATTTGGTGGTCCTAGCTCTGGTCATCAAGAGTTGCCGAGTAAACAGATAGACAGATAAATTTTATAAATGTGTCATTGATTACATTTTTGAGTACTATTTTTATGCCAAATGAAAGCTTTCGATGTGGCGAGTGACATTTACTATAATTTTAAAGAGTGTCGGACCCGAGCAAAATGTAGATATACGGAACATAAATATACATAACTATGATATTGGTAAATCTACCAATGCTACAGATCTGTATATTTAAGTTTGAAAAATTCAAGATTTCTGATATAACATTTCCTGTAGCGCTTCCTAAAAGATTAGTAAGCACTGAAATCTACATTAAGAACAAAAGTATTTTTATTTATTCAGCAATTTTAAGCTGAATTCATAAATTTTCAGAACATTTTTACTAAACTAAAATAGTTCTATGACTCCTTTCATTTTGAAGAGTATTTCTACGTTTAACACGAAACTACAATTCATGAAATGTGTGAAACCAAAAATTGCTCAATAGAAAATAATTTTTTTCCACTTCGCCACCGTGAAAAAACGGATATTCACATTTGCTCATATTTGATTGGTTGCTCCTCTTCTTAAAGTCACCAGCTCCTCTAGGCATTCCTTCAAATGCTGACACCAAAATAATTTTATCTCTGATCCCATGACACTAAAAAAAACTGACGGTGCGAACAAAGCAATACGTACCGAACTTCAAAGGTATCTGCAGTTCAAACACGAAGTTTTGATGAGTTGCGCATTTGATAACATAGTTCCGTACTATAAACGAATGAAATGATTAGAAAAAAAAACGAATTAAATAATACAAAAACTGCTTTCCAATATCTGTACTGGTTTAGCATATATATTTAAATAAATTTTATTGTGAATCTTATATCGTGTCCAAATTTTAATGCTACAATTTTTGTTCTAATTGTAGGCTCTATTTCAAATTCTAATTTGAGTTGCGCATTTGATAACATAGTTCCGTACTATAAACGAATGAAATGATTAGAAAAAAAAACGAATTAAATAATACAAAAACTGCTTTCCAATATCTGTACTGGTTTAGCATATATATTTAAATAAATTTTATTGTGAATCTTATATCGTGTCCAAATTTTAATGCTACAATTTTTGTTCTAATTGTAGGCTCTATTTCAAATTCTAATTTGACACGTACTTTTATAAGCAGAATGAGTGTACCAAATATTAAGATGTTTCAGGTCAACCTTTCGAGAGTTATAACGAAATAAATGCACACAAACGCCACAACATACAAGCAATGGCTGTTGGAGGACGGCTGGTGGGGGACGTGTCCCTAAGACTAATGGTCTCAGTTTTGTAGGAATGGTAACATAGCATAGGTCACTTCGATTTTTTTCTAGAGGCATTCATTTAGTATCTTTTTATCCGAAATATGAATTTGCTTCCATTTCTTAATTTTGGAGTATAGGTTCCCTAGAAATATAAACGACAGTAAATCATACTCTATAGCAGGGGTACTCAACGTGGGATACGGAGTAAAAAGTTTTGGGGTACGCCGGAGGAGCTCAAAATTCCCTAGATCTAGTAACAAGGCCGCTAAGTTGGCATTATTTTACGATAACTATCGTTTTATCTATCTATATAAGGGGTATTCCAATTACATATACATTTCCAGGGAGTACCTGAGGAATAAAATGTTGAGAACCACTGCTATAGAGACATTCTATTTAGTTGTTTACTTTTAATCAAACCCTATGACTTGTAAGCAATATATTTTACATTTTGACTAAATTCCCTTTGAAGGCTATGTTTTGAGTATCCATTTTTTTCCTACAATATTTCGCTTGAAATTTAAAAAAATCTGGCAACAAAAATATGTCGCCATTAATATTTGGCACCAGTAGCAATGAAAGAAGTTTGCTTTTAAACGTTTACTTTACTTCAGGTAAAACCTTGACATTTTCTTTCCTGATTAGCCAATACGTGTTTCTAATTCAGTTTGTAAGATAAAATAACTTCGGTGATAAATGTTTTACAAGTTGTTACTCTATCATCTATTGTCTGGCGATATTAAAATGATTTATCGAGTAGCATACATGTAAGAATTCTTATTAAGCTATCGTTTTAACATGCAATACTTTGAGATATGGTTTGACATATATTCGTTGAAAGGTATTATAGTTGTATTTTTTATAGTGATAGTGTTGTATGTGTATTAAGTTTCATTTACCGAAGAAATACACAGATTAAGGAGCCTGCGCCAGTGATATTCGGAGCTTTTAATCTATATTCATTAACACTGCATTAAACCAGGGGTTCGTAAAATGTGGATCGCGAGTACATAATGAAATCAGATTTAACCCAAGACCTATGTAGGTCTTACGTTAAATGGAACTGTGAAGGATCTGCATTAGTGGTTTGCAGTATCAAAACAGAGAACACCTGTATTAACCAATGAATTAATATTTGTAATAATACTTCTGCGTGCCATTGCTTATATACGGAACAAATATTATTCGAAGTAAGTATTTAGCAGAGCCTACTGGTGTTATTAAAGTGTTGTGGGGAAGTCGGATAAATAGGTATGAATCTGATAAGTAAAACTAGAAATGACAAACAATTTTTCTGAATTATGTATAATAGTGGTATTAAAAGCATTTTTGTAAGGCGTCGTTTACTGCTTAATACTAATGTTGCTTTAATGTTAAATCTATGGTGTTGGGAGTAGTTACAGTCGCACGGATATGTTTTGTTCATAAATCAATAGTATGAAGAATTGTTGTGATGCTAGAATAATATCCGGAAGTGAGCTATATAAAAGAGATAAAAAGTTATATTGTAGATATATTATGTTACCTATTTAACTTATCGTTATCATCTGGATGTTTTCCCTCGATTTTGAAAGATTCAACCGTTGTCCCAATATATAAAGGAGGTGAATATTTAGACATCGCAAATTACACACCGATATCCTTGCTCTCAGTTTTTTCAAAGATTTTCGAAAAGCTACTTAAAACTAGAATTTTAGATTTCTTGAATAGAAATAAATTTTTTTCTGATCATCAGTATGGGTTTAGAAAATATATAGGTACTGAGGTAGTATACAGATCTATAAATGATAATTTGAAAACTGTTGTGCTATTTTTGGACATCAAAAAAGCGTTTGACTGGGTTTCGCATCATTTGCTGATAAAAAAATTTCAAATGGCTGGAATTCGAGGAAAAGTTTTGAAATGGTTGGAAACATATTTGAAAAATAGAATTCAAAGAGTAAAAGTGGTAAACTTGTTTAGTAAGGGAATTGAACTAAAATATGGAGTTCCACAGGGTTCTGTGTTGGGGCCAATATTATTTAACGTTTTTATAAACGATCTTTGTAATCTTGAACTTAAAGGAATAATAATAACTTTCGCTGATGATACAGCTTTGATATATGCGGCTGACAATGAGAATATTTTAATTGAAGAAATAAATGAAGACTTGGGTAATATTAGAAAATGGTTCTTAAAAAATAAATTGTTATTGAATATTAATAAAACGAAATATTTATATTTCAATTTAAAACGTAATAAAGTCGATAACTTAAAAAATAAATTATTATATCATTCTGTAAACTATATAGGACATCAGTGTGCATGTGAAGCAATTGAAAGAGTAGAATGTTATAAATATTTGGGCGTATATATAGACAGTCAGTTAAATTGGAATGAACATATTAAATATTTGATAAAAAAATTAATGCGATAATTCCAAAATTGTTTTATATTAGAAATTTTATGAATCTTACTTTTTTAAAGCTTATATATAATGCTTGGGTTAAGTCATATTTAAGTTATGGAATAATATCTTGGGAAGGAATGTTTTATAGTAATATTAAATCCTTAATTACTATTCAAAATAGAGTAATTAGATGTATATTAAGAAAAAGAAAATACGATAGTATTAAATATTTTTATAATGATCTTAAAATTTTACCACTACGGAAAATGTATGTTTATAATGTGATCTTATATTTAAAAAAGCACTATAGAGAAAGTGACATTAAAAATGTAATGCCGAATACCAGAACAAGTGCACATATTAATTTCATTGTACCACTTTCGAAGAAAACTATTACGCAAAAACATTATATATTCTTGGCGCCTAAAATATTTAACAGTTTACCTGAAACTATAAAGGATGAAATAAATTATTTTACGTTTTCTCGAAAACTAAGAGATTGGATTTGTAATATAGATGATATAGAAAACTTTCTTTAGGTTGGAGGGTTTTTCCCCTATATTTCTGATTGTAAAATTTTCTTTTTATTTGTTTGCTCTTTGGGATGTTAAATGTTTGAATAAAAATTGGTGTATTTATAGTTTATTATTGATTCTGTTACTATGTTGTTGATGTAACCATGGCAGAAAATATTAATATGGTAATATACTTAAAATGTTGTTTCTAATGTTTGTATATGTTTTTTATTTTAACCTAATACTCCGCGTGCTAGTCTATGAACTCTTGTGGAGTTGTACATTTCCATAATTTTTGTAAATACTTATATTGTATCAAAATTTAATATACATGGAAATAAAGGATACTACTACTATATCATTTGGTTATTTAGTCCGTGATTTTTTGTAATACATTTTGGCAGAGCATTTAAAATATTACATTGATATTATTAATTTGTGTTATGATTTGTTTACCTTCAGTGACGTTTATGACATTTTTCTATTTAATCATGTTACGGAAAGAAAATAATTTTTCAACGGGACTGATTTATCGCGGGAAAAATATTTGATATGTAACGAATAAATATCCCCTAAAGCTTCTGCTTGCCCGAAAGTCAGGAAAGGAGTCTGTCAGTTTAATGCGCATAGAGAAAATCTGCGAGGCAGACAAGACCGCAGCAGAAAGACAACACAAATAACCATGTCTTACCTGACGTGTTAACCACTTGGATTCATGAGATATATAAAGTAAGAAATTAATTTATTTGCAGTAATTTCATATGAAGTGAAAATAATCGATGGTAACTTTGTGATGGAATGCTTTATAGGAATTCAGTTTGAAAACTGTTCCATTGTTTTAGAGAAACAGAAGTTAATCATTTTTACATTATTCATGTATCAGATTTATCAAATATATTCTCCCACTATCAAATAGCCCCTTCCTAAAGTTACTTTCATTCATAAATCAAAGAATCATTCCTTAACAAAATAAAACAAAGGTAAACATATATCAAATTGTTGAAAAATATAACGTCGAAACGTACTTAAGAAAAGTCCCATGGTCTGAATAATCCAGTCAAATAAAATTCACTTCAGTGGCTTTTGATTTTTTAAATGTCTTCTGATTTATGGTGTTTCTTATATTAACATCTTCTTTATTATTAATTCAGTTTCTAATGAACAAAAACGATAGAGAGTAGTTGTTGGATAATTAAAAGATTCCTTTTCTTTGTGTGTGAGAAGGAGATAGCAAAATTGTGTTTGTATGTAAAGTAAACATTGGCATTATAGCTTTATGGAGAAGTTCTAAATCGACATGAAAAGGAGGATTTTTAAATGTCATCTTTTATATATTATTACAATCTAGCTATATATAGCAATTCTGCTTAAGTATTAATAGTTTGATATATATGTAATTATCACAGTTTGCTAACAAATTAGTTTTCCTATTCTAGTGCTTTGATATATCACGAAGATTAATGTGATTAATGTACTCGATATCGCATTATCGATTTATTGTGGAATTTTCCATTACATTGCAGCTGCAGTTTTAATGTTTTGTATTTTAATTGCTTCGTGTTTGATGAGACATCTAAATAAGGAAAGCCATTTTGATTGCTCTCACTTCATTATTAATAATATACTCATATCAATGCGATGTCAGATTCGGAGATCCATAATTTTACAACTGTGCCATCCTCTCAGACCTTCTACTATAACATATAAACTGACAGGCTCCTGTCAGACCTCTGTGCCAAGCAGCTGCTTGAGGGGGTATTTATTTTTAAAGCATCCGTTATTTTAAACAAGCATTTTGTGTAAAAATGTGTCCGAGTATAAAGGAAAGATTTCAGTTAATCCTGAATTTTATCACAATATTTTTTGGCGTTTTAAGAATCTAATATATTGTTTATTTGTAATAATTATTTTTTGAGTCCCGTGGCCGAGAGTTTAGCGTGCTTGGCTACTGATCAAAGGGATCTGCGTTCGAGTCCCTTACAAGGCATGGATGTTTTCGTTTTCTTTCTGATGAGGTCTCGGTAATCCACACAGACCTTCTACTCTGTCGTATAAGCTGACAGAGTCCTGACAGACCACTGTGGCAAGCTGCTGCTTGAGGGGGTATTTATTTATTTTATTAACTCGTTTAATAATTATTTTGTAAACTTTTTAAATTTTATTTCCAGCTAAATTACTTCGACTGGATTCTAATGTTGGAAAGCTCATTAAATAGCAAAAAGTTTAACAAAAATATTATTGAAATTTAGATAAAATTCATTCAGATTTTTAATTCATCTTCAGTGAAACATTTATTTGCTAAATCTCTGAATGACTATCCTTATCGTGGTTCAGTGAGAATTATTCCTTTTTTAGCCTGGTTCCATAAGAGTTATTCCTTTCCTAGTTCTTTTCCCGGGAGAGTTATTCCTATCCCAGCCTGGTTCAGTGAGAGTTATTCCTTCCCTAGCCTCGTTCAGTAAGAGATATGCTTCCCTAGCTGTTCTCGTCTTAATTTTAAGAATATAATTCAGTCCATTGTATTCGATGTAATCCAAAATGCTGTGCCAGCTTACCATTGACACACGTATAATGCTTGGCGTCTCACTCGCTGTCACAATGGCATGCTTCTGCCCATCGCGCTCCAACGATGAGCCACCTGTCGAAATCAGATCATCCTTGCCTTTACGTCTCTTATACGACTTCGCAGTGACGTAGACTGCTTACGCCAGTAAGACATTTTGCATAGATTGGCATGTTTCATGGCACTTTGCACCTGATGTTTATGATCATTTCCCGAGACAGTGTATATTTTTCTGTAGTAAAGCCCTACTTTAAAATATTTTTGTTTGTTAAAAATATTAGCCATCCTCTATTTGCGTCAAGGTCTGAAGGACACGTACATTCATGTCTATGGATATAGAAAAAAAATTCACTCAAAGTGATAAGATCTGTTTTTAAGCAAAGCCAAGCATGTATTTAAGGATTGCCCTAAATTTATGTGTTTTTATTAAATAGTAACCTCTGTAGCAAGCAGCTGCTTAAGGAGATATTTTTTTAAAATAAGGGAAGAAAATACTAATTTACAGGGACCGATATTTCGATGTTAGCAGTTTTGAAACGTGAAGTGCAGTATGATCCATGCCCGGATGTTACAAAAAAAAAAAAAAAAAAATGAAGGGGAGGGAGGGATCAAGTGAGGCGAATCCAGCAGGTAAAAAATTAAAAGGCGCGAAGAGACTGGATTTACACTGAAGTAGAACATCTTTTACTCCGTTTTACAGATCTTCAAAAAAGGTTATTGAAAGATACCTGAAATACGCTCAAGTTTAATAATTTTTCCCTTACTAGCATTCCCAAAACGGATAGCATGCTACTACCCCCCCCCCCCCCCCCTAAATCCGGTAATGGTATGATCTGAGAAATATAAAAAAGAATAATTCAGTTATGAAGGCAGATATTTTCCAATTTTGTTAGAGTAGAATAGAGAATTCGTATTTTTACATAAGAAATTTAATTTTATTAATGTGCAGCATAGCATATATTTCATGATAATAACGTAAACGAAATATTCAATAATTTTTAGCTTCATATTTAAATATTTTGTACAGTTTATACTACATTTTTCAAAATAAGTCCTACAAATGCGACTGCTGATATTTCAGGAATTCTATACCTTCAAGAAAGACGACTTATTGCATTCTTTCTCTTCGGTTAAAAAATTGGAAGTGTTTATGAGTGTGACAACTTCCAGTGCAGGTTTACATCACTGCAATTCCTTAAAAAACAAAAAGAGGCATCGAGAGGAAGGAAAAGGCAGGAGATTATCTTGTCCATTGTGTCCTTACTCTACATATAGATCATCCGACATGAAATATCCCATGCTCACTGAATCTGGAGATCGACCTCTCAAGTGTTCTTACTATAGACAGAGTTTCAAACTCGTCAAAATATAGAGCACATGCGCGACCGGAAGATATAAACCGATTTTATTTCTTTTTAACCCCTTTTTAGTCTCCCCAATTCGCAACATTTCCGCGGTATTACGACTTGAAAAAAAAAAGTTTGAATTTTTTCGGCCCACCCTAATATACATGTTTCATGTTCGTCTCTGGGTGTACGTGTGTATATGTTTTCATGTTTCTTTCTGCGAATCGAATGTGTGTATGTGTTCATGTTTGTTTCTGTGAATCGAACGTCTGTATGTATTCATGTTTGTATCTGTGAATCCGGTATGTGTTCATGTTTGTTTCTGCGAATCGAATGTGTGTGTGTGTTCATGTTTGTTTCTGCGAATCGAATGTGTGTGTGTGTGTTCATGTTTGTTTCTGCGAATCGAATGTGTGTGTGTGTTCATGTTTGTTTCTATGAATCGTGTGTTCACACACAAACACAAGAATAAACATATTATCTATCTGTCAGTTGCTCGCTACAAAAGAAGCTAACAGTTTACATCCTACAAACCTCAGCAGAGTGGTATTGTAGCTCTATTAGGAATTTTCAAAATATATTTTTATCTTATCGAAACAAGAAAGTCACTAGAACAGACACTTGTGAAGAGTTTATTAAAGAGAAAGATGTATTTTCTCTTTTCATTATTGTATACACTACAGTTTTCAGTTAGTCTTTTATTGTTAACTCACTATTTTACCTTTCTTGTTTCAGTTAAGTATAACGTATAATCAATAATAAAACAGCTTTGCAGGAAAAATCTTTTATTCATACACTATCTTCAGGAAGGTTATATTTATCGACGACTTAATAAAGATTTTTTTTTCGAAGCAGAGATTGAAGGATTCAAGATCGTAATAAAAGTTACAAGTCCACGAACACAACATTTTATTCTACATAAGCCGTCTCACTCCCATAATAAAATTTCCGAGAACACATCACTTTATTCTGCAAGAGTTGAATCATTCACATAATTCTGTAATGCTCGTAGGTGATTTTGTAACGCTCTCAGATAGAGGGAGAATTTGTTAGACTCTATGGAATTCAAAATGGATCTAAGTTTCTCATCTAACCAATCAGGAGATGTTACAGTTTCACCACTGTACGGAGTTTCTGCATGCTTTTTAATCCTAGGAACAGCACCTTGCATATCCTTGCCACAGTTCTTACACACTGAACGGAATCCTTTCCCTCTTTGATGTTTTCTGTATCCTTTCCACACTGGTTCACTCTCTCTACCCGTCATATTAGTCACCAGAGTAAAAAACCACAATATCCAGTTAAAAACCTACACGACTATACCTGTCAACAAATAATAATAAAGTTATGCACGCAATGAGAATCGTTACTCTGTTTTCATTTATCCCTGATGACCAATCAGAATAAATAACAGAAATTACTCTTCTACAATTGAGTTTTTAATATCACTTTGAATTAGATCTTGACCAATGAAAGATTTTTGCCAGATGACGTCAAAGGACTGGATTTAAATCATTAATACCATTGTGTCTGTATCATTTGCTACCAATAAACGAGGCGGTGTATCTACTTTACTAGAGTGTATTAAATATGGCAGGTCGAAATAACGATCCTATTTGGAAAGGTTTCAAGAAATATCCTAAAGGAAAGGGATTTCGTGCTGTTTGTTTACAGTGTAACAAGGACGTCATCGGTCTTAGAGCACGACTTAAAACCCATCAATGTAAGGGCAAACCCATAACATCTTCGGAATGGGTAGACCACGAAATCTTATCTGTAATGAACTCGTCAGAACCCGACAAAATCAAAACACTATCTCATCATCATACAAGCTCATCTAAAGGCCTTGAGGAACCAACCAAATGTTTCAACAATGGAAATTGAATGAATTTACCTGAAGAACTCTCCACTAAGACTCTGTATTGTTCAGTTAAGAATGTGTCAGGATGCATAATGAACTTTTTCGGATTCTACGTAAGAACCGTATTGGATGTAAAGTAGATCACCCAAGTCAGCTTCGTCATTGCTAACTTGCCATAACCGTTCAACCATTTGAAGACTATTTCACAGAAGACATAAGAAACTTTCATTTCATTGATATTGTTAATCGTTTTGTGGATGAGTCAAGAGTTAAGTTACATTGTTTACATAATATATCATTCATGTCTGAATTGAACTTCCCTATGTTATATGGTTACTAAATAAATAGTGTTCTATATCTGATTTTTTCGTTATTGTGATTTCTTTCTTAGTGTAGTTATTATTAAGTTGAAAGGTTTACATCAATCTGAAATCTCTGTAAAACACCATTTACAAACTAGCGAAACAAAAGTTGAATACTATTACAAGTGACTAACATTCTCTACCACACATTCTATTTTGAAAAATAATCGTAGGAAGAAAGTGAGCGTTCTGGACCATAAGAGAGTAATTTCCCTGATATTGGAATTACTCAGATATAAAAATCTGTGTCTAAACAGTCAGAGAACACAAAATGTGCTACAGGGATTTTTATACTGTGAAAGATTTTCAGCTGATTTTTTTCGGTGGGAACACTTGAATCTTTATTAGAACATTGTAATTTAGATACGTTCCCACCGAGACATGAGTTGAAAATCTTTCACAGTATAAAAATCCCTGTAGCACATTTTGTGTTCTCTGACTATTTAGACACAGATTTTTATATCTGAGTAATTCCGATATCAGAGAAATTACTCTCTTATGGTCCAGAACGCTCACTTTCTTCCTACGATTATTTTTCAAAATAGAATGTGTGGTAGAGAATGTTAGTCACTTGTAATAGTATTCAACTTTTGTTTCGCTAGTTTGTAAATGGTGTTTTACAGAGATTTCAGATTGATGTAAACCTTTCAACTTAATAATAACTACACTAAGAAAGAAATCACAATAACGAAAAAATCAGATATAGAACACTATTTATTTAGTAATCATATAACATAGGGAAGTTCAATTCAGACATGAATGATATATTATGTAAACAATGTAACTTAACTCTTGACTCATCCACAAAACGATTAACGATATCGATGAAATGAAAGTTTCTTATGTCTTCTGTGAAATAGTCTTCAAATGATTGAACGGTTATGGCAAGTTACCAATGACGAAGCTGACTTGAGTGATCTACTTTACATCCAATACGGTTCTTACGTAGAATCCGAAAAAGTTCATTATGCATCCTGACACATTCTTAACTGAACGATACAGAGTCTTAGTGGAGAGTTCTTCAGGTAAATTCATTCAATTTCCATTGTTGAAACATTTGGTTGGTTCCTCAAGGCCTTTAGATCAAACTAGAGTCTGACTCCGGATCATGAAGTCTTTCCATACTGTTTCTTGTCTGTGTGATCCACACTCTTCCTCAAGGATGTCGGTGTCATACTGAAACTTTTTCCAGAATAGATCAATTGTCCTCATCTCACGGAAAATATGCACAGAGAGTAAGTGATTGACCACGAGCCTCAAAATATCCAATGTTCTCTCTTGTCGCTACTAATAACATATATATCTTTCTGGCAATCCTAATGCTACGTCATCAATGTCTTTTCTGATATGTGTTGATTCACTAACTAGTAATGGCCATACGTATCTTGAGAAATGTCTTAACACTCATTTTTATTTGCAGCGACTCGTGGATACGTGATCATTTGCATGCTTCGCCTTGTTGCATACGTTCGCTGCTTTTCATATAGAACCGTTCACTAAATTAAGGAAGAGCAAGTTTGATTTCAGAGAATATAATATCATATTTTAATCACTTTTTAATGTAACGAATGATTATTTCACGACGTTTTTCGCTTTTCCTCTAGCAAAAAACGTTAAAGTTTCAACAAACGATTTTTATTTTAGATATTATTTTTTCGATATTTATAACAGATGTGTCTTTACCCCAGTACTTCACAACTGTTGTATGAGCAGTTATATTCAAAAATATATTTTTCTTTAGAAACAAATAAATTGTTTAAGTAATATAAATATGTAATAACATTAATCATTTGTATTAGTTGTTTGTTCTTTAAGTCACAAAACAGTTTGATAGTTTAAATAAGTACTGCGAAAGCTGTATAGTAACGCAATTTGCAGTTTGGGAACAGTTGCACAGATGATAGTGAATAACTTGATTAGTAGGTATGGAGTATTTTTACAATTCTACTCAGACCAAGGAAGGAATTTTGAATTTAATGTATTTAAAGGTATTTGTCAACTATTAGGCATTAAGAAAACCTTAACGATTCCGCTCAGTCGGATGGTATGGTTGAAAAATTTAACAGGACAATCCCACATTTAGCATTTTTTTTTCGACGATCGTGACAACCCCTACTGTCATTTCTGTCAGAATATCGACACTGTCTCCGATTTTATCATTTGCTGCCATCAATATGAAACTGAACGACGTCGAATGTTTCTCTCATTCAGGAAAAATGATCATTTCGCCTGTGAACTTTGGACTCTCCATGACATTCTTTCTTTCAAAAACTCTCCTGATGTTCATGCACTGGAAAATTTCTTGACTTCTTCCCGCGGTTTCTCCATATTGTCTTGATCCTAGACTCTCTCCTCCTTTTCTTCTTTGGGGGAATAATAATAATCACAATAAGCCTTTTCTCCTTTTCTTCTTTTCTTCTTCTTCAGTCGGTAGTGCGCCAGGCTCGTAAACTGTAGTTCCCAGGTTCGAGTCCCAGCTGAGTGAGCGTTGAGATTTATCTCCGCAAAAATTCCCCGCCCTGCCCACGGTCAGTAGGAGACACCGATGGGCTTGGAAAGGCCGCCGTCCGTCGGATGGGACGTTAAGCCGTGGCTCCATGTGCGGGAGAGATATACCCTGTGCACGTTAAAGAACACGCTGGATGGCCTTGACGGGAGGCTACCATCTGTCTCCCAACAGCTCTTCCAGTGGGTCCCCTCCCCCAACCTTCTCTAAGCCTTCGGGGTCCATGTGACCTGGCCATTTAGCCCATGGTGTGCAAAAAAGTGCCTCTCAGAGGTAAAACAACCCAACCCAACCCTTTTCTTCTTGCTATCCCTAATTTTCGGATTTCTATTTGGAATATAAGGCAATAAGGCCATAAATCCCACAATCTGTCTGTCTCATACGGACTCACTCACACGGACTCATTCAATACACTATGGAACTTGAATGAATCTGGGTCGGTACCAGGCTGATACGATCAGTTATCAGATTACATTAAAGAAAGACAGCGAGTCGAAAGATCAACCAAGAATGACAACAAAGTGCATAAACAAACCTGTATTTATTGATAGGTTTCATTGAGCACAAAACTAGAACATAGTGTTAATACATTTATTCACAAAAAGGATTAAATGTATTAATTTTCAGATTATTAAATTTTTTGGAAAATCTTCCAAAGAACCGCACTACGCTATCGGAAAATGCATTCCAGAAAGGTACAAAAGTCTCTAATTCAACACTGGAAGCATAAGACAGGTTTAAACGAAGAATGAATGAATCATCAGTAAAAAGGAAATTTTGGGCCTATTAAGTCCAACATTTCGGTTCTAGGGTAAAAACATAGGGGCAAAGATATGACCAGAGGCCAAATGTCCAGAGTTCTTTGACGAAATTCTTAGAGCTGCGTCAATTAATTTTATTCGAAGCTTGCCTTTTCCTTCGACATTCTTTGTTAAAGTGACCTTGCTATTTCGCTTATTGTGTGCAAAATGTACCGCTCACAAATTAAACAACCTAACTCAAATCCAGATAATTCTATCAATATAAAAGTAGCATCGTTGTTATGCCAAAAAAATGGGAATAAGAAAAGAAATACTATAAGCTTCCGAACCTTCAAGATTCTTTTAATGTTTCTTTGTCCACTGGCATTGTAATATTTGTGGCCGCCGTCCGTCGGATGGGACGTTAAGCCGTGGCTCCGTGTGCGGGAGATCCATACCCTGTGCACGTTAAAGAACACGCTGGATGGCCTTGACGGGAGGCTACCATCTGTCTCCCAACAGCTGTTCCAGTGGGTCCCCTCCCCCAACCTTCTCTGAGCCTTCGGGGTCCATGTGACCTGGCCATTTAGCCCATGGTGTGCAAAAAAAAGTGCCGCTCAGAGGTAAAACTAACCAACGTTAAAGAACACGCTGGATGGCCTTGACGGGAGGTTACCATCTGTCTCCCAACAGCTGTTCCAGTTGGTCCCCTCCCCCAACCTTCTCTGAGCCTTCGGGGTCCATGTGACCTGGCTATTTAGCCCATTGTATGCAAAAAAGTGCCGCTCAGAGGTAAAAATAACCAACGTTAAAGAACACGCTGGATGGCCTTGACGGGAGGCTACCATCTATCTCCCAACAGCTGTTCCAGTGGGTCCCCTCCCCCAACCTTCTCTGAGCCTTCGGAGTCCATGTGACCTGGCCGTTTAGCCCATGGTGTGCAAAAAAAGTGCCGCTCAGAGGTAAAACTAACAAACGTTAAAGAACACGCTGGATGGCCTTGACGGGAGGTTACCATCTGTCTCCCAACAGCTGTTCCAGTGGGTCCCCTCCCACAACCTTCTCTGAGCCCTCGGGGTCCATGTGACCTGGCCATTTAGCCCATGGTCTGCAAAAAAAAGTGCCGCTCAAAGGTAAAACTAACCAACGTTAAAGAACACGCTGGATGGCCTTGACGGGAGGCTACCATCTGTCTCCCAACAGTTGTTCCAGTGGGTCCTCTCCCCCAACCTTCTCTGAGCCTTCGGGGTCCATGTGACCTGGCCATTTAGCCCATGGTGTGCAAAAAAAAGTGCCGCTCAGAGGTAAAACTAACCAACGTTAACGAAAAGGCTGGATGGCCTTGACGGGAGGTTACCATCTGTCTCCCAACAGCTGTTCCAGTGGGTCCCCTGCCCCAACCTTCTCTGAGCCTTCGGGGTCCATGTGACCTGGCCATTAAGCCCATAGTGTGCAAAAAAGTGTCGCTCAGAGGTAAAACAACACAACGTTAAAGAACACGCTGGATGGCCTTGACGGGAGGCTACCATCTGTCTCCCAACAGCTGTTCCAATGGGTCCCCTCCCCCAACCTTCTCTGAGCCTTCGGAGTCCATGTGACCTGGCCATTTAGCCCATGGTGTGCAAAAAAGTGCCGCTCAGAGGTAAAACAACCCAAACAACCCATTGTATTATTTGCTACAGACTGCTGATATTCATCCATAGGAACTATCTCATTCACAGTTGACCTTAGACCATACATAGCCCCTATCTGTTACCCTTGAAAGAGAATAGGGGGCTTAATAGGCCCACATTTTACTTAATGCTGCAGTTTCATTCATTTCATCTCGTTCAGACCATAATATTGCAGTACAAACGACTTCATTTTGGAAAAAAGTATTTCTCTTTCATTATGACATGTTATAGGTTTAAATTTATAGCATACTATATCGGCGAGAAACGTTTTACGCATCAACAGATTATTAGAAATGGAAGTTAACTATTACATCAAAAAGGAATGATAGGAATATTGTTTTACCTCTAATACTGCAAACAACAGGCATCAAACGGTATCAGGCGGTTTTTGGGTAGTAATAACATACGCAATATTACCCTCTCCTGAATCAAGGCTCCCGTAGGTCGTGAATGGAACGAGCGGGCAGATCAACTGGTTGGTCCGCACAGCCAGGCACTGACACTGAGCCTGAGAATATTCTAAGGTTAAAATACTCTAATATTATTACTAGGCAGAGAAGTTATGGACGAGTGGCAAAGGCTTTGGAGTACGACTGAGAATGGTCTTCAAACGAAGGCATTCTAAAAGTGGGTTGGGTTGGGTTGTTTTACCTCTGACCGGCACTTTTTTGCACACCATGGGCTAAATGGCCAGGTCACATGGACCCGAAGGCTCAGAGAAAGTTGGGGGAGGGGACCCACTGGAATAGCTGTTGGGAGACAGATGGTAGCCTCCCGTCAAGGCCATCCAGCGTGTTCTTTAACGTGCGCAGGGTATGGCTCTCCCGCACACGGGACCACGTCTTAGCTCCCATCCGATGGACGGCGGCCTTTCCAAACCCATCGGTGTCCCCTACTGACCGTGGGCAGGGCGGGGAATTTTGCGGAGATAAATCTCAACGCTGACCCAGCTGGGACTCGAACCTGGGAACTGCAGATTACGAGCGTGGCGCGCTACCGACTGAGCCACCCCCGCCACCATTCTAACAATGGGTCAGTCGGCCCGTTGCAAGCCCCGAAGTGGGTGGCAGCCTGTTCGCTGGGGGCCGCGAGTCGGCTCCATGGAGAGGAGGAAGTTGAGGGTCATATTGAAAGGCTGGTGAGAACCGATTAGGCGTGGCTTATGGACGGGACAGCCTGAGAGTCTCCGCTGCGGAAGACTCAAAAAGTTAGGGTTACCTTCAAAGTTTGGCTTCTAAATTCAAAAGATACCATCTGAAATGATTTTGGCAAAGTATTTTGACGGAATTCAGTGAGTTTTTTGGCTTTTTCCTAGGCATGGCAATGATCAAAATTCAAAAAGACCACTCACTGCACCTCAATGATTATCTCAACAGACTTGTTTCTAAAAGTAAGGTCTCTCTCTTCATCAGGTCTTCTCCCGATTTCGAATGGCAGGATTAATAGAATGTTCTCTAGCTAGTGGATGTGGTTTAATGGCAACTCCCTCAAGGTGGTATGCTATCTTGTATAGCGGTACACCAGGATTGCCATACTATACTAGGGGCGGGGGTGGCTCAGTCGGTAGCGCGCCAGGCTCGTAATCTGTAGTTCCCAGGTTCGAGTCCCAGCTGGGTCAGCGTTGAGATTTATCTCCGCAAAATTTCCCCGCCCTGCCCACGGTCAGTAGGGGACACCGATGGGCTTGAAAAGGCCGCCGTCCGTCGGATGGGACGTTAAGCCGTGGCCCCGTGTGCAGGAGAGCCATACCCTGTGCACGTTAAAGAACACGCTGGATGGCCTTGACGGGAGGCTACCATCTGTCTCCCAACAGCTGTTCCAGTGGGTCCCCTCCCACAACTTTCTCTGAGCCTTCGGGGTCCATGTGACCTGGCCATTTAGCCCATGGTGTGCAAAAAAGTGCCGCTCAGAGGTAAAACAACCCAACTCAATCTAACTGGAAAGACCATTCGCCTTTGGCGATTGTGCAATATTAATTTTCCAAGAGAATGTTTGCAAGATGTTTGTTGCAAGAGATTGAAACTTTCGGCAGATTGGGAAAATTCAAATGATCTATTTTGTTCGCATTTACCCATGTCAAAATATTTTTTTCATTTCTCTCGGAAAACAAATTTGACTGTTTACAGACGACAAAGTGAACGAAACTGATTTTATTTTGAAAACTGTTAAAAACAGCAAAAATAATAGAAAAAAAGAGTAACTTTTAAATGATATGAAGTTGAGAAATAGAATTAAAAATAAACAAAAACAGTTTAAAATACATATCATGCACTTCTTTATTTGTTTATTATAAGAAGTCGACCTGTGGGTGCCATCGCAGATCGGAAAACTCGGCACTGAACAGGAGGAAAGTCGAAAGTAACGAATCGAATGTTAATTAAGAATGTCACGTGACACGAAGGTTGCCAGATCACTAATTTCTAAAAAAATCGTTGCCAGATATTTTTCTGAATTTTGTAATCAACCGTAGTGTTCGGATATTTTTTTGAGCGACAATACGTTGTCGATGGCCTAAGTAATCAATGGACAGAGGTTTCGCGGCCAACCTTTGAGGGAGGACCTAATTTTCTGTATCAAAAACCTAGTAGTGCATTATGGTGATATGAAGCTGTAGACGAAGAAGTAGATGGTGCTAGCTCTGACCCTCTAGGAGGAATTGTCTAATAAACAAACAGACAGACATGTTTTCAAAAATATTTAATTGGTTACACTTTTGAGTATTATTTTTATGCCAAATGAAAGATATCGATGTGGCGGGTGCAGGTACTATAAATTTAAAGAGTTCCAGACCAGAGCAAAGCTGGATAAATCTACCATAGCTGTAGTTCTGTATATTTAAATTTGAAAAAAACCTAGACTTCTGATATAATATTTTATTCAGACTATTTTAATCTACTCTGAATAAAAATCTAGACTTCTGATTCATATATCTAGAATCAGAAGTCGAGATATATGAATCTAGACTTCTGATTCTAGATATCTAGATCTATAAGAATATAATAGACTAGATATCTAGATCAGAAATCTAGACTTCTGATCATTCCCTGTACCAAAAAGATTAATTAGCACTGAAATCTACAATAATTACAAAATTATTATTATTTATTCAATAATTTTACGCTGAATTCTTAAACTTTCAGAACATTTTTTCTAAAGAAAAGTAATTATATGACTACTTTCATTTTGAAGAATATATTTCCGTTTAACATGAAGCTACAATTCATGAAATGTGCGTAAATAAAACTGTTAATAGAAAAGAAACTTATTCCATTTAACCATCGTCAAAAAGAAAATATTTACATTTGTTCACATTTGTTGCTCCTCTTTTTAAAATTATCAGGCCCTCTAGACATTTCATGCAAATGCTGACACCAAAAACAATTAAATACTTTGTCTCTGATCCCTAGACATGAAGAAAAAAAAACGAAAACTGACGATGCGACTAGAGTAATACGTACGGAACTTGAAAGGTATTTACAGTTCAAACACGAAGTTTCGGCTGTTGCTAAGTTACGCATTTTATAAGATAGTTCTATTTTAAATGAATGTTATGATCACAAAAGAACGAATTAGATGATGCAAAAAAACGGTTTTTCAATATCTGTACTGATTTAGCATTTAGACTAAAAGTTTATTGTGTATTTTGAATTTTGTTCAAACTTTAATGCTGATATGTTCCAATTTTATAATCTGTTTCAGATTCGAAATTCACACGTACTTTTACATGAACAATACTTAATGGAAACCGAATATTAACCGAATATTAAGATGAAAAAGGCAACCTTTCGAGAGTTATTATGAAATAAACGCACACAAACGCCACAGCATACCGGCAATGGCTATTGGAGCTACGGGGGGGGGGGAGTGGGGCAAGCACTACTGGCCTTAGTTTTGTGGGATTAGTTAACCTCCATTATTCACTTCTGGCGGCATGCATCTAGGATCTTTTTATCCGAAATATGAATTTGCTTCCAATTCTTTATTTTAGAGTATTGAGTGCCCTAGAAATATCAGCGAAAATAAATCATACTTCTGTGGCATACTATTTCGTTTCCAGTTTGAATTAAACCCTAGCTGACTAGCACGCACAAGAGGCGAAAATTTACAATAAGATCGACTTGTAAGCAATTTTTTTCTTACTCTTTTTTATGCTAAATTACCTTTGAAGGCTACGCTTTAAGCAAATCTTTATTTTCCGACAATATTTTGTTTGAAATTTGAAACATATATCTGGCAACACAACTGAGGCGCCATTTCATTCAACGCCAGTAGTAGTCGATGGAAGTTTGCTTTCAGACATTAAGTTTATTTCAGGTAAGACCTTAGCATTTCCTCTTTTTATTAGCCAATACGTGTTTCTAATTCAATTTGTAACATACAAGTAACTTCAGTGATAAATATTTTACGAGTTGTTACTGTATCATCCAGTGTCTCGCGATCTTAAAATGATTTACCGAGTAGGTACATGTAAGATTTCTTATTAAATTATCATTTTAACACAGAATAATTCGAGATATGATTATATTCGTTGAAAGGTAAAATAGTTATGTTTAAATAGTGATAGTGTTATATGTGTATTAAATTTTATTTACCGAAGAAATGCACAGATTATGGAGTCTACGCCAGGGTTTTCGGTGGTTTTAATCAATCTTCATAAACACTACATTAAACAAGGAACTCTTAAAATGATCGCCAGTACATAATGAAATTAGATATTTTTTACATTATAGGGAAATGTGAAGTGTCTGCATTAGTTTATCTACGATTGTACGGGGTTGCAATATCAAAACAGAAAACACATGTATTAAGCAATGAATACTGCTTATATACCGAAAAAATATTATTTGAAGTAATGATTTAGCAGAGCGTACTGATGTCATTAAGGGGTTGGCGGAAGTCGAATAAATTGGTATGATTCTGATATGGAAAACTAGAAACGAAAATTTTGTGAATTATGAAAATTAATGGAAATAAAAATATTTTTGAAGGCATTCTTTACCGCAGAATGCTACTGTTGCTTTAATGTTAAGTCTATGGAGTCGTGAATTGGTAGAGTCACAAGGATATACATATGATGTTCATACATCACAATAGATCTTACGGACTATTGTGATGGTAGAATAATAGAGAAATAGCGGAAGTGAGCTTTATCTCATTTGATTATTTTAACCTTGGGTTTCTTTTAATACATTTCGGCAGAGCATTTAAGATTTCCCATTGCTTTTGTATCATGATATGTATATATATTTGTGTTATGATAGGTTTATCTTTAATGATGTTACAGAAAAAAATAATGGTACTTTTCGGTTATATCCGGTCACATTTTCGGTACTTTTCGGTTATCTTAAAGAAGAGAAATTTTTCAGAAATATGCAACGCTACATAGAAGAAAATCATGTTTCTGCACTAAAAATAATCTCATCGAAACAAGATTTTATTCACAATGTTTATCGTTTATAGAATGACCAAATGTTTGGCACTTAAAAAAAGCCCCAAAAATAATCTCATCAAAATTAGATTTCATTAACAATTTTTATCACTAAGGTATAAACCCTTGTTCCGCACTTTAAAAAAGCCCCAAAAATAAACAATCTCATGAAAATTAGATATCATTAACAGCTCTTATCGCTAAGGAATGAATCCTTGTTCCTCAGTGAAACCCCAAAAATAAATAATCTCATCAAAAGATTTCATTAACAACGGTTATCGCTAAACAAAGAAACCTCATTTCCCACTTTAAAAAAAGCCCCCAAAATAAACATCAAAAGTAAATTTCTTTAATAACGCTCATCGCTAAAGAATCAATTTAAGAAAAGCCCAAAAAACAAATAATCTCATTGCTACTTTGGTGTTTATTTTTCGTCGCCAAGGAAATGTGACCGGAGATAACCGAAAAGTACCAAAGTAATTTTTAATAGAGACCATTTTATTGCGGAGAAAATATTCAATAAATGTGATGTATAATAAATAAATATCCCCTTAAGAATCTGCTTGCCCGAGGGTCTGACAGGAAATTGACAATTCAATGCGCCATAGAGAAGATCTATGAGACAGACAAGACCGCAGCAGAAAGACAAACATAAACATCCATGTCTTGTCTGGCGCGTTAACCACTCGGCCACCGGGACGGTTTCATGGGATATATAAAATAAGAAATTGATTTATTTGCGGTAATTTCATATGAAGTGAAAATAATCGATGTTAACTTTGGAGCCGTCTCCGTGGCCGAGTGGTTAGTGAGCTTGGCTACTGATTTAAGGGACCTGGGTTCAATCCCCGGGCCGTCCCCGTTGCCGAGTGGTTAGCGCGCTTGGCTACTGATTTAAGGGACCTGGGTTCAATCCCCGGGCCGTCCCCGTGGCCGAGTGGTCAGCGCGCTTGGCTACTGATTTAAGGGACCTGGGTTCAAGCCCCGGGCCGTGGCCGGGTGGTTAGCGCACTTGGATACTGATTTAAGGGACCTGGGTTCAAGCCCCGGGCCGTCCGCGTGGCCGAGTGGTTAGCGCGCTTGGCTACTGATTTAAGGGACCAGGTTTCAAGCCCCGGGTAAGGCATGGATGTATGTGTCGTTTTTCTGCTGAGGTCCTGCCTTCCTCACAGATCTTCTACTATGGCATATTAAACTGGCAGGCTCCTGTCACCTCTGTGGCAAGCAGCTGCTTGAGGCGGGTATTTATTTATTCTTTTATAACTTTGTGATGGAATGTTTTATAGGAATTCAGTTTGCAAACGATTCCATGGTTTTAGAGAAACAGAAGTTAATAATTTTTTTCAAACTTAATATATTATTCTTATATCAACTTTATCAAATATATTCTCCCACTATCAAATAGCCGTTTCCTAAAGTTACTTTCCTTCATAGATCAAATATAATCATTCCTTAACACCATAAAACAAAGGTAAACATATATCAAATTGTTGAAAAATATAACGTTGAAACGTACTTAAGAAAAGTCCCATGAACTGAATAATCCAGTCAAATAAAACTCGGTTCGGTAGAAGTATTTGTTTTCGATTTTTTTAAATTGCGTGATCAATTTTGATCAAATGGTGAAAATCAATTGTGGCCAAATGGCGGTGACGAAGTTATGTCATTGGTTTTGAGATTATAATGAAGGAACAGGGACTACTTTCACGGACTGCTTTAGCAAATGGCAGCGTCAGTACACTCTGCTAAATTTCGATTATTTTATTCGAAATAGAGTTTTATATTTTAATTTGTGCTTAATTATATTATTTTCTTAAAATGTTTAAGAAACATTACTGAGTCCTGAATCTGATTCCTTATTTAGATTACCATAATTTACTGTATGCCTATTCTAAGGTAATATATAACTATAAATTAGCATTTAACTTAATTTTTTGTATGATGTTTTGTTTTCGGGTCTCTAATAATGGAATTATTTAAATGTCTCTATTTAAAGCATCTTATTTAGCCAATGAGTACTAATTTTTTTCCTATTCCTTTTCAGAATGAAACTTTATCTTTTTGAGTGAAAACTACAAAAGTGAACTGTTCTGACAAAGCAGAAGTGATGTGATCATGGAGAAGTTGCAGTTGATGCCATACTTTCTTGCTGTGTTAACTCCCAGTCTAATCTGAGCTAAAAGTACAGTTTCCTCAGTGGAAAAAAGTCCTTACATGTGATCCTATGAAGAGAGTAGCTCATCGAAGAAAGTGAACCAGTTATTCAAAGCATTGGCAGTTTTAGTTTGTCCAAAGAAACAATCTTTCAGGACACAGAAGAAGCTAAATCCTGCAGCAGTTGTATACATATATACAGACTTTAAGCAGAACATTTCTTTAAATTAAAATTAGATATTTATGGAAACAAACATCATATAACTTAGTATAAATGAACATAGAAACTAGACATACCTGTGTATGCGTTTACTAACCAGTTAATCGTTTATACTTTCTTTAGATATGAAAAATATGAGTAATAAATGCATAAGTTGAAGAACACATAACTTCCAGCATATATATATAGGCACTGGACAGAAAAATGGTAAAAGTTTCATATTGTCTAAAAAGAAAAATCACATTCAGAGCACATAAACTTCAACATGATTTTTAATGAAAAATATTTTTAAAGAATAAATTTGGAGAGAGTTCTGAGATCATAGTTGATAAAATTAATAGTTATTAAATATCAACTATGCATCACATTTAGTTTTGAGAAGCTATGTGTGATACATATTTGATAAATTAAGTAAGAGTTCAGAGGTTATATACTAGACCAGTGTTTCCCAAAGTAGGCGATACCTCCCCCTTGGGGGCGCTGGAACGATCCAGGGGGTCGGTAGTAGCCTCGGGTGCAATTGGAGGACGGTGGAAGCAGAAAGAAAGAAGGGCAGATAAGAAAAGTTTTAAAAACCGTTCGTGCATGTTTCATCTGTTGTGTAACATAGAGTTAAAGTCGTAATGATTACTTTATTTTCCAAATAAACACATAAAATTATCCTTCGTTATCTTAATTTTCTGTGTATAATGGCGAAGGTTACTATCGTTGATTTTAATAAGTAATTGAATAATTTCAAGGTGTCTTATTTACAACAACATCTTTCTTTACTGTGTTGTAGGACGTAGGTAGAAATATAGATACATAAAAGAACGCAAATTGTCACTGCATCTTTCTGTTTGTTCTCTTAAAGAAGATAGATTTCCAGGGGGGCGCTGAGTAATTTTTTTTCTGAAAAGGGGGCGGTAGGACAAATAAATTTGGGAACCTCTGTACTAGACCCTAGAGTCAAAATGTTCTCTTAACCTCTTTTAATATTTTAATTAAATTTCGGGAATAACTTTTATAGCCTGTTACTATGTTCCAACATTTTACTCTTTTAATACTTAAAAGAATATTTTTAAATCGAGATTTACATAGATGTTATTGAGATCTTTAGACATATTTTCATTAAAAATCGTATTGAAGAGGTTATTAACCTCAGAATGTGATTGTTTTCTGTTGAAATAACATGAAATCTTTTCCGTCCAGTATCTGTACATACGATTTGATTATAATTATTTCAACCCCGATTTTTCGATGTCTATAAATAACATTTTCAATGAGACTTTATTAAATAATAGATGTACATAAAATAGATGATAAGTTGGTTAACATTGTACATAGATATGTAAACTGAATTAGAGTATTATATATAAAACAAGCAAATCTTAATTTAAATAAGCAAGAAATCATTCTTAAATATATTTTATTAAGTGTGTAAAAGTTTTTGTATTTTTAAGAGCTTTGCTTTAAAATGTATCTAATTTTATGCTACTATTTTAATTTAAAGCATTTGGACTTTGACTCGTATTTGTGTGGTATAAATATCATTGCATATCAAATTATTATTATTTTTTTTCATTCATAGAATTTCATATTTAGGTTTCTCATTCCATAGTTTAAAGTCATAAAGAAATCTGCAAATGCTGTTGAATGTAATTCCGTACTTTAGTTATTCACTTCAAAGAATAATGTATTATTTATTTATTTCCTGAAACAGGTGGAAGTGTTTATGAGTGTGACATCTGCCATTACCCGTTTACATCGTTACAATTCCTCACCAAACACAAGAAGAGGTATCGAGGGGAAGGAAAAGGCCGCAGATTCTCTTGTTCCTTATGTCTTTACTCTACCGATATATCATCCAACATCAAACGTCACATTTTCACGCACTCTGAAGATCGTCCTTATAAGTGTTGCCACTGCGGAAATAATTTCAAACTTAAAGTGCATCATCGTATCCAGACAGGAGAACTTTTAATATCAAAGTTGTTTTGTCCAGTTCTGGATATGAAAAAAGATGGGGGGGGGGGGGGAGTAATAATTGAAAAGCTGTTCTGGTACAATTTTTTTCCATACGTTTCAGTAGTTTTTAACAAATTTCCTGAAAATTCGCGTCATATATACATAAAGCTACTAGATAGAAAAATGGAAAGAGTTCCGTGTTATCTCAATAGGAAATCACATTCAGAACTTAATAACTTCTTTAATATGATTTTTAGTGAAAAATACCTTTAAATATAAAGATCCAAATCAAATCTATCTAAATATTTATTTTAAACAATATTTGTTCAATATTGAAAAGGGTTATGAACGCTGAAACGTTTAATACGCTACAAAAAACTAACCCAAAAATTTAATTAAAATATTAAAGCAAACACTCTAGCGGAGTCAACTATGATCTCTGATATCTTAACCAGTTTTATTTTTTAAATGAATTTTAGAATCAGTTATTTTGTATCCTGTTAAATAGTCCAGCTTTCACATATCTCTTTCTGTAATCAACAAATATGGTTTAAAATGGAGATTTAGATAAAGCTTTCAATCAAATCTATTCTAAGACATTTTTTTCCTTAAAAATCGCATTGAAGAAGTTATTGAGCTCTGAATCTTATTTTCTATTGAGATAACACGGAACTGTTTCTATTTTCCTGTCGGTGCCTCTGTATGTTTACTTTTTTTTCCACCTCCGTTCCTGTTACTAGCACTCCCATCAATATGGCGGTGGGGATTATGTCTCCCCCTCCGATATTTGATCGTTATCTTCGGTAATTAAAAGGGATTTTCTGGTCCAAATGTCTATTTTTATTAATTTATATCGTCGTTTTAGCTTTTTTATTACTAGTTATAGCTAATTTTAGAAAACTGTTTTTGCAATACAATGTAACCCATTATTTCTAATACGATGGCTATAATATTTTTCATAGCTAAACGATTTTACCTAATAGCATGAATTGTTAAGTAAGTACTAAACTGAGATATTTATTCCTATTCTCTAACATAGAACAAAGCGTTTACCAGTGTGACATCTGCCAGCGCAGGTTTACGTCGTTAAAATTCCTCAACAAACATCAGAAGTGTCATCGATGGGAAGGAAAAGGCAGGAGATATCCTTGTTCCTTATGTCCTTACTCTACCGATATATCATCCAACATCAAGAATCATATGTTCATTCACTCTGGAGATCGTCCTCACAAGTGCTCCCATTGTGAAAAGAGTTTTAAACTGAAGAAACATCTTAAAGTGCATCTTCGTATCCACACAGGAGAACGACCATTTCCTTGTGATCTCTGTAGCAAGTTTTTCAAACAGCAAGGCAATCTATCAAATCATAGACGATTACACCTACTGCAAAAACCATTCATTTGTAAATACTGCGAAAAATCATTTGTAAGTAGCCGTCATTTAAATCAACATGAAAAAAAGCATTTTTAAAGCTGTTATATTCTTGTATTTGCAGTCATTTTTTAGTTTTCTGATATCCCTACTTAACTAGTATTAACAGTTTATAATTTTGAAAGTTGCGATAAATTTATTTTCATATTTCAATGCTTTGATATATCAGAAACAGAAATATACTTGTACACAAAATATCATTATCAATTTCTGTACGAATTTTCTGTTATATTGACATTTTACTACAGTTTTTGTTTTGGTGAGATTTTGAAGAGTTATTACAAAATTTGTGATGTGATTATAAAATCGATATCAGAGGGTCTTAATTAGAACCGACCAATGTTATGTTAATAGGAAATGACCTGTTATGTTAATAAGAAATAACCTATGTTATGTTAATGAGAAATGACCTATGTTATTTTAATAGGAAATGACCTGTTATGTTAATAAGAAAGGACCTATGTTATGTTAATAGGAAATGATCTATGTTATGTTAATAGGAAATGACCTATGTTATACGTTAGTAGGAAATAACCTACGAAATTTTAATTGGAAATCAGTTTCAAACTCAAAAGCGTCTTAAATATTCTTTGCAAAAATGTAATCGTAAAAAAAGTAAAAAGTTCAGATTAAATCATCTAACTATCAATTTTAAAGTGGTGTTTGTGGTTTATTTAAGCTCTTAACAAAACCCTTGTATTTAAAAGCCGTCCTTTCTGAAACAAAAAATCATTTAGAATGAACGTTAGTTCAACCTATGCTTATACCTTTACTGTAGTTAAATATAACAGCTAGTATTTCATTTTGACCAGTTGTGATTAACTTTTCGGATTAATTAATTTTAACTCCTGTTATATAATCTAGCTTTGATAATTAACTGAATGGTAAATGGACTTATTGAGTTGGGTTGTTTTACCTGTGAGCAGCTTTTTTGCGCACAATGGGCGAAATGGACTGGTCACAAAGAGTCCGAAGGCTCAAAGAAGGTTGGGGAAGGGGTCACACTTGAACGGCTGTTGGGGAACAGATGGTAGCCTGTTGTAGGGGACACTGCTTATCGTTCCACCCGACGGACGACGACCTTTCTAAGTCCATCGGTGACCCTATTGACCGTGGGCAGTGCGGGGAGTTTCGCGGAAATAAATCTCTATGCTGGCCCAACTGGAACTCGAACCTGGGAACTGCACATTACGAGCCTGGCGCGGTGCCGACTGAGACATCCTCTCCCCCGAACGTCATTGGAAAAGCGATATTAAATGTCAAGAGCGCATTCAGAGGTGGGTATAAAGCTCCCTATTTGAAAGCCCGAAATTGAAAAATGATAAAACTGTTCATAGGCACGGCTCAAGGGTTTGGGAAAATGCTGTGTTCACTGAAGTTGAGTGAAAATATAGTAAAGCAATTACAGTTCATCAGACTGAAGGTTTTCAGGCTCTTTATTTTTAATCTTCAGCCAAAACTAAAACCCATAAATTAAGCGGGCAATGAGATTTTGGTTTTATGCGGCAACGGAGCAGAGAGCATTATTCTTGAGAAGGCCAATTATCTTTTGCGGTTAAAAGAAGAGAACTCTTTTCTTCTTCATAAACTGTTTCGAGTGCATATGTGTAATCCCTTTCACCCATAAACACAAATATTTCCATTATGCTACTCTGTGTGTGGCATTTCAATGCTTTTAATAAAGCTATATATATAAAACACACCCAAAATCTGGATACGCGGCTGTTAGACATAAAAGTTATTCTTTGTAATTAAACAGTTCTTACTAAAAATTGATTGATTTGTCATTTTTTTTCATAAAAAGCCTATTTTAGAAGATGCCGTTCTCTCAATCTGGTTCCCCATTTTTACGAGAGAGTTGAAAAAGTTCTTCACACGCATCTGCAGAACAAAAATCACATGGTACAAGATCAGGTGAATATGCATGATGATGCAACTGTTTGATTTTTTCCTCATCCACATAGGCCGTAACTTGCCCGTTTTGTCAGCATTTGCAATGTCATGAAGAAGGAGAACCCTTGTCATTCCTGTTGTTGGACGCTGTTCCTTCATCTCCTTATCCATTTTGTGCAAAACAGTGTTGGTGTAGTATTGGCCATTTATAATCATTTTTTGAGGTAAGGCTACCCACTCCTTGAGAACCACTCCAGGGCTACCACTCCTTGGGAATTAAAAAAAATTGAGAACATCCTTTTCCTCGAGTGAAAGTGTTGTAGCAGAATTTGGGGACGTAATTCATCTTTCAGAACCTAAACATAGTTATTGATCTTTCTAGGAGTTTTATAGTAATAAAACCACGTATATATTGAATTCTAGGAGTTTTATAGTAATAAAACCATGTATAGTTTTATAGTATATAAAACCACGTACGTTACCTGTGGCAATGTCTGTTAACCGTTTGTGGCCATTAGGTTCAAAGATGGCCAGCATCTCCTTGCACAAGTTTATTCTAGCCTTTTCTTGCTGTTCTGTTAGTTTGTAGAGTATCCATTTGGCACAGATCGTTGGAACTTTAAATGTTGATGAATAATCGTTTCCACACTGTCAATCGCTACATTGAGATCTAAATGGTAATGTGTGGGTTTTCCTTAATGAATTCATGAAAAGCAGCGATGATTGGTTCACGGCCTCCTTCGGTCTTCTTGCGCGCGGCAGGTTTTCGAAACTCTGCCGTCCTTTTCTGAATTTGGATATCCATCCCGTAATGGTGCCACATGAAAGACTGATAACTATATACTTATGATAAATCGTCATAAATGTTTTTCACGTCATCGCCAAGCTGAATCCTTGTTTAAATGTAAAATTTTGTCTTTAGTAGGATATTTTTACCATTTTCAACTAATTCTCTCAACCATTCTGGTATGTTTTGTGAGATTTTGCAGTTATTCTATTTCTTATTTCAGTGTATTTGATGAAATTTTGTAATAATTTTACCATTGACTTCCGAATATTGTAACATTTTCAAAAGTTCTGTCAGTCATTCTACTGTATTTGTAACGATTTTACCAAAATCTTTCTCCATTCCCGATATATTTTGAAGATATATTGATATTCGTTACAGCATATATTTTCCGAAATGCTCTGTCATTCATTCCAATGTATACTTTTTGATTTTACAGATGTTCTGTTGCCCATTTCACTGTATGTTATGAAATTTGTATTCACTCAACCGCCATTTCAACTTACTTTAGTGTTTTCAGATAATCCGGGTTACTCTGTGAGTTTTTGCAGTGATTCTGGAGTCTATTCCAGCATATTTTGGAGATATTCTATTTCACTCTAATTGTGGAATTTTGTATTCACTTCACCATAATTTCGCCATATTTTAGGATTTTTTAAACAATTCTGTGAGTTTTTTTATAAGACTTTTACACCTATTTAATTTCCTATTTCCCTGTATATTTGGGGATTTTTGTACTCCAGGTAACGTCAATATCAGCATATTTTAATAACTTTTAAGCAATTCCGACACACATTGTGGTGTACTCTGTGAGATTTTCTAGGTATTCTGCCACCCATTGCAGTGCACGTTTTGATATTTTCAAGTTATCCCAGTACCCATTTCAGTGCATATATTTCAGTAATGAAGCAATTATGTCACTCATTCTTATGCATTTTACTGTTATTTGGGTTCCATTCTAGGGTATTTTGAAAGCATTCTTTTTCCCATTGCTATGTACCTTGCGCAGTTTTGGTGTTATTCCATCGTCCATTTTAGGTGTACTTTCTATTATTTTATTATGCTTCAGTTGGTCTGTCTTCCACCTAAACACATTTTGAAGATATCTTGCCATCCATTCGAATGTATGTTGTGTGATTTTGAAGTTATTTTACATTTAGGTATATTTTAATATTGATGCAATTCTATCAATCATTTCTGTGTATTTTACGATAATTCGACCTCCCATTCTACGATATTTTGATATATACTTCGTCCGATTTTCGAGTTATCCTATCATCCATTTCATTGTACCTTCTGATACATTTCAACACTTTTTTTCAGGTAGTTATGTTTCTGAGCATCACGTTTGTGCACGCAACATGGTAAATATCTTTGCCATTGAGTCAAATTTCGAGAAGTTCTCAGTTCCAACACATGTTAGTGGAGAGAGAGAGATGAAAGCCCATAACATTCTGTGTTCCCTTTAACTTTATAACATGGACAAAATTCTTTATGTTATACTACACCGCTGACCGACTTTTCAAACGTAAACATTTGTGTATTTAGAGTTCAATACTAGTTTTGGACCCCTAAACTGCAAGTTTTTAAGCACGATATCACTTCATTGCAATTCTCAGAGAAATGATACGATTAACATTTAAAACGTGTATGTCATTATATTATTCTTGGATCAGCATGAAACCGATACTTTTCTTTAAAAAAAACTGACTTCTAATATATTTAAAACTCGATTCCTGGCTCCCTTTTATTGAAGTTGGGAATCTACCCACTTTTTAGGAATTGGAATAAATTGTTGGGAGGGCTTTGTGATTCATAGTATTAAAATGTTTATCCCAAAGAAATAGTTTTTCCCAAATAAATTACGCCATTGTTCATTCAGAGCAAACAGCGTAATTCTCGATTTGGAAAAAAAATAATGTTTCAAAATATTTTTTCATTATATGTTTTGTAGTGTCGTCCGTCAATAAAACGGGATGCTTTGTAAAGACTGTCGATATTGAAATTAATGATGGCATTAATCAGATGGCAGACCTTTGTGGTTCACGGATTGGGAGAAATTTTTCCGAACAGTGTTCAGAGCAAATCGTGCCATTCCCAGTTTAGAATAACGTTTATATCTTGGTCTATTTCGCATGACTTTTTAGTTCACAGATTGTAAAAATAATGTTTGAAAACATTTTCTTCAGGCGTCCGTCAATATAATGTAATCCCTTGGGAGACATGAAGGAAGTGTGAGATCCGATGTAAAAATCGAAGTTTTTCAGTTCAGTCCATCATGAATATATTTTGTAGACGCAGTAGGAGTGTAATAAAAGAATCGTCCTTCTTTAGAGCAAGGACTGTGGCTCGATAACTGGAACTTTTCAAAGCATTTATTACTGAGACATGGTTCTGTGCAAACATGGGAGTGGTGAGTTGAGGTATGCGAATCAAATGTGTTTATTTGCGAAGAGGCTATAAATTTATTTCTAAGTTAAAATGTTTGCGAATTACAAATGCTAGAATAAAAATTTATTCCTTCAATTAGCAGTTATAGGACTCTTTTTTTAAATAATTTATTTATTGACACAGATTCAATCAAATCTCTGTTTAACACAAACCTACAATTCTTAAAATGTGTGTAAAGGAAATTGCTTAATAGAATAGAAATTTATTCCATTTCACCAAAATGAAATAAAAAAGATTACTTTATCTGTGATCCCTTACCATTCAAAAAACTGTAAAACTGACTGTGCAAGCAAGGCAATACCAAACTTCAAACGTATATGCAGTTCAAACACGAAGCTTGGGCTGGTGTTAAGTTGCGTAATTGATAAAATTGTTCCGTGCTATACATGAATGAAATAATCGGAAGAGAACGAATTAGATGATACAAAAAACTGTTTTCAAATATCTGTAGTGGTTTAGTATTTAGAGTTTAATCAATTTTATTATGAATTTTGCATTGTGTTCAAACTTCAACGCTGCAATTTTTGTTCCAATTATAGTATTATTTTAAATTCGAATTTGACACGTACTTTTATCTGAAGAATGAGTATACGAAATATTAAGATGATCAAGCAACTTTTCAAGAGTTATTAAGAAAATGCCGTAAACCAGTGGTGTAAAATAAATGCACATAAATGCCACAACATATAAGTAATAGCTGTTGGGGCTGGAAGGGGGCGTGTCACTAAGAATAGTGACCTCAGTTCTGTATGATTAGTAACATAGCATTCTCCATTCTTTTCTAAGTTGCATGCATCTAATACCTTTTCATTCGAAACATGAATCTGCTTCCCTTTCTTAATTTTAGAGTATACGGTGCCCTAGCAATATACACGACAGTAAATCATACTTTAGTGACATCCTATTTCGTGGTTTCAGTTAAACCCTAGCTGACTTACGTACACAAGATGCGAAAATTAAAGTTTTTTCTCTGACTTTATGTGCTAAAATGCCTTTGAAGACTACGCTCTGAACAACCCTTTATTTACCTACAATATTTTGTGCAAAATTTGGAAAAAATATCTGGCAACAAAACTTTGTCGCCATTAGCATTCAAGTCTAAAAACGTTATACTTTTACACATTAACTTTATTGCAGGTAAAACCTTAGCATTTTCTTCCTTCTTTGGTCGATATGTGTTTCTAATACAAATTTCTAATTTTTCGCTGCAAACACAAGTTTTTCGACAAAGATAGGGTGTTTCACTACAATCTAACACGGGATTTCATGTTTGTTTAGTTATTTTTCCTGCATGAGAATATTTCTAATCTATCTCATAGACAGCAGGTTAGTTACTTCTGATCTATCAAAGCCAAGGTCTGAGATCCATAGTAAGACATGAACGTTTGTGTTGTTTTCCTACCAAGATCCCGACATCCTCTCACATGAAATATTACTGTACTAGGATCTAGAAAAATCACTATCCATTACATTAATTTTTTTATTATTTCATGTTCATTATTTTCATGTATTTCACCCCATTTTCTTGTCAAGAGCTAAAATTATTTGATGAATGAATGATAATATATCTTCAAATGCAGTGGACGCATGACAGAATAACTTCAAAATAAGTTCCAATAGCTGAAAAAACAACTTTAAAAAATTAGGTAAATACACACCGGGAAAGACAGAATTGCTTTCAAAACATTAAAATACCTTAAATGTGTGGCCTGAATCATCTCCAAATATCTCGCAGCACACTTTTAAAGGAAATATTGTCTCATTATAAGTGATTTCATACAAAGAGATACGTACTCTATGCTTCACATTTAAATCTATAGAGATAACGATCACTACCCATGGAACACATCTGTGAAAAAACACGCTATGATAGGTTTGAGAAAGATTTTTAGAACATGGGGGTGCTGCACTGCAGGAAAGCACATTAGCTTTGATATCAGAACCTACGTGAAAGTTATACAGTTTGGGTTTGAGAAAGTTTCTTTAGTTCACAGGGCACCGCATTACACTAAAGCACACTGTCTTGTACGTATGTCTGTCTGTATGTTTGTTTCTCTCTCTCACTGTGTGTGTTTGTGTCTATGTGTAAATATGTATGTTACTACGAAATGTGTGTACGTGTAGACGTGTGCATATATGTCAAGATGTAAATGTGTCTGCATGTTTGTTTCTCTCTAGGTGTGTGTGTGTGTGTGTTTCAGTGAATCGTGTATGTGTGCGTATGTGAGTGTGTGTATGTTCATGTATGTTAATACGTTTCTTTTTATGTATATGTTTTCGTGCGTATGTGTTAAGATGTCTGTGTGCACATAGTCGTTTCTCTGTATGTGTATACGTCTTCATGTTTGTCTCTCTCTCTCTGTGTGTGTGTGTGTTAAAGTCTCTGTATGTGTTACATCTTTATGTGTATATGTTATCGTATGTGTGTGTGTGTGTTTGTTCACATGCAAGAATAAACATATTGTCTTACGGACACTTGCTTGCTACAGAAGAAGCTAACAATTTGAAATGAGACTAGTGGTTATGCAAAATATTTCATGTGTGCGTATGTGAGTGTGTGTATGTTGATGCATGTTAATATGTTTCTTTATATGTATATGTTTTCGTGCGTATGTGTTAAGATGTCTGTGTGCACATAGTCGTTTCTCTGTATGTGTATACGTCTTCATGTTTGTTTCTCTCTCTGTGCGTGTGTGTGTGTGTTAAAGCGTCTGTATGTGTTTCATCTTTATGTGCATATGTGTGTGTGTGTGTTTGTTCACATGCAAGAATAAACATATTGTCTTACGGACACTTGCTTGCTACAGGAGAAGCTAACAATTTAAAACGAGACTTGTGGCTATGCAAAATATTTCATCACGGATCTTAACTTGAATACTCATATTTCAGGAGATGTAAGGATTTTTCTTCAGCACGTTCGAATATTTTTTGAACACGACTGTCTTACGTTACGTCTTACGTTACGTTTCCTGTCAGATGTCTCGTAACGAACAAAGCGTGTGTGTGTGTGTGTGTTCTGCTAATACAGAAGAGGACATTCAACCGAGAATATTTCAAACTTAGAATAATACGACATCCTGATGCGTTAAGAACGAAGTGGAGGGATACTAACAGCTGAAACACGACCTGAAGCGATCGAAATCCTGTTGTTTCGCGCAAGGGGACGAAGGGTGATAAAACGTAATACTACTGAAAAAATCCAGTTGTTTCAAAAAAGAGGCCTCTTTTTTGAAACAACTGGATTTTTTCGTTCTTAACGCATCAGGATGTCGTATTATTCTAAGTTTGAAATATTCTCGGTTGAATGTCCTCTTCTGTATTAGCAGAACACACACACACACACGCTTTGTTCGTTACGAGACATCTGACAGGAAACGTAACGTAAGACGTAACGTAAGACAGTCGTGTTCAAAAAATATTCGAACGTGCTGAAGAAAAATCCTTACATCTCCTGAAATATGAGTATTCAAGTTAAGATCCGTGATGAAATATTTTGCATAGCCACAAGTCTCGTTTTAAATTGTTAGCTTCTTCTGTAGCAAGCAAGTGTCCGTAAGACAATATGTTTATTCTTGCATGTGAACAAACACACACACACACACATATGCACATAAAGATGAAACACATACAGACGCTTTAACACACACACACACGCACAGAGAGAGAAACAAACATGAAGACGTATACACATACAGAGAAACGACTATGTGCACACAGACATCTTAACACATACGCACGAAAACATATACATATAAAGAAACATATTAACATGCATCAACATACACACACTCACATACGCACACATGAAATATTTTGCATAATCACTAGTCTCGTTTTAAATTGTTAGCTTCTTCTGTAGCAAGCAAGTGTCCGTAAGACAATATGTTTATTCTTGCATGTGAACAAACACACACACACACACATACGATAACATATACACATAAAGATGAAACACATACAGAGACTTTAACACACACACACAGAGAGAGAGACAAACATGAAGACGTATACACATACAGAGAAACGACTATGTGCACACAGACATCTTAACACATACGCACGAAAACATATACATATAAAGAAACGTATTAACATACATGAACATACACACACTCACATACGCATACATACACGATTCACTGAAACACACACACACACCTAGAGAGAAACAAACATGCAGACACAGTTACATCTTGACATATATGCACACGTCTACACGTACACACATTTCGTAGTAACATACATATTTACACATAGACACAAACACACACACACACACACAGTGAGAGAGAGAAACAAACATACAGACAGATATACGTACAAGACAGTGTGCTTTAGTGTAATGCGGTGCCCTGTGAACTAAAGAAACTTTCTCAAACCCAAACTGTATAACTTTCACGTAGGTTCTGATATCAAAGCTAATGTGCTTTCCTGCAGTGCAGCACCCCCATGTTCTAAAAATCTTTCTCAAACCTATCATAGCGTGTTTTTTCACAGATGTGTTCCATGGGTAGTGATCGTTATCTCTATAGATTTAAATGTGAAGCATAGAGTACGTATCTCTTTGTATGAAATCACTTATAATGAGACAATATTTCCTTTAAAAGTGTGCTGTGAGATATTTGGAGATGATTCAGGCCACACATTTAAGGTATTTTAATGTTTTGAAAGCAATTCTGTCTTTCCCGGTGTGTATTTACCTAATTTTTTTAAAGTTGTTTTTTCAGCTATTGGAACTTATTTTGAAGTTATTCTGTCATGCGTCCACTGCATTTGAAGATATATTATCATTCATTCATCAAATAATTTTAGCTCTTGACAAGAAAATGGGGTGAAATACATGAAAATAATGAACATGAAATAATAAAAAAATTAATGTAATGGATAGTGATTTTTCTAGATCCTAGTACAGTAATATTTCATGTGAGAGGATGTCGGGATCTTGGTAGGAAAACAACACAAACGTTCATGTCTTACTATGGATCTCAGACCTTGGCTTTGATAGATCAGAAGTAACTAACCTGCTGTCTATGAGATAGATTAGAAATATTCTCATGCAGGAAAAATAACTAAACAAACATGAAATCCCGTGTTAGATTGTAGTGAAACACCCTATCTTTGTCGAAAAACTTGTGTTTTGCAGCGAAAAATAGCCATCTTCACCCGCACTTATGCGCTTATTCATGCGGTGCCCTGTGAACTAAAGAAATATTTCTCAAACCGAAACAGTATAACTTTCATGTAGTTTCTGATATCAAAGATAATGTGCTTTCCTGCAGTGCAGCACCCCCATGGGCTAAAAATCTTTCTCAAACCCTATCATAGCGTGTTTTTTCACAGATGTGTTCCATGGGTAGTGATCGTTATCTCTATAGATTTAAATGTGAAGCATAGAGTGCGTATCTCTTTGTATGAAATCGCTTATAATGAGACAATATTTCCTTTAAAAGTGTACTGTGAGATATTTGAAGGTGATTCAGTCACACATTTAAGGTATTTTAATGTTTTGAAAACAATTCTGTCTTTCCCGGTGTGTATTTATCTAATTTTTTACAGCTGTTTTTTCAGCTATTGGAACTTATTTTGAAGTTATTCTGTCATGCGTCCACTGCATTTGAAGATATAATATCGTTCATTCATCAAATAATCTTAGCTCTTGACAAGAAAATGGGGTGAAATACATGAAAATAATGAACATGAAATAATAAAAAAATTAATGTAATGGATAGTGATTTTTCTAGATCCTAGTACAGTAATATTTCATGGTTTTCTCGCTATTACTCCTTCTAGTAAAGACGTTTTTTTTTTGTCTTAGTTTTCAGGGTTCCTTTTACCCGATAGATCGCTTGGTTAAATTCTATAGCGACAAAATTCTTCATTTAACACCTTTTTGACTGCTGCATATAACATGCTGTATATCTGAAATTTCTATCTTTTAACATTTGTGGACGTAAGAATAGCAGACATGTTTTATGTTTCAAAGAGTTTACGGTGATGTTTTTAAACACTCTTAAATATTCTACTGTGTATTCCTATATATTCTCATTCCTACATATTTTAAAGATAATACGTCACTCAATACCATGTACTTTGTGCATTTTCGGGCCAATCTTCTATGTGTCTTTTGGTAATACAGAAGATGACATGAGAGCTGTTAGGATTAAGAACTTGGAAGCAAAACCCCTAACGAACTTTGATCAGCACACGATAGAAACTAACGGCAATCCGAGAATTTTCAAACTTAGAAAAACCCAAAATCCTGTAGAGGGTACGAAATGCGTTAAGAACGAGACGAAGGGATATTAAAAAGTGAGTCAAAATTTGACACGGACATAGTCGTGTGCTATATAAAGCATGATTTAACCTCTACCGTAGTGCACGTGTCCGAGTTCTTATCGTTATGTTGATTTGAGTGAGAGGAAGTTGATCGATGTTTGCACGCATGTTGCAATATTTACAACTGATAAGCCCTGATGAATTATTTCCTTCATTTAACGGAAGAGTTTGATGAGACTGTATCAACATCCGCAGGAGTCAGACCGATGCAGCATATAACGAGGAGCGTTGTGTGAACTCATTCTAACTTGTGTCAAAATGAGGTTTACTGTACGCCACGGTTATTTCTCACTAACCTATCCAAGGGACAGGCTACCGTCTACCCCTCGCAGGAGGTTTTGCGATTGTTCCTGCCACCTCGAACCACGTCCAAGGTCTCCAGTTGGTGCAAGGTTGGGGGTGAGGGCCCCTTCACCAATCCGTCATGCTGATACGAATGTCGATGTTCAGATGTTACCGGAGCAGCGAGCACTCTATGTCACCATGGAGGACGACGCGTGGGAGACGTTTTGCGGCGGGGCTGTATGCCGATGTTCTTGTCATACAGTATTACGCCCTGGTTCCCCCCGTACCACCGTAAGGCACCTAAGGGGCTTCGTCGCGAACCCTCCAAGCTACGCTCACTCGGTGGTAGAGCAAGAAACCGCGGAGGGGTACGTGTCGGAAATAAAGGAGGAATACGTGACAGAAATAAAGGAGGGGTCCCCGTCAGAAACTGAGGTGGACACGACATGCGTTCAGTCGCTTGACTCAGAGGAGACAGTGTCAACCGTCTCCCCTGTACGGATCGAGTTTTCTGCGCCTCCTTCCCGCAGGAGGAGGATCGAGTAACCGGAAAAAATGAAAAGACGAAAAAAATATAAAAAGAAGAAGAAACAAAAGGCTTTTTTCAAAGCCACCCAAATATATTAAAGGATTGCCTTTCGTACAGTGTGTTTGGTTGTGTGTGTGTGTGTGTTTTTGTAAGTAAAAATTTTAATTTTCTATTTTTATTTCATATTCCTGGTCCTCTGCGTACCCTATGACGTGTAAGGGTGAGTATATTTTAAAATTTATATCTATATTGCCACCATTTCTTTTAACTATAGTGCTGAGTTTTGTTACCATTACTATTTTATCTATAACGTAGTTGAGTTTTGTTACCGTTTCTATAACGCGTAACAAACATTATGTGTGTTTTGTACATTAATTAATTTTACTTTCCATGTGTACCAAGAGCGTGTCGGATTAGTTTATATGCTAATTTAGTTATAATGTGCTAAGTGGATTACCATATTTTTATTTACGCAGAGTTCTGCTTAGTGTGTTACCATATTTACCCTACGTTAACTTTTAATGATGAGAATAGTTTATACTACCCATAAAGTGACTACATAATAGTTGCTTAAAAACTATTTAGTCGTATACATATATTTTACACAGGGTGTTACACCTCTTACATTTTTTGTGAACGGTTTGGTAAAAAAAAAACTGCTTAAACATTGTACCCTAACGGGTACGTATGGTTTTGTCAGATTTTAAAAAATAGATTAAATAAACATAATGCTACCGTCTCATAAAGCACGCGCTCTTTTAGCTATGAAAGCATGTCATCTGTTAAAGAGGGACATTTATCAGTTAGTCATTAGGATCACTTATTTTCCACACTAATTGGCATGCATTAATAGGTATGGCAAAGAAAATCCCGTTTCGCCTTGTTTATGACTGTTACATGTATCACTTTCTTTGAATTTTTCTGTCTTACTATTTGAGTTATAATGTTCTCTTTTTGTAACGATTTTTACACCCACCCTGTGCATTTTTATGTGATTTTTACACTTTTTCCTGTCGTCACAGTTAGTTAGGTGGATTCTTTGTAATATTTGCTATATTTTGACTATCAGTCCAGCTGCAAATAAAATATCAGTGGATTAGTGCAGGTAAGTTTAAAGGGTACGCGAGACATTGTATTATTTTTTTTATAGTTGAAGTATTTGCTAAAACTAATGTTCCCCTACACCATTAACGTGCATTCGTGATGGAACCAAAGTTTTTACGCAAGGGTAACCGTAACGTACTTTGAACATTCCACTGCGTACAAAAAAAAAAGTTATTTTTTACCCGATTTCAACAGCGTGATGCGGCATACGTTCGCACGATGTGAGAGACGGTTTTTTAGCCGATTTTTCTTCAGTGTAGCATTACTACGTGGAAACACAGATATCTGACGGCACCAACCCGATGGAGACTAATTTTAATAAGCCCAGCACTTGGAGGTTTAGGACGCATCATTTCAAAAGGGTTTGTCTACATTGGGTACATTGAAACGCCCTTGTATCGTAAAGGATAGAATTGGGAGAACCGTCTCGGGACTTGGAAAAATATCGAGTCCGAAAACCACGATAAAGAGTGCTAGTGGGTTTTCACGATGTAAGGCAGTGCTCCTGACACGGAAGCAGCACAGATCCAAGATTCATTCGTTAATAAAACCCTTTTGATTCCCCGTTTGGAATAATTTCGCAGGACTTAACCATCCGTCAGTGAAACGTTGTCCAGGGTGAGGATCCGAACACTGAGTCTTTTAGGTCGGCCCTATTACCCCTCAATATTTTTCATCGTGACGAGTATAATCAGTTTTTATTCATTTTTTACCCATCGGCATTTTCTGCTGGTCAGTCTTTTAAAAATAGTTACTGTGGATAGTCCTTGAAAGGGGGATGGAACTGTTAATGAGGGGGACGGAACTTTTGATAAGAGTTTTAATTAATATAGTTGATGATTAACGAGTTTTAACGAGATCAAATCACGCTGTCGGAAGCAATTTTTTTTAAATACAGGAGACGCACAAAAAATAGTACACACGTTGGATAACACTGATTAAATGTGCAAAAACTGATTTGCAATGGGTCAACCCGGGGATCTTTAAAGAGGGGGCTTAAAATATAGGTCCACCAGCAGGGGGGTCTTTAGAGAGATGATTTAAAATAAAGACAACCCAAGGGATCGGAAATCAGGAAAAATCGAGATTATTCGAGAAGGGGAGTTTAAAATATAGGTGGGTCAACCAGGGGGTCTGAAATAAAGAAAAATCGAGACTATTCGAGAAGGGGGTTTAAAATATAGGTCTATGAAGAGGGCTTAAAATATGTGTAGGGGTCTAATCAAGAAAATCGAGACTATTCGAGAAGGGGAGTTTAAAATATAGGTGGGTCAACCAGGGGGTCTGAAATCAAGAAAAATCGAGACTATTCGAGAAGGGGGTTTAAAATATGGGTCAACCAGGGGTCTATGAAGAGGGCTTAAAATATGGGTAGGGGTCTAAACAAGAAAAAACGAGACTATTCGAGAAGGGGAGCTTAAAATATAGGTGGGTCAACCAGGGGTCTGAAATCAAGAAAACTCGAGACTATTCGAGAAGGGGATCTTAAAATATAGGTCAACCAGGGGGTCTATGAAGAGGGTTTAAAATATGGGTAGGGGTCTAAACAAGAAAAAACGAGACTATTCGAGAAGGGGAGCTTAAAATATAGGTGGATCAACCAGGGGTCTGAAATCAAGAAAAATCGAGACTATTCGAGAAGGGGGGCTTAAAATATAGGTGGGTCAACCAGGGGGTCTGAAATCAAGAAAAATCGAGACTATTCGAGAAGGGGGGCTTAAAATATAGGTCAACCAGGGGGTCTATGAAGAGGGCTTAAAATAGGGGTGGGGGTCTAATCAAGAAAAATCGAGACTATTCGAGAAGGGGAGCTTAAAATATAGGTGGTTCAACCAGGGAGTCTGAAATCAAGAAAAATCGAGACTATTCGAGAACGGGGGCTTAAAATATAGGTCAACCAGGGGGTCTATGAAGAGGGCTTAAAATATGGGTAGGTCAACCAGGGGGTCTGAAATCAAGAAAAATCGAGACTATTCGAGAAGGGGGGCTTAAAATATAGGTCAACCAGGGGGTCTATGAAGAGGGCTTAAAATATGGGTGGGGCCTAATCAAGAAAAATCGAGACTATTCGAGAAGGGGAGCTTAAAATATAGGTGGGTCAACCAGGGGGACTTAAAATATAGGTCAACCAGGGGGTCTGTGAAGAGGGCTTAAAATATGGGTGGGGTCTAATCAAGAAAAATCGAGACTATTCGAGAAGGGGAGCTTAAAATTAGAGTTAAAATAAGAATTTTTTGGAAAAATAGTGTTCCTCATTGGCACTAGATAGCGCCAGGGGTTAAAAGGGGGAGGAAGTTTTAATTATGAATTATTAATTATTAATAAGGAGCGCCACCATAGTTGCGACACCAGGGTCAATTTCCTGTTGATTGCAACATAGGGGCCAGAGTTCAGAAGGCAACGTGGCCCAGCACAGGTCAATTTCCGGTCGGTGACGTCATAGGGGGGAAAGCACTGTGCAAAGGGGAAACGCCCGGGTGTGATGATACTACTGACGTTTATGAGTGCGAGATGTTCCAGTGCAGGTTTACATCATTACAAATTATTACGAAACACAAGACGAGACATCGTGAGGAAGGAAAAGGCCGGAGAATCCCTTGTCCATTATGTCCGTACCCCCAATAGACCTTCCAACATGAAGGATCACACGCTCACCCACTCTGCAGACCCTTACCCACAAGTGTCCCACTTCGAAAAGAGTTTCAAACGGAAGATTCATCTTTAAGTGCATCTTCGTATCCACACAAGAAGAACGACCATTTCCTTGCGATCTTCGTAGCAAGTCCATAGAGCAGGACAATCTATCTAATCAAAGAAATCCACTTACTGCAAGAGCCATTCTTATGCAAACACTGTGAGAAGTCATTTGTGCTAAAGGATGACTTAAATCAATATATTGAAAGAAGCACTTTTAAATCGGTTGTTTTCATATATTATGTAACTGTTTGCATATTAACATCCATGCCGATGATAAGCTTAGAATACCCTTTATCAATTTCTGTTTTCATTTGCTTGACACTTTGAGAAAGATACGATTGATACAATAGTGCGAAGTATCGTCAGTTTGTTTTTATGTTCTTTTTTGTTTGATTATTATTTTGTATTCTCCGGCATGTATTTGAAATATCCCGCACAGCAGTTTTTGGTGGTTCTAAATGCATGATATAACCTAAACCACTAATACTCTTTTATGAGAACTTATTTTTAGATATTAAATAATGAAAAATTACAAATATATTAAAATAATGAAACAAAGAACATAAGGACGTACTTTTCTTCTTTTGATGATAAAACATTTTAATATTTATTATTTGTTTTACTATATTTTCTCATGTGTCCTGATGAAAATTTCTTTAATTTTTATGTTATGTATAAAACAATTAATTTATTGTGAAAGGAAACATATATTACAAAATCAGATATTAATTTGGTGTTATACTCTCAAAATTCAGTGGCAATTGCTTTTTTAAAGGGAAGAAGGTGTTTCGCCTACACAAATAACAGAGATAACCTATCTAACTGAAGGATTTTATTTTCGGGAAGATTCCACAATTCAGTTTGTTTAATTTTTGTTGAATTTTATATCAAAGGTAAATACCCATCAAATATGGCAGTCGTTTAAAACGAATGTGAGTAATATTATGGCTGCTATGTGTCTTCGATATCACGAGGACTTTTAATAGCGGTTTCTTGAAATAATTCATAAATTATGCATCTGCTAACTGTAGAAGACATGGTGAACAGGGATAAGCGGTTCTTTTTTCAAAATCAATACTTTTAATTAGTTAAACCCACGCCAAAAGTCTGACGCGAACAATATTGATACCTCTTCTCATCGATAAGATCCTTCACAGCTTTCCACCACTCCAGTCGCAATCAAATTCCGCCAAACGTATGTCCCTTTATCACTTCATTTACATCTTTCCTCACCTATACTACTCACTAGGTAGGCGACGACAACACTTCAGATATTTCTGAAACTTTTCGAGGGATCATTACTGACCCACGGCAGCTAGGACCCCTGTGTGTTATCCCAAGATGGAGAGAACTAAGTGGGACCCGCGCACCAAATTCAGGACCGTAAGGTCAAGTAGCCGCAGACCACGGTGGAACTGCCAATTGTTGCACAGATGAGGTCACACGTGATCGTTCACCCGCATTTAAATTAACGTCCATTTTATTTCGATATGAAATGCGAAACGGACAAGCATTTGCGATGAACATCATTTGTGGCGACAAAGGGCGATTCCATTTCGCATCCTTCTCCAGGTCAAGACTACTTCGATGGTTAAGACGATGACAGCTATTTCAATGGCGTCACGTAAAGAGGGAAAAGTTTTATATCATTGCAGGTAATTTTAGTATATAGTCAGAAATGAATATAATATTAAATATAATACTCCATCAGCAATAACAAAAAAAAATTAAAAAGTAATATATCCATATATAATAATTTTATGTTAATTATTGTTTTATTCATTTGAGAAACGTATTTTGAAGCTATCTGCAATAATATAACGCTATAATTTATATACAATTTCCTCTCCATGAGTGATGTTAAACTATCTGTAAGGCTTTTACTATGAAGCTGTTCTGCTCCAGTCCTGATCCGGAAAAAAAAATGGGATGGGGGAGGGTAGAATTTTCTTCTCATATGTTTTAGTGTTTTTTTTAAACAAATTTCTTGACAGTTCGAGGGATATCTAAATAGAGGTACTGGGGAAAAAATGGAAACCATTTTCCATCTTATCTCAATAGGAAATCACATTCAGATATCAATAGCTTCTTCCATATGATTCTTACCGAAACATAAATCTAAATATAAAGATCCCAATCAAATCTATCTAAACATCGATTTTAAACAATATTTGTTCAATATTTAAAGAGTTGGGAAGGTTGGAATATATAACAAGCTACAAGAAATTAATCCCAAAATTTAAAATATTAAAGCAAACACTCTAATAGAGTCAACTATGATCTCTGATATCTTAACCTGTTTAAATTTTTTAATTAAATATTAGGGTCAGTTTTTTCATATCTCATTAAATAGTCCAGCTTTCATAGCTCTTTCTATAATCAACAAATATGGTTTAAAATCGAGATTTAGATAAATTAAAGCTCTTAATTAAATCTATCTTTAGACATACTGTCCCCTTAAAAATCGCATTGAAGAAGTTATTGAGCTCTGAATGTTTTTTCCTGTTGAGATAACAAGGAACTGTTTTCATTTTTCTGTCGGTGCCTCTGTATGTTTACAATTTTTCTTTTTACCTAAATTCCTGTTATTAGCACTCCCATCAAGGAAGGGGAGGTTATGCCCCCCTCCGTGATTTGACCGTTATTTTGGGTAATTAAAAGTGATTTTCTGGTCCGAATATCTTTCTTTATTAATATATATCACTGTTGCAGCTTTTTTATTATTAGTTTTAGCTAATCTTAGTAAATAATTTTTTTAATGCAATGTAACCCATTGATTCTAATAAGAATGAATATAATATCTTTCAGAGTTAAATGCTTTTACGTAATAACATGAATTGTTAAATACGTACTAAATTCAGATATTTATTCCTACTCTCTATCACAGGACAAAGTGTTTATCAGTGTGACATCTGCCAGTGCAGGTTTACATCATTACAATTCCTCAGCAAACACAAGAATAGACATCGAGGGGAAGGAAAAGGCAGGAGATATCCTTGTTCCTTATGTCCTTACTCTACCGATATATCATCCAGCATCAAGAATCATATGCTCACACACTCTGGAGATCGTCCTCACAAGTGTTCTCATTGTGGAAAGAGTTTCAAACTGAAGATTCATCTGCAAGTGTATCTGCGCATCCACACAGGAGTCTAACATCCTTCTTTAAAAACTGGACCATTTTGTAAAAGGGACCTTGGCCCCTTTATCATCTGGTCCACACAGGAGAACGACCATTTCCTTGCGATCTTTGTAGCAAGTCTTTCAAAGAGCACGGCAATCTATCAAATCATAGACGATTACATTTACTGCAAAAGCCATTCATTTGTAAACACTGCGAAAAATCATTTGTATCTAAGAGTCATTTAAATCGACATGAAAAGAAGCATTTTTAAAGTTATTGTATTTATCTATTGCGATCATTGTATATTTTGCTGATTTTGCTACTTAATTATGTACTAACAGTTAATATTAATAATTTCGCAAGAAGTGATAAATTTAGTTTTCTATTCCATTACTTTGATATATCAGAAACAGAAATGTGATACTTGTGCACAAAATATCATCACCGATTTCTGTACGTACTTAAATTGGCATTTTGTTAGATTTGCATTTGGTGAGATTTTTTTAAGAGATTGCAAAATTTATGATGCACTTAGAGTATGTTTTAATTAGAACCGGCATATGGTATGTTAATAAGAAATGACCTATGTTAATAGGAAAAAAAATCTATGTTATGTTAATTGAAAATCAATTTAAAACATTGAAAATCAATTTAAAACTCAAAAACTTCTGATATGTTTTTGAAAACATGTAACCGTATAAAAGTAAAAAGTTGAAATTAATTAATCTAAGTATCGATTTTTCAGTGGTGGTTGTGGTTTTTTTTTTAAATCTTATCAAGGCTGTAGTATTTAAGATCCGTCCCTTCTGGAAAATAAATCTTTCAAAATTCAAATGAACATATCAATTAAACAGGTGCTTATATATTTAGTGTAGTTAAGTATAATAGTTATTAGTTGTGTTTCGACCAATTTTGATTTTCGTATTAAATTAAACCATGATAAACCTGACAATTTATACCTACTAGACTAGACTTGTTTATGGATTTGAGCTTGATTATTGATCCTGGACTTGCTGCACTGGTGGGCCTCTATTAAGGGAGAATCTGCCGCTGTGTTTTCTGTTTGCTTCTGGGTTGCCAGCTCTAAGTGAACAGTGGCATGGGATACCTTATATCAGCTGGTGGATAATCCTAATTAGAGGCCATCGCAGGTACCTGAACCTTACTTAGCTAGTTGGGCATCGTCAAGCCTAAACTGGAGTAATGTGTCTCAGGCAGGCCATATGGCTCTTGAAAAAGTCCATTTCAAAAGGTGGTGCCTGAGGTTCCTACCAGGATCGGCGACTTCATCCTTTAGCGGAGGAGGAATAGGTCTTTGCCCCATGCCTGCGAACAGGGGGATGTTTGATGTTGGCCCTACCAATTTCAATAAACCTAATTTCTTTAAAAACCCTACTAATCATTTTGTCTCTGCAGGAGCGTGGAATGTGAGGACGTATAGAGATTATTCTCTTGATGTCCTCACTCAGGAATTCCAGCGCTATAACCCAGAAATTCTAGGTTTGCAAGAGACCAGATGGACATTTAAAGGTGAGATACTTAAAAATAACTTTAAATTTCTCTTTACAGGGAGGGAGGATGGAAAGCATCACCAAGAGGTGGGCTGCTGCTCAGCAGACATGCTAGTGATGCTCTTCTAGGATATGAGTGTATTAATGAAAGGTTTCTAACAGCAAAATTTCAGACAAGCATTAAAGACTTTAATGTTATCTGCTGTTATGCCCCCACTGAGGATTCTGATGAGGATGAGAAGGATAGGTTTTACGGACAACTTCAGGATATTTTGAATTCTGTCAAGAAAGGAGATATTACCCTTGTTCTAGGTGACGTCAATGCCAAAGTTGGTACTGACTCTAACCTTTGGGAAGGGGTGATAGGCCCTTTTGGTATTGGTAGCTGCAATGACAATGGACAACATCTCCTACAGGTAAGTAAATTCAATGGTTTCAGAATAACTAACATATTACAAACACCACGACATACATAAATACACATGGGTTTCACCTGATGGGCTGCATAAGAATATGATTGATTACATATTAATTAACAGCAAACGGTTGTTAGGAATACCAGGGCATATAGGGGAGCTGAAATTGGATCTGACCATTACCTTGTTAAAAGTGTCTTGTAACTTAAAAAGTGTTGTGCTAAAGTTAAAAAATTTACCTTTAATACTGAAGCTCTGAAAGACCATGTTATAGCTAAAGCTTACCATGATAGGTTACTTAGTCATTATGACAGTCATGGTTTGCTTAATACTGAAGTTGAGGAAGAATAGGGCCGTTTTAAACAGGCTTTTTTGGACATTAACAGTACTTTTTTGGAAAAAAGGAGCAGAGGAGGCTGAATTATTTCAGTGATAAGGCACTTGAGCTTATTTCAGAAAGAAGGAACTGCAGGAATGTCCTTAATCAGTACCCTACTAGTCCTATTAGAAAGGATTACAGAGAGCTTAATAAACGTGTAAAGGATCAGTTAGCTACTAATAAGAATCTTTGGCTTGATGGCTTGGCTGACAAAGCTGAAGACGCAGTTAGACAGCACAACAGCAGAGAGCTGTAACAGATAGTTAATGTTTTATGTGGTAGAAAACGGACAGACATACAAGAATTGAAGGATAAACAAGGTAAGGTAATAGAAGGTGAGGATTCTGTCATGGCTAGGTGGGCTGAGCATTTCAGTGATGTTCTGAACAATGTAGTTAGTTCTACTCCCATTGTTTGCAATGATTATAGATGCATTGGTGGCTTTAATGTTGCCCCTATAATACACTCTGAAGTTATTTTGGCTATTTCTAAACTTCAGACTTCATAAATCCCCAGGAATAAATGAAATTATTACTGAAATGCTTAGAGCTGGGAATGTTTCGGTTACCACTTGGATGACTGAAATTTTGAGTATCTTTTATGATAAAGGCATGGTTCCTAAGTATTTTACTAGAGCTATTATAATCCCTATTTTTTAAAAAAGGTGATCGCAGTTCTTGTGATAACTATATGGGTATCAGCCTACTTCCTGTTCCAGGTAAAGTTCTTTCCATGATTGTGCTTAATGGAATTAAGAATCTGGTTGACAGTCAATTGCGTGATGAGCAATGTGGATTCAGGAGTGGTAGGGGATGTGTGGATCAGATATTTTCACTTAGGCAGATTCTTGAGAAATGTTTAGAGTTTCAGATTTGGTTGCTAGATTTGGTGATTTAAAAAAGGCTTTCGACTCTGTTGATCGTCATAATTTGTGTCTGATTGTGAGATCATATGGTATACAAGACAAATTAGTTAACATAATGAAAGCTCTCTATAATAACGCTGAGTCATGTGTGAGAGTTGGTAAGTCTTGTAGCAATTGGTTTAGCATTACTTCTGGTGTTCGACAAGGGTGCATTTTGTCTCCTTTACTCTTTAGTTTGGTTATTGATTATGTTATGCGAAATTCACTTCAAGGGAAAGATTTTGGCCTTAAATGGACTGGAGATACGAAAATTTCTGATTTAGATTATGGTAGTAGAGTAGGTTTGGTTATAAACAGAGAGAAAACTAAAGTGATGAAAATTGATCAGGCAGGTTGTGATTCAGTTAATTTTAATGGTTGCAGTCTTGAGCAGGTGTCACAGTTTAATTACCTTGGGAGCTATGTAACAGATACTGGTGATGTGCGACATGAGATTAACAGACGAATAGGGATTGCTCCCAGGACTTTTAAGAATCTATGGAGATTGTGGAGAAATAGGCGTATACACCTAAAGACAAAAATTAGACTGTATAATAGTTTGGTTCTTTCTAGGGTTAGTTATGGTAGTGAAACTTGGACACTGTGTAAACAAGATAACGGGAAATTGATGATGATTGTAGATGCTTACGTAGTATTTTGGTATTAGGTGGTTTAACTTTGTAACTAATGATGAGGTTAGGCAAAGGAGTCTGCAACCTCCTTTAAGCAGCATATTGTGCAGAGAGAGACTCCGCTGGTTTGGCCATGTTGCCCGTATGGATAACTATAGATTGGCGAATAGGGTTATGAACAGTGTGCCTAGAGGCCTCAGAAGGAAGCGGAGACCTAGGACGCGGTGCGCAGACAATGTCAAACAGGACCTTATTAGAATTGGTGTGCAGTGGCTGGATGCAGCAGGACTCCGTTCAGGACAAATATGCTTGGAGAATTAAACTGCACGGTCTGGTTGGACTTCCGTAGACCATGGCTGCTTGATGATGATGATGATGATTAAATTAAATTAATTTTAACTCCTGTTGTATAATATAGCTTCTATAATTAATCGAATTGTAAACGAACATCAATGCATATCGATATTAGCTCTCAATATGCATATTCGGGGGGGGGGGGGGGGGGCGTAGAGTACTAAAGCCCTCCCCTTAAATCTTTGAAGAATCGAAATTGAAAAAGAATAAAACTTTTAACAGGTGCGATTCCAGGGCTTGGGAAAACGCCGTCTTAACTGAAATTGTGTAAAAAGATGCCAAAGCAATTGTAGTTGGTGAGGGTGAAGAAATTGAAGACTTTCTCCCTCTTGAAATACATAAATAAATATTATGTGAGACACCAATCAGCAGGCAATGGGATTTCGGTTTTCTGTGGGAAGAGAGCAGAGAGAATTATACTTAAGAAGGCCGACTACAGTTTGCAGTTAAAAGAAGAGAACTATTTTCTTCTTCATAAACTGTTTCGAGTGAAAATAAAAAACTACTTGGAAAAGAAAAGAAATTGCAAACACCCTCTTCCTTGAGCGAATGTCTCTTGTCGGAGTTCTTGACGTGGTTCATCTTCCACAACACAAACATAGTTGTCGATCTTTCTAGAAGTTTTATAGTAATAAAACCACGTTTTATCACCTGGGGAGAATGTCTGTTATCCATTTGGGGCATTAGGCTTAAGCATTGCCAGCATGTCCTTGCACGAATCCACACTAGCCCTTTTTTGTTTTTCTGTCGGTTTGTGGGGTACCCATTTGGCAACTTCCATGGATGTCGCATAAAGTGTATCCATGTATGTTGCATCTATTCTGCTTTCAAAGAGAGAATTGGTAGAGTTTACAACTATTCAGTCTCTGGGTGAGGAGATGGATTCTGTCATGACATCGGTCTTTAGGAACTTTAAATAATGATGGATAATTGTTTCCACACCACCAATAGATAGACTGACATCTAATCGGTGATGTGTGGGTTTTCCTCAATGAGTTCATATACAGCAGTAATGATTCGTTCACGGCCTCCTTCGATTTTCTTGCACGAGGGAGGTCTTCGAAGCTCTGCCGTCCTTTTCTGAATTTGCGTATCCATCCTGTAACAGTGCCATATGAACAGGCATGATTTCCATATACTTATGATAAATCGGCATGCACTTTTCTCTCGTCATCCCCAAGCTGCTTCTTTGTGAAAATTTTATCTTTCCACGCCTTTAGTAGGAATAATAGTAAAAACGCACAGATTTCGCAGACCGCAATTTATGCGCTTCCAGCGAAGAGCATATGTTTTTAACACGTAATGGCAACGTTAGACAAGCTTTTAAAGAAATAGTAGCTCGTTAACATCGGAGGAAAGAGTTCATATCTACAGACACGTGTCAAGAACTTTTTGATCACCCTCCGTAAGACAAACGTTTCATTTTATGAAAGAAACCAAGAGAAATGAGCACCCCAATGATCGTTTCGGACATTAAGACAATTGATTCAAAACTAGGACATCTATTCACCCTAGTACTAGTTGAAAGTTCTCAAATTTTGAATTAAAATGGTGAACCTGTCAATCTAATGTTTCAACCATATACTTGAGACCTTTTGCTTGTTCTTGATTTTTGTGGGCAACAACTGATAGTTCCTGATACAACTTTCATTAATGATCCAAATGTATGTATCAAATAATTGTGATCTGTCGGGTTTATTTCTTTTCCTGAGCAATGAAAGTTATTCACAAATGCTTACTGCTAAACATTGCACATATTTGGCATGTAAATTAAATTATCTTTAGAAAGTGATCTGCAGATATAAAATAATAAAACATTATCATGACATTTTGTTATAAAATCATTACGTTTATTGCTAAATTGATTAATAGAAAATAGCATATCTACCAATATGTATTAACCCTTATCATGACAGGTTTATTGGACATGATTCACTATGGTTTAATTTTGAAGTGTACAACTGAGAGAAAAGAACAACTTTAAAATCTTCTCCTGAAATAACAGATAGATAAACCTAAAAGGACGCATATCGCCTTTGGAGCATATGGGAACCTCGTTTTCAAAGAGAAAGAAGTTTGCCCTTTACCTATTGTTTCATTCTTCAAAGTTTTAATTCGAGCCAAAGGATCATGGGAAAAATGAAAATAGTATTTTATTCGTAGTTATACAACATAAAAGTATTCGTCTTTTAATTCTTAAATATAAAAAGTTGCATTTCCCACACCTCTCTCAGAAAACGGTAGTATACCCGTATACCCGTAGTATACTACAAAGTATTTGAAATATGCGAATTTATATTTATTTAGTACCAATAAATTAAAAAAAGAATTTTCTAATTATTATTTTCATTGTTTTCAATGAAAACTTCATGAGGTTCACATTCCATCACCAAAATTTCATATTTCTATTATTAATACCTCGTTGCAATATTCATTTGAATTTTTTTGGAATTTTCAATCTTTTTCACCGTTAGAAGGCAAAATTATAGTGTTTGGAAGATTCCGAAAGTGTGAATAATATTAACAATTCCTATCTAATCATAAAAATATTTTTTCATTTACCTCTAAATGCAAACAATTATCTGCTAAAAGAAAGAGATGTTTTAGCAGATATTTCCCCCCACCCCTCTGTCTAAGAGGTCAATTCGTTGTTGCCAATGGAAACACCATGGCGTTCAAATTCCACCACCGAAAATTCAAATTTCTAGCATAAATATATCATTTGTAATATTCGTTTGAAATTTTGGAATTTTTAAAAATTTCCACCGCTAGAGGGCGTAACTATAGCTCTAGAGAGATTCGGAGAGTGAATATCGCAATATTTCATCAATACCTATCCAACACAAAAATAATTTTTAATTTATCTTTGTAAACAAAAATTCGATGTCTACAGACAGACAGCAAAGCGAAACTACCTCGTTGCTTTTGCAAAAGAAAAAAAAAGGTCGTATCACATACCACTTAAATGTAGTTCAGTATTGGTAGATTTTATATCCATGGATGTTGCAGAAAGAGTATCCATGTATGTTTCATCCATTCTGATTTCAAAGTTAGAATTGATAGATTTTACAACTATTCAGTCTCTGGGTAAGGAGATAAATTCTGTATGGTGGGAGTTATAAAGTTCTTTGTATTGTGCCGTCAGATATGAAAGTTTACCTTTTGACTGGCTTCCTTACTTTCTCAAAATGTTATATTACTCGGAAGTGAAGAGTTACTGACTCAATATTCATAGCAAAGATTCTCGGGGCACGGATTGTGGACGCTTATTACTTGGAGACGGGAAGCTTACTCAAAGTCAGCTCTCCCGACGATCAGAGAGTGACAGCGGTCCGTCGTTTGTACCACTATCTTCCCTCGGATTCTGGGGTCAACAAGATTTTACTTAAGAAGGTAGTCCTTATCTTCAATGAATTCCCTTTACCCGGGAACGTTCTCCTGAGCTTCTACCGGATCCCGGTGAAGCCTCGCACCAACCTCAGCGTCTGAAATGCCAACGCATTGCAAAGAATTGAAGAGGTACGGTGCGGTGTAAGCGTTGCAGTGGACTTCACTCCCACAAGCACAATGGGCTCCCTATCTGTGCTAACTGTGGTGGACCTCATGCCGCCACCTTCTCTGGGTGTTGCGCCAGGAACATGCCTGTGAGAAGAAGAGGGAAGCCCTTGGTCCTGTACACCCTTTGCACAGCACCAAGGTCGGAAAGACACCTCTTCTAAGCCCCATGGTGACATCCCCACCACCTAAGAAGTCCGCATGTAGCAGGCATCTTTTTGACCCATCAGCTTTGCCGCTGCCATGAGCGATCATGTGACCTCTACTGCTGCCATGGAGGTAGCATCGCAGAGATGCTGTGCTTGAAGCACAGGGACCTTCTGCTCTTGCTGCTTCCCTGGCCCCTGTTGTTACCCTTCCTGTGGTGGTGCCCTCTGTCCCTGAGGTCCCTTGTGCTGCAGGTACCTCCATGGTGCAGGATTCCGCTGCAATCTTTGCAGCGGACTCCTGTCCCATTCAGGCCAAGAAGTGGCCAAGCAGGTAAAGAGCACAAGGAAGAACAGGGCTGCTCGTCGGCCTGATCTGAAGATGCCCTCTTCCTTGACGCATCATGATTTCAGGAGGACCACAGAGACAGCGCCCTCCTGCCCACCATTCTCTCTCTACTTGTGGATCTCATCAGCGTCGTAACTTTCGCTCTTTCTGAGGAGTCTCTACCTCGAACTTTGACGATCCTCAACCAGTTGGCCTCCCTCATATCACACTTTGCGGACTGCTAGACACTCTGTGTTGACTTGCTCCAAGGTTCCTTATGAGCATGGCCAACGGAGTGACTAACATCCCATCCGTCCTTCAGTTGAACTGCAGGGGCTTCAGGAACAAGGCTGCTGACGTCAGGAACTACATCAACATCATGCCAGTTCCCATCCTTGCTCTCTGTGAGGCCAACTTCCCTGATTACTATGTCTTCAATTCCTATATTGTGCACACGGGCAAGAGTCATCTGCTCTCCTGCAATGCATCTTGTGCTCAAGAATGTCACGCATCATGCTATTGATCTCATTTTCACCGATGCGAACAGTGATTTCGTAGCATGCTGCATCCGGCATGCGAACAGTGATATCGTAGCATGCCGCATCTGGCTGAACAGCCATGATATCACCCTGATATCTTGTTACATTCGGCCTTGCACTGCCTTTCATGTATCCACCTTACAGGATATTCTATCGCAGTGTCCTCAACCCTGGATTCCCTGTGGGGACCTTAAAACCCAATATTCAATACCTTCCAAAAATGTATTATTAAATTTATTTTAATTTAACGTGAACAGGGTACGGTCTCTCCAACACACAGTGCCACGGATTAACGTCCCATACGAGAGACGCCGGCTTTTACACGCTCATCAGTGTTTCCCACTGATAGAGGACAGGAAGGGGAGTTTTGCAGATATTAATCTCAAAACAGACTCAGCTGGGACTCGAACCAAAGCAACCTTGATACAACTGGCCTGGAAACTGAACTAACAGAAGAACTAATTTTCAGAAATATAGCACTTTAAACAACGCCTGCTTTCTAAAAACTCAACTGTAGTTACTTCTTTTTAAAAATTTTGAAATTAATTTTATAATGAAAAAAAACCTCAAGCAGCTGCTTGCCACAGAGGTCTGACAGGAGCCTGTCAGTTTATATGCCATAGTAGAAGATCTGAGAGGATGGCAGGACCTCAGCAGAAAAACGACAAAAACATCCATGCCTTAACCCAGGTCCTTTAGATCAGTAGCCAAGCGCGCTAACCACTCGGCCACGGGACGACTAATTTTATAAATATTCTCAAATACTTTAACAAAACAGTGATGAATAAATCATTTTATTTTAACCAGGTTTAAATCAAGTAGCTTTAACTTAAATTTTAGGTAAAGTAAATTAATAGAAAAATTACGCCTATTAATATATCTCCTTTTTTCTGTCCTTTTGTTCAAAGTGGTTTTTACTCGAACCTGGGAACTGCAGATTGCCAGCCTAGCACGCTACCGACAGAGATAATTATTAAAGAAAATGCCTATGACTCACTTGGTGTCACATGTGATTCTAGTCATACATAACTTGTTACGATCGATAGAAGACTAACAACTACCATATAACAAGGCCGGATTTAGGGGGAAAAGGTCCATGATTCCCACCTTTTGAGAATCCTGGTAAGCGTAATGGAAAACAAATTATCATACGTGTGCATATTTGAAGCATTTTCCATGAATTTTATTTAAAAAAAACCGCTGAAAGGAGAGGAAAATGTTACACTGTAATGAAAATCCAATTCCTTCAACCTCCCTCCGCTCTTTTTTTTTCGCCCACGCCCCCATTATTTTTTTAAGATTCTGTCCTGTCTCTGGCAGTGCCTCTAACAAATGCATTGTCTTGTCTGGAGTTATTGGGATCTTTACCTACACGGCTAGTTTTCCGATTCCCGATATAGATAGGGGTGGCTTAGTCGGTTGCGCTCCAGGCTCGTAATCTGCAGTTTCCAGGTTCAAGTCCCAGTTGGTTCAGAGTTGAGATTTATCTCCGCAAAACTTGCGATCAGTAGGGAACACCGATGGCTTTGGAAAGGGCGACGTCCATTGAATGGGGAGCTTAGCCATGACCCTGTGTATGAGAGAGCCTCACTCTGTGCACGTTAAAGAGCACGCTGGATGGCCGTGAAGGGAGACTACCATCTGTCTCCCAACAGTAGTTCCAATGGGTCCCCTCCCCCAACCTTGTCGAGCCTTCGGGATCCTTGTGACATGGCCATTTTATCCCATTCTGGAGCGCATTTTATGATACGTGGAGGAGTCGTTGTATGTTCTTTTTAGTACTTTTGCACATTTTTTTTAAAATTAATATGTAAATAAATACATTCAATCATCTTGAGAAAATGTAAGGCAATGTATGTTGCAGTTTTGTTCCTTGAAGCATATCATTTTATTTGGGTTCTTTTTTTATGGTTGATAGGAGTACAGGTCCTGTATAGTTAGAGGCTGGACATCTCGGTGATTCACTGCCATTGGTTGATTGAGTCACGTGGTTTAGGGGCGCCATGTTTTGTCATACTGTGAGACGAAAGCCTATGAGTTAGCGTGTGTGCCTAATTAAAACTTCTGAGATGTTATAATTTTATACATTTCCACCACTTTTTTTGTCTATAAAAGCTTCCATATGTTATCAATGCCTTACTTTTCTGCATTTGGATGTAAAAATTTCACTCATAGAAATCGTTAGTAAATATTTTTTTCTGAGAAACTCCATCAGAAGACGGCAATCGGCTGCAAAAGTGAAATGAGCCAACTGTAAACAAAAAAAATTTCTTTTAAGTTTCGTTTGAAAAACGAACTAATGTTTTAACTTTGTCGTCTGTCTATGCCAATATATTGTCATATCTATTTCAAACGAATATTACAAACAATTCACAATGGAAATCTGAAATTTTGGTAGTGGAGTGTTATGGTCAGAAGGTATACAATGGCAACAAGGGTTGGGTTGTTTTTACCTGTGAGCGGCACTTTTTTGCACACCATGAGCTAAATAGCCAGTTAGGCCATGGTGTGCAAAAAGGACCCCGAAGGCTCAGAGAAGGTTGGGAGAGGGGACCCACTGAAACAGCTGTTGGGAGACAGAGGGTAACCTCCCGTCAAGGTCATCCACGTGTTCTTTAACTTGCACAGGGTACGGCTCTCCCACACACGGAGCCATGGCTTAACGTCCCATCCGACGGGTGGCGCACTTTCCAAGCCCATCGGTGTCCCCTACTGACCGTGGGCAGGGCGGGAAGTTTGCGGAGATGTCTCAACGCTGACCCAGCTGGGACTCGAACCTGGGAACTACAGATTACGAGCCTGGCGCGCTACCGACTGAGATAAAAAACACGACTAAGATAAATGAAAAAAACCAAAAAAATTTAAGAATTCTTTTTATATTTATTTTCTTTAAAACCAAACCGGTGGGTTTTAATTTGAAAACTTCTAAGTTAATAAAATTAAACATGTGTTAAAATTAATAAAAATGAAATAAAGACTTCAAGATTTTGATATGACTTGTTTGAAAACAACTCATTTGAATTCGGTTTTCACGTCTAAGGGACCTGGGTTCGAGTCCCGGGTAAGGCATGCATGTATGTGTCGTTTTTCTGCTGAGGTCCTGCCATCCTCACAGACCTTCTATTATGGCATATAAACTGACAGGTTCCTGTCAGGTCTCTGTGGAAAGCATCTGCTTGAGGGGGGTATGTTTTTTTCACGCCTGGAACCAATAATATTTTCATAATCGATTTTTTCATATGCACTGTGTTTTGTTTTAGAATTTTTTTTTACACGGTTTTTTCGGGAACCTATTTACCGTGTAAAAATTTAAAACAGAATTAGGTGTATTTATTTAGATCATTCCTTTTCTGCAGTATAAATGAATTATTTTACACTTGAGAAACATCCTGAAACAATTTTTAGAGAATCTAATAGGAGGACTGCGTTGTGATGAATACGAATAATGTTAAAGATCTTTGTTAGCTGGATGCTTTTAAATGTTAAGAGAATAAATTTGAATAACTGACTGGAATTTCATACAATAATACGCTTTTGATATCATATAGAGCTCAGAATTGATTGTTTTACCTGTGATCGGCATTTTATTTGTAGACAATGGACTAAACGGTCAGGTCACGAGGACCCCGAAGGCTCAGAGAAGGTTGGGGGAGGAACCTCACTGGAACAGCTGTCGGGAGACAGATGGTAGTCTCTCGTCAAAGCCATGCAACGAGTTCTTTAACGTGCACAGGGTATGGCTTTCCCGCACACGGTGCCACGTCTTAAGATCCCATCCGACGGACGGTGGCCTTTCCAAGCTTATCGGTGTCCCCTGCTGACCGTTAGCAGGGCGAGCAGTTTTGCGGAGATAAGTAAATCTCAACGCTGACCCAGCGGCGACTCTAACCTGGGAACTGCAGATTACGAGCCGGGAGCGCTACTAATTTACCCATCCCTACCCCAACGCTGGCAGTTTCTTTGCGATAATGAATGAATAACTGCTATGGTTTCTCTTCGTGAGCAGTTCTTTTCTGGTTATAGTAGCACCTGTGACAGCGTTGAGATCTGCAGTTACGTATATATTATACGTCATCGCGAAGTAACGATATCTGCTTTCGTATTAAGCGGTCTTCCGCCTTGCTATTACAAATGCCACGAAAACACATAGTATCAGGAGTGCTTTCATTAAAGTGAAGGGGTGGAACGTTAGGTATTGCTACAGGAAAGGACTATGCAGTTCCCAGGGTCGATTCCCACTACACTCAAAGTTCTGATTAATTTACGTCAAAAACCCCATCGTTATATCGGTTAGAAAGGCAACACCGATGGTTTGTGTAAAGGCATATTTGTATAACATCCGTCGTAATGAGAGTTCACTGAAGTGAACTATCATGCCGTGATAAAGGAGTCCGTTGTATTCCATAACTATTCGTAATTGAGGAAATCCTATTTCGACTAAACTTATCTGCGGAAATGACTCCTAAGTGTCGTTTCGAAGACTCACGGAAAATTCTTAATAACACAATTAACCACATTTAAATAACCAATTAAATCTATTTCAGTTGAAAACCCAAGTTTTATATTCACTAGTAAAATGTTACATTGTTCGTTTCACGATTAAAGAGAAAGGAAGAAAACAGATGGTATGCTAAATTATCGACGACAGAACAATACTTTTCGAATCGTTAAACCGGATACGTCTTTTGTTTCGTAATTTGCATTTCTGTCACGAATAAGGTTAATTAATTTAATTCCTTGAATCCAATTCCTGCTATTATATTCTCTAAAAATTGTTTCAGGATGTTTCTCAACTTTTAATAATAAATAAATACCCCCTCAAGCAGCTGCTTACCACAGAGGTCTGACAGCAGCCTGTCAGTTTATATGCCATAGTAGAAGATCTGAGAGGATGGCACGCCCTCAGCAGAAAAACGACACAAAACAGCCATGCCTTACCCGGGACTCGAACCCAGGTCTCTTAGATCAGTAGCCAAGCGCGCTAAGCACTCAACTTTAAAAAAAAATAAATCCTTCTTAATAAACAATAGGAATAATCTAATTCAATGCACCCAATTCTGTTTCTGATAGGTTCCCGAGAAAACCGTGTAAAAAAATAAACCTTAAAAAAAATACAATGCATATGAAAAAATAGATATGAAAATCTTTAAGTATTCATTTGATATAAATGTTACTTATAATAGAGTGGTTACAAAGACAAATGGCGGCATGAAAATCAACTCCTAAAATTAGTGCTGCCTGTGAATTGTGGTTGACGATAAAGTAGCAAAAACACCGAGATGACGTCAGCAGCACTGTTTCGTGGTGTTGCCAACAGATTTTGCATAATATATTATAGGCACGTTCAAGTTTTAAAAATAAAAATAAAAATTCATTATATGTTTTTTTTTCTTTAAAACCAAACCGGTGGGTTTTTATTTGAAAAAAAAAAATAGTTCTTACGCTGAAAAATTTCCTTAAGTATTTCCATAATAGTTAATATCAAAAATTATCAGCACAATTTTTTAGGTCCCCTTAAACTCTTTACATGCACATAGCAATAGAAACAAGACTTAACCCATTGTTCTGTGAATGAAAAAGGGAACACCAACAGGTTTGCAAAGTCGCTGTGAAGTTAAATCATGGTTGACCTATGCAGAAAATAAAAGCACCCCCCCCCCAAAAAAAAAAGTTTATTTTTTATTCTACATGCGGCCCAGTTTATGTTAAATGTGAGGAACATGAGGCCCGAATGGAACAAGTTCCATGTCTTAAACTCGTTAGGTAGGCAATGCTGCTGTCCATAAGACTAACAGCCTTCGTTTTCTTTCCCGTCAAAATAGAAGAAATTTACTAGTTATTACATGTTCGGACAGCAAAGAATTACGAATTTCCTTTGAAATGGAAGCTCGTATGAGGATCCGTGTGTGGGAGACAGTGTGGAGTCTGTAAAAACCTATTTACTCATCCTCATCGGCATTCCCAGTGGGGGGATAACAGTAGATAAGATTGAACTCCTTAACGCTTGTCTGTAATTTTGCTGTAAACAACCTTTCATTAATGCCCTCTTATCCTAGAAGAGCATCACTAGCGTGTCTGCTGAGAAGCAGACCCACGCCTTGGTGATGTTTATTGTCTTTCCTCCCCGAAAAGAGATATTTAAGATACTCACGGTGAAACCGAAAAACTTTTGAAAGAGGTACTAGATTAAAAGAATAATTTTTAGTAAATTTGGTATAGAAGGTATCGAAAAACCTAAGTGCGGAAGAGTAAACAAACCCCTCTGTTGGGAATACGAAACAATGGAAATGTCACTTCAGTAGTAGGTGCCCCACTTTGGGGCCAAATGACCTTTTGACCTTGAAGGTCACGCAGCAGTCAGATGACCCCCAAAAGTCCCGTGATTTTGCCGTTCGTCCGCCATTTTGTATTCTGACGTCATATTCTCGAAAAGTCCCTCGATTTTCCCGCCATTTTGTATACTGACGTCATATTCTCGAAAGGTCCCGTGATTTTGCCGTTCGTCCGCCATTTTGAATTCTTGCATAGTTGAGTCATCCCCCTGTTTGACCACGCCCCTCCAAAAGTCCCGTGATTTTTCCGCCATCTTGGATTCTTGCATAGTTGAGTCATCATCAAACCCATCGTGAAGCAACCGTCCCAAATATTTTTATTGCAGCGCCATCTAGTGTTTCTAGTGTTTAACTATATTTATAAAAAAAGTCTCCCACCGGTGGGTTCGATGAGTCATCCCGTTCATCAAAGTTTCTTTTGTGAAAACGGAGGGTAACGATGATTCACAGGGACACGTTCCAACACGTCGACAGCCAACGTCTCGAATTACGTTGCCAGATATTGGATTGTTCGAAAACATACCCCTGGTGTCTAAAACACGTATTATATTTTAATCGTAATTTAAAAATATCGGAATTTTACCAGATAGCTCCATCTAGCGTCAGATCTCGACCAATGGAAGGCTATGACAGGATGACGTCACAGGTTTAAGGTATAAGTATTACCGCTTGACAGCTGATAACACATTAGTTGTTCAGTATCGTAACCATGGCCTGTGTTAAGCGTTCCCTGACCGGTGGCGAACTTCCTGCGAAGCGATTTGCTCTTAGAGATGATGATCAGCATATGTTTCAGTTAGGCTCTGATTTGTTTGCGAATGTTTGTGAGTACAGGAACTATCCCAAAGTGCACATACGTCTGTTCAAGAGGTTTAGTGATAATTCGTTAAAACTGTATCCTACAAAAGACGGTGTGATGTTGTCTGAAGAACAGTGGCATGGACTGGTTTCTTATGTACCTACAATCGTCGAAGCATTCAAAGATATCGAATACGGCGAGTATGAACTGGACTCTACGGTTTGTTGCGTCGTGCTCAAGGGTAGACACGGGGTGCTCATTACAAAAACTATTCCCCGTGATGGTGCTCCAATGTCTTCATCGATTCGTCTCAGCGTCGAGCAGTGGGAGAGGCTAACAGATTCGTGTGCCATGAAGTTTGAAAATGGTAAATTTTCGAATGCCGTGTGGAATGCAGAATTAGCTGCAAACCTTCCTCGAAGAAGCCTATCTAATGATCAGCCCCACGAGCAAGACAGCGGTGATTCAGTAAAGCTTATGGACTGTTTAAAGCAGACTTTGAATACAATCGTCAGAAAAGAACTTTTTACGATTCTACGTACGAACTGTATCGGGTGCGAAGTGGATCATCCGAGTCAACTACGTCATTCGTGCCTTACCCTAACCGATGAATCAATTGTTGACTATTTCACAGAAGCAGTAAGAAACATTCATTTAACGGATATTGCTGAACTTTTTGTAGAAGAATCAGGTAGTGAATTAAATCGACCAGCTAATATCTCATTTATGTCTGAATTGAACTTTCCAACGTTACTAAAAGAGCTGCACGACGAACTGGTACGTACATCTGAATACGTACTAACTAAATATTAATGTGACCTTAATGTTATTCTATTGTAAAAATAAGTGTTAATATTTTATGTTAATAAATATGATTGTCTCTCTGATATTTATGTCATTGTGATTTCTTTCTTCGTGTAGTTAACATGAATTTTAAGGTTAGCATTGAAAGTGTTAATATCGTTTGCTGTAATGAACGTTCTCAAGTCTCTGTATCAAGACCCAGCACAGCCCGCAAGTTATGCTGGGGTGGATGCTTTATATCGTGCTGTAAAAGAAAGGGACGGGAAACTGAAGAAGGCAAAAATAGCGGAATGGTTGAGGGGGAAGGAAGCTTATACTATTCACAAACCCGTGAAACATCGGTTTCTCAAGAACAGAGTGATAGTGGGGTGTAAAGATGAACAATTTCAGGCAGATCTGGTAGATTTGTCATCTCTTAGTAAACATAATGACGACTACAAATATTTACTGACATGTATAGACGTGCTTTCGAAATACGCATGGGCAGTCCCTTTAAAACAGAAATCGGGGCAACTGATCACAAAAGCCTTTCAAAAAATATTTCACGAAAGAAAGCCTCAGAAATTACAAACAGATAAGGGGACAGAATTCACTAACCGAGTGTTTCAAAAGTATCTAAAAGCACAGGGGGTTGAATTTTTCACTACTCATAACGAAACCAAAGCTAGCATAGTAGAAGGATTCAATCGTACGTTAAAAACAAAAATGTGGAAATATTTCACAGATAAAAATACGAATCGCTACGTCGATGTGATAGACCAGCTATTGCACAGTTATAATCACACCTATCACCGTAGCATAAAAATGAAACCAGTTTTGGTATCACGTGAAAACGAGAGTCGCGTGTGGAAAACTCTGTATGACAATGTGTGGTCTCCGCAAAACCCCAATTATAAATTTCAGGTGGGGGATACCGTACGCATTGTGAAATCTAAACTACATTTTTCGAAAGGGTACGAGGCTAACCGGACAGAAGAAATCTTTGTCGTTGACAAACGACTACCCAGAACACCACCAGTCTACAGAATTAAGGATCTTATGGGAGACGTGATAAAAGGAACGTTTTACGAACAGGAATTACAAAAAATAAAGAAAAATCTTTATTATCCAGTGGAGAAAATAATTAAAAAGAGGCGTCGTAAAGGAAAAGTGGAATACTTCGTCAAATTCAAAGGATATCCAATCAAATTCAACACTTGGATACCTGCCCGTGATATGGCACCCCTATAAATAGAGAGGTATCGAGAATAATTCACCATAAATTATGTCTTTTTACGTAACGCTACCCAGCGACAGTTCGCTGAAATATTTTCCCGAAAATAAGACGTCTCATTATATCACTAGACTCCCTAAACCCATAACATTAAGGGTCAATGGGAAGTTGCCCTGGCAGAAATCATTTACCCTCATACTTGGTATAATGTTACTCCGTTTAATAATTTATTTGGATTTCACTTGGGAACAGGGGATATGTACGGTAGGCGGATACCTCCAGGAATGTATGAAACAGTCCCCGACCTGCTACGGGCTATGATTTTACCGTCGGTTAACGGAAAAATCAACGTGACGTATCATAAAGTCACCAAAAGAGTGAAAGTAGAAATTGTCAACAATGCCAAATTGGAACTTTATACAGGCTTAGCCGAAATGTTAGGTTTTGAGGCAGGTACTATTGTTCAAACGATGGAAGCACCCTACGTGGCAGACATGCAAGCAGTTTACCCAGCGCTATTCGTTTACACTGATCTCGTAGAAACTCAGATAGTAGGGGACGTCTTGGCTCCTTTATTACGCATCGTGAAGGTGAACGGTAAAGACGGAGAAATCATCAGTGCGCAGTACGATCGACCTCACTATCTGCCATTAATCAGAAACAATTTCCAAACTGTAGAAATCGTTATAAGGTCGAACACAGGTCATCTGATACCATTTGAACGAGGGAGAGTGTTGGTGAAACTTCATTTCCGACTGAAGCAGCTGTTTTAAAAAAATGCACGTTCCTTACAAGTGTTGCACTAAACATTATGAGGACTATTACGCAGCCCAAGTAGGTAATAGTCTGTCGTATTATCAAGGTCATCCATTACAGAGGGGATATGGTTTAGGAGGATTTTTGGAGCTCTCTTTAAAGCGGCTGTGCCGTTATTAAAACAAGGAGCTAAAACTGTCGGTAAAGAAGCATTGCGAACAGGTATGAAGATAGCTGATGATGTTTTACGGGGTCAAAATCCCAAAAATGCTGCTAGACAGAGAATCAAGGAAGCTGGAAGGAAACTGGGGGAAAAAGCTTACATCAAAGCTAAAGAGATGATGGGGGCAGGCATTAAAAGGAAACGAGGTCAGCCGAAACGTGTCATTTCTTCAAAGGCGAGAAGAGTGTTAGGACGTGACATATTCGATCCGTAATGGCTTTTATTCATCGTGATTCGCTGGAGTGCGCTAAATTAGAACTCGACTTATTTGCTTTACCTCCCACACAGACCCTCATTGAAGCGGGACAGTGGGTTGAATATCACCCCCTGGCTAACATCTACGATGGAGGACCCTTAGAATTTCATGTATCTGGAAGCGGCGAGGAATACATTGATCTTTCCCAGACTATGCTCTATGTGAAAGCCAAGATAGTGAAAGCTCCCAATCTACCTCTAAAGAAAGATGAACTCGTCGGTCCAGCAAACCTGTTTTTACATTCGCTCTTTGCCCAAATTGACGTATCGCTCAACGACCGCCTCGTATCCAGTTCCAATAATACTTATCCTTACCGAGCTATGATTGAGACGCTGCTGAACCACGGTGAAGACAGTAAGAAGTCTCAGCTGACGTGTGAACTGTTTTACAAAGATTCAGCCGGATGTATGAGTGAGACAAACCCATCAGAAGCAGGAAAACCAAATAAGGGTTTGCAACAGAGATGTCAATTAACAGATCAGAGTGCTATCGTCGATATGATAGGTACGCCACACTGCGATATATTCTTTCAAAACCGCCTGCTTTTAAATCTAGTGGATATAAAAATCAAACTGATCCGCAGCAAAGACCCCTACTGTCATCTTCTGCCACTCCAGATTACAAAGTCATGCTAGAACATGCATCGCTTTTCATACGCAAAGTAAAAGTCAGTCCAGGTGTGTCGCTAGGACATGCAAAAGCCTTAGAGAAAGGCTCAGCGAAATATCCCATAGACCGTGTTCTTTGTAAAACCCAAGGTAATATGTCAATGATACAAGACAATGTATTCCTGGGATAGATGCCTAATCGCATAGTCATTGGTTGCGTGGATAACGATGCTTTTAATGGTACTTATAGCAAAAATCCTTTCGAATTCAAACATTATCATCTGAACTTTATAGGCGTATACGTGGACGGCCACCCAGTTCCCTACAAAGCACTAGAACCCAACTTTAAAGAAGGAAATTGGATACGAGCTTATCATAGTTTATTTCTGGGGACGGAAAAAGCAGGCCAAGACCGAGGTATTCAAATAAGTCGCGACGAATATTCTCAAGGTTACACGTTGTATGCTTTCGATCTTTCCCCAGATCTCTGCGACGGAGGGCACATGAACTTATTACGGCAAGGAAATTTAAGACTCGAATTGAAATTCGCAGTACCGCTGCAACAAACTATTTCCATCGTTGTCTATGCAGAATTTCAGAACATCATAGAAATAAATAAATCAAGAAATATCTTATTTGATTTTTCATCATGAATGCCCTCCAACTCAACAGAATCCTGAAGAGAGATCCTTACGTGAGAACGACATTTCTCTGCGTATTTCCAGCAGACGGTTTAAAGAGAAGATTGCCCTATTACCCAGCATCCCTCATTGTGAATGTAGATCCTCGGAATAAGCCTGGAAGTCATTGGATGGCTCTATATTTTCCCAATCCTTATACAGTAGAATTCTTTGATTCATTTGGAAATCCTCCTAATTATTTTAATGGACCTATTTTAAACTATGTATCGCGGTTCCAGACTATTGTATTTAATGATGTTATCCTGCAAAGTGACGAAACTGGTGTGTGTGGTCAATATTGTATATTTTTCTTAACCCACCGTTGTCGGGGAAAATCAATGTTTTCTATCATAACTTTGTTTAATGTAAATCGTCATTGGAACGATAGACAAGTTTATCGCTATGTAAAAAAAACATATCCTTTAAATGTACCTTTCTATATGCCAAAAAAAAAATTTTTAAGTGTAAAATAATTTGACAGACTCCTATTTTTTAATACACAAACATATATTTTATTCGGAAGAAAATCTTAAAAACTAGTTACAGTTCATCACATGGTGAGCCAAATCGGAGAAACATTCACAGATTTATAATATTTATTTTTGATGAGGGTTTTTGGAAAATTTATATCTTTTAACACATTATCAAACTCAGCATAACCGATGGGTTTTACACTTTTTTTATTCCGCAATAGGTTATCTATTAAATCCACAATATTCGAACCCTTCACAGTCCTATCTCCAATTTTTAACTTTCCATTAGGAGTCCAACTCACAACATTACTTTTATCTAAAATACTCATGATATGTGAAGCATTTTTTTTGAAGTTTTTAGGAACAGTATCCGTTACTAATTTTAATACATCGTTCTCGACGTTCTGAAGTGAATCTAACTGTACAGTAAAATCTGGAACATGACTTATATCGTGAGTGACATTTATATATTTCTGCAATACTTGATTGTATAAGACGATTTTTTCAGAATCGGTAATTTTACGATTTAAAATATCTTTCATTTCACGGTCCAATTGCGATAACTGTTCCTCAGACGGGGAATGACGCGATAACCTTTCTTCAGGCACCAACACAAGTTTTCTACTATACTCCATTTCTACTGAGTAAGGAAGTGATAACGGATAATGCAGCTGGCACTAATACGCTAAGGAATCCCCCTTTCTGTACTAATAATCTACGCTTCTTATAGAGGGGAACTGTCTTATCAGCCAGTTTTCTTATAGACCTCTTATGCGGCTGCAATTTTATCTTCTGATTCCTAGTTAACTTAACATTCCCTTTTAAAACGTTTAAACAACATTCACATAGAGTTTTAATGACCCCGTTCGGCGTCTTTCTCAACATTTCCGTGCGCATGCGCGGTTTACAAATGCCTAACAGCCTTAGCTGTTCTAAATGAGCCTCTGTACACTTGGCCATTCTCTCTCTGAATGATTAATCTTAACTATGGATTAATCTTAAATAGCCTCCTTTAGATTAAATATTTTCTAAACAGCAAAAATTGGAATGTTACACAGTAAAATAACTGAGTCTTTGCAAGTCCTTAGAAGAATGACGCTCTAACCACTTAGACAGCAATAAAACTTTTCGTGCAGCACAATGAGCAGTATCGTGATATCTGCACTCGTATTCATAACAACGGCCTAAATCGTTTATATTAGGGACCCCCAGACATTCTAAATTATAACAATTTTTGTTGATATACCGCTCAAACATTTTACATTTGCTCAAACCTTTGGCATAAAACACGTCATAGGTTAAACTGAGTTGAGTCATAAGGGTATACATTTCAGTATAAGGCCTATTACCCTGATTCCAATACAAATGATGCAAATTTTCGGTCGTCCAGTCACATGTTATCCTATCTTTAAATAACAATTCATTCCAATTATAGGGAGGTTTAAAAAGAAAATTTTCCATCCATTGTACATCTGATACACAAAAACTAAATTCTTTTACAATAAATTTACCGTCCTGAAGCTGAAAGCCTTCTGCATCTAATATAACTGACATATTGACTGGGGATCAGAAAAGAATGACGTCTTTATATATTTTACAATGGACTGGTAGTCTGATCTAACCAATGAAAAACTTTACCTTGGTTGATAGACATAATTTACTTCCCCGTGGAATATATTTGTTCTCAGACGCATATCCTCTGGAGTTTCCATGCGAAGATCCACAAATAAATAATGATAAGGACGTCGGGTGGCATCAGCATAGACTTCCATGAAGAATTTGGTTTTACCGGGATACAGCTGCCTCGCAAGGTGATTAATCTGGCTGATATCTCTCCTGGAATTAAATAAACATAAATAATGAGCGTTGAGTGAAATATCGCGCATCTCTTTACCTTTATGAAAAATATTTTGCAGACAGATTTTTATGATGGCTACCCTTTGTAAAGAGATGGGTTAGCCTCTTATCACTACCACATTCACTCATTAAATCATCAATCACAAAAACAGTACTCATCATCATCATCATCATCATCCTCAAGCAGCCATGGGCTACGGAGGTCCAACCAGACCACGCAGTTTACTTCTCCAAGCATATCTGTCCTGAGCCACATCTGCTGCATCCGGCCACTGCACACCAATTCTAACAAGGTCCTGTTTGACATTGTCTGCCCACCGCATCCTAGGTCTCCCCCTCCTTCTGAAGCCTCTAGGCACACTGTTCATAACCCTATTCGCCAATCTATAATTATCCATACGGGCAACATGGCCAAACCAGCGGAGTCTCTCTCTGCACAATATGCTGCTTAAAGGAGGTTGCAGACTCCTTTGCCTAACCTCATCATTAGTTACAAAGTTAAACCACCTAATACCCAAGATACTGCGTAAGCATCTAGAATCAAAAGCATCTAGTTTCCTGTTATCTTGTTTACACAGCGTCCAAGTTTCACTACCATAACTAACCCTAGAAAGAACCAAACTATTATACAGTCTAATTTTAGTCTTTAGGTGTATACGCCTATTTCTCCACAATCTCCATAGATTCTTAAAAGTCCCGGCAGCAATACCTATTCGTCTGTTAATCTCATGCCGCACATCACCAGTATCAGTTACATAGCTCCCAAGATAATTAAACTGTGACACCTGCTCAAGACTGCAACCATTCAGATTAACTGAATCACAACCTGCCTGACCAATTTTCATCACTTTAGTTTTCTCTCTGTTTATAACCAAACCTACTGTACTCCCAGTCTCATCAACAGTTCGAATGAAAGAGTTCATCTCATCAACATCATTTGCCAAAAGGGCTAAATCATCAGCATAATCTAAATCAGAAATTTTCGTATCTCCAGCCCATTTAAGGCCAAAAGCTTTCCCTTGAAGTGAATTTCGCATAACATAATCAACAACCAAACTAAAGAGAAAAGGAGACAAAATGCACCCTTGTCGAACACCAGAAGTAATGCTAAACCAGTTGCTACAAGACTTACCAACTCTCACACATGACTCAGTGTTATTATAGAGAGCTTTCATTATGTTAACTAACTTGTCTGGTATACCATATGATCTCACAATCAACCACAAATTATGACGATCAACAGAGTCGAAAGCCTTTTTGAAATCAACAAAGCTAGCAACCAAAGGTTTCTGAAACTCTAAACATTTCTCAAGAATCTGCCTGAGTGAAAATATCTGATCTACACATCCCCTACCACTTCTGAATCCACATTGCTCATCACGCAATTGCCTGTCAACCAGATTCTTAATTCTATTAAGCACAATCATGGAAAGAACTTTACCTGGAACAGAGAGTAGGCTGATACCCCTATAGTTATCACAAGAACTGCGATCACCTTTTTTGAAAATAGGGATAATAATAGCTCTAGTAAAATCTTTAGGAACCATGCCTTTATCATAAAAGTTATTCAAAATTTCAGTCATCCAAGTGATAACCAAAACATTCCCAGCTCTGAGCATTTCTGTACTAATTTCATCTACCCCTGGGGATTTATGAAGTTTCAGTTTAGAGATAGCCAAACTAACTTCAGATTGTGTTATAGGGCCAACATTAAAGCTGCCAATGCATCTATCATCATTACAAACAATGGGAGTAGAACTAACCACATTGTTTAGAACATCACTGAAATGCTCAGCCCACCTAGCCATGAGAGAATCCTCACCTTCTATAACCTTACCTTGTTTATCCTTCAATCCCTGTATGCCTGTCCGTTTTCTACCACATAAAACATTAACTATCTGGTACAGCTCTCTGCTGTTGTGCTGCCTAACCGCTTCCTCAGCTTTGTCAGCCAAGCTATCAAGCCAAAGATTTTTATCAGTAGCTAACTGATCCTTTACACGTTTATTAAGCTCTCTGTAATCTTTTCTATTAGGACTAGTAGGGTACTGATTAAGGACATTCCTGCAATTCCTTCTTTCTGAAATAAGCTCAATTGCCTTGTCACTTAAATAATTCTGCCTCCTCTGCTCCTTTTTTCCTAAAAGAGTACTGTTAGTTTCCAAAAAAGCCTGTTTAAAATGGCCCCATTCTTCCTCAACTTCGGTATTAAGCAAACCATGACCGTCATAATGACTAAGTAACCTATCATGGTAAGCTTTAGCTATAACTGGGTCATTCAGAGCTTCAGTATTAAAGGTAAATTTTTTAACTCTAGCACAACACTTTTTAAGTTTAAGTTGCAAGACACTTTTAACAAGGTAATGGTCAGATCCAATTTCAGCTCCCCTATATGCCCTGGTATTTCTAACAGAACTAGCCCATTTGCTGTTAATTAATATATAATCAATCATATTCCTATGCAGCCCATCAGGTGAAACCCATGTGTATTTATGTATGTCACGGTGTTTGTAATATGTGTTAGTTATTCTGAAACCATTGAGTTTACTTACCTGTAGGAGACGTTGCCCATTGCCATTGCAGCTACCAATACCAAAAGGACCTATTACTCCTCCCCAAAGGTCAGAGTCGGTACCAACTTTGGCATTGAAGTCACCAAGAACAAGGGTAATATCTCCTTTCTTGACAGAATTCAAAATGTCCTGAAGTTGTCCGTAAAACCTATCCTTCTCATCCTCATCAGCATCCTCAGTGGGGGCATAACAGCAGATAACATTCAAGTTTTTAATGCTTGTCTGAAATTTTGCTGTAAGAAACCTTTCATTAATGCACTCATATCCTAGAAGAGCATCACTAGCATGTCTGCTGAGCAGCAGACCCACGCCTTGGTGATGCTTTCCATCCTCCCTCCCTGTAAAGAGAAATTTAAAGCTATTTTTAAGTATCTCACCTTTACCTGTCCATCTGGTCTCTTGCAAGCCAAGAATATCTAGGTTATAGCGCTGGAATTCCTGCATGAGGACATCAAGAGAATAATCTCTATGTAATGTCCTCACGTTCCACGTTCCTGCAGAAAGAAAATGATTAGTAGGATTTTGAAAGAAATTAGGTTTATTGAGATTGGTAGGGCCAACAATATCAAACAGCCCCCTGATCGCAGGCATGGGGCAAAGACCCGTTCCTCCTCCGCTAAAGGCTGAAGTCACCGATGCTGGTAGGAACTTCAGGCACCACCTTTTCAAGTGGACTTTTTCAAGAGCCACATGGCCTGCCTGAGACGCATTACTCCAGTTTAGGCTTGACGATGCCCAACTAGCAAAGTAAGGTTCAGGTACCTGCGATGGCCTCTGATTAGGATTATCCACCAGCTGATATAAGGTATCCCATGCCTCTGTTCACTTAGAGCTGGCAACCCAGAAGCAAACAGAAAACACAGCGGCAGACTCTCCCTCAACAGAGGCCCACCAGTGCAGCAAGTCCAGGATCCATAATCAAGCTCAAATCCATAAACAAGTCCAGTCTAGTAGGTATAAATGGTCAGCACCAGGACCCTGTGAAGTTGACCACTCCTCAGCAGGGTTGAAAAAAAAAGAAAAAAGTGGCCGTAGATGACCAGATCAGCAGGCCATACTGAACTGGCAGCCCTCCCCTTCCGTTCCCTTCCAAAAGAGAGTATCTCTTTTGAAAGGTACTAACGGCCTGCACCACGAGAAGGCGGGGTCGGACATTAGGTGCTAGACCTGGCCGGTTCTGTGCATCATCACTAGGGATTGGTACACAGCTCTCCTTCCAGTTTACGCCTAGCTACCATTTACAGTACTATCTCCTAAATAGTCATTATAGTTAGTAGGTAATCCTTCCACGAACGTCACTTCAGGCATCTCGTCGTATAGAGGTTGATACATGCCGTAAAACCACACAATTTTTTCAGGTTGGGGCTTCATGAGCTTACTGTGTAATAATTTAGAAACAAAACGTGATTTTCCACAGCCAGTAGGACCTGCAACAAGAGCTGTAAAAGGATGATGTAAATGAGGCAACTCCATCTTTCACACTGATACAGAAAAATAGAAACAGTTTAATAAATACCTTCTTAATAGCCGAAGGGGATGGTGTCCAGATCCGGAAGGATACAGCGCTTGTCGTACACAACTCTGTAATCCTTCTTCTCCTCCCGGTTAATCACCTTGCGGCGCTTGGCATCCCTGGTAATCTTTCTAGGATTGACGGTTGTGAGCACTTGTGGCGTATCCAGGTTCTTTACCAGCTGGGTCAAGCTGTCGAAATTCAGAATCAGGGAGTTTGTATAATTTAAGGTAAACCCCCTGATTTTGCAGCAGGTCTTTCCTTTAGCCGTCTTGTACGCATAATTTTTTGCTCCTCCACTGATAAAGCTGATGATGTGGTCTCCTTCATCTAATTCATTTGTGAATTCCCCTAGGTAATTACCAATAGGGGGATCGTTTGTACCATCACTAATGTATATGATGGAATCAGTGTCGTAGTAGCAGACAGCCTGACCCAACTTCTCCAGCTCTCTGTACAACCTCAGTCTGGCATGGGCTGTGGTAAAAGCAGCTATAAAAACATTTGTCTGTTCCCTCTGGCTGACGAATTCCTGCTTATACTTCCAATTAATGGCTGCTAACTCCTCAGTTGGAAGATACATGTCCTTAACCTGTATAAAAATAAAAAATAATTTTTTTTATCAAACACAAGAAACAAACTTTTTTTAAGAAAACTTTTCCTTAACAAAAATGAAATTTTTGTCAAACACTAAACACAAAAAACTTTCTTTTAAGAAACATTTCCTTAACAAAAATAAATTTTTTATCAAACACAAGAAAAAAAATTTTTTTAAATAAAAACTTTTTTTAAGAAAACTTTTCCTTAACAAAAAATGAAATTTTTGTCAAACACTAAACACAAAAAACTTTTTTTAAGTAACCTTTTCCTTAACAAAAAATGAAATTTTTGTCAAACAAGAAAATTTTTTTTTAAATAAAAACTTTTTTAAAGAAAACTTTTCCTTAACAAAAAATTAAATTTTTATCAAACTCTAAGTACAAGAAAAATACTTTTTTTTCAATAAAACTTTTCTTACCTCTACTGTAGGATTTGTTAGCAACTTGTTGAAGGAAGCAAGGTCGGCGACGAAGGTTATCTGGTGCTTATTTTCCTTCATGCCAAAACGTCCCCAAAAACTGTTCAGGCACGTCTTGGCACATTGGCGTCGTCCTTTATTTATTTCAATGCAGCCAGGGTCCAGTTGCACTCCTTCTCGTCGAGAATAATTTTGGATGTAGGCGGATTTTTCTTCATCAGAATGGCAATCCACAGGCCAACCAGATGACTCCTGCTTCAACTTGAGGAATGTATTTATATAGCTTTTAAAGAGCTCAGTGGATTGCTCTTTAAAATGGTAAACTTCGTATAATTGCACGATAGTATACCCTACTGACACAGCTTTTTTCACTTCCTCAGACACCCACGTACCCGTCAAGGCTCTTTCAGCATTTGTATGCTCACAAGGAGGAGCTTGGCGTGTTTCCACACAAGTACGGCACAAAGGGAAATTTAATTTGTTGTTGGCTCTGTAAGGGAGGACTGGATGATAGAGGCCTCTTGGAGGAAGAATGCTGCACTTCACGATGCCGAAATATTGGGTGATGTCGCCAAAATCTGAAGTGATGATTTCTGGGTGACCCATGGGGTAAGGATCATACTTATTGACTGTAGGGTAAAGGGATGTGAAATCGATGTACTTTATCTTTTCACAACCCTTTACCGTATACTGTAGTTTGGAAGCATTCGTCCTGCCTCCAAAAAATGCATCTCTGGGGTTAAGTCTGGAGACTGCCTCGTGGGTACTCAAAAACTCCTGTGTAGTTTAGGATCTCTCTTTTTCATTTCCTGAAACTCGTGCTCCCAGATACTGATGTACTTGTACCCAGCCTGCTTCAACATTTCTTCCTGCTCTTGGGTTTTGAGAAAGAGTGCCCTAAATGGGGTCCCATTCACAGGGTTAATGGTATCCTCATCATAACATTTTTTGCAGCCGTGCCAAAAACAGCCTAAATACTGATAAATGCTATGACTCTCCTTGCAGTAGCCGTCCACAAACTTCCCTAGAATTTTTTGTTCCCCATCCTCGTTAAGGCCATGGCAGATTTTATCACCTGTCGTGTGGCTAACAAAATCTAGCCACTGAATACAGCCAAGACTTGAATTGATGTTTTTAACGTAGCCATGAATGGGGATGAGGGCTAAAGAATTATCAGGGATGTGCTTAGACCTGTAGGTAGCCATGCAAGCTGAGGCGATCGTTGTATACTGGAAGGGGTCCACCTCGTTGATGCTCAAAAATTCCTCCCGGAATTTCAAGCAGGAGCGTCGTAAGCTATCCACATCTGATCTGCAAAGGAAGCAGGATTAGAAAAAACAATTAAACTTTTTCGTTACTATAAACATGTCTACAAATTTTTATTGCCACCCAATCAATAAAACACATTTTTTGACATAACGTAAAAATAATATTATTCATAAATATTTTCATAAAAAAATTTTTGATTTTATGAAATACCATTTTCTTATTAAGATTCACAAAACAGTTTTACATTTTCTAAAATAATTATTTTCTGAAACACAATCTGAAAATTTTTTTTTGTAATTTTACTTTTCGTAAATTAATTTTCTGTAAAAAAGTTCAAGCTTTTAAAAATTTTTCTAAAACACAATTTTGAAATTTTTTACAAATTTACATTTCGTAAATTAATTTTCTGTAGAAAAAAATGTTTAAGCTTTGAAAAAATTATATTCTGTAAAATATTTTTTCTAAAACAGCAGTTAAAACAGTTTTTACATTTTTGAACCAAATTAAAAAAACAATTTTTTATATATTTTTTACACTGAAAATTTTTTTCTAAAATACATTTTAACATTTCGTGAAATAATAGAGTAAAAAAAATAAATGACTTACTTGCAATATTTGTACATTTGCTCCCGGAAATTGAATGGTTCCTTACGCCGCTTCCCATACCACTCTATGAACTTGGATCTCTCTTCAGTAGACATCGCCTCTGGCATATAATACTCCTCTGCTGGGAGAATACCAACGTAATCTTGATTTTCACTTTTGCTGAAGAGGTGAGGAAAGTAACCCTTCGTCATCTCCTCCAAGCCAAAGATTTTAGGGAGCTTTGCCAGTCCCATGGCCATAAAATTGAAAGAATCTATAAGCCGAATTTTTAATGAGGCCACCTCTAGTTGCATGATTTTGGAGCCGTTCGGGATGATGACAGGCTTCACCCCCTGTTTTAACAAGTAGGCTAGAATAAACTGCCCATCATAGCCTTTCATATTGTGGGCTATGGCTGTATACCCTTTATGTTCTGGGGCAAACAGAAACTGGCAAAACTTTTGGCAGGCGTCGTAACCGTCAAAGACTCTTTCTGTGCCATCAACGTACTGGGAGACGCAATAATTGACCTCGTGCTCGCCGTTCTCTTGGTCGCATTCGAAATCAAAGAAGATCAAATTATCGGAAGGCGTCTTCGGCTGTTTCCTGCCCAGATAACACCTGTGGGTATCTGCGAGCACGTATTGCTTGCAAGACACACATTTGATTTCACCACAAACGTGGTCTTCAGGTCGTCTATCCTTTCTCTGCAGAACATGATGACAATTGCTGCACTGATACAACTTCTGACAGAGAGAGGTTTGCTGACGACTGCTGCAGGCAATGTGCCTGTCAAAGCATGACTGCGAACGACACAGCCGATCGCAATCACGACAATGAACAGGCACACCGGGCACACACGAAGAGCAGAAACAGATGGGATACCGATTCTCACATCGGTGTACGTGCTGATGTTCGAACCCTACATCACAGTCGGAGCAGTAATATTTTCTGTTCAGAAATCCAGGCATACTGGTTATCACATCATAGTGATCGTCGTGCAACCAGAGATAAATTTTCTTTTCTTTTTTGGGACCTTTATACACCACCTGTAATTAAAAAAGAAGAGTCTTTTAGCAGAAACAGTTTAACGTATGAATTATAGAAATGCATTATACACGAAATTAAAAAACTCGATGACATGAAAAGTACAATTAAAAAATAATAGAGCTTGAAACAATTTAACGTATGAATTATAGAAATGCATTATACACGAAATTAAAAACTCAATGACATGAAAAGTACAATTAAAAAATAATAGAACTTTAAACAATTTAACGTATGAATTATAGAAATGCATTATACCCGAAATTAAAACAGTTCAATGACATGAAAAGTAGAATTAAAAAAATGATACTACAAATAATAGAGCTTTTAAAAGTTAGTTTTCGTAAAAACAGTACTTACTTTTCCAAAATGATCTGCCGACACCACGTGTATTTGCACGTCGAGATGTCTCTCGAAAGCCCCAATGTCCTCAAAAGTACAAGGTCCTTCTGGCACTCCTGCTGCCTCGTGAAGATCTTCAGCCAGTCGTCGTTGCAGGGGTCTTCTGTTACGAATGGATTCATATTTAGGGTCATTGTTAACCTTCGCCATTGCCACAACTATGGCTCTAGCGCAGCAAAGGTTTTGACTATCGGCAGGAATGCTAACGACAGATTTCTTTTTCAAACGATCTACCGAGATGTTAGCTATGGATCGTCTCCCTCCACCACTGGGCCGTCGAACGATCAGGACATCAATCCTCAGTGTATCATCAATTGGAAGTTGATCCTTACTTTGTAGGATTTTGACGATGGCCGCCAACACTCGTTCAACCGTCATGTCCTGGATGCGGATGAAACAAGTTGAAATCGGCCGATCCAACCAGTCGCTGAAAATACAAAAGCGGATTAGGTCGTTAGGACTACGTCCTTCTGTCGTCCTCCTGATCAGCTAATCGACCATAGACCCCAGAGAAGTGATCATATCGTAGAGAATCTGGCCCCAATGTTGTGGATCGATGCGAGCTTCGTATACACGCGTCTCAGCATCGAACTTACGATTCTCCTTTCGAGATCTCTCGGTAAGGGTGTAGTCCAATACTTCTTCTTCTTCTTCTGAACGTCCCCGTTTGCGACCCTACAATAAAAAAATAAAATTAAATCTTTCTATACTTAAGAAAACACTCAAAAAATATCAATTAAAATTATGAAAATACATATAGAAATATATATTAAAAGAAAAACATAATTTTTACGATATTAAAATTTACAGCATTACCTCTGCATGAATTGCAGTTGTCCGACTGGTAGACGCTTCAGAAGAAGATTGAGCAATCTGAAAGAAAAAAAAGTCTATTCAATAATTTTTTCCTTACTAAATTCTTGAAGATGAAAAATTTACAAGTATGTATAAATAACATGTTATTTTCTATTAAATTCATACACTATTGATCGATTTTTACTTGTTAAATCATAAGATTTTTTAAAATACACACCTGCCCGCCACCGAAAACGATTCTTTCACATTCTTTATTGTAAAATTTTGAATCAAAATATCATTACCAGATTTATTCCGGATATCGGAGCAATCTTCCGATGTCTGTCGTTTTTAAAAAGTTCGGTAACATATGGTCAGTAACTTAGTTGTTTATACGAAAGTTGTTAAAGCTAAAACTAATTCGTGACGGAAATGCAAATTAGGAAACAAAAGGCGTATCCGGTTTAACGATTCGAAAAGCATTGTTGTGTCACGATTCTTTAGCATAGGATGCAGTAACGTTCACTTCAGTGAAATCTCATTAAGACGGATGTTATGCAAATATGCTTTTACACAAATCATCGGTGTTCGCCTTTCTAACCGATATGACGATGGGGTGTTTAACGTAATTTTTTTTTTCAAATTAAAACCGACTGGTTTGGTTTTAAAGAAAATAAATATATAATGAATTCTTAAATATTTTTTTTTTCTTATTCCTGTTACCTAAAACCATAAAACTGCTACGCCTTAATAATGAATTGTATAAAACACAGAGATGACGTCATCAGCACGGTTTCAAAATGTACTGGCAACACAAGGAAAGAGTACTGCTGACGTCATCTCGGTGTTTTACCTACTTTATTACTAACCCTTATTCACATGCCGCACTAATTTTAGTGAATTCATTTATTTCCGATGCCGCCATTTTTTTTTCTCACCAATCTCTTTTTAACTTCGAATTTTATATGAGATAACTAACGTTATTTCCCGCAGTCCGTGACCGAGTGGTTAGCACGATTGGCTACTGATCTAATGCACCTCTGTTCGAGCAGCAGGTAAGACACAGATGTAGGCGTTCTCTTTCTGCTGAAGTCCCTTCATCCTACTTCATCCATACGATAAATTCCTAGATTGAGGCTAGGTGTGAATCTCTTACGTATGTCGTAGGCAACTTTGTCTTTAGGGGTAAAGAACGCTTTTTCCTGTATTCCCAAAGGACAACCCTGTGGTTTAATCCCCCAACCTTCTCTGAGGCTTTGGGGTACTCGTGACCTGGCCGTTTAGCCCATTGTCTACAAAAAAATTTGCCGATCACAGGTAAAACAACCAATTCTGATCTCTATATGATATCAAATGCGGTGTTATTGTATGAAATTCCAGTCAGTTACTCAAATAGATTCTCTTAACATTTAAAAGCATCCAGCTTACAAAGATGTTTATTCGTATGCATCACAGCGCATACCTGCTATTATATTCTCTAAAATTTGTTTCAGGATGTTTCTGAACTTTTAATAATAAATAAATAAATAAATACCCCCTCAAGCAGCTGCTTACCAGAGAGGTCTGACAGGAGCCTGTCAGTTTATATGCCATAGTAGTAGGTATGATAGGATGGTACGCCCTCAGCAGAAAGACGATACAAAACAGCGATGCCTTACCCGGGACTCGAACCCAGGTGTCTTAGATCAGTAGCCAATCGCGCACACCACTCAACTTTTAAAAAAAAATAAATCCTTATTAATAAACAATAGGAAAAATCTAATTAAATGCCCCCGATTCTGTTTCGAATTCTAACACGGTAGATAGGTTCCCAAGAAAACCGTGTAACAAAATAAACCTTTAAAAAAAATTGCAGTGCATATGAAAAAATAGATATGAAAATCTTTAAGTATGCAATTGATTTTTATTAATTTAAACACATTTCTAATTATATAAATGATACTTATCTCGTATAAAAGTGGAAAAGAAAAAAGGTATAATTAGTGCTGCCTGTGAATACCGGTTAATAATAAAGTAGCAAAAACACCGAGATGACGTCAGTAGTACTGTTTCGTTTGTGTTGCCAGCAAATTTTGTATAATATATTACACGGAGTTAAAGTTTTAGAAATGCTTTTCTTAATCATAATAATGTTGCTATTTTTGGTCTATTTTTATTTTATGTTTTGATCATCTCAGTTACGTAAGATGCATTTTTATTTTTCTAGAGATAAGAAAAATGGTTGTATAAAGAATCGGAGAAGTATAGACGAAACATTGGTGAAGCCGTAGTAAAAGTTGGAAGTTGCATACTTTGAGTTTCGCGTTGCAAGCTTTTTTTGAGTTGTTCCACTGGATGTTTTTTCTCACCCTCGTACGATCCACGGAGGAAGTAACCATTCTTTTGTGAGGAAGTAACCCTTCTTTTGTTTAATGTATTTTGGGTGAGATTTTATTGCTGTACTGCAATGTGGAAGGGCTTTACGTAAGCAGCAACCATTTATACGTTTACGAACCGTTAAAACTTTGGAAATTCCGGGTTTTGAAAAGTCGTTTTCGGTAAAAACTTTGGTATTTGCGAAGTAATCTGAAGATTGATATTATTGTTTTGGCCCAGAAATGAAAATTAACAGTTATGTGCACGTCGTGGTGTAATAAGATAGAAAAATAGGAATGGATTTGCATCGCACCTTAAGCCCTTTGCCGAACGCTTGCAGTGTTTAAAAATTATGTTTATGGGTGAATAAATATTTCGATTTAGAGTGAAAGGTCGGGTAAAACTTATTTATTGAGAGATGAAATAAACAGTTGCAATTATCTTTCTATAAATAGGAATTGAGTAAGAAATATTTGTGTTGACACGAAATAGGGTTCGCCCAGGTACGAGAAATGGTGAGAAAGGAACCTTAAAGAGAGAGAACTTTGTTGCGGATATGGACAGATGTCACTTCCTTCGAAGTCGGTAAACAATTAAATCAACAATGTTATTGTCAGACGTCAGCAAAGAATTATTACGACTACTTTCAAACAGTATACAGTTAATGAAATCTTCTGAAGTCAAACGGACGTAGTAGCGTCGACATTTGTGCACGTTATCTTCTAGGGAATCGAACATTAGTTGTGGTTAGAAAAATAAGCCGGTCTTTTAAGTCACGGAGGTAGGAAGAGGATATTTTAATGATATCGTATATGTCGTCATGTTGGTCTTTATGAGACATGCAAATAGTCGTACATCGTATTATTGTATACTGTGGGTTAATAGCGTAACTGTTATACGATCGAATTGCCACTGAACCTATTTGTTTTGAAATTATGAATTCTTACTGCTAACTTTTTTTATTTCTTGAAGGTCTAGCACTTTTTTACTTATCAATTAACTAGTTTTCACGATTGTCTTTTCCGTTCGTTTGACATACAGTTGTTTATTCCCTCTAGCAATGTTAATGTTCACTATTGAAAACATAAGTTAGTGAACTTCGAAACTTAATAATCTTAATTTCTGAATGAAAATCACGATCGGTGTGAAATATTCAAACTACGAGATAGGTTTTAAATATTGTTTTTAAATCTAGATTTAAATAAATTTGATGATGATGTTTATTTTTACTGCGTTAAATGCATAGTTTCGAGGTTACCGAAGTTCACAATTAGGTAGTGGTCGAGTACGTATACTTCCAGTTCTAATTCGGGATTGAAGCAGATATATTCAGCTCTTTAAATAATATTCAGCGCTATATTTGTGTTAAATGCATAGTTCAGAATTTAATATCGTTGAATATTCCAGTTCGGATGAGTCTTGTAATAGTCAATTTCTGCATTGTATCTGCTTATTTAATAAGTCATAGGACTTGAAACGTTGATTGTCATAAACATGGAAATTCGGTAGGATACATTTCGGGTAGAGGAAATGACGTATGTTTTGGAGAAATTTATAATAAACCTCGATTTCATCAGTTTACATTAAAAAAAAGTGAAATTCTCCCTGCCGTAGGTCCTGACCTCGTTAGTATATTATCTATTTCGGGAAAAAAATTTACAGGCTCGTTCTTATTGAACGCATTTCTCGGTCGTTGTTAGGACAGTTATAATACGTTAGATGTGACTCGTTTTTCTTCCTATCTCAATGCTTGCAATGGTACTTATAATTTTGTGTGTCTGCCGCTCGCCGAAATGATTATCCTTCTCGTTAGGAACTAAATAAGCGGTTCCCAAACTTATTTGTCCTACAGCCTCCTTTTCAGAAAAAAAAATACCTGGAAAACTACCTTCTTGAAGCGAACAAAGAGAAAGGTGCAGTTACAAATGTGTGTTCTTTTATGTCCTACAATATAGTAAAGAAAGATGTCGTTGTAAATATGACACCTTGCTCGAAGCTTCAAATTACATTATTATTTCTTAAAATCAACCATAGTAACATTCGTATTGCACACAGAAAATTAAGATAACGATGGATGAATTTAATGAGTTTATTTGGAAAATAATGTAGTCACTACGAATAACTCTTACGCTACACAATAGATGAAATATGTACGAACGGATTTTCAAAATTTTCTTATCTTCCCTTCTTTCTTTATGCTTCTAGTTCCTCCCAATTGCGCCCGAGGCAACTACAGACTACCTGCAATGAACACAGAAATGGAGACCTCATTACATCATTACAGAACCGTCTCTGTCTTGCCAAACACCCAGAGACACCACATCGACAGACAAATAACCAAGCTGCATTGTCCAACACCCAGAAATGGGAATCTCACTACGTTAAAAGGCCAACAACGGAAACCATGCAAAGTTCAAAGCCTGTCTTGTCCAACACCCAGAAATGGGGATCTCTCCATATTAAAAAGACAACAACCAAGTCTCCCTCTCGCAACACCCGGAAACGGAGACCTCCAGAATAAGATGTCTTCCTCTCCCAAAACCTGGAAACAGAGAACTCCACAATAAGACAAGTCTTCCTTTACCAACGTCTCTAGAGGAAGACAAGTCCTCCTCTCCCAACACCCGGAAACGGGTAGAAAAGTAGAGGAAGAAAAATGATGGTGTCCTTCGAGAGGACAAATCTGCCAGTCAGAGGATGAGTCTCAATAGATCGCAGTATGGTAGCTGCTCTTCTAAGCACGACACCCAGATCAGTACCTAGGTCGTCTGCAGACGATTTGGTGCCCGCACGTCACACCTGCAAGGCTTGGATCGGGAAACGGGAATCGTATGGTCTCAACGATTCGGGGATGCTCCCTCTCAAGAGGCCTCATCGCCGGAGCAGTCGCTCCCGTCGGGGAGGACCAACACTCCGGCTAGCGCTGCCCTTCAACGCGCGAGGTGTGTGTGGCAAGATGCATTTTTTTACTACATGACTAAAAAAGTCCTATTAAAATGAAACATATGGTCTTTTTTGTTAAATATTTTATTTTCAAAAAATCCAGAATTAAATGTTGATTAATTTGGCATCATCCTTAAGCAGCCATGGGCTACGGAGGTCCAACCAGACCGTGCAATTTAGTTCTCGAAGCATGTCTGTACTGAGCTACATCTACTGCATCTGGCCACTACACACCAATTCTAACAAGGTCCTGTTTGACATTGTCTGCCCACCGCATCCTAGGTCTCCCCTTCTTTAGGCACACTGTTCATAACCCTATTCGCCAATCTATAATTATCCATACGAACAACATGGCCAATCAAACGGAGTCTCTCTCTCCACAATATGCTGCTTAAAGGAGGTTGCAAACTCCTTTGCCTAACCTCATCATTAGTTACAAAGTTGAACCACCTAATGCCCAACATACTGTGTAAGCATCTGGAATCAAAAGCATCTAGTTTCCTATTATCTTGTTTACAAAATGTCCTATTATACAGTCTAATTTTAGTCTTTAGGTGTATACGCCAATTTCTCCACACTCTCCAATGTTTCTTAAAAGTACCGGCAGCAATCTCTATTCGTCTGTTAATCTCATGCCTCACATTACCATTATCTGTTACAAAGCTCCCAAGATAATTCAACTGTGACACCAGCTCAAGACTGCAACCATTCAGATTAACTGAATCGCAGCCTGACTGACCAATTTTCATCACTTTAGTTTTCTCTCTGTTTATAACCAAACCTACTCTACTACCAGTCTCATCAACAGTTCGAATGAAAGAGTTCATCTCATCGACATCATTTGCCAAAAGAGCTAAATCATCAGCATAATCTAAATCAGAAATTTTCGTATCTCCAGTCCATTTAAGGCCAAAATCTTTCCCTTGAAGTGAATTTCGCATAACATAATCAATAACCAAGCTAAAGAGAAAAGGTGACAAAATGCACCCTTGTCGAACACCAGAAGTAATGCTAAACCAATTGCTACAAGCCTTACCAACTCTCACACACGACTTAGTGTTATTATAGAGAGCTTTCATTATGTTAACTGACTTGTCTGGTATACCATATGATTTCACAATCAACCACAAATTATGACGATCAACAGAGTCGAAAGCCGTTTTGAAATCAACAAAGCTAGCAACCAAAGGTTTCTGAAACTCTAAACATTTCTCAAGAATCTGCCTCAGTGAAAATATCTGATCCACACATCCCCTACCACTTCTGAATCCACATTGCTCACCACGCAACTGACTGTCAACCAGATACTTAATTCTATTAAGCACAATCAGGGAAAGAACTTTACCTGGAACAGAGAGTAGGCTGATACTCCTATAGTTATCACAAGAACTGCGATCGCCTTTTTTGAAAAAGGGATAACAATAGCTCTGGTAAAATTCTTAGGAACCATGCCTTTATCATAAAAGATATTCAGAATTTCAGTCATCCAAGTGGTAACCGAAACATTCCCAGCTCTAAGCATTTCTGTAGTAATTTCATCTACCCCTGGGGATTTATATAGTTTAAGTTTAGAAACAGCCAAAATAACTTCGGATTGTGTTATAGGCCCAATATTAAAGGCTTGGATTGGATTGTTTTACCTCTGAGCGGCACTTTTTTGCACACCATGGGCTAAATGGCCAGGCCACAAGGACCCCGAAGGCTCAGAGAAGGTTGGGGGAGGGGACCCACTGGAACAGCTGTTGGGAGACAGATGGTAGCCTCCCGTCAAGGCCATCCAGCATGGCCATTCATTCAAGGCCATTCATTCATTTAAGCGATGATGCTAAACATTTTGTGGAAGATAATTCATGTCGGAACTTTCCTATGTGTACGAGCATTTGAATACGTACTCACTAAATATTGATAGTGTGGAAATATTGTTACTAATTAAAGAATGTTGTATATATGATTTCGTAGTGAACATCGATTTGTTGTATCTCTGATTTATTTCTTAGCGCAGTTAAGTTTACAACGACCTAAAGGCTATGTGCTTTACAAACTCGTGAAACAAAGTGGGGTATGACTGATTGATATGTTAAATTCTATTCGGAAAATAAATACATGAAGCTGAAATGCTTCAAACAGTTGTTCGACTTCAAACTGAAAATACAAATTATTATGTATTTTATTACACTCGCCAATATCAGATTAATGAATCTACATGTTTTTGCAAGATTATGGTGAAATTAGCCTCCAATGTGTAGAACCATCGTGTTAAATTGTGGTGCTTATGTCCCACAAATCGTATTAAAGAGAAATGTAGACAACACAACTCATTTCTTAGAGCTAAATTTGCAATGTGTTGCACATAACTGACTGATAATTTTAGCACTTGGTCATTTATGAAAGTATTTTCCTTCTCGAGTATTTGGGAACAGAATGGTTTCTTTCTGTAAGAAAGCTTTTTTTTGGTGTAATTTATTAATTTTCGAATAGTTACTTAACAATTGTTATTTCTAAAAAACGAACTATCACAAATTATGTAAACAACATCAAAAGATAATACTTATTGCACGAAGTAAAATGGAATTATTTACAGCACTTCATCCATAAAGAGCACGTTCTTTTTTTTTAATGGCGGACATTGGTCGAAGGCAGAGAGCCATTTAAGCAGATACGTTTAGAACATCGCCAACGATTGAATTTTGGTCCCACGAAAGGTACCAAATCCGTTAGTCAATGATTAAATGCTGTTCTGATGTTTTTAACAGCATTTATTAAACGCTGTTCTGTGTTTGTAATAAGTGTTAGTTATTCTGAATCCATTCAGTTTACTTACCTGCAGGAGACACTGCCCATTGCCATTGCAGCTACCAATACCAAAAGGGCCTATTACTCCTCCCCAAAGGTCAGAGTCAGTACCAACTTTGGCACTGAAGTCACCAAGAACAAGGGTAATATCTCCTTTCTTGACAGAATTCAAAATATCCTGAAATTGTTCATAAAATGCGTTTGGTTGGGTTGTTTTATCTGTGACCGGAAGTTATTAGCACACAAGGGGTTAAATGGCCACGTCATAAAGAACCAGAGGGATGCGTTTAGGTTGCGGGAAGGTGACCGAATGGAACAGCTGTTATGAGACAGATGGTAACCTCCCATCCAACGTTTTATTTAACCTGCACAGGGTATGGATACATACAGGATTTCTACACTATTTTCTTGTGGTTTTCATTAGTTTTTATTCTAACAATATTAAGATTTTACGACATTTTGTTATTTTTTGTCTTCTACTATTGGCTTTGGTAATTTTACACTTATGACGTCATCTCCTTGAACTTTATATATATATAATAGAGCAGTGGTTCTCAAAACCTTTTATGCCTCACGTACCTCCTGGAAATGTGTATGTTACTGGCGTACCCCATGTATAGATACAGAACACTATAGTTATACCATAACAATGGGAATGAACTAAAACATATATATATACACACACATTCTTTATTGTAAAATTTTCAATCAAAATATCATTACCAGATTTATTCCGGATATCGGAGTCTGTCGTTTCGATGTCTGTCGTTTTTAAAAAGTTCGGTAATATATGGTCAGTGACTTAGTTGTTTATATGAAAGTTGTGAAAGCTAAAACTAATTCGTGACGGAAATGCAAATTACGAAACAAAAGGCGTATCCGGTTTAACGATTCGAAAAGCATTGTTGTGTCACGATTCTTTAGCATAGGATGCAACAACGTTCACTTCAGCGAAATCTCATTACGACGGATGTTATGCAAATATGCTTTTACACAAACCATCGGTGTTCGCCTTTCTAACCGATACGATGATTTGACTTAAATTTTTTTTCCAAATTAAGACCGACCGGGTTGGTTTTAAAGAAAATAAATATATAAAGAATTCTTAAATATTTTTTGATTTTTTTTCTTATTCCTGTTACCTAAAACCATAAAAACCTTTTCGCCTTAATAATGAATTGTATAAAACACAGAGATGACGTCAGGAACGCGGTTTCGGCTGCTTGCAGAGATAATTCCTATGGTATGCATGTATTGAAAAAGCATTTCTAATGTGTCATGAACGCCATACAAGAAAAATATATATCGAAAGAAACATTCATATTCCAATATTCATCTCAATACATTTTTTCTCCTGAGGTCAATCGCAACACGTAGGTCAATGATCAAAAACTCGGAAACATTTCCGTAATACCTCAGTAGCAAAATAACAGACCCACCTCAAGAACTTATACAATATCATTTGCATTTGACATCTGTAACACCTACACGAAATATCTCTAATCTCGATTATAAATCTCGTTAAAATTACCCCACCAATCACTCTAAATCGGAATATTTATTGACATAGTCTACCTTTAGCATAAAGAGTATTTTTTTAAACACTTGAAACGTTGAGGAAAACATTTATGGTGCCATGCAATTCCATTCCTAATTTTGCATCTTATTATACCATGACGTGCACATAAGTGTTTAATTTTGATTTGTCAGCCACAACAGAAATATTAATCTTGATATTATTATTCGAAAAAAAAAAGAGTTTTTACCGAAAATGAATTTCCAAATACCGGAATTTTCAAAGCTTTAACGATGGTTAATCATATGATTGGCTGCTACCAACTAAAAAGCCCTGCAATATCGCAGTCCATCACTAGAATCTCACCCGAAATATATTTAATAAAAAATTGTTTATACCCTCTCCCCCCTTCCACTGTGGATGGTAGTAGTGTAAGACAAATCATCCCGTGGATTTCTCATCACACAGAAAAAATAGCTTGCAATACGAAACTTCCAACTTTTTACTACGGCTTCGCAAAATGTTTCGTCTGTACCTCTACGTACCTTACATAAGCATTTTCAATTTTCTCTAGAAAAATATTTATTACGTAACAGGTACAGCAAAATATTTCACTTTGCAGATATTCGTTCCACTAAAGTAGCAATATTATGATTTACGAAAGCATTTGTAAAACTTGAATATGCATCTAATATACAAAATGTACTGGGAACACAAGGAAAGAGTACTGCTGACGTCATCTCGGTGTTTTTGCTACTTTATTATTACCCCGTATTCACATGGAAAAACTAATTTTAGCGACTTGACTTATTTCTCATGCCGCCATTTGTCTTTGTCACCACTCTATTTTGACTTGCACTTTGATACGCAATAAGTAACATTATTTCCCACCGTCCGTTGCCGAGTGCTTAGAACGCTTGGCTGCTGATGAAATTTCGAGCATGCAGTTCTGCGTTAGATTTCTGCTCAGGTCCCCTTCATTCTCAGCAGTCCTCCTAGTCGGGGGTATTAAATTGACACACTCGTGCCACCTCTATAGAAAGCACCTACTTCAGTAAGCATTTAATAATAAAATAACTATAAAAATAAGGTCGATTACGTACACAATAATGGATATCCATTACTTAACCAATATTTATTTTTTCTTTCCCGAATATATTCACTACAAGAATACTTCTTTAAATCATACTTCGGTCAAAGGTGGAGTAAAATTAGTTATTAATTATGTTAACTTTTGAAACAATAGCAAAGGCTCCCAGAGAAAAATACTACACTGCACCGAAGAAACATTCTGTTCTTCTCCTCAAACCTATTTTCCACCACCGAAATTTAAAATGTGTCGTAACTAATTCCGTGGTGGCTCGTAGCTAAAATTAGTGAGGGTGCTGCTCCAGAAAATTTTTAGCCTTTGTTTTAAAATTGTGTAAAAGGAAACAAACATGTATAAAAAGAAAATTTATTCAGAATCTTGATAAAATCCTAAAAGAACAAAATCAAACATTTTTTACTTTAATTTAAATTGTTACAGTTCAAGCTTAATCTATTCATTTAAAAATGAAATGCATTTTTCTTGTTTTAATTTGCGCGAAAACCTTCAACAGCACGCCATGGTCGGCACTGCGTGAACGACAGTGCTCTCTCTCCCTTGCAGCCTCGCGTGTAGCTTCCTATGTGCGCATGCGCACAACAGTCAAACACCTCGCTGCTAGTACTGTGAAGCGCACAGTTCCATACAGAGATTTTGGTATCATTTTCATAAAGTGGGTGATGGCTACTGACATTAAGCTTAAGGATTATATATTGTACAAGTATAAAGAAAGAATTAAAGAAAAAAGGACTCATTATATTAAATGTTATCGATAATATCAAGTTGAAATTGGGGGTGCTGAATCTGATTTCATTATGTACTCGCGATCCACATTTTAAGAGCTCTTTTAATGCAGGGTTTATGAAGATTCATTAAAAGCTCCGAGTACCACTGGCATAGACTCCATAATCGTGTATTTCGTCTATAAATAAAGTTAAATACACATGTAACACTATCACTATTTAAATATAACTTTCGTACCTTTCAACGAATATAGCCGTATCTCAAATTATTGCGTGTTAAAATGATAGCTTAATAAGGTATCTTACATGTACCTACTCGATAAATCATTTTAAGATCGCGAGACACTAGATGATACAGTAACAACTTGTAAAACATTTATCACTGGCGTTATTTGCATCTTACAAATTGTATTAGAAACACGTATTGGCTAATGGAGAAAGAAAATGCTAAGGTTTTACCAGAAATAATGTTTAAAAGCAAATTTTTTTCGACTACTACTGGTGTTGAATGATAATGGCGACACAGTTATGTTGCCAGACTCTTTTTCTAAATTTGAAACAAAATATTGTAAGAAAATAAAGGGTTGCTCAAAGCGTAGCCTTCAAAGGCAATTTAGCACAAAAAAAAAGAGAAAGAAAAAATGCTTACAAGTCGATCTTATAGTAAATTTTCGCCTCATTTGTGTGTAAATCAGCTAGGGTTTAATTAAAACTGGAAACGAAATAGTATGCCACTCAAATATGATTTATTTTCGCGGATATTTCTAGGGCACTCAATACTCTAAAATAAAGGAACGGAAGAAAATTCCTATTTTGGATAAAAAGATACCAGATGCATGCCGCTAGAAAGGAATGGAGGTTTACCTAATCCTATAAAACTAAGGCCAGTAGTGTTAGTCCCCCCCCCCCCCCACACTTCCGTAGCTCCAACAGCCATTGCCACTATGTTTTGGCGTTTGTGTTCCTTTATTTCTCAATAACTCTCGAAAGGTTGCCTTTTTCATCTTAATATTCGGTTTCTATTAAGCATTGTTCTTGTAAAAATACGAGTGAATTTCGAATTTGAAATAGATTACAAAATTGGAACAGAATCGCAGCATTTAAGTTGGAACAAAATACAAAATTCACAATAATCTTTAAGTCTAAATGCTAAACCAGTACAGATCTTATAGTAAATTTTCGCCTCATTTGTGTGTAAATCAGCTAGGGTTTAATTAAAACTGGAAACGAAATAGTATGCCACTCAAATATGAAGGCAATTTAGCACAAAAAAAAAGAGAAAGAAAAAATGCTTACAAGTCGATCTTATAGTAAATTTTCGCCTCATTTAAGAACGAATTAGTTGACGCAAAAAAAAAAATTTTTTTTGCGTCAACTAATTCGTTCTTAACAATCTTATCAAATGCATAACTTATCAACAGCCGAAACTTCGTGTTTGAACTGCAGATACCTTTGAAGTTCCGTACGTATTGCTCTATTCGTACCATCAGCTTTAGTTTTTTTTTTCATGTCAAGGGATCAGACACAAAGCATTTAATTGTTTTTGGTGTCAGCATTTACATGGAATGTCTAGAGGAGCTAGTGAATTTAAAAAGAGGAGCAAAAATTGTGAACAAATGTGAATATCTTTCTTTTTCACGGTGGTGAAATGGAATAAATTTCTTTTCTATTAATGGTAAAAGATCCGAGTCCAAATTCAGTATATAGTTTATTCAAACTGCAATATAAAGTAAAGAAAGAGTTTGACTCTGAACATTTTTCCCGTCTCAAAAAATATCTGGGAGTTCTTTTGATATTTTTGCTTTAGACAAAACGGGAAGGGATTTCTCTTAAACGGTAAAACATAACCGAATTAGATATAAAACATCCTCTCATAATAGTTTATAGTAACGTAGGGATTTGACCTCCCATCTTTCTTACCTTTACACAATAGAGCTCCCCTCTCCACCACAAACATACGTAATTAATGGAGAATTTCTCCTAAAAGATAAAAGGTAAGTCATCGAAATTAGTAAACAGCTTCCTCTCATCCTCGCTTTAAGCAATATAAAGGTTTCACCCCTTCCTCCGAAACTTTTCCTCGCGTAAAAGAGCTTTTTGCATAAAACACGATATAAATTTTTCCTAAGTCACTGAATTTGACATATAGCCTCCTCTCATCATGGCTCTAATCAAAGTAAGGGTTTGAACCCCACCTCCTGGAAAAGGGTGATTTAGGTACACTATTACTGAGACCAAGGAATTATATTCAAATGAAGTCTAGAGAACAAAATAAATTCTCTTTAAAACGAAATGTTCGATTCCCTTCACCCATCTCAATAGTAAGGGGGAAAATCGTTGAGCTGGTATAAACCTCTTGATCTCATCACATCCTATCACCAAAATTTGGAATTTCTAGCGTGAATAGGTCGTTTGCAATATTAATTAAAAGATTTGGAATTTTACGACTTTCATCGTTTGAAGCGCTCACAACTGAAGGCAGCTTCCCGCTTCCAAAAAGTCAGTCCAACTCTAACCGATGCTCTAAGATACGCCCACCACCGTCACGTAGCGTATTACGCATTCGAATTAGCCATATGTATGACGAGTGGTGATGTACCTATTAAACTGTCATCTCAGTGTATACTATATGCACCGGTTACTAGTATTCTAAAGGGGAAGAACATGCTCCCGTGACAAAGTTATATTAGTGCATCTGACGATGTATACATTTCAATCATACTATCGCCAAAAGCAATAACATTATAAGTCGCGTTATCCCTTACCCTTATATATATTTATCGGCATTCTTACTATTCGTCTTATGGCACTTCACAAACTTCTTCTTTCTGTTTTTCTTTCTTGATCCATTTTACTGAGAATTGCTTCTGATATTCCTAAAGAACTGGAATGGGACCTTAATTTACAATTACTAGAGTACTACAATGGTTTTAGTTTTATTAATCATTACTTCTGCGAAATTCACGCAAATCATGCTTGTATTTATCCCGATGTTTTCCACCACAGAATCACTCAGCAATGAACCTTCGGCAAACGACAGCACTTAAAGCATCAAAATCACACGAACGATACGCTAGTAACCAGTATTTTAATAATTTTATTACGTGATTTCAAACTTTCATCGAAGTTAAGAGATTTATATTTTCTCTCAGTATATATAAATAAATAATCAGGATCTTATTTGCTTCAAAAGGATCCAAATGTGAATGACACGAATCACTCTTATGGAATATATTCCTCGAACCTCTACTCCGCATTAATTTTATTTCTGTTAATAATTTATATATAAAAAATATTTTGTAAATATTATAAATACCTTAGCAACAACCTTAAAAATCAAAAAGATGTTTAGAAATAAATTAAGTAATTTAGTTTAAAATGATAGCAAAAGGAAGCTCTTTGCCTATTTGTCACAAAACAACACCTGAATTTCAGGAAATCATAATACAGTAGACTCCCTCTTACCCGGCCTCACCCCTGGACGGATGAACGAAAGGCTGGATAATCAGAAAATTGTGTTAGAAAATAAATAAAAAGGCAAATGAAAAAATATTAACTGTACTGTATTTTAATTAATAATTTGTTGTACAATATTAACAATCTACTCACACTCACTTGAAAAAGTCCGTGATTTTCTTCTGTTTCTTTGAACTTAACACTTTTTTACGTGCAAAGTCTTGCCCTTTTTTATAAACATAACATCAATCGCAGATGAGGCCTTTTGTTGTTCAATGTATCTTACTACAATATCAAAAGCTTCTTTTCCTTCAATATGGCTAACTTTCCCTTCTTCCTCTTCTTCATTCTCCGCTTCTTTTCCGTTCCCTTCTTTGCAGACTGCATTGATAATTTCGTCATCATTCAGTGTTTCATTATTCAAATGTTCATCACCTTTTAAACATTTTTCAATGCCATCTTCAAGTGTGTCACATCCAGGCAGCAGTTTAAAGTCATTAAGCAGCGAAATATTGCCATTATATCTTTGGCAGACTCAAGCTCATTCGATACTTTCGTGTTGTCGTCTTTGGTATTTTCTACAATTTACAACTTCGGGCCAAAGTTTTCTACGTGACTTCACAAACGTTCTACGGGGCATTTCTTTAAAAGCTCTTGCCAACATGTAGATCACATCCTTAATATTTATTGTTTTCAAAGCATTTAAAACATTTATTCCGTCATTTTCGTTTCGTTGTAGAATTTCTGAAAGAAGCTTTCTCATGTATCGCCTTTTTAAACTTACAAGCACCCTTTGATCCATTGGTTGCACTAAAGATGTTGCATTAGGTGGCAAAAACATGGCTTTTATCTTGTCAGAAATGAGTCCGCTTGGGTGTGTTAGGGCATTGTCGAAAATGAGTAGGACCTTTACAGGCATTTTGACTTGTCAAATGGTTTCTTACTTTTGGAACAAATTGTGTAAAGAACCACTCTTTAAACAAATACGAGTCTATCCAAGCAGACTTTTGAGTTTTGTAGTAAACTGGCAGAGCAGCTAAATTTAAATGCTTGAATGCTCGGGATTTTGCTGATATTCCCAATTACAAAAGAGGAAGTACAAGTACCTGCAGCATATGTACACGTAGCCAGAGTGATTCTTTCTTTGTTTGCTTTAAATCCTGATACTGAGGTTTATTGCGCTTTCACAAACGTTTTCGTTGGAAGAAATTTAAAATTTAACCGAGTCTCATCTAAATTGTAGATTTGTTGTGCGCATAGGCCTTCTTCTTCAATAACAACTAAAAATTTTTCTGAAAATCCCTTTACCGCAAAAGGATCAGCTGGCAATTTATCACCACAAACACCAAGGTAATGAACACCATGAAGTTTTTTTCCAGCGAGAAAGCCATCTCTCGTTTGCTGAAAAATCTTCCCCATTATCGATTTTAGAATGAAGGATTAATGATTTTTCTTTCAAGTTGGCCCACTGATTGGCGTTCCTTTTCGACGCTCTTGCATGAACTGTAACCAAAGTGCATCATCAACAATATCATTTTTCGGCTTTTTAAGAGTGCACCGAGAAGAAAGCGTTTTTTCAGACTTGAGTGCAAAAATCTTGTAAAGATTTTGTATTCCTTCTCCAGTCATTTACCGTGCTTTTACGAACACCTAGTTGATCAGAAATATGCTTTACTGGATTACCTTTGTCAATACGTTCTAGCGCTTTTAATTTCATCTCCATCGTAATGACATTACGCTTACGTTTTCACCCTCTCGTTTTGTACTACACAGTAATTAATAGATCACAACATACACTCCTGTATACGCACAGAACAATGTAATATTCACAAAGAGGAAATGAAGAAAATATGTACTCTACTATAAACAAAACAAGCGACGGCTTGCTTCCTCATCTTGGACCGAGACCGGATAAGAGAGAGTTTACTGTATTTTGCACGATATTGGCTGATAATAGCGAAACTAATTAACGAACTTTGCTAAATGAATTATAATAATCTTAATTTAATGAATGATAATAATAAAAGTGTGGATTTCAACTGCTTTAAACAAATTTTCATTGAAGCTACCATTAATATGCAATAGAATCAGAATTGCATCATATTCGAAGTTTGAAAACTACCTTTTATGCTAAGAAAATGTGGCAACGCCGCGTTAAACCATCATGCCGGCACGTGTAGAGCGCATCTATTCCACGCGGTGAGATTAGGAAAAAATGTGACATGCGATATACCATAGGACGTGATTCATAGCGCTCTAATTGATTAAATCAAAGATGAAGAAACTTCTTCCGGCGAGATGATTTTTTGTGGCCTGCTGATAAAAACTGCATCTGCACCCATCTCAGTAATACAGGAGTTTTTCTACGTTCTTTAAACGTAATTTTTCTTACCATTGTTTAAAAAATAATATTATCTCAAGATCGATATAAACACTTATTTATTTTTCCCCTAGTTATGCATATAAGAAATGGTTTCATAGGATTTCGTTACGGCCCTCAATGTCTAAGTTTTTTTCTTTTAGTGACGGCGCAGAGAAAAAAGTTTCCCCACTTCTGGTTTAAATATTCCGCAGGTTCAAATTATTGCACCTTAGCCAGATGCTAAAAGGTAAAGCACGTGAAAATGCGCGTTATGAATTTTTAATAGAAAACTTTTTAGCGTGAGTTCAAAGAATGTTTAACAACAAAGAATTTGATAAATGAACTTATTTATAACAAAAGTATTAAAAAAATCACGTATATCAAAATAAATTCAACTAACACAAAACTTTATCTTCATCAGCATGAAGCTAAACCATCAAACGAATATTTCCCATTATCTACCAGTCGTGTTAAAATTCTTACAGACTCTGTTCAAAGCATAAAGGAAAAACTTTTTACGTTTCAATAAGTGACACAATTATCTTTGTGAATAAACCTGTAAATTACCAATTCCTTTTACATTATTAAGATCACCACGCATCAGACGATGAACTCTTCTTGTGAAGAAATTAAAGCCAAGGTCAGCCGCTTGCTCAACTAGCATATTGCCTCTTCTGTTTCATCGCCAAGTCTCTTGAACAACTTTTCACTAAGATTAATCTAACACTAATTCACTAAAAGAAAAATGAATATACACTTTCAGCCACTACCGGCAACTTTTCAATTCTCTCTTTTCTTAACACTGTTAAATATTGAAATCTTTATGTGTTCCAATCAGCTAGTGACGTAATTCTCACACTGAAGCACAAGACGAACATCAAAAAGATACATCGTGGTTTTATTGCTGTTCGCTCATCTGTCGTGACAATATCATTTAAAGGTATTTTTTTCCTTCTGCATATTTTGTTATACTGATCATATTTGTTTTGTATCGCGCTAAATTTGTATTTCGTTATACTGTAATATATACATCTATATAATATATACATATCATATATATATATTATATACATCCGTTAAAAGGAAAAACTTTCATTAACTGAATAATTCGTTGTTATAGAGCTCATTATAACAATGTTTCGATAATACCTTAGGGGGTTCAAATCTTACATTTGATACACAGATTTCTGTTTAAAACAATTTAGTTGAACTTAAGACTCCCACGTTAATTGTCTGCTTTGGGTGTCCAACGATTCTATTACATCTTCCCAAGTGGTTCACCAGTCGTAAATGAAGTATGCACCAAATGAAAGCTTTTAACGTGGGAAGTGTCATAAGCTGCGAAAAATATCCCCATAGTTTCTTTTGGTTCCTTTTTTAAATTCAGTGGTCCTTTCAAAAGCAGCCAAATAAAGTTCATGGCAAATAACATAACGCGATAAAGGGATATTGACGGAGAGATCAATAAACGAAAGCATTAATTATAAGCAATAATTGAGATGTTTCCTATGAACATTGAAGACAGTAACTCTTCCCCTCCTGAGATATAGCACATTCTGAGAGTGAAAGTAAGGAAGCCTGTCAAAAGGTAAATTTGCATATCTGACGACATAGTGCAAATCCAATTACACATAATCCATCTCCTCAACCAGATATCTCTGTAGGTGTAAAATCAATTAATTCTCCCTTTCAAAGAACAGATGAAATATGAAGAACAGATGAAAAATCTCCCAATAATCAAACACGTTTATTGTGGTACATGATATGACCTATTCCAGTCTATTACTTATTTCAGTAAAGATTTTCAAAGCTGTTCTTTTTTTTTCAAATGTACACTTCAAAATTAAACCAGAGTGAATTATGGCATGTTAAGTACACATATCATATCTATCTTTCTCTATTAATCAATTTCTTAATGAATATCGCATTTTTAAAAACAAAATTAGTGAGATAGTCATGATTAACTTTATTATAAATCTGCAGATCAGTCTCTAAAGATAATTTAATTTAAAGCCAAATATGTGGTATTATACAAGCCAAATTTGTGAATAACTTTCATTGCTCACAAAAAGAAATAAACCCGAGAGAAATCACGATTAAGTTACATGCATTTGCCATCATTAATGAAAGTTGTATCAGCAACAGTCAGTTCTTCACCACAAAAATCAAAAACAAGCGAAAGGTTTGAAGGGTATGGTAAAAACATTTGATTGAAAATTTGTCAATTTGATTGACATTTTTCCTGGTTTCTTTCAAAATTGAAAAGCTTGTATTACTGAGGGCGATCAAACAGTTCTTGGCACGTGTCTAAAGATTTGCACTATTTCGTTCCAAGTTAACGAGATACGAGTTGTTTGAAAGCTTGTCTAAGTCATTACGTGTTAAAAACAAATACCTTATGGTCATTTTTGTCTTAACTGTAGGAGCTTCAAATTCGATCTGCGAAATATGTGCGTTGTTGCTATGGAGCCTACTAAAGACAAAGTTTTTACGTTTAAACAAGGATGCCTCTTGGGGATGACATAAAAGAAATCCGTGACGGTTTATCATAAGCATATAGGAATCAGACTGTTCATGTGCCACTATTATGGTGTGAATGCCCAAATTCAGAAAAGGACGGCAGAGTTTCGAAGACCTGCCTGGTGCAGGAAGATCGGAGAAGTGGTGAACGAATCATCACTGTTCTTCATGAATTCATTAAGGAAAACCCACACATCACCCTTTAAATGTCAATGGCTCGATTGGTAGTTTGGAAACAATTAATCCTGAATATTCAAAGTTTCGAAAGAACAGCAAAAAATATAAATTAAAAATTAAAAAAAAATACCTATCTTGGTATATAATCCATATCGGTGGTGCAATCGGTCATTGAGTTCATGTTCACTTCAAAGAAAGATTGGGCGCCGGCAATGTTGCATAGGAAAATGGCGGTTTATCTTCCTTTGAGTGAATAGGAACTCAATGACCGATTGCATCATCGATATGCTTTATATTTATTTTCTGCTTTTTAGGGCCTTATAGGAAGATAGGTATTTTTTAAATTTTTTAATATTTTTGTTGTCAGTAAAAAATCCCACCTTCAGAATCTTTGATATACGACTCATAAGCATCGAGCACATCCCCCCCCTCCTTTGGAGTCACGTTTAAGGTAGACCACGATATTAGAGACATCACAAGCTTTAATTTGAGATACAACTCGTTAAAGTCGACCCCCGCGAAAATCTCTCCCCCCACATTTTATCAGGGAGAAATAGTGGGGGCCAAATTCGAAATATTTAACGACTGTCATTACATGAGCTTTCATTTGACACTTTAACTCATAAATGTTGGCCCTCGCGTTCGGAAAATATAGCAGAACGACTTCCACATCTCCCTTCTTTTAGTGGGGAAGAGAGAATAGGGGTTCAATTTTTATAGCCTACGACACTCCCCTCGTCACAAGCTTTCATTTGTATCATAACTCGTTACTTTCCGAACTCGCATTCAGGAGGTATATGGGAACAATCATTTCCACATTGTCCTCCTTTACAGGGGGAAAACAGCACGGGGGGGATCAATGTTTCGTAGCGTAAGACATTTCCCGTGTCAGATGCTTTCATCCCATGCTTTGCGTATTACTTTCGGCCTTCGCATTCTGGGGACATAGCTTAAAAATAATTTTCATATTTCCCCCTTTTTAGGGGGGGGACACAAGGACGGTCAATTTTTCATAGCCTATGATACTCCCCGCGTCACAAGCTTTTATTTGGCACGTAAATCATAAGTTTCTTCTGTTCGAAAGATATGGTGGAACAACATTTTGTCAAATCCACAAACCGACAAATATCAAAGCCAGAACCAATAGGAAGATAGGTAAAAAGGGCTAGAGGTGATTCACTCAGAGAGATGCTGGCAATCGTTGAACCTAATGGCCACAAACGATTAACAGACATTGTCACAGGTGATGAAACATAGTTTTATTACCATAAAACTCCTAGAAAGATCGACAAATATATTTATGTTGTGAAAGATGAACCACGTCCCCAAATTCTCCAAGACTTCCGCTCAAGAGGATTTTCACAGTTTTTCTCAATTCACAACCAATGGACACCTCACCTGAAAAAATGTTTATAAATACTACACAACACTGTTTTGCTAAAAATGGTAAAGGAGATGAAGGAGCAGAGTCCAACAAACAGCAATGCCAAGGGTTCTCCTTCTTCATGACAATGACAGTGCTCACAAAACCCGGAAAGTTTATGGCCCATCTGGAGGGGGAAATAAATCAAACAGCTATCCCATCATGCATATGCAACCGATCTTGTACCATGCGATTTTTTGTTTTGCAGATGCATGTCAAGAACTTTTTTCAACGCTCCTCGTATAAACGGGGAACCAGATTGAGAGAGCAATATCTTCTAAAAGATTTTTCATGAAAATAAAATGACAAATTAATCAATTTTCAGTCTGAATTGTCTAATCACATAAAATGACATTTATGTCTACAGGCGCGTATCCAGATTTTGAGTGTGTTAGATGTTTTCCTTCAATATAGCTTTATTAAAAGCCTTGACATGCCACGCAGAGTAGAATGATGAAAACATTTCTGTTGATGGGTGGGAGGGATTATGCACTCGAAACAGTTTATGAAGAAGAAAATAGTTCTCTTCTTTTAACCGCAAAAGGTAGTTGGCCTTCTAAAGAATAATTCTCCCTGCGCTGGTCCAAAAGAAAACCAAACTATCATTGCCCGCTGATTGGTGTCTCATATCATGTTTATTTCGTGTGGTTGAAGAGGAAGAAAATCTTCATTTTCTTTACCCTGACCAACTACAATTGCTTCGGCATCTTTCTATACAATTTCAGTTACCTACCTTTCCCAAACCCTTGAATCGCACCTATTAACAGTTTTATCCTTTTTCAATTTCGATTCTTCAAAGATTTAGGGGAAGGTGTTCAGCACTCAACGCCCCTCTCCTAAATATGCACTTGAGAGCTAATATCTATATCGATTAAGGTTCGTTTACCATTCAGTTAATTATCGAAGCGAGAATATACAACAGGTGTTCAAATTAATTTAATTTAATTCGAAAATCAAACCTAGTCAAAACACAACTAATGACTAATATATTTAATTACATTAAATGTATACGCGTAGGTTTAATTGATATGTTCATTTGAATTTTGAATGATTTTTTCCCAGATGGGACGGCTCTTAAATAGAACAGCTTTTTAAAATTTTGAATAAACCACAAGCAGCACTGAAAAATCGATACATAGATGAATTAATTTGAAATTTTTACTTTTTATACGGTTACATATTTGCAAAGAATATTTAAGGGGTTTTTGAGTTTGAAAACTGATTTCTAATTAACATAACATAGGTTATTTCCTATTAACATACATAGGTCGTTTCTAATTAAAACGTTCTCTGACTGCATCAAATTTTGCAACAACTTTTAAAACATTTCATCAAATGACAAACTGTAACAAAATGTCAATAGAAAATTCGTACACAAATCGATGATGATATTTTGTGCATAAGTATCACATCTCTTTCTCATATATGAAAGCAATAAAATACGAAACTAAATTTATCACTTCTTGCCAAATTATTATCATTAACTGTTAATAAGTAATTAAATAGCAAAATCAGCTAAATAAACAGTGACCGCAATAGATTAATACAATAGCTTTAAAAATGCTTCTTTTCATGTTGATTTAAATGACTTTTAGTTACGAATGTTTTTTCGCAGTGTTTACACATGAATGGCTTTTGCAGTAAGTGGAATCGTCTATGATTTGATAGATTCCCGTGCTGTTTGAAAGACTTGCTACAAAGATCACAGGGAAATGGTCGTTCTCCTGTGTGGATACGAAGATGCACCTCGAGTTGAATCTTCTGTTTGAAACTCTTTTCACAATGAGAACACTTGTGAAGACGATCTCCAGAGTGGATGAGCATATGACGCTTGATGTTCGATGATATATCAGTAGTGTATGTACAAAGTGAACAAGGATATCTCTTGCCTTTTCCTTCCCCTCGATGTCTCTTCTCGTGTTTGGTGAGGAATTGTAATGATGTAAACCTGCACTGGCAGATGTCACACTGATAAACACTTTTTCCTGTGATAGTGAGTAGGAATAAATATCTGAATTTAGTACTTATTTAACAATTCATGCTATTACATAAAATCATTTAACTCTGAAAAATATTATATCCATCGTATTAGAAATAATGAGTTACATTGCATTAAAAAATAATTTACTAAGATTAGCTAAAACTAATAATAAAAAAGCTGCAACGGCGATATATATTAATAAAGAAAGATATTCGGACCAGAAAATCACTTTTAATTACCCAAAATAACGGTCAAATCACGGAGGGGGGCATAACCTTCCCTTCCTTGATGGGAGTGCTAATAACAGAAATTTAGGTAAAAAGAAAAATAGTAAACATACAGAGGCACCGACAGAAAAATGAAAACAGTTCCATGTTATCTCAACAGGAAAAAACATTCAGAGCTCAATAACTTCTTCAATGCGATTTTCAAGGGGAAAGTATGTTTAAAGATAGATTTAATTAAGAGCTTTAATTTATCTAAATCTCGATTTTAAACCATATTTGTTGATTATAGAAAGAGTTATGAAAGCTGGATTATTTGAATAGATATGAAAAATCTGACCCAAATATTTAATTAAAAAATTTTAACAGGTTAAGATATCAGAGATCAGAGTTGACTCTACTAGAATGTTTGCTTTAACATTTTAATTAAATTGTTATTAACAATTAAATATATTGTTATTAAAATAATTTTTGTAGTCTGTTATATATTCCAGCCTTCCCAACTCTTTAAATATCAAACAAATATTGTTTAAACTCAATATTTTTATAGATTTGATTGGGATCTTTATTATTTAGAGGAATTTTTCATTAAGAATCATATGGAAGAAGCTGTTGGTCTCTGAATGTGATTTCCTATTGAGATAATATGGAAAATGGTTTACATTTTTTTCCCAGTAGCTCTGTATAGATATCCCACGAACTGTCAAGAAATTAAAAAAAAAACACTAAAACATATGAGAAGAAAATTATACCGGAAGCGTTTCCGATTTACGCCGCCCTCTATCCCATTTTTTTTTTCCGGATCTGGGATTGGAGCAGAACACCTTGATACTAAAGGCCTTACACAGGTAGTTTAACATCACTCATGGAGGGGAAATTTTATTTATATTATAGCATAATATTATTGCAGATAGCTTCAAAATATATTTCTCAAATGAATAAAACAATAATAAACATAAAATTGTTATATATGCATTTATTATTTTTTAATTTTTGTGTTATTGTTGATGGATTATTATTATATTTAATATTATATTCATTTCTGATTATATACTAAAATTACTTCCAAAAATATAAAACTTTTCCCTCTTTACGTGACGCCATTCAAATAGCTGTCATCGTCTTAACCATCGAAGTAGCCTTGACCTGGAGAAGGATGCGAAACGGAATCGCGCTTTGTCGCCACAAATGATGTTCATCGCAAATGCTTGTCCTTTTCGCATTTTATAGCAAAATAAAATGCACGTTAATTTAAATGAGGGCGAACGGTTACGTGCGACCTCTTCTGTGCAACAATCGGCAGTTCCACCGTGGTCCACGGTTACTTGACCTTACGGTCCCGAATCTGGTGGGGCGGTTCCACTTAGTTTTCACCATTTTGGGATAACACACAGGGCTCCTAGCTGCCGTGGGTCAGGAGTGATCCATCGAAAAGTGTTAGAAATATCTGAGGGTGTTGCCGTCGCCTACCTAGTAGTGAGTAGTAGTTGAGGAAAAGTATAAATGAAGTGATAAAGGGACATATGTTTGGCGGAATTTAATTGCGACTGGAGTGGTGGAAAGCTGTCAAGGAACTGATCAATCGGAAGAGATATCAATATTTTTTGCGTCAGACTTTTGGCGTGGGTTAAATTAATTAAAAATATTGATTTTGAAAAAACAACCCTTTATCCTTCTTCACCATGTCTTCTATAGTTAGCGATTCATAATTTATGAATTACTTCAAGAAACTGCTATTAAAATTCCTCGTGAAATCGGATACATATAGCAGCCACAGTATTATTCACATTAATTTTAAAGATAACAACTGCCATGTTAGATGGATATTTACCTTTGGTGTAAAGTTCAACAAAAGCAAAACATGAACTGAATTGTGGAATCCCCTCGAAAATAAAATCCTTCAGTTAGATAGATTATTTCTGTTATCTGTGTAGGGAAAACACCTTCTTCCCTTTAAAAAGAAATTGCCGCCGAATTTTGACAGTATAACACCAAATTAATATCTGTTTATGTAATGAAATGGAAAAATTTTTCTTTCAATATGTACGGAAAAATAACGGGTAGATTTTAAAAATAGGCATTAATAAATATCGCATATTATGTTTTCCTTCACTATAAACTAATTGTTTTATACATAACATAAAAATGAAATTTTCATCTGGACACCATAAATGAGAAAATATAGTAAAATAAATGATAGATTTTAAAACGTTTAATCATCGAAAGAAGAAAATTACGTCCTTATGTTCTTTGTTTCATTATTTTAATATATTTGTAATTTTTCACTATTTAATATGTAAAAAAAAGGTCTCGTAAAAGAGAATTAGTGGCTTAGGTTATATCATGAATTTAGAACCGCAAAAAACTGTTGTGCGGGATAATGCCAGATAAAACAAAGAATAAGCAAACAAAAAAAACATAAAAGCAAACTGATAATACTTCGCAGTATTCTATCAATCGTATCTTTCTCGAAGTGTCAAGCAAATGAAATCAGAAATTGATAAATGGAATTCTAAGATTATCATCGATATAGATCTTAAAATGCAGAGTTACATAATATATGAACACAACAATTTTAAAAATGTTTCTTTTCATATCGATTTAAGTCATCCTTTTGCACAAATGACTTCTCACAGAGTTTGCACAAGAATGGCTCTTGCAGTAAGTGGATTTCTTCGTTTAGATAGATTGTCCTGCTTTACGTAGGACTTGCTACAGAGATCGCAAGGAAATGGTCGTTCTTCTGTGTGGGTACGAAGATGCACTTAAAGATTAATCTTTCTTTTGAAACTCTTCTCACAGTGGAATACTTGTGAGGAACGGTATGCAGAGTGGGTTAGCAAATGATCCTTCATGTTGGAAGATCTATTGGTAGAGTGCGGACATAATGGACAAGGAATTTCCGGCCTTTTCCTTCCCCTCGATGCCTCTTCTTGTGTTTGGTGAGGTATTGTAATGATGTAAACCAGCAATGGCAGATGTCGCACTCATAAACACGTCCTCCTGATTTAGGAAATAAATAAATAATACATTATTCTTTGAATTGAATAACTAAAATACTGAATTATATTCAACAGCGTTTGCAGATTTACTCATGACATTATACTACGAATTCAGACTGAACTTAATATGAAATTCAGTATATGAAAATTATACATAAATAGTAATTTTTTAATAATTAGACATGCAATAATATATTTATACCATAAATCCCGATTTTTTAAAGCAAATAGTAGCATAAAATTAGACATTTTAGCTCTTGCAACTAAGAAAACTTTTACATATTAAATAAAATGAATTTTCTACTTATATATTTCAATTAAGATTTCTTCGTTTTACGTATAATACCGCAATTCAGTTAACATATTCATATATAGGTGCTGAAGAAAAAAACGAAAACAGTTCCATGTTATCTCAATAGAAAATCACATTGATAGCTCAATAACTTCTTCAATATGGTTTTTAATTAACTCAACAAATCTATCCAATCATCAATTTTAATCAATAGTTGTTCAGTATTCAAAGTTATTTGTGAAGACTGGAATATTTAAAAGACTATAACATTTACTCCAAAATTTAGTTAAAACATTACACAGGTTAAAATATCACTTTCTTTAGAGTCAACTATATCTGATCGCTTAAATATTTAAATTTTGCGCTAAATATTCTCTATGTACTGAACAAATAACGTCTAAAACCTATATTCAAATAGATTTGATTGAGATCTTTATCGGCACATATTTTTCATTAAAATCATATTGAAGAAGTTATTGAGCTCTGAATGAGTTTTTCTGTTGAGATAATCTGGAATTGTTTCCATTTTCTGTCCAGTACTTGCGTATATTGCACGTTATATTATCTCTTCTTCACCTTATGAATTGATTACTGCTATTTTGCACATCTAAAGAAAGAATAAACAATAAAATGTGTTAGTAAAATCATACAAGGTGTTGAATTTCTACATTCATTATACTTTAAGTTCTATGATATTTGTTTCCATAAAAAACTAAATTCGAGTTCAGAAAAATGTTCTGCTATAAAATCTGCATATGTACTGCTTCTGCAGAATTTAGCTTCTTCTGTCTTCGAAAAGATTATTTCTTTGGTCAAGCTAAAATTGCCAGTGCTTTAAATAAGTGATTCACTTCCTTCAAAAAGCTGCTTTCCTCATAAGATCACTTGAAGGCCTTTTCTACTGAGGAAACCAGTTTTAACTTAGAGGAAAGGCATACCAAATACGCTAAGTTTCGAATCAACTGTAACTTCTTCATGACGCCATTACTTATGTTCTGTTGGCACAGTTCCTGCAGGTATACTTCTCTAATTTTCATTAGCAAAGATAAAGTTTCAATCTGAAAAGGAATAGAAAAAAAAACATTACTCTTCTGTTAAATAAGATGCCTTAAAGACTTAAAAAATAATTTCATTGCGAGACCCAACAATAAAACCATCAATGAAAAATTTAGCCTCTTTACATAAATTAAGCTTAAATTGGATATGGTGGGTATAATACTTTCTATGTATCTACTACATTACATTTATGCACTAACTTCGGATAGGCATGAAGAGTAAATTATGAATGGGTGCATGTAATGTAAATAAGGAGTCAGACTAACACCTTAATAATTTTTCTTAGCTTATTACGAAATATTATTATTATTACGAAATAATATAATTGAGCACAAATTAAAATCTCAATCGACGCTATCTGAATCTCTGTTTTGAAAAAAATAAATAAATTTTCTGCTGCCATTTTCAAAACCAGTCCCTGTTCCTCCATCATAATCTCAAAACCAATATATATATATATAAATTCGAGACCATCATTTGGCCAAGAATGATTTTAAGAAAGAAAAATAAAAAAGGATATCAAAAAAACAAAAACAGAGAATATACAAACAAGTAGTTCTTTCCAAGCAAATTTTATTTCAGTGGATTATTTTGACTGTGAGACTTTTATCAAGTACGGCTCCATAGTGCATTTTAAATTTTTTTGTATGTTTACCTTTGTTTATGGTTTTACCGAATGATTATCTTTATTTTGAGAATGGAAAAAGCTTTAGGAAGGGGCTATTTGACAGTGGGAGAATATATTTTATAAATCAGATATGTAAATAAAGTGATAAATATGCAAAATTTGGTAAACTTCAGTTCCTCTAAAACCATGGCACCGTATTCAAACTGGATTCCCATAAAGAATTCCATCACAAAGCTATCACCGACTATTTATTTTATATCACTTCATATCAATTACTGCAAATAAATCAATTTCTTACTTTATATATCACATTTATCAAATACGTTTTACCGCGATAAAATAGTCCCTTTGAAAAATAGTTTTAATTCCGTAACACCATTAAAGATAAACAAATCTTAAGACAAAAAAACAAAAACAACGCAAAATCTTAAATTCTCTGCCTTAATGTATTTAAAAAAAACCCACTACTAAATACCAAATCAAATAAAATTCACTTCCGGCTAACATCTCATTTTGTTCATACGCCACAATGTGGTTTCAATATATCCATGCGAAACTACCGATTCACAACTCCATAGACTTAACATTAAGGAAACCGTAGAATGCTGCGATAAAGTGCATTTTAAAAAATGTTTTTAATTTTATTATTATCCATAATTACGAAAAGACTTCATTTCTACGTTTACCTATTAAAAACATCCCTGCTTATGATTTATCCGACGTCTTCCTAGGGGAAAGGAGTTGGCTCGGTCGGTAGCGCGTCAGGCTCGTTATCTGCAGTTCCCAGGTTCGAATTCCTTGACGGGAGGCTACATACTGTCTGCCAACAACTGTTCAGTGAGTACCCTACCGTCAGAATCTTTGTCACGTGTCCATTTAGCCCATTGTGTGCAAATGTTTATGCAAAGTGCCACTCAGAGATAAAACAACCCAACTCCGACTTCCTCCAACCCTTTAAGAACTCCCAGTCCGCTCTGCTAAATAATTAATTTGAATAATATTCGTCCACTATATAAATTATGGCACGCAGGAGTATTATTACAAAGATTAATTTATTGTTTAATACATGGGTTCTCAAAATTTTCGATATTGCGACCCACTTCAGTCGTATATAAATTAATATAGATCCACACACGTCCCTATATAATGTCATACATACACAGCTCGTTGGTTTAATACGACTTCATTATGCATTCGGGATCCATGTTTCAAGAACCCCTGGTTTAATGCAGTTTATGAAGATATATTAAAAGCTCCGAGAACCAGTCATAGACTCCATAATCAGTGTATTTCTTTGGTAAATAAAACTTAATAGATATATAACATTATCACTATTTAAATAAAAATATCTTACCGTTCAACGAATATAACCAAATCTGAAACAAATTGTATTTTAAAATGAGAGCTTAATAATTCGATAAATCATTTTAAGATCGTCAGACACTAGATGATACAATAACAAGTCGTAAAATACTTACCAGTGAAGTTACTTGTATCTTACAATTTGAATTAGAAGCAAATATTGGCCAAAGAAGAAAGAAAATGCTAAGGTTTTACCTGCAACAAAGTTAATGTATAAAAGTATAACTTTTTCCTCTACTACTACTGCCACTGAATACTAATGGCGACGTAGCTTTGTTGCCAGATATTTTTTCTAACTTTTAAACAAAATATTGTAGGAAAATAAAGGGTTGCTCAGAGCGTAGCCTTCATAGGTAATTTAGCACACAAAGTCAGAAAAAAAATTCAATTTTCATTACTTTTGTATGTAAGTCAGCTAGTGTTTAAAACTACACTATGAAATAGGATGCCACTAAAGTATGTTTTACTGTCGTGTATATTACTAGTTCACCGTATATTCTAAAATTAAGAAAGGGAAGCAGATTCAGGTTTCGGATGAAAAGATTTAGATGCATGCAACTTAGAAAATAATGGAGAATGTATTAAACAATAAATTAATCTTTGTAATAATACTCCTGCGTGCCATAATTTATATAGTGGACGAATATTATTCAAATTAATTATTTAGCAGAGCGGACTGGGAGTTCTTAAGGGGTTGGAGGAAGTCGGAGTTGGGTTGTTTTATCTCTGAGTGGCACTTTGCATAAACATTTGCACACAATGGGCTAAATGGACACGTGACAAAGATTCTGACGGTAGGGTACTCACTGAACAGTTGTTGGCAGACAGTATGTACTAATCATACAGAACTGAGGTCACTAGTCTTAGTGACACGCCCCCTTCCAGTCCCAACAGCCATTGCTTGTAGGTTGTGGCGCTTGTGTGCATTTATTTCTCAGTAACTCTAGAAAGGTTGATGATATTAATATACTCTCGAAAGGTTAATCATCTTAATATTTCGTATACTCATTCTTCATATAGATGTACGTGTCAAATTCGAATTTAAAATAGATCCTATAATCAGAACAAAAATTTCAGCGATAAAGTTTGAACACAATGCAAAATTCATAATAAAATTTATTAAACTCTAAATATTAAACCACTACAGATATTTGAAAACAGTTTTTTTGTATCATCTAATTCGTTCTTTTCTGATCATTTAATTCATGTATAGCACGGATTTTTTTTTTTTTCAAATACGCAACTTAACACCATCCAAAACTTCTTGCTTCGACTGCATATACGTTTGAAGTACTTCAAATTTTCCCCTGTTTGCACGGTCAGTTTTACATTTTTTTAATGGTAAGGGATCGCAGATAAAGTAATATTTTTTCATTGTGGTGAAATGGAATAAATTTCTATTCCATTAAGCAATTTTCTTTCGACACATTTTATGAATTGTAGCTTTGCATTATAGAGAGAAATACTCTTCAAAATGAAAAGAGTCCTATAACTACTAATTGAAGAAGGAATAAATTTTTATTCTAGCATTTGTAAATCGCAAACATTTTAACTTAGAAATAAATTTATAGCCTCTTCGCCAAAAAAAACAACATTTGATTCCCATACCCAACTCGCCACTACTATGTATTCACAGAACCATGTCTCAGAAATAAATGTTTTGAAAAGTTCAGTTATCGAGCCACAGTCCTTACTCTGAAGGAGGACGATTCTTTTATTATACTCCTACTGTGTCTACAAAATACGATGGACTGAATTGAAGAACTTCGATTTTTACATTGGATCTCACACTTCCTTCATGTCTCGCAAGGGAGTTCATTATACTGACGGACGCCTGAAGAAAATATTTTCAAACATTAATTTTACACTCTGTGAAGTAAAAAGTCATGCGAAATAGACCAAGAAATAAGCATTATTCCAAACTGGGGATAACAGGATTTACTCTGAATACTTTTAGAAAACGTTTTTCCAATTTCGTGAACCACAAGGTTTTGCAATCTGATTAATGCCATCAGCAATTTCATTAAAGACCCTGTTTACAAAGCATCACTTTTTATTGACGGACGACGCTACAAGACAGATCATGAAAAAATATTTTGAAACATTATTTTTTTCCCAAATTGGGAATTACACTGTTTGCTCTGAATAAATACGGGCGTAATTTATTTGGGAAAAACTATTTCTCGGGGATAAATATTTTTTAATACTATGAACCATAAAACCCTTCCAACAATTTAATCGAATTCCTAGGAAAAAGGTAGATTCACAACTTCAATAAAAGGGAGCCAGGAATCCTGCTTGAAATATATCAGAAGTTAGTTTGTTTGTTTTTTGAAGTATCAGTTTCATGATGATCCAAAATAATATTATGACATATACGTTTTAAATGTTAATCGTATCATGATTTCTGAGAATTGCAGTGAAGTGATATCGTGCATAAAAACTTCCAGTTTGGGGGTTCAATAATAGTATCGAATATTTAAAACCACAAACTTGTTACTTTGAAAAGGCGGTCAGCGATGTAGTATATCATAAAGTCTTGTGTTCATGTTATAAAGCTAAAGGGGACACAGAATGTTATGGGCTTTCATTTCTCTCTCCACTAACATGTGTTGGAACTGAGAACTTCTCCAAATTTCACTCAATGGACTCTTCAGCAAAGATATTTACCATATTGCATGCACAAATGTGATGCCCAGAAATATAATTTAAAAAAATAATAAGTACCCCCTCAAGCAGCTGCTTGAGTGGGTAGTTATTATTTTTTTTCTTTCAGAGGTCTGACAGGAGCCTGTCAGTTTATATGCTACAGCAGAAGGTTCGAGAGGATGGCAGGACCTTGGCAGAAAAACAACATACAAAACCATGCCTTACCCGGGATTCGAACCCAGGTCCCTTAGATCAGTAACCAAGCGCACTAACCACTCGGCCATGGGAAGTACCTGAAAAAAATAAGTGTTGAAATATATCAGAAGGTGCAATGAAATGGATGATAGGATAAAACGAAAATGCGACGTCGAATATATGAAAATATCGTAGAATGGGATGTCGAATTATCATAAAATACACAGAAATGATTGATAGAATTGCATCAATATTAAAATATACCTAAATGTGAAATAACTGCAAAATCACACAACATACATTCGAATGGATGGCAAGATATCTTCAAAATGTATTTAGGTGGAAGACAGACCAACTGAAGCATAAAACAATAACAGAAAGTACACCTAAAATGGATGATGGAATAACACCAAAACTGCGCAAGGTACATGGGAGAATGGGAGCTTTCAAAATACCCTAGAATGGAACCCAAGTAACAGTAAAATGCATAAGAATGAGTGACAGAATTGCTTCATTAATGAAATATATGTACTGAAATGGGAAGTGGAATAACTAGAAAATATCGAAACGTACACTGCAGTGGGTGGCAGAATACCTAGAAAATCTCACACAGTGCACCAAAATGCCTGTCGGAATAGTTTAAAAGTCTTAAAATATGCCGAAATGGACGGTACCTTGAGTACAATATCCCCAAATATAAAATGATATGGGAAATTAAATAGGTGTAAAAAATACTCACTGAATTGTTTAAAAAACCCTAAAATATCCTGAAATAATGGTGGAGTGAATACAAAATTCCGTAATTAGAGTGAAATACAGTATGTTCAAAATATGCTGGAATAGACTCCAGAATCACTGCAAAATCTCACAGATTAAACCGGATTATCTGAAAACACTATAATAAGTTGAAATGGCGGTTGAGTGAATACAAATTTCATAACATAAAGTGAAATGGGAAACAGAACATCTGTAATATCCCAAAACTAAAATGAAAGAGTATTTCGGAAAATATGCTGTAATGTATATCAATATATCTTCAAAATATATCGGAATGGAGAATAAATTTTCGTAAAATCGTTACAAATACATTGGGATGACTGACAAAATTGCTGAAAATGTTAAAATATTCAGAAATCAGTCGTAGATTTATTACAAAATTTCATTAAATACACTGAATTACGAAATAGATAAATACAAAATCTCACAAAACATACCAGAATGGTTGAGAGAATTGTTTGAAAATAGTAAAAATATCCTACTAAAGACAAAGATTTTACATTTAAACAAGGATTCAGCTTGGCGATGACGTGGAAAAAATTCATGACGATTTATCATAGGTATATGGGAATTAGTCTGTTGATGTGGCACTATTACGGGATGGATACCCAAATTCAGAAAAAGACGGCAGAGTTTCGAAGACCTGCCTCGAGCAGGAAGACCGAAGGATGCCGTGAACGAATCATCGCTGCTGTTCATGAACTCATTAAGGAAAACCCACACATCAATGTCAATATATCGATTTACAGTGCGGAAACGATTATTCATTAACTTTTAAAGTCTGAAGGATCTATGCCAAATGGGTATCCTACAAACTGACAGAACATCAAAAAAGGCTAGAATTGACTTGTGCAAGGAGATGCTGGCCATCTTTGAACTTAATGGCCACAAACGGTTAACAGACATTGCCAGAGGTGACGACACGTGTTTTTTTTTTACTATAAATACTCCTAGAAAGATCAATAACTATGTTTAGGTTGTGAAAGATGAACCACGTCCCCAAATTCCGCTACAACACTGTCACTCGAGGAAAAGGCTGTTCTCAATTTTTTCAATTCCCAAAGAGTGGTAGACCTGGAGTGGTTCTCAAGGAGTGGTAGTCTTACCTCAAAAAATGATTATAAATGGTGAAGGAGCAGCGTCCAACAATAGGAATGACAAGGGTTCTCCTTCTTCATGACATTGCAAATGCTGACAAAACGGGCAAATTACGGCCTATTTGGAGGAGGAAAAAATCAAACAGCTGCATCACGATGCATAATTCACCTGATCTTGTACCATGTGATTTTTTGTTCTGCATATGCATTTCAAGAACTTTTTAACTACCTTCGTAAAAATGGGAAGCCAGATTAAGGGAACAATATCTTCTAAAATATGCCTTTTATGAAAAAATGACAAATCATTTCTTAGTGAGAATTATTTAATTACAAAGAATGACATTTATGTTTAACAGGCGTGTATTCAGATTTTCAGTGTGTTGAATGTTTTTCTTCCCAATAGCGTAATTAAAAGCCTTGACATGCAACACAGAGTAGCACGATGAAAGCATTTCTATTGATGGGTGGGAGGGATTATACATATGCACTCGAAACAATTTATGAAGAAGAAAATTTTAACCGCAAAAGGTAGTTGGCTTTCTCAAGAGAAATGCTCTCTGCTCTGTTGCCGCATAAAACCAAAATCTCATTGCCCGCTTATTTTATGGGTTTTAGTTTTGGCTGCAGATTAAAAATAAAGAGGCAGAAAATCTTCAGTCTGACGAACTGTAATTGCTTTACCATCTTTTCACTCAATTTCAGTGAACCCAGCGTTTTCCCAAACTCTTCAGCCGTGCTTATGAACAGTTTTATCATTTTTCAATTTCGGGCTTTGAAACATTTAAAATAGGGGGGGATGCAAGGAAGTTTTATACCCCCCTCTAAGATCGATATTAAATGTCAAGGAAATCGATATTAGATGTCAAAAGCGTTTGACATCTAATATCGATTCCCAATAACGTTTGGGGTAGAGGGTATCTCAGTCGGTAGCGCAACAGGCTCGTAATGTGCAGTTCCCAGATTCGAGTTCCAGCTGGGCTATTTGTTTCCGCGAAACTCCCCACCCTGCCCACACTCAGTAGGGTCACCGATGGACTTGGAAAGGCCGTCGTCCGTCGGGTGGAACGTTAAGTCGTGGCTCCTGCAAGAGGTTACCATCTATCCCCCAACAGCCGTTCGAGTGTGACCCCTTCCCCAACATTCTTTGAGCCTTCGGGTTCCTTGTGACCTGGCCATTTAGCACATTGTGTTCAAAAAATGCCGCTCAGAGGTAAAACAACCCAACTGAAAAATGTCCATTTACCATTCAGTTAATTAGCGAAGCGAGATTATATAATAAAAATAATAAATAAATACCCCCTCAGCAGCTGCTTGGCACAGAGGTCGGTTTATATACCATAGTAGAAGGTCTGAGAGGAACAGAAGTTAAAATTAATTAATCCGAAAAGTTAATCACACCTGGTCTAAACAAAACTACTAGCTGTTATATTTAACTACACTAAATGTATAAGCATAAGTTGAATTGGCATTCATTCTGAACGATTTTTTTTTCAGAAAAGACTGCTTTTAAATACAAGAGTTTTGTTAAGATCTAAAAAACTACAAACACCACTTAAAAATTGATAGCTAGATGATTTAATCTGAACTTTTTACTTTTATACGGTTACATTTCTGCAAAGAATATTTAAGAAGTTTTTGAGTTTGAAACTGATTTCCAATTAAAATTTCATAGGTCATTTCCTACTAACATATAATATAGATAACAAAACATAGGTCATTTCCTATTAAAATAACATAGGTCATTTCTTATTAACATAACAGGTCATTTCCTATTAAAATAACACAGGTCATTTCCTATTAACACAACGTAGGTAGGTTCTAATTAAAACCCTCTGATATCGATTTTATAATCACATCACAAATTTTGTAACAACTCTTCAAAATCTCACCGAAACAAAAACTGCAGTAAAATGTCAATATAACAGAAAATTCAATATACAGAAATTTATAATGATATTTTGTGTACAAGTATCATATTTCTGTTTCTGATATATCAAAGCATTGAAATAAGAAAATAAATTTATCGCAGCTTTCAAAATTATAAACTGTTCATACTAATTAAGTAGGGATATCAGAAAACAAACAAATGGCTGCAAATACATGAATATAACAGCTTAAAAAATGCTTCTTTTCATGTCGATTTAAACGACTGTTAATTACAAATGATTTTTCGCAAAAGGTCGGTTCTAATTAAAACACCTCTCAGTGCATCACATATTTTGTAATAACTCTTCATAATATAACAAAAATTAAAAACTAAAACAAAATGTCAATATAACAGAAAATTCGTACATAAATGAAAATTATATTTTGTGCACAAGTATTACTTTTCTCTATCTGATATATCAAAGCAATGAAATATGAAACTAAATTTATCACTTCTTGCCAAATTATTAACATTAACTGTTAATAAGTAATTAAATAGCAAAATCAGCTAAATAAACAGAGACCGCAATAGATTAATGCAATAGCTTTAAAAATGCTTCTTTTCATATCGATTTAAATCACTCTTAGATACAAATGTTTTTAAGCAGTGTTTACACATGAATGGCTTTTGCAGTAAGTGGAATCGTCTATGATTTGATAGACTCTCCTGCTTTATGAAAGACTTGCTACAGAGATCACAAGGAAATTGTCGTTTTCCTGTGTGGATACGAAGATGCACTTTCAGATGTTTCTTCAGTTTAAAATTCTTTTCACAATGAGAGCACTTGTGAGGACGATCTCCAGATTGCGTGAGCATGTGACGCTTCATATAAGATGATCTATCGGTAGAGTAAGGACATAATGAACAAGGATATCTCCTGCCTTTTCCTTCCCCTCGAAGCCTCTTCTTGTGTTTATTGAGGAATTTTAATGATGTAAACCTGCACTGGCAGATGTCACACTGGTAAACTCTTTGTCCTATGTTACAGAATAAGAATAAATATCTCAGTTTAGTACTTACTTAACAATTCATGGTATTATGTAAAATCGTTTAACTATGAAAAATATTACAGACATCGTATTAGAAATAATGGGTTACATTGTATTGCAAAACTTTACTAAAATTAGCTATAACTACCAATAAAAAAGCTGCAACGGCGATATAAATAAATAAAAATAGATATTTGGACCAGAAAATTAATTTTAATTACCCAAGATAACGATCAAATATCGGAGGGGGGGACATAATCCCCACCGCCTAATTGATCGGATTGCTAGTGACAGGAACGGAGGTGAAAAAAAAAGTAAACATACAGAGGCACTGACAGGAAAATGGAAACAGTTCCGTGTTATATCAATTTGAAAATATGATTAAGAGCTCAATAACTTCTTCAATGCGATTTTTAAGGAAAAAAACTGTCTTATTAAAGATTTGATTGAGAGCTTTATCTAAATCTCGATTTTAAACCATGTTTGTTGATTACAGAAAGAGTTATGAAAGCTGGACTATTTAACAGGATACAAAAAACTGATCCTAAAATTTAATTAAAAAATAAAACTGGTTAAAATATCAGAGATCATAGTTGACTAGAGTGTTTGCTTTAATATTTTAATTAAATTTTAGGGTTAATTTTTCGTAGCGCGTTAAACATTTCAGCGTTCATAACCCTTTTCAATATTGAACAAGTATTGTTTAAAATAAATATTTAGATAGATTTGATTTGGATTTTTATATTTACACGTATTTTTCACTAAAATCATATTAAAGAAGTTATTAAGTTCTGAATGTGATTTCCTATTGAGATAATATGGAACACTTTCCATTTTTCTATCTAGTAGCTTTATGTAGATATGACGCGAATTTTCAGGAAATTTGTTAAAAACCACTAAAACATATGGAAAAAAATTGTACCAGAACAGCTTTTCAATTATTACTTGCCCACCCCCTCAATTGTAATAGTTATATATTTTGAACTATTAATACATAAGCAGAATTAAGGAAATAACAAACGGTAGTAATATGTTAAAAGATCACATTTAAAAATCCTTTTTTCATGTCGATTTAGACTTCTCCATAAAGCTATAATGCCAACGTTTACATACAAACACAATTTTCCTATCCCTCACACACAAAGAAAAGGAATCTTTTAATTATCGAACAACTGCTTTATATCGTTTTTGTTCATTAGAAACTGAATTAATAATAAAGAAGACTTTCAAATTAGAAACACGATAAATCAGAAAACATTTTTTGAAATACGTAAAAGGTTTTTGTCTTAAAACTAAAATACCGAAAATGGAGAAAAATCCATGTTTCATTTCTGCTTTATTAAAAATATCATTTTTTAAAATATATCATTAAATAAAACGAACTCATAAAAGGCAAATTACGGTGATGAAATGCCTAATCCTAAGCTACAGGATCATTAAGAAAAAGAGGTAAAACATATATTTAAAACATAGCAAAGAAAGCATGTAACAATACTGACAATACTTGGCAGGTTTCTATCACACTTAGTTTCGTAAACAAGAAAGAAATTATACTATGGCATATAAACTGACAGACTCCTGTCAGACCTCTGTGGCAAGCAACTGCTTGAGGAGGTATTAATTTCTTTTAATTGACTCTATTTATCTCTAAGTCTGACGTCGAACTGCCCCACTTAAATATTTAACACATTTAAAGTTCAGCAAAAATTTATGAAATTCTCTGACTGCTTTCAAAATTTAATAAAATATCTTGCATTATTTGAATATTAATTTTTATATATCCGGTGATCGGAATTAAAATGCCAATACTTAAATATTGTTGAAGAAACAAATCAGTTGAAACACACGATATTTGAAGTTTACGCATTTCAGATCATTAGTAAAGCAACATATGAAGCAAACAGTAGTTCAGAATTTAGGAACCAGGTGGCGTTTATTTCTCATGAATTTGCCATTGCAAGTTTTTGCAATGACACATAAACAAAACAAATGGATGGGTTTGAAGTTTTAACAGGTTTTAAAGAAACAGAGATGCTTCAAATATCATGCTCCAATGCGTTGTTGAAGCAAAGGAGATACTTGTTTTAAGAACAGTTACTAACGTCTCTCTTAAAGTAATATAAGGAAGAAAGTCAAGTAAGAAGAAAGGTTAACTATCATCCATTTATAATCGATAAATGATCAAGGGCATATATATAAATGGAACAAGGGCATCATCATTAGGGGCCCAGCTTTACTAATCATTCTATAATAAACTTTAATTTTAAGTCAGTTTCAAATTTCATCTTAATTTAAATTTTCATTTGAGAGAATAATGTAATCTGTTGAATTTTATACGTTTTGTTTGCAATTCCTATCTATCGTATACTTGTATAAGAGTCTCGGATCAATGAAAAAGGTTTGGTGTAATGATTCAATTGAGATGACGGTGGGAGAGACTGGATTTCCTTTGCAGTATAACATTTCCCCTCCATTTCAGATGTCTTTAAAAATTATCTTGAAAAATGGACGAAATACGCAAATGTTTAATATTTTTCGCTTCCAATACCCTTATTATCATTCTCAAGGGAGCATTGTCCTCTGCACACACACCCTCCCTATATATCCGGCCCTGTACGGAATATGCAATTTAGAGAATATATACAATGTACGCAATATATATACCTTTTCAAATGTACAGAATACCATTTACAGCATTTGCTCAATGTACGGTAGTTTATTTGACCTGTACGACCATTTTGTGAACAAAATCGTAGTACAGGCAAATACACTACAGCTAAAACTTTTGAAAATTATTATTATTCTCAAAATACGATAGAAGTTTATGTAATAATTTTTTCTGAAAAGTATTGAAGCAATTAATTGATAAGTTCTAATGTAAAAGTAGGTTTTGAGTTGAGTCTTATGAAAAACATAGTTCTTTCATAAATCTTTTTTGGTAATTGCTTAGAATCGTTTACCGGTATTTTCAATATCTTTAGATAAGAACTGTAATAAATAGGTGTGTATCAGAAGGGTAAATGTGGATAAAATACTTCTACTGAATTAAAATTTTTGTAACGAACTTTGTCGCTGTGCGATACTGAAGTTTATCGATACTTGAAGTCTATCGATATGCTTGCTTCTTGGAAGTGAGTCGGTGTAGGCTCATAGATATGACTCCTACAGAACTGCATAGTGATAGCTGGAAATATAGCTACTGGTATTTTGTAAGTTTATATTCGTTGTCTGTAGTGACTTACAAAAGCATTTATTATTTTCACCACTTTGTAGCCGAAAATAATTAATAAGTCTTATTGATTCCATTATTGACTCCCGCTGTTTTTATAAGTATGAAGTGGAAGTCTTTTTCATGAATTTCCTTTTTTAGGACAAGTTGTCTCTGATTGGGTTATTTTGTTTCAGTGGTTTTCTTAAGTGGAAAGCTGAACTGTTTAGCGACATTATAGAATAATAATCCAATCAGATCCAACTAATCTGGTAAGCAACATGCCACAGATTGATTTTTAGTAATATATCAAATCCTTGTCAAGCCCATCTGTGTTTCCTTTATTATCCAATTCAAAGTGACAGTTAGGAGATAAAATATCAACGCGAACACAAAGAGACTTCAACTTTAGAATAACAGAAATTGCTCCGGGAGGGGGGAGGGATCAGTTGGTCTCGCACCAGATTCATAGTCTGCAGTTCCCAAGTTTAAATCCCGCTTGGGCCGAAAACCGCTCACCCTGTTATCGATCAGTAGGGGATACCGATGGGCATGGAAAGGCCGGCATCCGTCAGATGAGACGTTAAGATGTGTGCCATGTGCCAAAGAGAGCCATATCCTGTGCTCGTTAAAGAACACGCTGGATGACCTTGAGTAGAGACTACCATCTCTCTCCTAACAGTTGTCAGGGGGGTACACCCCCAACCTTCTCTGAAACTTCAGAGTCTTTGTGGTCTGGTTATTTACCCATTGTGTGCAAAAAGAGTACTCTCACAGGTAAAACAACCCAACTGTTCTGGGGCAATATCAAATATGATACTTCCCTCCTTTCTTGTGAATTGGTTTCGCTATACGAATGGCTTTCACTTGTTTAGATGCTCACATGCAACAACGGAATCTATATATGGTGGTTTTTCATGTATATTTGCAGGCTTTTACACTCATACGTGGTTCTGGATTTAACCTTTAAATTTAGGAAAGGAGGAAGTGTCAAGTGAAATGTTTCGAACTGACGATAAATACTGAGTGGTTATAATTACTCTACGTTACTTTGGAGGTTTACGGATGAAAAACGATTTGTTGCAGAAAGCTGAATTTTGAAGTGAATTATAATCAGCTCATGTGGAACGGAATGACAATTAAAAATTTACATTGTTATAAAAACTACCAGCGGGCAAAGCATGGCGCTGTACAGAAAAAACATGCAAATTATTCTCTCACCACGTGTCAGTAGCAGAATAGAAGTTCAGGTGGTAAGCATAATGAAAACGTTTGCCATAGTAGGACAGAAGTATGGCTACCCGTTATTGAAAGGTCGCGAAAAACTTGATTTTAATGATATAGTGCAGATGGCAAAGGCTGCACGCATCACGTGCGAATAATGAACTAAATGAAAAATGAATCGTGTATGTTACGTCACCAATTTGGACGGTTTTATTGTAGCTGGTAAATTTTTAACTAGAGAATTTGATATTCAAACTGTCGAATCTGTAGATTATCATCGAAATTTCACCTTCCGATTGGAAGACTATCGCCTAAGTAACCAAACACATCACAGGTCATAGGGGTGAAGTCGTTTACGAACTGAACTGTCTCTACGATATTGTGCGTCACATTCACGAAACGTGTCGATCAGGTTACAAAAGTGTCGCATACAAGGGAGGAATCCACGAGAAACTTCTTGAAAAGCTTGGAATAGAATCTTGATTTGGAGAAACGAGATTGCCCGAGATTTAAAGACAACCACATTCGGTTCCTGATATTTTAGGTATCATTGAGGACGTGACATTCATTGTTTTCAATCCGAAGCGGCAGTGTTTAGCACCTGATTGAACATTATTGGTATAGAATCATTCTATGATGGAATGCGCCTACAACCAGATAGCTACATTCGATGATCTATTTCCTAATCATAAAATGAATTCATTAATAGGTTGTCCTCACAAGCAGCAAGAGGCTTTTGAAGAATATATGTTCTGGGAAGAGTTTTTCCCTAAGGAAAAAGCCGAGAAGGTTGAATTGTTTATGAAGAACCACTAGTGTTGAATCCCGGTTTTTAAAATTTTCCCAAAAATCGAAAAACAAAAAACCGGTTTTTTCTTTGTTTTTTTTTATTTGCCTACAGTAATGTTGAATTTTTTTTGTTTTTTATAGAAAGAGAAGGAGAAAGGAAAAAAATGAAAAATGAACACATTTCAAGGTCAAACAAATAAGGAACGCATACATGATTTTTTTTTCAGTTCAAATTTTATATACCATATATATAGAGAGAGAAAGAATGAAGGCCTACGTGAACAACTCGTCATTTTATGAAATAGTTTATAATGGTAATAGTTTTATATTTTAAATCATCATCCTCAAGCAGCCATGCTACAGAGGTCCAACCAGACAGTGCAATTTAGTTCTCCAAGCATATGTCTTGAGCTACATCTGGCTACTGCACAACAATTCTAAAAAGGTCCTGTTTGACATTGTCTGCCCACTGCATCTTAGGTCCCCCCCCCCTCTCTCTCCGAGGCCTTTAGGCACATTGTTCATAACCCTTTTCGCCAATCTATAATTATCCATACAGGCAACATGACCAAACAACGTAGTCTCTCTCTCTGCATAATATGGTGTTCAAAGTAGATTGCAGACTCCTTTGCCTAACCTCATCATTACTTTAAAAGCTGAACCACCTAATGCCCAAGATACTGCGTAAGCATCTAGTTTCCTGTTATCTTGTTGACAAAGTGTCCAAGTTTCACTACCATAACTAACCCTAGAAAGAACAAAACTATTATACAATCTAATTTTTGTCTTTAGGTTTATACACCTATTTCTCCACACTCTCCACAGATTCTTAAAAGTCCCGGCAGCAATCCCTATTCGTCTGTTAATATTATGCCGCACATCACCAGTATATGTTACATAGCTCCAAAGATAATTAAACTGTGACACCTGCTCAAGTTGCAACCATTCAGATTAACTGAAATAACAGCCTGCCTGACCAATTTTCCTCACTTTAGTTTTCTCTCTGTTTATAACCAAACTTACTCGACTACCAGTTTCATCAACAGCTCTAATGAAAGAGTTCATCTCATCAACATCATTTGCCAAAAGGGCTTAATCATCAGCATAATCTAAATCAGAAACTTTCGTATCTCCAATCCATTTAAGGCCAAAATCTTTCCCTTATAGTGAATGATTTACATAACGTAATCAATAACCAAGCAAAAGAGAAAAGGAGACAAAATGCACCCTCGTCAAACACCAGAAGTAATGCTAAACCAATTGCTACAAAACTTATCAACTCTGACACATGACTCAGTGTTATTATAGAGATCTTTCATTATGTTAACTGTCTGGTATACCATATGATCTCACAATCAACCACAAATTATGACGATCAACAGAGTCGAAAGCCTTTTTGAAATCAACAAAGCTAGCAACCAAAGGTTTCTGAAACTCTAAACATTTCTCAAGAATCTGCCTAAGTGAAAATATCTGATCCACACATCCCCTACTACTTCTGAATCCACATTGCTCATCACACAATTGCCTGTTAAGCAGATTCTTAATTCTATTGAGCACAGTTTACCTGGAACAGAGAAAAGGCTGATACCCCTATAGTTATCACAAGAGCTGCGATCATCTTTTTAGAAAATAGGAATAATAATAGATCTGGCAAAATCCTTAGGAACCATGCCTTTATCATAAAATATGTTCAAAATTTCAGTCATCCAAGTGGTGATAGAAACATTCCCAGCTCTAAGTATTTCCGTAGTAATTTCATCTACCCCTGGGGATTTATGTAGTTTAAGTTTCGAAATAGCCAAATTAACTTCAGATTGTATTATAGGGCCATCATTAAAGAGAGCAATGAATCTACCATCATTACAAACAATGGGAGTACAACTAACAATTGTTTAGAACATCACTGAAATGCTCAGGCCACCTAGCCATGACAGAATCATCTTCTATAACCTTACCTTGTTTATCCTTCAATCGCTGTACAACTGTTCCTTTTTCTATCGCACAAAACATTAATTATCTGGTACAGCTCTCTGCTGTTGTGCTCTCTAACTGCTTCCTCAGCTTTGTCAGTCAAACCATCAATCCAAAGATTCTTATCAGTAGCTAATTGATTTTTTGCACGTTTATTAAGCTCTCTGTATGCTTCTTATTAGCAGTAGTAGGGTATTGAAGATGATGAAGACTTAAATGAAGAAAAGTATGATGTGAATCAAGTCCTATGTTTGGATCCCATGTTTGAGATAAATATTGACACAAATGAGGCATTGCTACTTTGTGCAGATAATTTGAGTAATTAAGAAACTAGGAAAAATGTGTCGAACGTTTAGCAAATCTCCTTGAATAATGACATGCTTCAAGATTTCGTAAAGGAGGAATTCAATGTAGAAGAAAAGAAACTTATCTTAAACTGCAAGACACGGTGGAATAATCTCCTTTCTATGACTGAACATATTCTAACGCTAAGGAACTGCATTCCTAAGGCTCTATGAGTACTAGCTTCAACAGAAAATGTCTTTGGGAGGAATGGAATTTGTTAGATAACCTTGCTGAAACCTTCGTCAACTTGAATTTGTTTTGAAGGTTCTATGCTCTGAAGAAGCAATTTTTCTTAAAGCTGATATGCTTGCAAAAATTTGTCTTAAGAAACTAGACAGTAAGGAAAATCCTATTTCTGCCAATCTCTTGAAAATGCCTTATCAAACGCTGTTCATCAAGACGACAAAAGTCATTTCATTGTTGAGATATTTAACCAATCCAGAGGATTTTAAAAATGAATCATCTGATTTATTCTCTTTTATAATCCAGGCAAACAGTAAAGAAATTCGCAGTACATATATTTCTTAGGCTTTTTCCTAATGAATGTCAAACCATCGAAGTAGATGATAATGCAGAGTCAGAAGTGCAAGGTGCAGCTGGCATTTCTAAAACTAACGAAGATGACTTAATGCACGAGTATTTGAGCGAAATGAATAAATTAGAAATGCTGCCTATGAAAGATTCCAGAGATTTTAATGTCGACGATGATTTTAAATACTTTGAAGCCACATTAAAAAAAAAGAGTAAAAATTTAAAACTTTTACATAATGCGTTACTTACCGCTAAACCAACGAGTCAGAAAAAAAAATTGGAGAGGCTTTTCAGCTGTGGTATTCCTAACAGAACTAGCCCATTTGCTGTTAATTAATATATAATCAATCATATTCTTATGCAGTCCATCGGGTGAAACCCATGTGTACTTATGTATGTCGCAGTGTTTGTAATAAGTGTTAGTTATTCTGAATCCATTGAGTTTACTTACCTGTAGGAGAAGTTGCCCATTGCCGCTACCAATACCAAAAGGGCCTAGAAAGGAGATTATAGCGGAAGATTTTCCCTCTACACGTGAAGCATAAAAGGTTGAGAACCACTGCTTTAGTGTATGAATTTGCTAGAATTTAGTTTTCAGTTATATTTTGTTTATATAAAATATATATGTAAAATTTCAGTAATCTTGATTTCTCCACAATTAAATAACCTTTGTTCTTCTATTGAGTATTCAACCAGTGTGGCTGATACAGTCAAATGAAGATTAGGCCCATTAACAGAAAAAAGATTAGGCCAGTATCGAGTCTTCGACTCGACCGTGGCTGAATCAGCCAATCACGTGTACCAACCACACTAATATTGGGGCCTCATGTCATAGAGTTCATTGATATTGTATTTCAAAGCCAGCACATTGATGAATTCGCTGTAGCAGATAATGTAGATTCCATCATAATGGATAAATTAGTATATAATATGTTAGAGTAGATGATGTAACACTAATTCCCAAAGTAAATGCTGTGATTGTCCACACAACAATGATGACAAATGCAATATAAAACTGCTATTATAGTATTTTAGCCAAATAACAAATAGTAAATTTGTTCATTATTTCCTATGGTTACTCTTTGGTGGGGTAGTGCCTCAGATGGCATAATGGATGAACCCTTCCTTCCTAACTACAAGGTACTAATGATTATACCAGAAGTAAAGCAGATTGAGAATTGCTCAAAAAGGCCAGGACATGCTTTGAATGTGGCTGGTCATGTGCACAACTGGACAGGCTCTGGAGTCTCCAATACACTCAAAAATACAGGGACAGCCTATGATGTATACCTTAACACCATCAATAGAGATATTGATCAGTGGTTAGAGCACTGAACATCAGCATTATGTAAACTCAGTATACAACCCTAATCTTCATACTTCTGAATGCATCAGTTGTGTACTAAACATTTTGTTCTTCCCCACTACAAAATTTAGATGTATAGTACATTTCATGTCACTTGTCTATGTACTTTTTTTAGATACTACATTAGATTTTAAATTTGAGCAACAGTGTATGCAACTTTTAATTGCACTCACATGAATAATTTTTTTACAACAAATCCTATTACATCTAAAAAAAATGTTTTTCAAACAATTCTGTGCCAGTCAAAATACAGGTTAGATCTTGAATCAGAGTATCTTTATCAGTTAACTCTTTAAATATGTTTATGGTTAGCACATCTGTAAGCTAATGAACAGTAGGACTAGTGGCTGATAACCTTAGGTTGATATCACATATATAAATTTGTCTCTTCATTTCATCAGTTTCAAGGCAATTACTTAATTTTTAGCAATAGACATTTCCATTAACTTGTATTAAATCTACCATTTTCAGTGCTGTTAAACATTGAAAACACGTCATAACCATTTTCTTTCTAATGGATTTTTTGGTCATTTTCTGACATCTGACTTGTACAAAAACAATATTTTTTTATTTTACAAAAATATTTTACACATTTTTAAAAAAAAATCTTTTAAGAGCAAAGCATTTTATTGCATTCAGTAGCTGTTGTGATCCTGCTTTATTGTGTACATGTTTTGTGCATTGATACAGAGACTATTTATCATATAGAATTTATCCAACATCACCAACTATATCTTTGAAAATTTCCCTTTTTTTAGTTAATGTCTTTTGTATATGCTTCCATTGTTCTCTTCTATGTTTATAATGAAAGATGGCACATTTTTTTAAAAGAAGATGTCCACATCCATGACTTTGCAAAATGTGTTCTTTCTTTACTAGTTCTTCAGCATAGAGGCATCTTTGTTTCAGAGATGATAATACCCATATTCTGGATAAAGTAAGGCTTCCATTTTTGTCACAGGCAATGGAAATTAACACATCCTACAAAGTACAAAATATTAGAAAGAACACAAACACAAAATTTACAACATGTAGAATTGAAAAATAAAACATCTCCATAATTTAGTTATTTGTTGTTTAATGCACAATAAAATTAATGTGTGTTCCTGAAGCAGCTGAGAAGTAAATCTAAATGTACAGAATAGTGTGGTAAATCGATAAACAATTTTGCAGCATCATTATTAATTCACAAGAATGGATAACACTTTTTTGCATGTTAAGACTTATTTACACAAGTACTGCAATGTGCTACTTACATGTTTGTAGGAGCCAAGTACTTTCAACTGTACTCAGCAGTCATCTTCAGGGCAGCATATAGTTCATTGGAGAAGTGGATTGTTGGTGACAGGTTAGGTTAAGCAAAAATAATATCTTTTTTTTTCTTGCAGACATTTTCGTGACAAGAGTCCTGCAGCAGAAGGAAGTTTCAGAATGCCAGTGGAGTAAAAGTCACTAGGTAGCAGCAGGTTTGATGCTTTGCCAGTATCACTTAGATGCAATCTGTACTCAGTAGCGAGAGTGCAGAGCAATGAGTCATTTTCCCATGTGCTGGTCACTAATTTCAGAGGAACAATGCTGTGCAATTGAGCATCAAATTAGGCTTGTGCAGTGGGGAGGTGGAGTATGTCTGGTTGGTTGTTGGTGGTGGGTGGGAAGTCACGTAGCAAGATGTGCCAAACTATGGGAGGAAAAATTAAGTATTAAAATTGCAACATCTGTCTTGGAAGGCAAAAAATTTGAGGATTTCATGGAAAGTAACTCGAATTTTGGAGTGGGGGAGGAGTCGAACTGGGAGACTACCTGCCATCAAGGACGATTTTAGCATGGGTGGTTCATGGAATTTTGTTTCTAATATCCAATTTATGCTCATCTATCCTTTGTTTTAGGGTGCATGTAGTGCAGCCTATATAGAAAGAGGGGGTACGGTGGGCTAAATGGGGGTTAAAGTAATGAATTAGATTCTGCCTTTGTCAGCTTGGTTAATGGGATCTCTGTCATGCCTAAGAACTTTTGAATAGATTCAGTGGTGTTTTGAAAGGAACTTTTAGGCTAAATGGTTTTAGGAGGTTGCTAACAGGGGGTGCAATATTGAAGAAGGTAATGGAGGGAGTGAAGTTATGCTGTTGGAGAAGTAGTGGAGGGTGATTGTGAAATTTATGCTGAGCTTTGTGAAGAATTCTGTTGATAAAGTTATTAGTATAACCAGCATAGGTGACAAAGATGAAGCTTATTTGTTTTTGCAGGTTGGCTGGGGAACAGGAGCACAAAGTGCAAAAGGTGGAAAGTGGCGTAAGAAAAACAGATTAAGGAAGGAGACTTAGTCTTCCTTTACACTCTTTATACTCTTATTTACAAAAATTGTAGGTAGTGGCAACTACCTACAATTTTTTTTTTTTTTTTTTTTTGTTTTTTTACAAATTTTTACAATTTGTGTTTTTTACAATTTTTTCGTCGAAAAAATTGGCAAGGCTTTCTACAGGACCATGGAGGGTGATTAAGAAATTATCTCCAGTGAACTTCAAAATATGCCTTGTAGTCTGACCTACAAAGACAGATAGTACACGTCAATAGGTTAATGAAGCTGAGAATGCACAAAGCATTCCTTACCCCAGCTGAAGTGGGTGAAGATCAGACACAGACAAAGGAGCTCATTCTGCCGCAATCGGAAATTGAGCCTAGGGCAGTAGTGGAAGAAACTGAGGAGGAAATAGAAAATTATCCTCCTAGAGCACCTGTTTGTCATAGAGAAACTGGATTGCCTGTCTCGATTCCGAGAGAATTGATAAACAAATAATTAGCCTCCACCTCAATCCGCCATTCCTACAATCTGAGACCTCGAGATATTGCTGGATATGTTCTACCTACGCCAGCAACTGCCCCAGCATAACAACCATGTTTGTAGGGGTGTCGCATTCACATCATAGGGGTGGCAGGGCAGATGGTAGTTTGTGCCCACTAGAAATACAACAGGACACGACAGAACGCTTTTGAGATCCCCCCCCCCCCAACTTTCACACTCACACACATTATTATTTTTTGTTGTTTGCTGACTAAACCCATTCAGTGATCACACACAAGTTTCATCAGACCTGCCACTTTAGTATATATGCTACAATTTTTGCTGTTTATTATGTGGAAGAATAATTAAAGATGTTCTAGGAACTATTAGAGAAACCAGTACATACAGTTGCAAAAAAAAAAAATGTATATTTCTCAGTTTTATTGTTTAATTTATCTGGTTCTCTTGACTACTGTCAAAATTTGAGAGTTGTCACTAAAGTTAGTGTTCTAAAAACCTAATTTTTTTTATTATTGATTAGATACTGTTACATGGAATTAATTCAGTTAAAGGAGGTGATGTAAATTTTTTTACTTAAGTATTGTCATGACCTATGTTTTAAGTTCATTTTATGGGTTCTATTTTGTGAAATTCAACTGTTATGTAGTAAAATTTTAGGAAAGGCAATTCCACAGTTTAAGCCATTTCCTGTTCATTTGACGCAAACGTTAAAAATTATGGTGGAATGGATTTGAGTTGTAAGAGCTCACAACACAGAAATATTTCACCACATGAGCTTGTAAAGCATGTATTAGGGAATTATTAAGCATGTATTATTGTAATTAAGAGCAGAGAAGTATTTTAGTGTCTTGGTTTGTAAGGAAATAATGGCTGTGTTTTTATATGAAGTAATGATCAATGTAATCACCTGAGTTTGTTGGTAACAGTTTACTGGTGTTTGTCAACACGAACCCCCCCCCCCCCTTTTTATACCCACTGCAGGGCAGTCGGGGTAAACGAATGTGACTGTCACATAATGACTGCATTGTGCTTACTATGGAGCCAATAGAGTTGCTCTCGAGCAGAGTTGAGGGTGGTGTAAATCAGATTATACACAGTTGTGGAGACTAGAGATGTTTAGTATGACTGTGGCTGAGACTTTCTTTATTCTGTGACATAGTTAATTAACAAAGTGAGATAAGCTGCCAGGTCCTGTTTCGTTCAGCCGAGTGTTATTTTTGATAGTTTGTGCGTTGAGTTTACTGCTACATTTGTTGCTCTTCTTGAGTCATGAGAATTTTGCCACAGAAGCGTAACTGCTGTAAATACTATCACATTCTATGGTTCGCATCATTTATGTAGCCGGAGGTGTAGCATGTAAGGGTCCTCCGGCTACATAAATGCCGGAGTAATCATTTATGTAGCAGGAGGACCCTTACATGGTCGCTTATAATGACAATTGATGTGATGTCACATTTTGAATTTTTGCTTATTGTGGACTTAGCAGAATAATAAGCTTTAATGTGAATTTATTATGTGAAAATGAGTTTTTGTTTTATGTCAGTGTTTATGTTGCAAGTCTTAGAGGTTTTTTTTTGATAAAAACTTACAGGATACTTACAGTTTTTTTTTTTTTGTTTTAAATTTCATGTTCCTCTTGCTTGAAACCAGAGATTGGCTGCTTTAGGCAGCCCAAGCATTCATTGCAGCTCAGGACATGCAGTGTTCAGAGACAATGGGATTTGTGTGATGAATTTTTACATTTCTCTATGAATTGCCTTCAACACAAAGACATTTTACATGAAGGAACTATACAACTTTAAAAAAACTTTTGGAACTGTCAGATAAGCTGAACTTTCTGACAATGAATCCAATAGTGTTTTCACATTACGTAGACGGTGCTTCAAATTTTTGTATTCACATTTAATTTTCTTCACTGCAGGTGCTCTCTCTCTCTCTCTCTTCCCCCCCCCCCTGGTGGATATGGATGTTCTGTGTGAATTTGCATAATTCTGCGTGAATCACACAAGAATAATTGCAAATCATTCTTGCGTGATTTGCAATTATTTATGGTGGAATGTAATTACAACTCAATTCCATTCCACCATAATTCACGTAGAATGGTTCCAAGTTCCAGATTTTAGTTCCTTTCTGTCAGAGCGGCACCATAAGGAGGATCACAGTGGAAGGCAAACCCGCTAAGTCCATTTGAGGCACCGTCTAGCAGGGCAGAACGACTTTCCTGTTGCTGGCCAGCTTAATCCGGACTAGCATATACATCCGCTCAGGGGAAGCGCTCTCACATCCGTGGAAAAGCCTCCGTGAGAGTGGAGCCTGGCACCATGTCTGCAACTAAGCCTTACAATACCGGAAGCCCAGAAGGACTTCCCCTGAGCCACCACTGAACAGTTCCCACAGAGGGAGAGTCACGTGGTTGCAGGGCAAGGACTTCGAATCAAGAATGCTCTATTTTCGTCCATCACCCTATCCCCCCCCCCCCCCCCAAGCCAGAGAGTTGAGAGAACCAATCAGAAACTTGGGATGTCTTCTTTGATTTTGTGTCTGAGAGAGAAAAAGACCTTTTTTGCCACTTGACTCCAGAGACTTGTACGATACAGTAGCTCTCGATGTGAGCAGTTCAATTTTAGCTACCAATTCGAATACTTGACTCTCCTCACTGACTCTCGGTCAGAGTATTAATGTAGTCAGCTCAGCGATTGCATGTCACCAGACTACAGAAATGATGTAAGTGATGTAAAAATGTAAGAATAGGATGAAATTGTGTTAGTGTTACAAATAAATGTTTTTGGTATTTGTTAAAAAGTCATACCTGCCTCTGGTTACTCTTTTAATGTGGGAGGATGACTCTGTTCCCCAATAGGCTACTAGGCCACTAATTATCTCAAATGTTTTAATGTGGGAGCAATGAATGGCTTTAAGTTATGTGATCACCTTTAAAATTAACTATACGATCACAGCCAAAACAATTACCATTTGGTGGGGGAGGATTAATTAAAACTTGATGATAATTATAGAAGAATCATTTACCCCCCCCCCCCCCCCCCCCGTAAAATACTCGATCCATTACGCAACACGGTTAGAAATGGGATCATCCCACCAAATTTCCGACCAATTGCTCAAGTGGCTGAGAAACCAAGGGAAAACTGCCAATTTCTGCCATCTATGATGTCACATGTCTGCCCTCCATTCAGAATTATATCTATTCTATAATATAATTCTTAGCTTTGTCTTGTAATTTTCCTTTTTGAAAATATTGCAGGTAAAAAAACAAGCTTTGATAAAGATTAAACAATGAAAACAAAAACTAACCTTCAGAAGTTGTGTCAATTTATCTTTGTTTTTCTCTCCAACACTATTACTTTCCATAAAACTATTTAAAATATGACAGCCTTGAATATGGCATGAAAGGAATTCTAGCTCTTCTGGCTTCATGTTTAATATACTTTTCACAGCCTGTTAATAGAAATTATTGTTATTTTACTCCACTGATGTACATTTTTTACATCACTAAATCTAATGTTACCACTTTACTAACTATATAAATAAAATAAATTACTTATGCAGAGATGAATTTTTGGTCACAATCAACAAGAAAATCAAGATCGGAAAGGATTTAGAATGTGAACATTAAAGCTTTAATGGAAGCTAAAAAAATATTATTGAGATGTTTGAGAAAAAACAATTGAGATGTTTGAGAAAGAACAATTGAGATGGTATGTGCTGTCTTAATATAAAAGCACATCCAGTGGCCATCAAAGGCCTCACTAGCATCTAATGCAAAAATCAATATTTATAACCAGTTCTTAAACATTTTTTTTTCAATTGTTTTTTACCATATTCTCATGTTAGCTAAAACCCTAAATAAAATCATCTTTGTCAAATTTTCATACTGCTCAACCTTTCCACTATGTCAAAACTTCAGAGAAGTGACAGTTCATGTATATTGTTTGGGTAGGTGATGATGAAGATCATACATGTTTAGTTGTTGATGGTGAATGTAATTCATAATCATGAAAAATTGATGTCAACAGTGGAACGTGTAAAATCTTTGTCTCACTCATGGTACAAATAACAAAGATAAATGACAATAAAAGTGTACATTATTACAATTGGAATAATCTACTAATAAATTACCACTTTGAAGTCAATTCAAAATTTTAGAGGAAACATTGTCTTGAGCCAGGTGGGATACGAACTCATGACCTCCTGATAACATGTCAGGTGCTCTGGGCCACTGAGCTACCAGTGGCCCAGAGCATCTGGCATGCTATCAGGAGGTCATGGGTTCATATCCCACCTAACTCAAGATAATTTTTCCTCTAAAAATTTGAATCGACTTCAAAGTGGTAATTTATTAGTAGATACCAAATATGTCAAGTTTATTTTATTATTTAACTGGAATAATCATTGGCCAGTTAATGGCATAGTATTACACCTGGAAAAAGCTCTTCTTTTCCAGGGAAGAAACTAGGCTATGATATAAATGAGAGAAGGTCATCCTCGTCATTGGAGGGCATAGCACTGACACTTTCTTCCAGCTCTGAATCCAAGGCAAATACACTATATTGAAAAAAAAAAAGTGTCTGGACACTTTCATGTTAAGTGAACGAATAGCCACATTCAAATCTACCAAACTTTGAAAATAAGCTTTTTACAGAAAAAAGTCACTAGACATATTGAAGATCTCGGTCAGAGCTCTCTAAATCTCTATTTTCTATAATATTAATCTAATAGTTAACGAGTTATGGAAGCTATAATATTTAACAACAGATGCTATCACACACCACACTTCCGAAACATTTTCCCCTCAAATTAATGAAAACTTCAAAATCCTTACACAAAATTCAAATATCGCATTTATATTGCAAACAACTTGTTATAACAGTTGTGATTTAACTTTTTGAAGTAAATTTTCAAAACTAGCAAAAGTTTCACTTAAATGTTTTGGCTTCCATAACTCTTTAAATATTAGATTAATATTAGAGAGAACAGAGATTTAGAGAGCTCTGACCAAGAGCTACATTTTAGGTCTAGTGATTTTTTTTCTGTAAAAAGCTTATTTTCAAAGTTAGGTTGATTTGAATGTGGCTATTTGTTCATTTAACATAAAAGTGTCTGGACACTTTTTGAAATATAGTGTATGGTGGAAAGGGATGTTGATGGAGTTGTAGATAAAAAAGAAGTTGACCAATTTAAGTCTTTGGTTTTTTTTGGAAAGCCTTCATGCTTTGGATCAGTGTGACAAACTAGCTAATTTCTACAACAAAGCTATCAACAGCAAGGAACTAACATTTGAATGATTTCAAGTCACGCATAAAAAAATGTTTAATTCACGATTATGCTGTATGACTAAATACTTTTGAGCAACTAGTCTACATTAAGTTTATCACTATCTTCACATAGTCAAGCTATGAGTTTTATTTATCATGGTGAACTATCACTTAAGGAGACTTTTATATCTATAAAAAGTTCCCAAGATGTAAATTGTTACCATATCTTAGATGTCTTCCAGAATTTCCTGCTGGCTCAGCCAGTTGTGCTATCCTCCTTGTGTTATTCTTGCAGGGCCCTGCTTCCAGGATTTCATCTGGATTGCCATTGGCTTCCCATTGACAGTTGTTGATGTATAGCACTGACATTTTCCTTTCAAAGTCTGGATACTAGTCCAAGTTTTTTCTATTGAAGACACTGTTCTGAATGTGATTTACCACCACCTCACAGGCTGCATTACATTCTTCTGAACTCATCTCATAGAACACAAGTTGCTCAAAAAGATCCCCCTTATTCAACATTTAAACATCTTAAAAGAATTTAACTAACTTTACTTCCAACTTAATAAATGACTGAGCCACCCCAGCCCCTCTGATAATAAAACTGCATAATAACATTAAAAAAATAAGAACAAGGGCCACTTTTCCAAACATATCCCCAAAGTGTTCATGAAACATCTCTGTATGGATAATGTTAAATGAATGAAGGGAGGAAGAATACCTACAATGATTCAAGAACTATGAAGGTAGAAGAATACGAATAAACCCAAAAGAATACCAAATGGACAAAGTAAGGAAAACAATCCTCATCCTCAAGCAGCCCCGGGCTACAGAGATCCAACCAGATTGTGCAATTTAGTTCTCCAAACATATCTATTCTAAGCTACATTGCTGCGTCTGGCCACTGTACACCGATTCTAACAAGGTACTGAGGTAACGGTCCTCCGTTATGACAGAGAATATATATGTACTTAATTGTAATGACACTCTTTGGGGCTAGCCTCTTGGCATTGTGGATTAAGTCATCACCTGTCAGCAGTGCTTACTGACTTCCCTCAGGGACCTAAGTTCGATCCCAGCAGTGGGAAGCCTCATCTCGGCATGATGCATTCTCTTCTCTGAGCAGAGATACCTAAGTCTGATTTGGCTGATAAGCAGTGATGTTCAGAGATTTCAAAGAGATTTCTTTCATAATGCAAAAATTAGATAAAAATTAATGAGTTGAATTCAGATGTTGGTTCCCTGCTCTGTGCCTAGATGGCAGCACAAATCAAGAAGATGGTATCAGCACTCAGTGTAAAAATAAGAGAAAGATAGTCACAAGCATGTGACCTGAATAAAATTAGTACAGTTACAGGTCTTCAGATGCCTCCCTTCTACTTCACATTGTAACATATGGCCTTGCTACTGAAGATGTTGAATCCCCAGATTTGTAGAGATGATTTAAGATATTTGTAGAGGATTTATTGAGTACATTTGAGGAGGTTTATTTGAGAGATTTAAAGGATTATGTCACATTTGTTTCTTCAGTATGTTTGGAATTTGGAGTTTGAAAAAAGGCGATAGTGTCACAGTGTTTGACATTGTCTGCCCACCGCATCCTAGATCTTCCCCTCTTTCTGATGCCTTTAGGCATACTGTTCATAACCTTATTTGCTAATCTATAATTATGCATACAGGCAACATGGCCAAACAAATAGAGTCTGCACAATATGTTGCTCAAAGGAGGTTGCCGATTCCTTTGTTTAACCTCATCATTATTTACAAAGTTGAACCACCTAATACTGCATTAAGCATCTGAAATCAAAAGCATCAAGTTTTCTGTTATTTTGTTTACAGAGTCCAAATTTCACTACCATAACTAACTCTAGAAAGAACCATATTATTATACAGTCTAATTTTAGTTTTTAGGTGTATTCTCCTATTTCTCCACCTCTTCATAGATTCTTAGAAGTCTCAGCAGCAATCCCTATTCTTCTATTTATCTCATTGCCACACATCACCAGTATCTGTTATATAGCTCCCAAGATAATTAAACTGAGACACCTGCTCAAGAGTGCAACCATTCAGATTAACTGAACCACAGCCTACCTGACCAATTTTCATAACTTTAGTTTTCTCTCTGTTTATCACCAAACCTACTCTACTACAAGTCTCATCAACAGCTCTATGAAAAAGTTTATCTCCTCAACATCATTTGCCAAAAGAGCTAAATCAATAGCGGGTTGGGTTGTTTTACCTCTGAGCGGCACTTTTTTGCACACCATGGGCTAAATGGCCAGGTCGCATGGACCCCGAAGGCTCAGAGAAGGTTGGGGGAGGGGACCCACTGGAACAGCTGTTAGGAAACAGATGGTAGCCTCCCGTCAAGGCCATCCAGCGTGTTCTTTAACGTGCACAGGGTATGGCTCTCCCGCACACGGGACCACGGCTTAACGTCCCATCCGACGGACGGCGGCCTTTTCAAGCCCATCGGTGTCCCCTACTGACCGTGGGCAGGGCGGGGAAATTTTGCGGAGATAAATCTCAACGCTGACCCAGCTGGGACTCGAACCTGGGAACTACAGATTACGAGCCTGGCGCGCTACCGACTGAGCTACCCCCGCCCCACTAAATCAATAGCAATAATCTAAATCAGAAATTTTCAGATCTCTAGACCATTTAAGCTCAAAATCTTTTGCCTGCAGTGAATTTTGCATAACATAATCAATAACCAAACTAAAGAGGAAAGGAGACAAAATACACCTTTGCCAGATATCAGAAGCAATGCTAAACCTATTTCTACAAGCTTTACAAACTCTCAAACATAACTCTTTTTATAGAGAGATTACATTAACTAACTTGTCAGTTATGGCATGTGATCTCAAGATCAACCACAAATTATGATGATCAACAGAGTCAAAAGCTTTTTTGAAATCTACAAAGCTAGTAACCACGTTTCTGAAACTGTAAACATTTCCCAAGAAGGGATCTACACATCCCCTACCACTTCTGAATCGACACGGTTCATCATGCAATTGTCCATGAACTAGATTCTTAATTCTATTAATCACAATCATGCAAATAACTTTACCTGGAACAGAAAGTAAAGAATTCCCCTATAATTATCACAAGAACTGCAATCATCTTTTTCAAATATAGGGATAATAAAAGCTCTTGTAAAATCCTTAAGACAATGACTTTTATGATAAAGACATTCAAAATTCCAGCCAGCCTTTCATTAATGCACTCATATCCTAGAAAAGCATCACTAGCGTGTCTTCTGAGAAGCAAACTTATTACTTGAAGATGCTTTCCATCTTCCCTCTATGAAAAGAGAAATTTGAGATTTTTTAAGTATCTGAATTTTATATGTCCACCTGGTCTCTTGCAAGTAAAGAATATCTAGGTGGCAGTGGAATTCTTGTGTGAGGACAGCAAGAGAATAATCTCTGCACAGAGTCCTCACATTCCAAGAACCTGTGGAGAGAAAATGGTTAGTGGGATGTTTAAAGAGACTGGTTTATTGAGAGAGAAAGTGTTGACAATATCAAAGAGCCCCCAATTCACAGGCATAGGAGCAAAGACCAGTTCCCCCACTACTAAAGGCTACACTGGAAGACTTCCTTCAATGTAGGATTTGACAATGCTTGTAGAAACAAGAGTTCAGACGATGGTCTCAGACCAGGATTATTCACCTGGAGCTGTCAAGCTACAAACAGAAAACACAGAGGAAGATTTTTCCTCAACAGAAGCCCACCAGTGCAGCAAATTCAATATCCATAATCAAGGTCTTGGTGCCAGTCAGCACCAAGACTCTCTGTGGTTGACCACTCCTCAGCAAAGTAGTGTAATGTTCCAAAAGTACGTTAATTCACTTTGGACCTTGTGACTGATCCAAATTATCCTAAATTTCTGGATAACATCAGGCACCATGCAATTAATCTTGCCAAATAAAGTTAAATAAAGGTTTGCTAAGTATATAAGTGTTACTTAGTTATATGAAAAGAATTCAAAAGATGGTCAAATTACTTTATTTCTTCGATTCTAAGACGCCATCGATTGTAAGACGCACCTTAATTTCTATCACCAAAACAAAAAAAAAAACTGATTCTAAGAAAAAAAAATGCTAAAATATATCTAACAAATATTTTTATTATAATAGAATTCAATTTACTAACAACAATAGTACCTATTTATCAGTAGGTATGTTATTTATCATTTCCTTCTGAATCAATATCAGAGTCTGTATCTTCATTATTCCATAATATATCATCTTCTGAGCCATCGAGAGCATCAGCAATTGATGCAACATTTTTTTAAATGAGTGTTGCACTATTATTTCGGGGTTTAGCTTCCAAGCTGTTGATACCCATTCCGCCAATTTTGATGCCGGTGCTTTCTTAATTTTTCCGGAAGGTGCCAGTCGAAGGTCAGTCAACAGCTAGGTTCCAAACTCATTATAATTCACTCACAGAGCTCCACTATAATGAAATAACAGTGACTTCACATTTGGAAAGAGCAGGAAAATACCCACACCACTTTATTCTCCAATGGAATTGGAGAATGTGATAACGATCGAACTTGGAGGGGGGGTTTCCATGTAAAAACAAAATGTGTGGTGCCGTGTGCAAAGTGTGGGAAAATAAAAAAAAAAAAAACGATTTTAAGACGCACCCCATGTTTAGAGACGTTTATATAGGGGGAAAAAAGTGTGTCTTAGAATCAAAGAAATAGAGTATTAAAGTTTATTTCTAGTCAAAATCAATTATCCACCTCAAGAGAAAAAAAATTAGAAAAGTCAAAACAATTTCATAAAATAAACAAAGTTTATTTGCAAAAAATCATGACTCACCAATGCTTTTCTATTACATCAAAAAACTGAGAAACTAAAAGCTCACATAAAAACATTAAACTGACATCCTCTCCTTTTTCCTCCAAACTCTTTTAGCAACTAAACTACTAGCTCTCTCCTAGCTCCGTGATATAACATCACATATTATACAGGTGGTGTGCAACTGACATGTGCTGTGCTGGGAAAGTACATTTGCATAAACTTACAATCGTGCGCAATGATGCAAGAGGGGGCATGTCCTTACGGTCACATTACCGGCTGTCAACCAAAAGTCAGAGTTGTGCATGTGCAACTCCTTTAGTGGACTTGGGTGAGGAGAAATGATGATGCCAACTGTAAATGAAAGCCACAAAATAATAAATATAATTTAAATAAAGTAAAACTGGTTAAGGAAAAGTAAAAGTGAATGGATAGACCTTTTTTATGGGAGGGGGGGGGGGGTTTAGTGAATGGGTAGACCTTTTTTTATATAAGAGTATATATATATACTTTTAAAAGGTACTGATGGCCTTAAAAGGCCATCAGTACCTTAAGAGATATTCTTTTCTGGAAGGGATTTTAAGAGATATTCTTTTCTGGAAGGATTTTTAAGAGATTTTTTAAGAGATATTCTTTCTGGAAGGGATTGAGAGGAGGGCTGCATGATCAGTGTGGCCTACTAATCTGGTCATCTATGGTCACATTTTCTTTTTTTCCTTTGAAGGATGGTTATCTTCACAGGGTTCTGGTGCTGACCATCTAAACCCATTGGACCCCAGAGACCAGATGGACCGGCAAAGGTGAGATATTTAAAAATAACTTTAAATTTCTCTTTTCAGGGGAGAAAGAATGGGAAATATTCCCAAGGTGTAGGTTTGCTTCTCAGCAGACATGCTAGTGATGCTCTTCTAGGATATGACTGCATCAATGAAAGATTTCCAACAGCTAAATTTAAAACTAAGATTTAAGACGTGAATGTTATCTGTTGTTATGGCCCCACAGAAGACTGATGAGAATGAGAATGATAGGTTTTACAGACAACTTCCTGATATTTTGAATTCTGTTAAGAAAAGAGATACTACTCTTGTACTAGGCAGGGTCACCATGAGCAGATGTGCATGGCACACTGCTGCTGACAATGCCAGGCATGCTCTAAAACTTGAATGCAAAATGTTTGGTTTTTTGCTGACTGCAGAATAAAATAACTATTGTTAACTATAACTGACATGGCAAATGCATTTGTATCAGTATTTTGATTCAGATTAGAGACAACATTGTCCTAGAAAGTTGAGAACATGATCATTTCCTCAGCCTAAGCTGATCCAATCCCAAGCAAGCTAAGTCACCTGGGGTGGGGGCTTTTACTTAACCCTAGCTAATCTCTGAGGGTTAGTAGCTGTCTCTCATTATGAGTCATTTTCCGGTTTTGGGATGGGAATTGAAATACTCGAGGAATGACTAATTCTGTATAAGTTAGGTTTCTATGATGCAGGTTCGATCATTGTTGTAGTTACAAGTGAGAATCAGAATAAAATCTTCTTTCAGTCCTCATCAATACACAGACCACATTTTTTCAAATGTTCCCAGAGATGGTTCAATATTGGCAGTATTCTTATTTCAACTACAGCAGTCATTTTTTGTATTGGCTCCATTATTTATTAATAAATTCAATAACTTGAAAAAGGCATATTTTGCATTCACAAAGGATATGCCAATGCTTGTTCTGCTTTTGTGTTTCTCATCAGTAGCCCGTACTTGTATTTATAAGCTGGTCATTTAGCAATATTTCACATGAAATATACTCTGTACTGTAAAACACAGTGAACTGGTAGTTTGACATATACCCATCAGGTGTGAGGCCTAGTGTGTGCTCCACTCACACCACTTTCATGCCAGCCCTGCTTTTGGGTTAATGCCCCCTCCAGATCATCCCTTCATGGCCATGAAAGTCATCATTTGTCATTTGTTGAGTAAACATCTCCCACCAAAGAACCCATTCCCAGAAATTACCTTTTAGTAAAATCATCGTGCCATTTAAGAATAGAAAGGAAATTTAATTCAAAATTTATGCTGTTAAAGCATTTACTTTAAAGACAATTTACCAATCTGGAACACGGTACTGTATTACAATAAATTACACAGTGTAATAGATGCTACTAAGATTTTAAGCTGGTTGTGACCTACTTAGCACTCTTTCACAAGCAAAGATGCTGAAGATGACATAATCAGCTGAGATTTGATGAATGGTTTTGAAGTATGCTGGCTCACGTCCAATAGTCCATAAAAGGTTGAGTGCATAATGTTGAGATTCTTTCCTGTTGTTGTTGTTTAACCCTTTCAGTACTATACCAGCCCAAAACAGCCGAGATTTTAAACGGGCTGACGAATCAATACTATTCCTTTCTCGTCACTACCTCTTACCTGCAGTTAGAGCCACTTTGGGCTGGTATGGTAGAGAAAGAGTTAAGGATAATTTGAAGACTCATATTCATTAGAATTAAATTGATGCAGCCCATCATTTGCTTCTATGCTGTTTTCACTTGAAAGTTGGTACCAAATATCATGAAGCTTGGATGACATTTGCAGTTCCTCATGCACTTTCACCAATTGCAGATTTTTTAGTGCACAGCATATTGAGCCAAAAATTCATTAAAAGAACTTTAGAAAACTTAAAAAATTGTCATTAAAACCAACAACTTGCCACTTACACATTTCTCAGGTGGCAGAAAGCATTAAGACATCATTAGAGGGTGCTAAATGTAGAAAATGTTCTTTGGGGTAGAATTTGTTCTGGAGTTAAATTATTTGGGTTGCATTGTTTGCTTGTTGAACAAAAGCTAAATTTTGCATGTGTTGAAATTAGTATAGGTTTATTATGAATTCCTCAGTTGGGTTGGGCTGTTTTACCTCTGAGCTGCACTTTTTGCACAGAATGGGCTAAATGGTCAGGTCACAAGGACCCCAAAGGCTCAGAGAAGGTTGGGGGAGGGACCCAATGGACAGCTGTTGGAAGACAGATGGAAGCTTCATGTTAAAGCCATCCAGCATGTTCTTTAACATGCACAGGGTATGTCGCCCTGTGCATTAAGCTGTCGCCCTGTATGCGGGAGAGTTTTGGCACTCCCGCATACAGGACGACAGCTTAATGTGCTATCCGACAGATGACGACCTTTCATAGCTTATCAGTGTCCCCCTATTGACCATGGGCAAGGCAGATAATTTTGTGGATCAATTCCTCAGTAATTATTATGAGGATAAAAATGAAGAAGTAAACATTAATATGCATATTGGAAGTTTTTCATAACCCTGAAAATATGTTGCCTCAAGCAGTCACTTGCCCACCAGCCCATCAAGACACTGCTCAATCCACCCCTAATCATGGAAAAGGAAACTCACCACACAGCTGTAATTGGAAGATGGAAGCCTCTTAATAATATTGTTCAGCATATTGTTTAATAATATACAAGCTATGATATGACTCTCACAAGAGACCATGCCTATTGTGACATCTGGAAAACGGAAGTACGAAGGGTTCTGATGATGTGATAAAAAAGGACTACCAAAAATTAAGTAGGAAAAAACTTTACTAGAATTGGTAGAAAAGAAAAGTGCAAAGACCAGAATTAATTTGACACTATGTAGCTGAGGCAATTTTTATCAATCAAAATATACATTTCTGAAAATACTCACTTAGTTGCAAAGAACTGTTTATTCAATGTCTGAAGTCTGCCTCAGATAAAACATCCTGTGAATTCACTGAGATATTGCCCAAATTTGCATTAGCATTCTCCAATGTTTTAAACTTTAAGAAGTCCACATCTCTTGACAATAGCTTAGATATAATAACAATAGAACTTTTCAAGCATGCAAAAACATGTAAAAAAAAAAACAATGGACTGCTACAGAAGCAGATGAAATGTTGATGAATTGACAGGTTGTTCAACAGCATATTGATCATAAATAATATACTTACCTTAATAGGCTTGTGAAATTTGAAAACAGCTTGTACTAGCAAAGAACCATGTAATGTCACCATAACTGTTGATCCTGTCTGCTTCTCATTTAAGTAATCTTCATAAACTTTTAAGCTTAGAAGTAGGGGAATTAAATAAATTTGTCTGTCTTGTGGTTCCCAGCAATGAAGACCCAGCATTATGTTCTGTTCAAAAGTTTTACAATTATTAAACATGACATTCTATTAATTGCATCACTGTATATTTTCAAGCATGAAAAATAATTTCAAAAAAAAAATAATACACTCATAACAATGAAAATCAGAACAAAAACTTTATTAATATTTTATAACATTCTTCCCATGCCAAGCCTGGAAAATTAAAATGAACCTAGAGACCCTAATATTGTTTGTTTGTTTTTTCTCTGTGGCATGACAAGTTCAGCCAAAAAAATTATCTTTAGTGCCTTTTTACCAAAAAATTAATAAACAAATGTAGGCTAAGAGCATTAAATTCTAAATTTTACAAAAATAAAAATTCTAACAATATAAGAGACACATTAAATAAGTCTTTTTTCTAATGATATAGTGACAAAAGTATCTGGCATGGTTTTATTCTGAAAAACCCAATGTACAAGAGTTCAGAGAAAGTTGGGACCCACTGGACAGCTGGTAACCTCTTGTCAAGGCAATACAGTATGTTCCTAGCATACAGATGAGATGGTATGACTCTCCGACACATGAAGCCACAGCCTTAATGTTATATGGATGTCTGTGTCATTTTTCTGCTGAGGTCCTGCCATCCTCACAGATCTTCTACTATGGCATATAAACTGACAGGCTCCTGTCAGACCTCTGTGGCAAGCAGCTGCTTGAGGGAGTATTTATTTTTATTTTTTAATGTCCCATCCAACAGCAGCCTTTCCAAACCCATTGGTGACCCCTTTCTCACAGAGAACAGGATGGGGATTAAAGGAGATAAATTTCAAAGCAGGCATAGTTGGGACCTGGAAACTGCAGAATATGAGCCTGGCACACAACTGACTGAGCAGTCCTTGCCCTGATCCCCAATGCAAAAAAAAACAGCTATCAATATAAAGCAAAACTCCTTCTGAATATACACCAAAGAGCAAAACATTATGATCAGCACATCTTTATGCAAATCGAAGCAACTGCAGATAAACAATTGTGCATGTGAAGGTCATGGTTTGGTTGTTTGGGATTTTATGGTGCAAAGGCAATTAAGGCCATGATGTGTCAAACAAGGTGTAAAGGATAAAACGAAGGATTTAAAAATCAAGCAGACCCACAACCAAAGTTGAAATCAAGTGATTAAACAAGAACAAATACAAGATGTAAAATGTAAAATAGCAAAAGCCATAAAAACTAATGTTAAACAATAACAAAAGCAAAATTAATAACAGGTATAAGGACCCATAGTAAAAACAACAAGTTAAAGTTCATAGATGGGTAAAATATACGATAAATTGTAAAAAATCAAAAACAGGGGTTAAAAGAGAATCATCAGATAAAAGATGGTTGAGTGTAAAGGGCTCAGACGTATAATTATGGAAGTTAAAATATGTACGATGTTCAAGGGTAAAAGCAGGATAAGCGATTAAAATACATTTAACGGTTAAAATGATATCACAAAACACACACTTAGGTTCATCGTCCACATGAAGAAGAAATGAATGAGTGATAAACAAATGACCTAAGCAGAGCCGAGCAAGTACACCTTCCTCCTTGCGATTCCTGCAAAAACAAGACCACCATGGTTTGACAATGGGCTTGATCTCGAAAAGCTTGGTTACCAACCTACTCAGACCAAGATCTCTGCCACTGTGCCTTGAGCTCGATGGAAAAACGCTGCTGGAAGTCCAAGATGGAACCAGCAGCCAAGAGTCGGATAGGGGCGTGGCTGTCATTGTCCCTGATCCTAACATGACCAGGCACCCAATAGAAGAGAACAGTGGTGGTGGCTGCTGCCAGATGATAGAGCTACTGGCAGATATTGGAGAGAACAGGGTGAGGCCGATGCCTCACCGAGATCAAAGTCTGTAGCGAACTAAGCGAGTCGGTGTAGAGGGACACACTGACAATGACGTTTAGCTGTTATGTGGTCCAAGGCAAGACTGATAGCATGCAACTCTGCAGTGAAGATGGAGCACTGCTGTGGGATCTGGTCTGCAATGATTACATCACAGCAGACCATGGCTGATCCCACTGATGTGCCGGACTTCGAGCCATCTGTGAAGACAGGCAAGAAGTCTGGATGCTCAGCACAATGGCTGGCAAAGAGTTGCCAATACACATAGTCAGGTGTAAAGGCCTTCTCTGCACAGGGAAAAATTGCAGGAAGGGGAAACAGTGAGCCACAGTGGAAGTGGCTAAGCTGTCGACTGTAAGATGCTATCGAGACTGGTGTTATGTCCCAGGTAACCTTGGACACACAAACCAAAAGGATGAATGGCAGTCAGCCGATTCTGATATAACATTTCCCACTGGGGACTGAAACCGCAGTCCCAAGTGGGATAGCCAGATAGGGATCGCAATCTTGCTACATACTGTAGGGACAACTGCCGACAGTGAATAGATAAAGATGGTTCATCAGTCTCAACATAAAGACTCTGGACTGGTGAAGTGCAGAAGGCCCCCATGCAAACACAGAGGGCCTGATGGTGTAAAGGATCCAGCACCTTCACCACCGAATCCCGGGTGGAGCATACACCTGGGATCTGTAATCCAGTTTCAACCAGACAAGTGCACATTAGAGGCAGAGCAATGAACATAGATCTATCCCCCAAGCGAGGGAGGAGAGGACCCTGAGAATGTTCAATGCCCACTTGCACTTGGGCATGAGGAGGTCTTCTGTGGGGAGAACCGAAACCCATTGGCTGTTGCCCAAACTGAGAGATTGTTCAGGGCAGTTTGCAGTTGTCATTCAATGACCCTCATGCTGGATGACGAGCAAAAGATGTTCAAGTCGTTGACATAGAGGGCATTGCCTACAGTCAGAGGAAGTTGTCGTGAAATGGAATTTATCTTGACAGCAAAAAGTGTAACACTCAGGATGCAGCCTTGTGGCATTCCCTGTTCTAGGGGAAAGGCCATGACAGAGTGTTGCTGACACGAACTCGAAAATTATGAGAAGATAAAAAATTGGTGATGAGATCAGTGTGTGACCTCACAAGCCGAAGCTATGGAGGTCACTGACAAGAGTGCCGAATCTCCATGCCATGTCGTACAGTTTTTCAATGTCAAGGAAAATTGACACCAGTGTTCTCGACGTAAAAACGAATTCCTGATCACCGATTCGAGGCGGATCAGATGGTCTAAAACAGACCTTTGCCTGTGAAAGTTACACTGGGTGTTGAAGGCCATGATTTCTAAATACCAGGCCAGCCTGGTATTTACCATTCTTCCCAACATCTTGCAGATGCAACCTGTCCGTGCAATTGGACTACAATTCAAAGGAATCCTGGGATCTTTTCCTAGCTTGGGGAAGGACAAGATGATGGCCTCCCGCCAGGAATCTGGAAACTGCTCCTTGATGAAAATACGGTCGAAGAGTCAGAGCATCCAATCCTTACTCGATGGTGAGATTTTGGAGCATAGCATAATGGACATTGTCTGGCCCAACAGAAGATGCATGAGAAGTGTGCAGAGCAAAGCGAAGTTCCTCCACTGTGAATGGCCTATTGTAAGGCTCCAGGCCATTTGAGTGGAAAGACAGCGGAGAGCGCTTGGCCTTACTCTTTAGGGCCAGGAACTCGGGGGAGTATGAGAAAGACTCCCACAGAGTGTTAGCTATTGCTTGGGGATCAGCAACTGCCTGTCAATTGTGCTCCAGGATCAATAATGAGTGGGAGGTGTACTTCCCACCCATCTTTCGAACTTTATCCCCCATGACCTTAGAGCTGGTCATGCGGCTAATAGAAGACGTATATTTGATCCAAGATTCCTCCTGACTCTGGCGTTGGACGAAACAGGCTTTCACCCTGGCTTGTTTAAATGCTTCAAGGTTAGGGGATGAAACACCCCTCAGGCCATGTTCTGAGCCTTAAGAGCTGCAGTCGGGATTCCACCACAGTTTTGGGAATCATGGAAACTGAGTTGAGGTCTGAGGAATAGTAGAGGCAGCTGCATGGACAATGCAGTCCGTCAACTCCACCACTGCAACATTGATTGACTCCTGGCTCACAGAATGGTCATTGAGCTCAGAAAGGAGCTTGAAGCCACTCTATCAGCCTCCACTGGGATACATGTGAAGGGCTGCAAGGCCCCCCACAGGAAATGGTGCATACCACAGGGAGGTGATCACTTCCATAAGGGTTGTCCTTGACCTCCTATGTAAAGAGTGGAAGGATCGAGGAGCAGATGGTGAGATCAATGGTAGTGAATGTGCAGGTTGGGGAGTGGAAGTAAGTGCTGACACACATGTTCAATAGGGAGAGTGAAAGATCCAAGAGCCACTGCTCCAGGACCCCACCCCTCCTGTTGGTATCAGCACTGCCACAAAGCAGATTGTGTCTGTTAAAATCCCCCATGATGAGAAAGGGGGAAGGCAGCTATGAGATGTCATCAAGGTCTTCCCAGAAGACGAGACTCTGGGGTGGTAGGTAAATGGAACAGACAGTCAACGAAAATCCCACAAAGAGGCAGATGGCAACCGCCTCGAAGTTGGTGGTAAGGAGTACAACCTGAAATGGAGAATGGTTGCTCACAAGGATGGCGACACCCCTGCAAACTGGACCATCTCCATCCCAGTCTTGGCAAACAAGAGAGAAGTTCCAGATAGTGGGATAGTTGGCTGTCTGCAAGTATGTCTCCTGCAGGCACACACAGATGAGTTAATGTGTCCTCAGGAGGACTTTGATGTCGTCAATATTCCTCTGAAATCCATGACAATTCCATTATAGGAGTGTGGCCATCTCAGGTCTTTGGAGTTTAGGCGGATGACTTACGATTTATTTTAATTGTCACCAGTGATGGTTTCAGAAAAATGGGGTGGTCTGTATCCATGTCCTCAGAGTTGTCCAAGTGACATGAATCAGAGACTGCTGACCGAGGAGGAGTTAAAATTTTCTTTTTTGGCCCTGGTAGGGGCCCATTGGGCTTGGAAGGTCTTGCTGTATGTTGGTGGGAAGGAGGTGGCCTTCCATTGGTAAAAGGCACAGATGCAGGAATAGAAACTGGAGTCGATGTCGAGATCGACACCGACTTCGGCTTCACCTGTGTCAAGAGGTACTTCGCTGCAGGCGAGAAAGATTCAGCTGGTGGTATGTTCTGTGTGAATTTGCATAATTCACGTAGAATGGTTTCGAGTGCTTGCTTTCAGCTTTCCAACATTCTGGCACCATGAGGAGGATTATCTTAGCAGATAAATCCGCTAAGTCCGCATCTTAGGCAAACCAATCCGTTTGATGCACCGCCTGGCAGGGCGAAGCCACTTACCGGTCACCGGCAGCTATAATTCGAGTAGCATATACAGAAGGAGGGGCCCTCTCATCCATGGAAAGCCTCTGTCAGAGTGGCACTTGGCACCATGTCTGAGATTCAATCTGACAACACCAGACACCCAGAGGAATTCCCCTGAACCACTCAACGGTTCCCACAGAGGGACAGTCGTGTGGTTGTGGGACAAGGACATCACATCAAGAATGCTCTATTTCCATCCCTTACCACCACACCATCATCCCCCCCAGCAGAGAGAATTGCAAGAACCAATAAGAAGTCTTCTGATATAACGGTCCTTTGTGTGATCGAGACAGGAAAGGACTCTTCTCAATTCTTGACTTGTACGACACAGGAGTATTCAACACTTGGCTCTCGATGGAGACACTTCAGTTTAGTCGAGTTTGGGTGAGGAGGCAGACAAGTTCTGGAGAGTGCGGAGGACAGTGAGCGTGAGTTTCATAGTTTAGAGAGGTGATCACGATACTGAGTCGAGTATGAACATTTCCAATAACGAAAGATTTGCTTAGTTTTAGTGTAGGTAGGACAAAGGCAGAAGATGTACTATGGAAATTATTGAAAGTTACCAATCCAAATCCAAAAATGCATTTTAAAAATGGAATAACTCTGTAAATAAAATATTTTTGTATTTGTTGAAAAACCATACATACCTTTGGTTACTCCTTTTTTGTGTGGAAGGATGACTGTTCCCAGTAGGATACTGGGCTACTAATTATCTTAAGTATTTTAATTATGGATCAATAAATATTTAATAAACTCGACTTTCTTGGTATATACTAAATATTAACCACTTTGGAAGTCGATTTTAATTTTAGAGGAAAAATTGTCTTGAGCTGGGTGGGATATGAACCCAAGACCTCCTGATAACATGTCAGGTGCTCTGAACCACTGAGCTACGGCCACCGATCAAGATCTTCTCTAATTGATGATATGAACATTCTCAACCTATAGTACATATTCCATTATGTCACATATAGGAGCTGCTTGGGCGATCTTAGCCACAATACGGCAAATAAATGCCTTATAGATGGAAAGTATATCTTAAAGTATCATCACCCTCAAGCAGCCATGGGCTACGGAGGTCCAACCAGACCACGCAGTTTAATTCTCCAAGCATATCTGTCCTGAGCTACATCTGCTGCATCCGGCCACTGCACACCAATTCTAACAAGGTCCTGTTTGACATTGTCTGCCCACCGCATCCTAGGTCTCCCCCTCCTTCTGAGGCCTCTAGACACACTGTTCATAAACCCTATTCGCCAATCTATAATTATCCATACGGGCAACATGGCCAAACCAGCGGAGTCTCTCTCTGCACTATATGCTGCTTAAAGGAGGTTGCAGACTCCTTTGCCTAACACAATTGAATAAATATTGAATAAGCTCGACTTTCATGGTATACACTAAATATTAACCACTTTTTCATATCATAAATTAGAGGAGATCTTGATCGGTGGCTGGTAGCTCAGTGGTTCAGAGCACCTGACATGTTATCAGGAGGTCGTAGGTTCATATCCCACCCGGCTCAAGACAATTTCTCTTCTAAAATTAAAATCGACTTCCAAAGTGGTTAATATTTAGTATAATTATTTAATCAATTTATGCTTTAAAATATACGATCACAGCCAAAATAATTACCTTTGTGGGGGAAGGTTATATATAGCATTAATTAATATTTGATAATTATTATAGTGCATCCTTTTTGTCCCCCCCTCCCCCGGTAAAATAGGTATGCTGATATCTGTCTGCACTGCCACAGAAGCTATCGCAACAACAATGGGCTTTCCACTCACTGCCCCAGCATAGGAGACCTTGCTGGGTGGGGAAGGTGGTGCAGCAAGCTTTCTCACCTATGGATAAGAGATGTTGTGCAGCGTTTTGAGGCACTGTACCTCCTTCTCCTCCAGCCATTTTGGACAGTCACAGGAGTAGGCCAGATATTCACCATTACTGTTTATGCAGCAGGCCTTGTATGCTCTACAGTCAGGTTAGAGATGATCCTGACTGCCAAAACGAGCACAGGTGGGCTTGCCCCGGCATGCTGTGCGAGCATGGCTGAACCTCTGGCATTGAAAACAATGCAGAGGGTTTGGGATATACGGCCATACCTCGCAGTGTCCTGCCTTGATGGAAGTGGGCTGGTGTGGTGTTGAAAGTTTATGATTAGTACTTGGTGGACCCAGTGGACTGCTGTCACTCCTTGGGATGAAAGCTCCAAGAAGATTTCCTCCTCAGAAACTTTGAAACTGCCCACTCGGAGATCACACCCCAGGAGGAATTAAGCATCTTGTATGGAGTGACAGTGTCTGCCACTTCACCAATTGCTGTAACTAAAAAAAAGCTCCGAATGTTTGGAGCATGCAGTCTTCACCTGCAAGTCACCAGATCTTAGGTGCTTGACAGATTTCGGTTCTCCCGCAAGACCTTTCAAACCCTTATTGATAAAAAGGGGGGACATGTCCCCAAGAACCTGATCACCCTTAGAGTGGATGACCAGAAATCTTGGAGATGAAGAAACACATGAAGGCAAAGGCGACAGCGATGATGATAATGAAGATGGGGGCTTGTGTCGAGCTCTTTTAGCGGTGTTCACTAATAAATTTTCATTTTGGGACTCATGGTTGTTTTCTGGTTCAGTGCCCATTGTCCCCACTCACCACAAAGTCCAACAAGGGGACACCCAATTGAGCACCACCAACAAGGGGACACCCAATTGATACCCACACAGTCAGTAAGCCAAGTCCTCACAACTAAAGAAAAGGAAAATTAAAAGAGAAATGTGAGAATCTCATCTGTCTCACAAAAGAAAAGAAGCAGAAAAACAAAGAAAAGTGAGAAATGTTCACACAAATGAAAGAAAATTATAAAATTAGAAAATATGTGGGGAAATTTGCAAAACATTGCCCAGAAGTGGGCAAGGTTATTCCCCGCTCTGCACGATTGACCCTAGCAGGACCTGTCATCAGCCAACTGATTCTGAGGGGGCCACCCCAAGACCTCTCATTTACCTGAGTAGTAGTTACTAAGTAAGTAATGGTTAAAGCAGTGTATAGCAGCGGCCACAGAATACGCTGCTCAGCCCTGCAATGGGGACCCCTGAGCAACTGCCAGAATCCTCCTTTCCAGGGATACGGGTATCCATGAATGACAAACATGTGGGCGAGCGTTCAGGACCCTGTAAAGGTATCCAGCGGAACCTTCACAGGGTGGTCCCTCACTGCATACAGGAGCTTGCAGCAAGGGGTGTGAAGGTCATGAATGCCATGCCCTTTGCAGTTCCAATGGTTTGGTGTGACTCAACTAGTCATTTGCATGATTGCTATTTTTATTTAACTAAAGTGTCAGGTTTTTCAAAAAAAGGACAAAAACAAAATACAATATCCAAATGTGCCTTCAGCCATAAGGACAATTCTTCATGGAGAAGATCTTCCTATACCAACACCTCCAACCAACTGGGAGGAGATGGATTCACATTCATCAAAAGAAAACTGATCCTACATACACCCCTAAAAAGTTAGATAAGACTCATCTGATTCAGCAATATGAACTAGTTGATCTTGTTTGAGACCTAGGACTTTCCAAACAACAAGCAGAGGTTTTAGGTTGAAGACATCAAGAGTGGAATATTATGGCCAAGGTTACCAGAGTTTCTCTGTTCAGGAAGAGAAATTTGGCTTTATCTGCTTATTACGAGATGCAAGATGGTTTGTTTTTCTGCACTGATATTTCAGGGCTAATGGAAGAAATTGGAACAACTCACGATCCTAAGGAATGAATGACATCTATTTATGGATTCGTCAAAACTCAGCTTAAAGGCTGTCCTTTTGCATAAAGGAAACCAAAAATCTTCCATTCCAGTGACACATGCTGTGGAAATGAAGGAAACATGAAAGCATCGAAAAAATACTCACTGCTATAAAATATGACCAGTTTAAGTGGACAATATGTGGTGACTAAAAGTCATACCTTTCTTGCTCGGGCTTCAAGGAGGCTTCACAAAATTTTGCTGTTTTCTGTGTTTGTGGGACAGTAGGGCCAGAAAGGAACACTACAAAACAAAAGACTGGTTCAAAAGAGATGTTTTAATTCCTGGAAAGAGTAATGTGAGGTTTAAACCTCTAGTTGACCCCTCTGATGTTCTGCTCCCACCACTACACATCGAACTGGGACTTATGAAAAACTTTCTAAAGGCTATGGACAAAACTGGTAAAGGGTTTTTGTACTTGAAAGGAAAATTTCCAAAACTAAATGATGCTAAACTCAAAGAAGGGATCTTTGTTCGTCCTCAGATCAGGAAGCTACTGAATGATACTGTCTTCAAAGAAAAACTGAATGTGAAGGGGTGCACTGCATGGAAATCCTTCATGTCTGTGGTCCAGTGTTTTCTGGGGAATCACAAAGAAAACTACCATCAGCTCATTCAAAGATTTTCTCAAAAACTATGAAAATCTTGGCTGCCGAATGTCTTTGAAGATCCATTTCTTGCACCTGCATCTCGACTTCTTTCCCAAAAACTTTGGAGCTGTCAGTGATGAGCAAGGGGAAAGATTTCACCAGGATATCTGAACCATGGAGAAGAGATACCAAGGCAGGTGGGACCCAGCAATGATGGGTGACTACTGCTGGTTCTTGCAGAAGGAAGATACCTCAGCACATAAAAGACAAAAATGAACTTCTTGTAAGTATAAAAGATCCTTACCCGTTTTCTTATTTTGTGTTTCAATATTATTTCATTTGTTACTTTATATTCAGTAGTCTATAACTATGATGCTTCTATTTTTTTTCACTGTAATTAATTAATGAGTTTTAAGTTGCAATTTAATAAAATAATCACATTTATTTTCATTTCCCAGATATGCATATTTATTGAAATTTTAAATACATTACAAGCATAGAATTTTCACAGTGCTAACAATACTGGTATTAAATACACTATATGGCTGTTTAAGCATAAAGATACCCAATTTCGGTTTTTTCTTCTTTTTTTATATCACGTCTTGCTACACAGAACTTGTTGTGCCATAATGAAACAGAGTTGTACAGTAGAACTAAGATTCAATGGAACAGACTTACTATATTCAGTAGCAGGTCAACAAATCTTGTTTATTTCACATTGGTTGATGTACATCTGGGTGTTATGATAAGAGAAAGTCCTTAGGGTATCTTGGCCTTTTTGGTCCAGGAACATACATAGAAGCTCTATTTTGTCAACAAGATAAATGACATAAAAAAAGTTAAAAGGTTAAAAAAATTCTTAAAAGGCACCAAATGTTAAAAATTTTTACTGGCCCGACTTGAGTTTTGCGACCTCAGTCGTCACTTTTTCAAGGGCATGTCACAGTGCAGCAGGAAAGCGGTAGCGTTTACTTCATCCCACGTGCATTATTCACTACAAGGAGGAGGGGTTCATTCTGTGGGCTGTTGGGCTATCATCCTTTTCATGCCATGTTATATTTTCATCCAGTAGTAAGCGCCATGGTAGCTGTGGATGGCAAATTTCTTCATTGATACATTTGCAGTATATAATAATTTAATCAAGGGTGTCTAGTTCTGAATGTGATGTAGGGGACATATAAAATTTTGGCCCAGCAAAGTCCGGTAGTTTTTGGGTTTCGTTCTTTATTCTTTTCGCCAAAGTGGTATTAATATTGCTGTTTAATATCATTTTGATGTTCCTTCAGCCTCGTTTCAAAAGTCCACTTGGTCTTCCCATAGTAGTCGAATACTTCCACATGTTGGTTGATAGTGTCTTTGGCCTGTGGTGGGAGGCACCTACAAATATCCTCAGCACTGACATAAAATCCATGCCCTTTGCAGTTCCAATGGTTTGGCGTGAGTCAACTAGTCACTTGCATGATTGCTACTTTTATTTAACTGAAGTGCCGGGTTTTTCAAAAAAGAACAAAAGCAAAATACAATATCCAAATATGCCTTCAGCCATAAGGCCAGTTCCTCATGGAGAACATCTTCCTTTACCAACACCTAAAACCAAATGGGAGTTAAATAAAAATAGCAATCATGCAAGTGACTAGTTGACTCACCTAAAGTAAGCAAACACTGACCAGAGTACATTAACTGAGTTAGTGTGCTGTGGTCAGTGTTTGTTTACTTTAGGTTTGGAGCACATTGTGTGGAGGGATGAGTGGTAGTATTTGTGTTGCCCTCTAATAAATTGAAGATCTCGGTCAGAGCACTCTAAATCTCTATTTTCTGTAATATTAATTTAATATTTATAGAGTTATGGAAGCTATAATATTTAACAACAGATGTTATCACACACTTCAAATATTACATTTATATGACAAACAAATTGTTATAACAGTTGTGATTTAACTTTTTGAAGTAAATTTTCAAAACTAGCAAAAGTTTGACTTAAATGTTTCAGCTTCCATAACTCTTTAAATATTAGATTAATATTATATAAAATGGTGATTTAGAGAGCTCTGACTGAGATCTTCAATTTATGTCTAGTGACTTTTTTCCAGAAAAAGCTTATTTTCAAAGTTAGGAAGAGGGGGCTTTATTTTTACAAAAGTGTGGGTTATTATGTGAGGTAGTGTGTTTATCCAGGTGTGAATGTAGAAAAAAGGAGGTACAAGAAGGAGGGGGTGGGGAGGGGCAAATTTAGTTTAATGCTTGGGTAGTTATTGAGGAGTATTTTCCAAGCTGAGGGTATTGTCTCAGCTTTTCCGACCATTACAGTGATAGAACAATTATTAATTTTATATCAGCACTGACTTAAACCACTTTCTTTTTAGCAAACTTTTATATTTACATATATATTTAAAATTGGCATTTCAGAGCTTCTAACAAATGACATTTTTTTCAATTTATTCCTCATCATGATATGTTAGGAAATAAAAAGAATTTGCTCTTGCTCGAATTGCCATTAGCACAGTCCAGGAAATGGGATTCCTGCTGGCTGTTTACTTTCCTAACCACACCCCCACTAACTGAGACAGCCATATATGTATTTGCTTCACTTCAATATATTTTGCAATAAAAAAAACTATTTTAGTGTTTTATATTTCTATCTCTAATTGGGAATATTTTACAATAGGAATATGAAGAGAAAAATCAATATTTATTTGGTACAGAAATCAGTCTTCACGTGGGAGGGCAATTTCAGGAAGGTTTTTTTACCCCCCTCAACCCATGCAAAATTTCATTTTTAAAAAAATTATAAGGATTTATTGAATGATTTTAAAAGCACCCCCCTCAGTATCTTGGCTGTACCACTCTGACAATATAACGTTTTTTTTTTGCTTTGGTGCATTAACTTTTCAATACTTGGCCAAAATTTAACACCCAAAGAAAATAATTCATAATACTTAGTAAATAATAACAGCCAAGAAGTGTTCCTCCATTTCATAAACAAGACAGAATATCCCATTAATGTGTGAGCAATCCAAGTTACCTTGTATAACACTGGCCTGTGTTTTAAAATACAACACTGAAAAGAATCATTAAAAGCAATAAAAATTGGGTTTCAGGTAAATATTATAGTATTTGTGAATAAATTTCCTTTAGATTAATATATAACTGTTTCTATTCATCATGTTTTACAAAATTAGGCCTTACTGCATAGTCTGATCTATTTTTTCGCTATATCACATAAAAAAATATTAAAATCAACATGTTTAAAAATTTGCTAAAATTTTTTATTTGGTATATAACATTACCTATTTTAGTTGATTGTAATTTAAAAAAAAACAAAAACAAAGTTGACTTGTTAATATGACTTAGTACAGCTAGCAAAAAGCCTGGACTTTCTCAAAGTATGGTACCAAGAAAAAAATTACAAAATGGGAGTAATTTTCTTGTTTCAAATAAATTATTTTTTTCCTATTTAGAAAGAAATAGCCTTTCTATTCATGTGCATTATAATGATTTCTGTCTATTAGTTTTATTTCTTAATTTTTTATTTAATTAAAGAGTTTTTTTTAACGTATTTATTCATACACCGAAGAGCCAAAATATTATGGCCAGCACATCTTTATGCAAATTGAAGCAACTGCAGGTAAATGATGGTGCATATGAAGGTCATGAAGGAATAAATAACACCTGATATTGAGCTCTGTTAATCAGTGTTATTCTTGTTCTTCAGATGGAAAAGGCAGAGAACTTAAGTCAGTTTGACAAAGGCCAAATCGTAATGGCCAGATGACGGGGTCAGAGCATTTTTGAGACAGCAAGGCTTGTGGGGTGCTCACAGTCAGCCATGGTTAGTACCTTCAAAAAGTAGTCTGAGGGAAAAATCACAAACTGACTGGCAAGGTGGCCAACCATGGCTCATCGATACTAGAGGTGAGGAAAAGCTATCCTGTATGAGCCAACAGCCACAACACACTGTGGTGCAATTCGCCTGTAATTTGAATGCTGGTGATGGGAGTAATGTGTCACAACACACAGTACATTGAACCCTGATGAAAATGGGGCTGCATATCTGCAGGGCGCTCTGAATGCCCATGCTAATCTCGGTTCACTGTCAAAAGTGCCTACAATATGGGTACACGAGCATCAAAAATGGACCTTCAATGATTTGAAGAAAGTCATCTGGTCTGATGAATCTCGTTTCCTATTGCACCATGTGGACGGCCGGGTACGTGTGCATCATTTATCTGGGAAAGTGTTGTCACCAGGATGCACCGTGGGATGAAAACAAGCTGGTGAAGGAAGTGTAATGCTTTGGGCAATGCTGGGAAACCCTGGGTTCAGTCATTCATGTGCAGGAAACTATGACATATACCACCTATCTAAACATCATTGTAGACCAGGTATATTCTTTCATGGTAACGGTATACTCCTCTGGTAGTGCCTTCTTTCAGTAGGATAATGCACTATGCTACACTGCCTGGATTGTTCGAAAACGGTTTGCGGAACACAAGGAAGACTTCCCGTATTGCCCTGCCCTCCATATTCTCCAGACCTCAATCTAATCTGCAGTGGCTCAACCATGTAACTTGCAAGAGTTAAAAGGATTTGCTGGTAACGTGATGGTACCAGATAAGAGCTGTTTTGGCAGCACATGGAGGACCAACATCATATTAAGCAGGTGGTCATAACATTTTGGTTCTTCATTGTATATTAAGGAAGATATCACTCTGAATTTAATGTCGATCAATTTTAGAGATAAACTGTCTTGAGCCGGGTGGGATACGAATTCACGACCTCCTGATAACATGTCAGGTTCTTTGACTGCTGAGCTACTGGCTGCTGATCAAGATCTCCTCTAATTGATGCTATGAACTTTCTAACAACAGTACACAATTATCTGTGTCCCATGGATATTATCCCAGCTGCTCAGTGTCAAGAAACAATGACAAGTATGTCATTGTTTCTTGACACTGTGTTCATAAAGATGGCAAGTATATTCTGAGTTTTTAATCGATTAAATTGAAGAGATTTTTTCGACATATTTATTCATATATTAAGAAAGATGTCACTCTGAATTTAACGTCGATCAATTTTAGACAAAAAAAATTGTCTTGAGCTGGGTGGGATATGAACCATGACCTCCTGATAAAAAGTCAGGTGCTCTGACTGCTAAGCTACCAGCCACCAATCAAGATCTCTTCTAATTGATGCTATGATCTTCCTACTACTTATATGATGAACAATGTGAATTTCTGAAAAATCATAAAAGTTTCTCTCTCATTGATTTATGAAAAAATTGCCAATATTTTGGAAAAACTAATGGCAATACTTCAGAATGCATTTCTGATAATTTCACTTTGAAACATTTGCACTATCAGTGTCCAAAAATCTGTGCTAGCTAGTTGTTTAATTACTTAACATTAAAGATAGATTAACTCTATAAACACTGTAGGTGCTGGAATAATCATGTATTATTGTGACAAACAATCGGCTCTTGACACTAATGGGGTAATTGGTGGTGTAGATCGGTGAAGTTTAGGTTAAATAGTCATACCTGTATTTTCTTCGTTCTTCAAATATAAATATTTACAAACAGCTTTTTTTTTTGCTTATTTTATACTCGTCAGCATCATCAAATACTGAATATCTCTTAATTCACTATAAATACTATTGCCTATAGTACTCTATCAGGACAACAATATTTTCATCAGCAGATTCATATCCATCATTTGGAATTTGATTCAAAATCAAAGCCATATGCACAAACAAGAAACAAAACCATAAAACTTATATCACGATATCAAGATGAAAACACTGGCATTTCATTCAACCCACTGAATAATTTATTAATCAATTAAAAATTCTCAAAAAAAAGCTAAAAACACTGGCATTTCATTCAACCCACTGAATAATTTTTAATTAATTAAAAATTCTCGAAAAACATCCTGATGCAGATACAATTTCAAATGAACATGAATTTCATTGCATTGTGCAGCCAAATAGTAGAAAACAGACAGAAATAACCACACAAGATAACTAGAGAGTCTGACTAGAGTAGCAATGAAAATAATATTATGTACCCAAGCTTCAAAGGGTGAAAACTGCAAACTATTCCAACTATCGGACTTTGAGAAAGATTTTGGCATCAGTAATAAAAAAATGGACAGATCTTCAGTAAGCCTTATACTTGACATTGCTAATTTCCACTATGGCACAATTAAAATAAAGCAAGATGCACTCATTACATCTTGTAATGCTGAATACAATTCCAACCAATACAAATACCGCTGACCAACAACAGGTAAAATCTTTTGAGAACTTTAGAATGGTATTTGTCTTTTACTTTTGGGGTTAAAATTTAATTACACAATTTCACTGTTAATATTAAAAAAGTTAATATGCTTCTAAGTTTGATCTAGATAACTATAAGGATCTAGATACTTGACAGCAGGCTGTCATCTGTCTCCCAACAGCTGTTCCAGTGGGTCCCCTCCCCCAACCTTCTCTGAGCCTTCAGAGTCCATGTGACCTGGCCATTTAGCTCATGGTGTGCAAAAAAAGTGCCACCCAGAGGTAAAACAACCCAACCCAACTCACTTGGTGAGAGTTCTTAGGTACAGTGTGTTGCACTTTGCTGCCTCTGTGGTACGAGTCACTGGGTGTCATTCTAAATTTCATGCTCCTATTAATGCGCTGAGCCAGTTGCTTATGCAAAAATGCAAGTATGACTAATTAAACCTAAACTTTATTGTACCGATCTATGACCATCAATTATCCCATTAGTGTCAATGAACTGATTGTTTATTGTGATAACACGTGAGTAGTCCAGCACCTAGTGTTTACAGAGTAACTTAATCTATCTTTAATTCAGCACACTGTGTTTTTACCTTCATATTTATTTAACAGTTTTCATCAACTATAATTAGATAAATAAAGCAATTTTTCATTCGGAAATCTTATTCCATTGAGACCTTCCAACAAGTTTAAAAATTATAAGAATGATTTCATTTAAAAAAAATAAACATAGTACTATAAAGCAGTTTTCATATTCCTAACCTCTATTCTGATTCTAGTACAACCACAGCAGAACAGAAACTCTTCTGGTACTTCAAGTTATTTTTTCTATGTGACCACCACTCAAAACATGGTACTGGTAACATTATGCCACTAATAGAAAATAATCTACAACCTTTTTATTTCTTGTTACTCAATTTTACAATGCACTGGAAATATGCAAAAATACTGCAAAAGAAAATAAATGCACAGGTTACTCAAATCCCCATATTTTTAAATTAACTTACCTTCATAAACTGAGCTTGCTCTGCTTTTAACCTATTGCATGCTGTAATTATGGAGTACAAAATTCCAGAATGATGAACTTTCAGAATTTTATCAAAGAGAGGACTAACAGCATCAAACATAATTTTAAACTATAGGGAAATAAAAAACATAAACATGATCACTCTATCATTAAAACTTTAATACTAAAAAGGTGTAGCAGAGAATATTCAAAAATTAATATGATATACTCAATATACATTAAAATTATTTTCTCACAAATTTGTCTACTACATATCCTACTTAGCATTCAACAATAGAGTCTAAAAATTATTGCTCAAGAATAGATGTAGTTAAAACTAAGAATTTCTGAAAGGCTTTGCAATAATGGGGAAGATAAAAATATGGCATCTGATACATTAATCTGAAGAATTACTGATATGAACTTGAACTTTTAAAAATATTTATTAATCATATCACTGCCATATTCAACTATGTAAGTCGAATTCCTCCCTTTCACCTTTGGCTGTTTCATCAACTCTGTACATTGTACAATAAGGGGGCTCCTGACCATAGATGTCAACTACAGGTAGAAGTGGCTTGTTATAGGAGCCACAGGAGCTAAGCTACATCAAGCATTTCTGTATTTCATTTTCTTCATTCATTTCTATAATACACACTATTAATTAAAACCCTTAATTAGAATGAATAAAAATTATAATTCACATGTATATTTAATTTCTGATGTATTTTGCATTCAGGGATTTAAATGGGCCTAGAACCCTGTTATTTACCATGCTGAAGCAGTGCCAAGGTTATTCACTTTTTAGCCTTTCTCTATTGCAGCAGTTTGCTGATTGGTTTATGTTAAGTTTGAAGTGATACTTTGCTTGAAGTCAGCAAATCAACGATCTACACAAATAGGCTCTCAATTAATGATAGGTTTGCCATTTACAGATTTGACTATTTTCAAAAGATTTTTGAGATTTTGATTTGCCAATCATGTGTCAGGGATTTGACAATTTGCAAACCAGTGAAAACATTGTAACACAAAGTAGTCCTTGAATAAATTTTAACATTTAAACAATATTTTATAGATATTACTTAAATTTCCATTAAGTTGTTTAATAAATAATTAATAAACTCGACATATTTGGTATTAAACCTATAAATTACCACTTTGAAGTCAATTTAAATTTTAGAGGAAAAATTGTCTTGAGCCGGGTGGGATATGAACCCATGACAGCCCAATAACATGTCAGGTGCTCTGGACCACTGAATTACCAGCTGCCGATCAATATCTCCTCCAATTGATGATATGAACCATTTCAACCTACTACCTACGTAGGAGTGTTCAGGCAATTTTCGCCACATGTCATATAGATGGAAAGTACTTCCTTACAAGTAATACAGTTGATAAATAATCAATATACTTGGTATTAACTTATAAATTACCACTTTGAAGGTGTTTTAAATTTTAGAAGAAAAATTGTCTTGAGCCAGGTAGGATATGAACCCACGACATCCTGATAACATGTCAGGTGCTCTGAACCACTGATCTACTGGCTGCCGATCAAGATCTCCTCTAATTGATGATGTGAACCTTTTCACCTACATTATATCATATGTAGGGAGTGTTCTGACAATTTTTGTCACAAGCTGCAGACACATGCCATGTAGATGGAAAATATTATCTTACAATACAGTTGATAAATAAAAAATAAACTCAACATACTTGGCATTAACCTATAAATTACCACTTTGAAGTCGATTTAAATTTTAGAGGAAAAATTGTCTTGAGCTGCGTGGGATATGAACCCATGACCTCCTGATAACAAGTCAGGTGCTCTGGACCACTGAGCTATGGGCCGCTGATCAAGATCTCCTCCAATTGTTGATACGAACTATTTCAAAATACTACCCATGTAGGAGAGTTCAGGCAATTTTTGCCACATGTGGCGAAAATTGAACATCTCATAGTTGTTCTAAACAGTGTTGTTAGTTCTACTTCCATTGTTTGCAATGATGAGAAGATGCATTACTGGCTTAAATGTTGGCCTCTATCACTGGAAGTTGATCTGGCTATTTCTAAATTAAAACTGCATAAATCCTGGGATAGATGAAATTACCACTGAAATGCTTAGAGCTGGGAATGTTTGTGTTGTCACTGATTGACTGAAAATGCCTTCATATTAGTGGCTTCATTTCTGTCAAATTGAGTTTGTTGTAATGGGACATGAATCCATGTCTCCTAGTTAATTGCTAGGTATTCTCAACACTAAACTACCAACATCAGGATTTTACTACTACTATTATTATCCCCATTTTAAAGAAAAGTGACTGCAGTTCTTGTGACAATTATAGGGGAATCAGTCAGCTTGTAACGCTCCAAATGATTATTAACTTTTTAAAGCTGAACCTTTTGCCTGATCCAAATTATTCAAATTCCGGATAGCTGTATCGGGTGCCAGGCAATAATAACTTGCTAAATCAAGTTGAAATATTTAATGTATGTCAACTTGATTTAGCAAGTTATAATGTTGAATCGTTAATGTATTTGCCAAGCGTTACTTATTGAGTAATAATTCAAAAATGATTATCAAGTTTAAATCTAATCAAAAAATCAATTTACATTGCTCAAGAGAAAAAATAGCAAAGATTCAAAAGTTTCTAAAACAAACAAAGTTTATTTCCAAAAAATTCACTCACCAAACTCAATGGTTGGAGTACAAAAGTTGTAGCAACTCACATCTATCTAAAACTCGACTACATCTCGGATAAAAACTCTGTCTACACTGATTCACAATAACTCTGCTACATCTCCACTACTCAACTCTGTTACTAACTCTCTACTCTTTCTACTCTCTGTGACCTAACATCACATAGTTATAATAAGTGGTGTACAAAGTTGGCACGTGTCTATTGCACGCTGGGAAAGACATTTACATAAACTGATGATCGTGCAAGCTATGATGCAAGAGGGGCCGTGTCCTACACGGGCTTTGGCAGTTGTCAATCAAAAGGTCGGAAGCGAGAATTGAAATCAGTCCACAAAATGAAATAAAATCTCCAAACTGATAAATATAACGTAAATAAAGCAGAACTGGTTAAGGAAGAGTAAAAGTGAATGGGTGGACCATCACAGGCTTTCTGTGCTAAGTATAATTCTTTCCATTATTGTGTTTAATGGAATTAAAAATTTGGTTGATGGACAACTACTTGGTGAACAGTGTGAGTTCAGAAGTGGTAGGGCATGTGTAGATCAGATTTTTTTTTAACTTAAGTAGATTCTTGAGAAATGTCCTAAGTCCTGCTGTTCAGTTCAGCATACTCTGGAATTCAACCAGCAGGCATCGGCACACTTGTGGCTGCAATCCAAATGGAATAGGGGTGGGGCTGGCTCAGTCAGTAGCACACCAGGCTCATAATCTGTAGTTCCAAGGTTCGAGTCCCACTGGGTCAGTGTTGCGATTTATCTCCGCAAAATTCACAGTCAGTAGGGAACACCGATGGGCTTGGAAAGGCCGCCATCCATTGGATGGGACGTTAAGCCGGAGCCCCATGTGTGGGAGAGCCATACCCGGTGCACGTTAAAGAACATGCTGGATGGCCTTGACCAGAGGCTACCATCTGTCTCCCAACAGCTGTTCCAGTGGGTCCCCTCCCCCAACCTTCTCTGTGCCTTCAGGGTCCATGTGACCTGGCCATTTAGGCCATGGTGCACAAAAAAAAAGTGCAACTCAGAGGTAAAACAACTCAAGTTCCTACAGTTTTTCTCACTGTCCTCCAGGCCAGCATCACGGGCGCCCAGTCAACTTGGATCTTTGTATCCTTGTTTGTAGTGACCCAACACGAAGATTACAGTTAGGTTGTGACCGAGGGATGGAGTTTACTTTTATAGTAATGTTCGTCCTAGGATGCCGTGGGCTGAGCTTTACCTAATTGGTACTGACTTGTTCCCAACGTAGATAGTGGTAACAATGGCATACTCCTTATAGATGGCATGCAGTCTCTGAATTGCAATACATCTAGGTATGTCATTCAATTTAATTACCTGTCCTCCAGGCCCATCAGCGACTAAGGTACACAATTGCTGTCACCTGAGAGAGCTGGTTTTAACTGAGGATAGTGGACAGATTTTAGATTGATTTTAATAGCGGTAAAGGTGCTTTTTTTATTTTGGTAATCTCCATTTGCTGCATTGTTTACAAGGATATTTCATTACTATCTATTTCTATCATCCAATATGAAAAGGAAAATTTGGACCTGTGAAGCTCTATTCCCATACGAAAATAGGGGCGGGAAAGATATTATGCAAAGAGAAAATTTAGCGAAAAGCAGAAGAGAACTTCATATCTTTTCAAAATCATTTTTCAGAAAAATTGTTCTAAGGGGGGGGGTGAAGTGTTGTATGAGAATAATTTTGTTTTTGGAGGCTTCTTTTTTGTTACTGCATGATTTTTAAGTGTTTACAATTTCTTCTTTTTTTTTCTTGGGAGAATTATGTATTCTTGTTGCTGGGAGTGCTTTTCTTTTCTTACCATAATGATCTGATTTAGCGGGGTTTTCTAATTATTAATTTAGCTTGAGTCTACTTTGTTATGTGCTCTCTTTTTATGTTTCTCTCTCAAAGACATATATTGTGAGGCTTCTATTGTTTTACTGCCATTTGTGTGCATTTATTTTCTTCACTCCTATTTTTTCATTACATTTTTTTAAATTGGATCTGTTGTGTTTATTTTTCTGTATTTTTTTTTTAATAATTTTAATTAGTTTTTTTGTGTGCTTATTGAGTGAGAGATGCAATAAGCCTTTTTCCAGTCATAATTTTTATTTTCATCTTATACCAAATTTGAAGTGCAGAGGGCTCCAATGTCCATATTCATCTTAACCTTTGTTAGTGTAATTAAATAGGCTCTTCATTGTCTCAGATTGCTATAGACATTCTGTAATGTTGTCTATTGTTTCCTGATTTAAGTTCCTTTGTGAGGCTGAGGCTTTCTTATCTCTGCTGTAGTTGGATATAGTGCCAAAGTAATTCTTCCTCCTAGAGTCCCGGGTCGGGGGTGGCTCAGTCGGTAGCGTGCCAGGCTCGAGTCCCAGCTGGGTCAGCGTTGAGATTTATGTCCGCAAAATTCCCCGCCCTGCCCACGGTCAGTAGGGGACACCGATGGGCTTGGAAAGGCGCCGTCCATCGGATGGGACATTAAGCCGTGGCCCCGTGTGCGGGAGAGCCATACCCTGTGCACGTTAAAGAACACGCTGGATGGCCTTGACGGGAGGCTACCATATGTCTCCCAACAGCTGTTCCAGTGGGTCCCTTCCCCCAACCTTCTCCGAGCCTTCGGGGTCCATGTGACCTGGCCATTTAGCATATGGTGTGCAAAAAAGTGCTGCTCAGAGGTACAACAACCCAAACAACCTAGAGTCCATGTTCATGACCTTTGCTGCAGTGAAAATGGTTGCTAACTCCCTCTTTGTTAGATGTTTTAATGCTACATTCCCTACAATTTTTCTGCCGTCTTTGTGGCTGCACCCAGGCTGTTTAGCTATTCTGTATGCAATAGTGAGAACTATACGGGGGGTTGAATGAGTTTGCTTTTGAAATTGAACTAGCCGTTTAGAAATACAAAAATATAATTTAAGGAAAGAATTCTTATCAACATCAGAATTAAGTCTATTTAGCTATTATATTTTTCCCTGTTTTGTACAGATCATGTACTATTTTGATGCAAGCTTTATATTATATTTTTCAAAATGCTGCAATGTGAACTTTCATAATAAGAATTTTTTTCCTTTACCGGCATTTAAATTCTTTGATATTAAATGTGCTTTTATTTATTAAATCAGCTTTTATAGTACTCATATACTTTTATAGTACTCATCAGCTTTTATATTACAGATTATTAAATCAGCTTTTATAGTACTCATGGGGTCCCATAAAGGACCCCATGAGTCACAGTCCTTTCTTCTGAGAGGTGGTGTGTTCCTAATTTTATTTTTTCTTTTAGTGAGACAGTTTTTGAAAAAAGTAAGCATGTGTCCTTTGACTCCTATATCTTTCAGTTTATGAATCAGCTTTGTGTGCCATAAGCCCCTTTGAGGTCTAAAACGACTGCTACCATGGGGCGACCAAAGGCTATGTTAGTTTGCACCTCAAGGCTTAACTCTAGAATAATGTCCACTGTGCCTCTGTGCTGTCAGAAATCTGTTTGAGTGTCATACAAAGTATTGGTTCTTTCTAGCAGCTAATCTAATCTGTTCTTGACCATTTTTTCTATTATTTTGACATTTGTGGATGTTAGTGTGATAGGCCGATAGCCTTCCATTATTTGATATTTTCCTAGTTTTGGTACTGGAATGATAATGCTTCATTCCATTGGGGTGGTAATTCATTTTTTGCCCAATAATGGTTAATTATTTTCAATAGATTACTTATACTGTGGGTGGCAGATTTTTCATAATTTTATTCGAGATACCATCAGGTCCAGCAGAAGTTTTGTTTTTTAGGGATTTCATTACCTGAGAGTTATCATTATATATCCATTGTAAGGTCCAAAAGTTTCCAGCCCAAGGGTATTAGAGAGGTAACAGAATCAAACAATAATTTTTATTTTTCAATATAATCACCCTTTATTTCAACACATTTTTTAGAACGGCTAATTAACTACCACTGAAAAAATAATCTGAATATTTGTCCTTAAAATGATCTAAAACTGCAGAAATTACTTCTTTATCACTTGTAAATTTTTTCCCACACAGATCCAACTTCAATTTTGAAAACAAAAAACTAGTTGCTAAGGCCTAGGTCAGCTGTACGGTGGGCGATTTAATTCCTGGAAACCATTTTGCTGAAAAGCAGCTTTTGCAACAACTGAAGTGTGCACTGGTGCATTGTCATGCAATAACCTCACTCCCTGGGACAGCTTTCCTCTGCGTTTCTCTTTGATGATATCCTTCAATTTGTACATTAATGAATAATTTTTTTTTATAAAAATGTTTAAAAATTTTTAAAACAAAATTTTTACTGTGAAATATGATGGGGAAGATTTGCCATACACAGCATCTAAATGTCGTTTGATTTCTGCTGGGCTTTCACTTTCTTTCATCAAAAATTTAATGACTGCGCGATACTCAAGTTTAAACATTTTAAAATATTGGGCAACAGCACTTCTATCTGTGATGCTAGCTGGAGTGCTACTGATGCTAGAGCTGCAAAATTTTAACTGCAGTGCAACAAAACAAAGGGTGGGGGATTGATGGAGTTAGACCTGTCAATTCTTATTCTAACATGTTCGGGCCAGAAGCTTTTGGACCTTACTATGTATAGTGAGTAGCAGATTTACCTGGTGTTGTTCGGGACTGAAACTCTTTAGAACATAAAGTAGATGGCACTCCCCACATCATAAGCCTTCATCTGGCATAAAAATCATTAAGATCAATCTCCTCCCCCCTCCTGGTTAAAAATTTCTCCCTCTCTTTTAGGGGAGGAAAGAAAGGACATAATTCCAAGGACAGTCATAAGTCTCAATCCTGAAGGGGGCCCTTCAGGATTGAGAAATGGCCCCATTTAGGGACATATGAAGGATTTTTGTAGTCAAAAGTGTCATTTCTGAAGTACAAACTCTTTTATACATCTTACATTTGCCTTCATATGGGTACTGAAGACATCAGGGGTTTGCCTTCTTGGGAAAGAAATTGGCTGACTGTAGAAATTGAATTCAATTGAATGAAAAGCAAACTCAAATATTAGAACAATATATTAAATGAAACAAAAGTATTAAAAGATTTAAAAAATAATCCTGAAATAAAAATTTTACTAGCAGGGAAAATGGAACAAATAGTAATAATAGACAAAGCTGAATATGAGGAAAAGATAACTCAATTGTTACAAGAGTTAAAATGTCAACCTGTAATAAAAAATACAATAGCTAGAATGATTAAAAGATTAGTGGAGTTAAATGACCCACATTTACCTCAAAGTATAATTAAAGCATGTATATCTGAATGTTCGCAGATGCTTGTAAAAATTAAATTACATAAGGAATTTGGGTTGGATTGTTTTACCTCTGAGCGGCACTTTTTTGCACACCATGGGCTAAATGGCCAGGTCACATGGACCCCGAAGGCTCAGAGAAGGTTGGGGGAGGGGACCCACTGGAACAGCTGTTGGGAGACAGATGGCAGCCTCCCATCAAGGCCATCCAGCGTGTTCTTTAACGTGCACAGGGTATGGCTCTCCCGCACACGGGGCCACGGCTTAAAGTCCCATCCGACGGACGGAGGCCTTTCCAATCCCATCGGTGTCCCCTACTGACTGTGGGCTGGGCAGGGAATTTTTGCGGAGAAAAATCTCAACGCTGACCCAGCTGGGACTCGAACCTGGGAACTACAGATTACGAGCCTGGCGCGCTATCGACTGAGCCACCCCCACCCCTACATAAGGAAAATCATCCTTTTAGACCATTAATAAATAAATGTAAGGCTTCTAACTATAACTTAGAGAGAGCACTATTTGTCGTTTTTAGTCCATATTTTCCACCAACGCAATATACTTTAACATCATGTCATGACGTAATTAAATTTGTACAACAAACTAAAATCACAACAACCATCTATTCCATAGACATCATATCACTGTATCCAAATACACCTATTTTAGATGCAGTGATGCGACTGAAAGTAGAGTGGTTAAAGGTCACCAGACCCACAGCACAACAGTACTTTAGTGTACATGAGGCCCTGGGTTCAGACCGAGGGGGTCCAATTGGGATCACCTCTGTCTGGACTCATGACCGATGTTGTTATGTGCCATGTCAAAGAAACAGCTTTGAAAAAAGCAAAATATAAACCATTATTATGCCTATGTTATGTGGATGATACATTAATTTTTTGGGACCACCCTGTATACGAACCAGACAAACTAATAGATACATTTAATAGTATTATGCCTACCATAAAATTCACACACAAATCAGAAGTTAATGGAGAGTTACCATATCTTGATATATTAATTAAATGCGAACATTTAAGTTGTATTACTGAAGAATTTATCGGGATACCCCGATAAATTCATAGATAAAATTCAGAAAACAGCCAAATTTAAAATGTGGCAAACAACACAAACTAATCTTGCACAAATATTAAATAAAACACAATATACATATAGTTTTCCTTATATTCCAGGAATATCTAAAACTAAAAAAAATACCTTAATTACTATGAATGAATGTATGAATTAAAAATGCTACATATGGTAACTAATACAATCAAAAAATTAATTATTAACGATAAACGCATTCCAACAAGAGGGGGTGTATAATGTAGAAATACCTGATGCCGAAAACAAACTGGGGGGGGGGGGATCAATACATAGGGAAAACATATAGAACATACGAACAACGTATATTAGAGCATCAACAGGATATAAATAATAAAAAATTTAATACAGCATTATCGCAAACATTTCAAAATCAAATACAAGTAGACAATTTAACCTATAAGGCTATAGCAGCAGCACCAAAAAAAATATCAATTGCAATACACCGAAAATATTTACCGGAGATTCCATCCCTCCCGGCAGCGTATGACCTTCTGCTGCTCGAGCAACATGATAAAACTAAAACCTACTGATAGAGGGAGATTTCTATTTAAAGCCTTAACATCAGGTAGTATAGTGCCAGATGAAGTCCCGCTGGTGCAAGGATGAAACATGTTGCCTTGACAATGTGAAGAGGGGGTGGGGGTCCCCATTGTATTTTAATGTTGTGTCTATGATTTTAACATTTGTTAATTTGAATTTGAGTTTAATGAGTCTTTTTAAAGACATATTAATGTTCATTGAGTTCAGGTAAAGTTTGTTAAATTCTTTTAAGATGTTTAAATGTAAAATAAGAGGATCTTTTTTAGCAACATGTGTTCTACAGTATGTGTTCTGAAGAATTGTAACATAGCCTATGAAGTGGTGGTGAATCACGTTCAGAATAATGTCTTCAATGCAAAAAACCTGGACTGGTATCTGGACTTTTAATGGAAAACATCAGTGCTATACATCAACAACTGCCAATAGGAAGCCAATGGCAATCCAGATGAAACCCTGGATGCAAGGCCCTGCAAGAATAATGCAAGGAGGATAGCACAACTGGCTTAATAATGTTAACTTGATGGTATTAGGATACAAATATGATGATAGGAAAACCAATATTCTATGAAAATGTGTATGTATATATACATTTAAAATAAAATTGAATACAAAAAAGGAAACAGGGAGGGGCATAACAACACTCCAACTTTGCCAAAGCTTCTCCATCCTCGAATGATTAATAATTATTAGCCAATATGGTGACATGATAACATGTCAGGAGGTCGTGGGTTCGTATCCCACTTGGCTCAAGACAATTTTTCCTCTAAAAATTTAAATCGACGTTAGAGTGCTGATTTATTAGCCGATATGGAATACGCTGAGCTTATTTCATTATTTATTATCTGCATACTCATAATACATGCTTCCATCTATTGGCAAATATAAATGCCGCTTGTGGCTAAAATTGCCTGAATAGCGCCTATATGAAACATAAAAGGAATGTTCATAGCGCTAATTAGAGATCTTGATCAGCGGCCGGTAGCTCAGTGGTCCAGAGCACCTGACATGTTATCAGGAGGTCGTGGGTTCGTATCCCACCCGGCTCAAGACAATTTTTCCTCTAAAAATTTAAATTGATGCTAGAGTGCTGATTTATTAGCCAGCACAAATAAGTTTCTTAGCTATTTTACTATTATTCAAAATATGAATTATTCAGTAGGATATATGTATAGAAGCCTAGCCAGGCTAACGTCAATTTTTTTTTATTTCTATTAGGAAGGGATTTCTTTAAGATAGAATATTCCTATGGAACTCTAATACTGTAGCTCTAACTTTTCAAAATCTGAAAGTCCCATATGAAGGATGTTCCCATCCTGATTTCCACTTTGCCCATCTCGTTTAACCATTCCTCATTTAGGCCAGAGCCATTTATTGCACAGAACAGCAAAGTGAGTATCTCACTGCCTAATTTGCACCATCTGTAATGTCATTTTTAATGAGATCTATATCTGTTGTACAGCAGTGAGTGAATACTACAGGAGAAGGGAGACTTCTGACAATAGTAGAGGGTTGTGCTGTGAAGATAGAACAAAAGGGTCTTAGCTAAAACATCTGGTATTAACACTCAGCAGAGTATGTGATTGGAAACAGAAAACAACAGAGCAAATACTTGAAGCTATACGACCAAGATCGATTCTAAATCAAATGTTGCCCCAGACAAGAAATACATTATAATAAGCTCCGAGAAACACCTTCAGGGGTTGCCTTCTAAATGCTTCTGTCTGTAGAAATTCACCTGTTGGTTTTTAGAAAAAAACAAAAAATTTCCTTTGGGCATTTGCATGCATTTTTCAAATCATACTCTAGTGGTGTAAAATTTGGAAAATTCCAAAACTAAACAAATATGGCAAATGATCCATTAACACTAAAAGTTAAAATAATTTGCTAGCAAAGTGGATGGTCAAGAAGTTTACATTGACAACAATGATTTGCCCCTTTACCTTCAGGGTGTTGGTAGAAAAATGCAATTTTTTGGTTTTAAGAAAAAAATGTAAAAATTTATTTTGTAATTTATAAATACTAAACAATATTACTATTTGCATTTTCCCAATCACCAGTTAGTTCAGATTTCCACTGTTATAGAGTGTGGAAGAAGGAAAATAAAAAACTTATTTCCCTTTGGAAACAAACATCTGATATTAGCCAGAGGAGATGGGTTATTTTTTGATATGCATGCATTTTTTGATTGCTGTTGATGATGCATAGAACTGGCCAGGCCTAGCACCTAATGTTCGACCCCACCTTCTCATGGTGCAGGCCATTAGTACCTTTCAAAAGCGATCCTCTTTTGTGAAAAGGAAAGGAAGGGGAGGGCTGCCAGATCAGTGTGGCCTACTGATCTGGATAAATGGCTACTTTTCGTTTATTTCTACCCTGCTGAGGAGTGATCAACCACACAGGGTCCTGGTGCTGACCATATATACAAACCTGAACAGAATTATGGCTCTGAGCTTGATTATGGATCCTGAATTGGCTGCACTGGTGGGCTTCTGTAGAGGACGAATCTTCTGCAGTGTTTTACATTTGTTTGTGGGTTGACAGCCCCAAGTGAATAGATTCACAGGATATGTTTCATCAGGTTGGTGGATAATTCTGAGCAGAGGTCATCGCAGGCATCTGAACTCTTGCTTCCACAGGCATCATCAAATTCTACATTGGAGGAAGTCTTCCAGTGTAGATGGCTTCAGCTTTCAGAGGTGGAGGAACGGGTCTTTGACCCATCCTGCAATTAGGGGGCTGTTTGATATTGTCGGCATTCCCTCTCTCAATAAACGTAGCTTCTATAAACATCCACTAACATTTTCTCTCCATAGGTAGTTGGAATGCGAGAACTCTGCACAGAGCTTATTCTCTTGATGTCCTCACACAAGAATTCCACCATTATATTTAGATATTCTAGATATTTACACAAGTATATATCACAAATCAACAACTCCATTCATAATCATACCCTTTGATTTGAACCAGCCACTCATTCATAAAAAAAGGCAGTGTTAAGATCTATGTTTATCAGAAACAATAAGTATGCTAATATAACAAAATTTATATCATAAAGAAAAAGCCCTAATAAAAATATCACAGAAAGCATGATATCTAGAAAATTAATAAAAAATTTAGAAAAAGGAAGCCAAGATTAAAATGAGTTTCAGTTCATAACCACCTGCAAGACAAAGAGTAATAAAATTAAATATATCACAAATTTATTATGGTTGAAAAAAATAAATAATTAAGGCCATTATGCCACATAATGGAAGAGTAGTGACAAGTATGAATCAAACCCTGATTCAAGAAATTTAAAAAAAGATCAGGACAAAGTGAAATCAGTTAGAGGAATATATGAGGTCCCAGGAAATGAAACAGAGACTGGAAACATAAGAAATAAATAGGAAAAACTAAAAGGACCACGAAAGTCAGAATGAAGGAGCACAAACGAGATATTAAATATAATAAACAAAATATGGCACTATCAAGAAAAACAATTAAAGGGGACTTCCACCCAATTCTGAAAATGTAAAAATAGTAGCAACACCAACTACAATTTCTCAATTGGATGTAGCCAAACAATTAATGATTTACAACAATAAAGAAAAATGCATCAACGATGAAATTGTAATACATCCCCTACAATGGAGATTATTGATAGATAAAGAAGAAAATAAGACCAGAAGGATGATAAATAGTGAACACAGATTCAACAATAAGAAACTTGGATCCACTCCAAACACTGAATGGACTGTCCCAGCAGCATCAACAGAAGCTTCACAGACGGGCAAACTTTTATAAAAGATAAAACTTCAGAGTACACCCAATTCTGTTTTTACACAGTAAGATAGGTTACCAAAAAAAAAACGTGTACAAAAAAAATACAGTGCATATGAAAAAATAGAAGATTGGTTCCAGACGTGAAAACCCAGTACAAATAATAAGTTGTTTTCAAACAAACCAAATCAAAATCTTTAATTAAATCTTTATTTGATTTTTATTCACTTAAACACATTTTTTTATTTTACAAACTTATAAAGATAATTATATGTACATATAAAGTAAATTATCTTTCATAAAGAAAATAACATGTCACTAATTCAAGAATACAAAAGTGCAAAAAAAAATATGACTTGCATATGCTTATTAACTAGATTTGATTCATTGTCACATTCCGACAATAGACGCATTCATTTGCTTAAGACTGGAATTAAATCACTTTCATTGTTTGAAACATTTTGGCAGTCATGTTCATACTCCAATGGTACATCTATAGTACATTTTCAAAGTTAAACTACTTCGAAAAATATGACCATAAAAGCAGCATCTTTGTTATAAATGCAAATTCTAGGAATTTTTTCTTGAATAGGAATATTTTTTCAGAATTAAATTCAAATGGAGATTTTTAAAAAGGCACTGTTTGAACCATGTTAGATCAAAACAAATCATGTAAAAAGAGAATTGAAATTTTTTTCTAAACCATGTTAAATCAAAATCATGTAAAAAAAATTCCGTGTAAAAACAGATTTGGGTGTACTGCACAATTTTATCTCTCTCCTGAAGTTTTTTTAAGTAAACGAAATGCGTAGAGAAGTATTTTGTTATCTTTATGTAATAATTTTTATATTATCTAATGTGAGTAAAAGTTTGCTCTCCCTCGGATGAGTCAGTGTTTTATGTTTTTAGTCTGCATATAGAAACAGGAAGAAATTCCTGGCACATTAACGGAGTCATCTCAGTGAGGAAATCTTCGCAGAAGTAGCATGGAGCCTAGCAGTCTAAGCCCACATAGGAAGGTATGGTATATGTAGAATTCTGTAAAGGTTATATTTGCAAATCGAGGTTTCATGTTATGAAACAAATAGAAGTCAATCCAAAGTGAATGCACAGTATTCCCTGTTAAGATAGACATCAAACATTAATTAATAAATTCTGGAAAAAAAATTCATCGCCGACACACCGGGAATTGAACCTGCATCTTTCCAGATTCATGCCAGAGTGTACTACCATGTACCATGCGTCGGACAATGAAATTTTTCAGAATAAGACCTAATAAATCTTCTTTCACTGAGACAGTGCCATCTATACTCAAGGAGATGCAACTTTTTCAGTCATTGCTATTGATTATCAGATGTTAATGAGAAGGTTGCTAACACTAAAGCATTAATATATAATTAAAAATCAATCCAAAGTGAATGCACAGTATTCCCTGTTAAGATAGACATCAAACATTAATCAAAAATTAATGTTTGATGTCTATCTTAACAGGGAATACTATGCATTCATTTTGGATTGATTTTTAATTATATATTAACATTTTAGCATTAGTGACCTTCTCATTAACATCTGATAATCAATAGCAACGACTGAAAAAGTTGCATCTCCTTGAGTATAGATGGCGCTGTCTCAGTGAAAGAAGATTCATTGTCTAACGCATAGTATAATGGTAGTGTGCTCTGGCATGAATCTGGAGAGGTGCGGGTTTGATTCCCGCTATGTCGGCGAATTTTTTTCAGAATCTATTGATTAATGTTTGAAACAAATAGTTTTAAATTAATTTAAATTGAAATACAAAGTCCTTGTAAAGAATATAGAAATCTAACTTTAAAATTAACTTGGCCACAAGAGTGAGTTAAGTTTTTAGAAACCTAACACCATAAGAGTTAGGGTTGTGATGTTTCACCTATGAGTGGCACTTTTTGGGACATAATGAGCAAAATGGCCTAATCACAAGGATCCCAATCAGAGCAGATTGGGAGAAGGTGACTCACCAGACAGCTGTTAGTAGACAGATGGGAGCCTTCTGTCAAGGTCATCCACAAGAGTATTCTTTAACATGCAAAGAGGCCAGGGTTTAATGTCCCATCCAACAGATGGCAGCTTTTCAAGCCCCACCATTGTTCCCTTTCTGATTGAGGACAGGTGGGGGTTTAGTGGTGATAACCTCAAAGCTGGGAATTGCATATTACAATCCTGGTGAAATACTGTTGAGTTAATCCTCACCACTCTATAAAAAATTACCAAAGACCTAATGTGCATGTAACTTAAGCGTGTAGACAAATTTAGGGATGCATTCTAGGGTCTAAAAGAAGAAAAAATGTCCTATAAACATATGCCTGGAAACACTTTATTTGGAAGTATGGCATACAATTATTTTACAAACCTTGTTCTAAGTGGAATCCTTGAATTGGATGCAAGCCTCAACTTAATGTAATTGTTAAACAAGTTCAAAGTTTCTTGGAGTGGTCCTAATGCTTTCAATAGACAGCTTCAACACATTGCTGCAATTCTGTGAGGTGCAGAATGTTTATTTCATACACCTAGTTTTCTAAACGACCCTTCTCAGGGTTCAGAGACATGCAAGTAACTGCAAGGTTATTCAAACAATTGTTGCAAAAATAAATTGTATGCCACAACTTTCAAATAAAACGTTTTTGGACACATGTTTATATGGTCTTCTGGTTTTTGGACACATGTTTATATGGTCTTCTGGAATCTAGAATACATCCCTGAATTTTTACCATGACATGTAACATAAGCGTGTAGACAAATTTAGGGATGTATTCTACGGTCTAAAAGAATAAAAAAATGTCCTATAAACATATGCCTGGAAACAATTTATTTGGAAATTATGGCATACAATTATTTTACAAACCTTGTTCTAAGTGGAATCCTTGAATTGGATGCAAGCCTCAACTTAATGTAATTGTTAAACAAGTTCAAAGTTTCTTGGAGTGGTCCTAATGCTTTCAATAGACAGCTTCAACACATTGCTGTAATTCTGTGAGGTCCAGAATGTTTGTTTCATACACCTAGTTTTCTAAATGACCCTTCTCAGGGTTCAGAGACATGCAAGTAACTGCAAGACTATTCAAACAATTGTTGCAAAAATAAATTGTATGCCACAACTTTCAAATAAAACGTTTTTGGACACATATTTATATGACTTTTTTCTTTTGGAATCTAGAATACATCCCTGAATTTTTACCATGAACTTATGTTACAACCTACATAATTTCTAAACAGTGACATAAAGAAAAGATATATAATAAAATCTTGATAATTTATAGCAAAGCAATTTTGAAACATATCTAAAAAACTCAAACATTCATATTACTCAAAATAATTTCGAATACCTGATTTTTGTCTTTAACAATATCAAATAGTCTTTGAACTATAAAGTTGCCAACAGGATGCTCTACTAACTGATCTAAACAGCCACTAAAGTAATTTATCCACATATCATTTTGCTGATCTTCATCTGATACTTCAAACAGTCTTTCCACAACATAGGAGCAATTCTCATGTGTCAGTGCCAATGGAATCCTATAAACATCAAAATATTGTTAGAGAAACAAAGGTCAACAAAAATACATTGTAGTCAGAAACCCCCCCCCCCCCCAAAATAAAGATGTGTTATATCTCACGCTTATACCAATTGGTGATGATGTGAATATATAAAATGAGACAGAATTAATGTAATATTATCTGTAATCCTGGGAGTGATAGAGGAATGGATCTTTTCCCCATCACACCTGTGATTAGGGGGATGTTTGATATTGTTGGCCCTTCCTCTCTCAATAGGTTCCATGATAGAATGGCAATGGACAAATGGTGAATAAAAAGACACTGTCAACAAAAAGCTGATTACCAAAATACTGTCTGCATACAATAATGAGCAAAAATGCTGCCTGTACATAACATTAACCTTTCCAATGTCCATGTTGTCTGTATACATTCATAGAAACTGTAATGAGAGGCTGAAACAACTACATAAGTTTTTAGGACAACAAAAAAAAAAATTGCTGTTGTAGAATTTTTTAATATATATATTATAAAAATATATAATTCAGGCTTGAAAAATACATTTTGTTTTTCATTTCATGCATATTTTATTAAACTACAATATAAATCACTTGTTAAAGCCATCTAATTACCATTTCTTAGAAACGCTATATGGTATTGCGGATTTGTTTGCTAACATTACCTTATGCTGAAGCAATCACCTGATTTAAGCTCACAAGTTTGATTTGAACTATTATCAACAAATTTTTCCTTAAAGGTTTGAAAATCTATAAATTAACTAAAAACTGCTATTTTTAAAAATGAAAGTTTTTGGTATTGCAAAGTATGTACTGCCATTTTTTTTTCTGTTTTATACTCCTTTTTGCCACAAACCCATTTCACTAGTAATAAAATTATTTTTTATCATTTATCCTAGCATTCAATGCATTTTCCTGCCTTTCAGACTGAAATTGTAACAAAAGCTTTCTTAGAAAGTAATCCGAGTTGCTGTTCTGAAGTTCCCTGCAGTTTAAAGTAGGTCACGTAGCAGGTGTAGTTAAGTGCGATGACCTTGTTATTGCTCACACATGTAGCAAAGTAACCCTTTAGTGAATGTTTACAGAAAGAGTTCTTCTTGGATATAGGATAATGTGACCATGCATCTATCAAGTCAGTATTAACCTTCATTTTCATTTCTGTAGATTTATTTTATTTCCGCAAATTATTGATTTTTTTCATCAGCTGAATCTATCAAACTTTTGGGGTTATGCTACATCAGATTGCTGACTTTACAAGTTGTTGTGGATATTATTTAACATCACATTTAGATTATATGTTAATATTTCTTTTATTCCTTTTCTTATAAAAAAAATTTGATTTGTATCGCTTTCTGAAAATGAACGAGGTATTGGATATTGAAACAAAAATTACTTCCTTGACACAGCAAATTGTTTACATAGATGATTTAATACTTTCTCCCAACGAATTGAATTCTCCCTACATAAACTACGTACTCAGTATTTTTTTTTATAATTAAACCTTAGTTTTCATTTCTGTAAATTTACTTTATTTCTGCAAATTATAGATCTTTCCACTGATTGATAAATATCCATTTTTCAGAGTTATGCTACATCAGGTAGCCGGCTTACAACTTGTTGCTGTGGATATTTTATTTAACATCGCATTAGGTCAGCTGTTAAAATCTCTTCTATTATTTATTACTTTTCCAGTAAAATAAATTTTGATCTGGTATCATTTTCTGAAAATGAATGTGGTCTTGGATACTGGAAGCAAATTTATTTCTGTAAATTAGCGATCTTTCTGAGTTATGCTACATCGGATGGGCAGTTTAAAAGATGTTGCGAATATTTTATTTAATACCCCTATTGGATTAATTTTTCTTTTATTTCTTGTTTTTTTAGTAAAAAAAACTTTGAACTTGTACCGTTTTCTGAAAATGAACGAGGTTTTGGATATGGAAGCAAAATGGACTTCCTTGGCACGGAAATCAGTCCTCGTGTGAGAGGGCAATTTCAGGAAGGGTTCCCCCCCTAAACTCACTGTGAGCATTTACTCCCCTTCCCTCTTTAGAAAATTTTCATTAAAAAAAAAATTACGAGTTTTATGTTTATATTGAACGATTTTAAAAGCACCCACTAGTATCTCTGACGATATATATTTTTTTTGCCTTGGTGCACAAACCTTTCTGCACTTAGCCAAGATCATCAAACTTCAACACCCAAAGAAAAAAATTCATAAGATTTAGTAAAAAAAAAGTAGCCAAGAAAGTTTTTTTCCTATTTCATAACCAGTTCAGAAAATCCCATGAATGTGAGAAGTCCAAGTTACTTTGTGTAACACTGGCTGTGTTTAAAATATACAATACTGAAAGGAATCATTAAAAGAAATAAAAAAAAATATTTCAGGTTAAATATTGTATTATTTGGGAAGAAATTTACTTTCAAATGATATATAATTTAACTATTTTTATTGATCAAATTTTCCAAAATTAACTTTATCTTTTTTTTTCACCATATCAATTGAGAAAGGCTTATTAAAATCAATATGCTTGTAAATTGTTTATTATTTATTTCCATAAAATTCATAATTAAATTTTATTTAATTTGGTATGTAATACGACCTATTTTCATTGATTGGTTATTTTTTTTTTAATTCTAAAGTTGACTTGTTTATCAAGCCTGGAATTTTTTAAGTATGGTACTGAGAAAAAAATTACAAAACGAGAGCAATATTTACTTGACACAAAAAAATTATATTTTTTGTTATTCAGAAATAAATAGCCTTTCTATTCATATGCATTATAATCATTTCTGTTTATTAGTTTTTTTTAAATAAATTTTTATTTGTGTTGACAGATGCATTTTTTTTTACTACACAACTCTAAAAAAGGTCTTATTAAAATAAAACTAGTATCTTTTTTGTTAAATATTATTATATTTTCAGAAAATGCAGAATTAAAAGCTGATTAATTTGGCATATATAACATGCCACAATTCCTTTCATTAGTCATTTGGCAAAAAAGTTCTAAAATAAACTTTTTTTGGCAGAGCATAGGGAGAAAATAGCTTAGCCTCTGGATGCAAACCAGTTTTTCAAGCTGGATAATGGAAGGGTTAAGAGCAAAAATGACAATTAGATATAATGCCACTTACAAAACCACTGCATAGTAATTTGCTTTGAGCAACTTGTTTTCAAACAATGAGCTATTGTTATTGATCTGCATATTACTTTTCACTTGGTTTTGCGCATTTATTAAGACAACTGTTCCTTCATATTTTTGGGGTGGAGTTTGAGCATTGAGAATTATCTCCAATAACCTCCTCCCTGCTCTTAGTAAGAAAGGGAACACCAAGAGACTTGATAAATTTCTATTTTGGTATTTTTGTACTATAGCTTGGATCTGAGCTGCAGTACATTGGTAAGTTCTACTTGCATTATGTGCTTTCATGTTCTAATTTTGTTATTACTGTAATTTTTATATTTTGAGTGGTTAGCACACTTTGCTACTAATCAAAGGGACCTGACCCAAGGCCCTTCAAGCACCAGGTTCATATTGTCTTTCTGTCTCACCTTCCTCCCAGATTCTCTATGGCCTATTAAACTGACAGGCTCCTATCAGACCTCTGTGGCAAGCAGCAGTGGTATTTTTTGATATTCAGATGCATGAAAAGCAAAGCAACAACAGTCAAAAAATATTAAAACATTTATATACACTGCTGGCCATTAAAAGTGCAACACCAGGAAGATTGTCCCAAAATATGCAAAATGAGTAGAACATGGAGAGAACATGTAAATGATTCAAAGTTGTTGTTTTGGGTTGGGTTGTTTTACCTCTGAGCGGCACTTTTTTGCACACCATGGGCTAAATGGCCAGGTCACATGGACCCCGAAGGCTCAGAGAAGGTTGGGGGAGGGGACCCACTGGAACAGCTGTTGGGAGACAGATGGTAGCCTCCCGTCAAGGCCATCCAGCGTGTTCTTTAACGTGCACAGGGTGTGGCTCTCCCGCACAGGGGCCACGGCTTAACGTCCCATCCGACGGACGGTGGCCTTTCCAAGCCCATCGGTGTCCCCTACTGACCGTGGGCGGGGCGGGGAATTTTGCGGAGATAAATCTCAATGCTGACCCAGCTGGGACTCGAACCTGGGAACTACAGATTACGAGCCTGGCGCACTACCGACTGAGCCACCTCCGCCCCAAATGATTCAAAGTGCAGCATATAGACACATCATGTGTGACAGTAAAGTCCCCTGGAAGTGGTATAAGAGGAGATTACAAAGAGTCAGTGTAAAGCACTGGAATTGTGTTTGCTCGCAGTTCTTGCACAATAAAGAATCAAGTATGCCCCATCAAAGAACATGGCATCCATACGACCAGGTTTCAGGTTTTGAGGGAGAATTGTGGGATTAACGAAGGCAGATTATCATACCGAGACATCAGTGCTTGTGTTGGATGGAATGCTTCCACAGTGATGAGAATATGGCATTAGTGGGTAGAGGTGGAACGAACTCACCGACATGAGGGATCTCAACGGCCCTGTCACACAAATGAATGAGATTTCACCCATGGCTTTGAATGATTGTACAGCCACATTAAATACCTTGGCTCAACAGTTAGGGTGTGTTGCACACCAACCAGTGTCTGCACGTATAGTTCAACATTGTCTGCAGCATCAGGGGACCTTTGCTAGGTGGCCATTGCTTCGGCTACCACTGACACTACAACACAGGCGTATGCGATTGCAATGGTGCCAAGAACATCACGCATAGATGTGCCAATGGCATCGCATAGTCTTTTCAGATGAATCCTGCTTCAGTATGCAGCACCATGATGGACGCACCATGATGGACGAATCTGTATCTGACAGTACCACAGCGACAGGCTCAGTGAGACATGCATAATGCAGCACCATACAGGTCTGGCCCCAGGTGTTATGGTATGGGGTACCATTGGACTCCACTCAGACATGTGCCTCGTACACATTACCAGTACTTTGAACAGTGAGCATTACATCACTGAGGTGTTGGTGCCTGTGGTCGTACCTTATCTTCAGGGGCTCTCTGGTGCCATTTACCAACAGGACAATGCCTGATCACATGTGGCATCGTCCAACAATTCCTAGATAGCCACCATGTGACACTTCTGCCTTCACCTGGGTGTTCACCGAATCTGTCCCCAGTTGAACATGTCTGTCCATGATCTCATGATGACTAGCACAAAAGACACCAGCAGCTGCGACATATCGAAATTGCATGGACTGACATTCCCCAAACACATATCCGATGTCTCATCCTCTCAATGCCGGACCGTGTAGCAGCGGTTATTGCCACTGATGGTGGTTACAAAAGATACTGATTTCTTTGTATTCCATAAGTCTAACCGAGTTGTATTTGTAATCATTTGATCCTTGTAAAATAAACTATGTATTTACTTAATATGACTTTGATATCTCTTGTCTTTCCAGGTGTTGCACTTTTAATGGTCAGCAGTGTATATTACTAATTATTTTATTTAGCCAATTACTTTTCTGAATTAAAGAATATCAGATGCACTTTGATATTCTGCTTCAATTAAAAAAGTAATAATTTACCAGATAAATACATAGGAAAATTGTCATTAGCCAGGTTATACTATCTGAACTCATGATAGTATAAAAATAAACATATGGTAAATAATCACAGAGAAAGAATTTCCATTAGCCAATTGGGATTCAAACCCACAACCTTCTGATAACGTGTCAGGTGCTCTGGCTACTGAGCTACCAGTGTTGATGAAGATCTCCTTCTATTGGTGGCTTTAACCATGAAGTTTGTCATTGGAAATCTATCTGACTGTAATTATATGTATATTTCCTACAAGTGCTAACCTGTGATTGTCTACTATTAAACATGTATATGTGCTTTAATCAATCGCCAAGCCCAGGTGCAGATATCACAGGAAGAGTCATATTAGTGGAGAAAAGACAGAGCTGATGTTAGTTTATTGGTCTTAGAACACTATGGCATGTTTCAGGAGTGACATGGCTTCGAATCCCACATACAGGCAAAACTTTTTTCCACAGAAATGTTTATATGATATATGTGCTTTAACATTTTTTTTTTACTACTTTTCCCTTAATTGAAAAAAAATTGCTGGTACCCTATCTTTCTTTGCAGTTAATGCCAGTTCTGTAAATGATACATCATTGGCAACTTTCAGTTCTCAGTTTTTTAGAGCACATACTAAAAAAAAATAATTTCTTATATTATTTTTTATTCATGTTTCATTTTTGCTTTTCAGTGACAACTTCACAAGGGATGTTATAATTAAAAACTCTTATCTTCTCTGAGATTTAAAGTAGATAACTATTATATTCATGATATTTTGCACATCACGGGCTTTTATTTGATGTGCAAGTTCTTGGATCAACCTCATGATTGAGATGATATGTGGAATTGTGATTTACAAAACACATGTTATTAGGCACAAGGTGAGAGGAAAGAGTTTTTTTACTTATGGTAATCCTCACATAGGAAATTTTTGCAAAATGGGGAGTGGGGTGGATCACAAAATCATTGTGATCCACCCCAACCTCCCCTCCTAAATTTAACTCACTTGTTTTGGAGGAGACACAATGGAGAGAGGGAATAATTTCAGACTGCCTATCACATTTTCTTTCTAATAGGCTTAACATATGACTCATTCTGATTGACTCTCCTTAAATTTTACTTCTCCCCTTTTGGGATGACATAATGGGGGAGAGAATAATTTCAAGTTGCAAATTACATTCGTTTTGTCACAAGCTTTCATTTGGCATAGGGCTCATTGTGATCAATCTCCATTAAGTTTTACTCTCCTCTTTTGGGGTACATATAATGGGGGGGAAGAAATAATTTAAAGTCACCTATTGGTCTGTAAATGGTTGCTAGGGAGTCACTGGAAGGAGGGCTATGCACCAATCCCCTGTGAAGATGCATAGAACCGGCCAGGCCTAGCACCTAATGTCTGACCCAGCCTTCTCGTGGTGCAGACTGTTAGTACCTATCAAAAGAGATACTCTCTTGTGGAAGTGAACGGAAGGGGAGGGCTGCCAGATTAGTGTGGCCTACTGATCTGGACAACTATGGCTACTTTTCTTTTTTTTTCTACCCTGCTGAGCAGTGGTCAACCACACAGGGTCCTGGTGCTGACCATATAAACCCACTGGACTGGACAGATATATGGCTCTGAGCTTGATTATGGATCCTGATTTTGCTGCACTGGTGGGCTTCTGTGGAGGGATAATCTTCCGCTGTGTTGTCTGTTTGTTTGTGGGTTGACAGCCCCAAGTGAATAGATTCACAGGATAAGTTTATCAGCTGGTGAATAATCCTGAGCAGAGGTCATCGCAGGCACCTGAACTCTTTGCTTCTATTGGCATCATCAAATTCTACATTGGAGGAAATCTTCCAGTGTAGATGGCTTCAGCCTTTAGTGGTGGGGGAACGGGTCTTTGCCCCATGTCTGCGATTAGGGGGCTGTTTGATATTGTCGGCATTCCCTCTCCCAATAAACATAGTTTCTTTAAACATCCCACTAATCATTTTCTCTCCATAGGTAGTTGGAAAAGGTGTGAGGACTCTGCACAGAGCTTTTTCTCTTGATGTGCTCACACAAGAATTCCACCAATATAATTTAGATATTCTCGGCTTGCAAGAGACCAGATGGACAGATAAAGGTCAGATTCTTAAAAATAATTTTAAATTTATCTTTTCAGGGAGCGACGGCAATAAGCATCACCAAGGCGTGGGTCTGCTTCTCAGCAGACATGCTAGTGATGCTCTTCTAGGATACGAGTGCATTAATGAAAGGTTTCTTACAGCAAAATTTCAGACAAGCGTTAAAGACTTGAATGTTATCTACTGTTATGCCCCCACTGAGATGCCGATGAGGATGAGAAGGATAGGTTTTATGTCCAGTGGGTTTCAGGATATTTTGAATTCTGTCAAGAAAGGAGATATTACCCTTGTTCTTGGTGATTTCAATGTCAAAGTTGGTACTGACTCTGACCTTTGGGGAGGAGTAATAGGCCCTTTTGGTATTGGTAGCTGCAATGGCAATGGGCAACGTCTCCTACAGGTAAGTAAACTCAATGGATTCAAAATAACTAACACTTATTACAAACACCGCGACATACATAAGTACACATGGGTTTCACCCGATGGGCTGCATAAGAATATGATTGATTATATATTAATTAACAGCAAATGGGCTAGTTCTGTTAGGAATACCAGGTCATATAGGGGAGCTGAAATTGGATCTGACCATTACCTTGTTAAAAGTGTCTTGCAACTTAAACTTAAAAAGTGTTTAACTTTACTTTTAATACTGAAGCTCTGAAAGACCCAGTTATAGCTAAAGCTTACCATGATAGGTTACTTAGTCATTATGACAGTCATGGTATGCTTACTACTGAAGTTGAGGAAGAATGGGATCATTTTAAACAGGCTTTTTTTGACACTAACAGTACTCTTTTAGGAAAAAAGGAGCAGAAGAGACAGAATTATCTGAGTGATAAAGCACTTGAGCTTATTTCGGAAAGAAAGAACTGCAGGAATATCCTTAATCAATATCCTACTAGTCCTAATAGAAAGCATTACAGAGAACTTAATAAACGTGAAAAAGATCAGTTAGCTGCTGCTAAGAATCTTTGGCTTGATGGTTTGGCTGACAAAGCCGAGGAAGCAGTTAGACAGCACAACAGCAGAGAGCTGTACCAGATAGTTAATGTTTTGTGTGGTAGAAAACGAACAGGTTTACAGGGATTGAAGGATAAACAAGGTAAGGTTATAGAAGGTGAGGATTCTGTCATGGCTAGGTGGTGAGCATTTCAGTGATGTTCTAAACAATGTGGTTAGTTCTATTCCCATTGTTTGCAATGATGACAGATGCATTGGTTGCTTTAATGTTGGCCCTATAACACAATCTGAAGTTATTTCGGCTGTTTCTAAACTGAAACTACATAAATCCCCAGGGGTTGATGAAATTACTACGGAAATGCTTAGAGCTGGGAATGTTTCGGTTACCACTTGGATTAATGAAATTCTGAATATCTTTTACGATAAATGCATGGTTCCTAAGGATTTTACCAGAGCTATTGTTATCCCTACTTTCAAAAAAGGTGATCGCAGTTCTTGTGATAACTACAGGGGTATCAGTCTATTCTCTGTTCCAGGTAAAGTTCTTTCCATGATTGTGCTTAATAGAATTAAGAATCTGGTTGACAGTCAATTGTGTGATGAGCAATTTGGATTCAGAAGTGGTAAGGGGATGTGTAGGTCAGATATTTTCACTTAGGCAGATTCTTGAGAAATGTTTAGAGTTTCAGAAATCTTTGGTTGCTAGCTTTGTTGATTTCAAAAAGGCTTTTGACTCTGTTGATCGGCATAATTTGTGGTTGATTGTGAGATCATATGGTATACCTGACAAGTTAGTTAACATAATGAAAGCTCTCTATAATAATACTGAGTCGTGTGTGAGAGTTGGTAAGGCTTGTAGCAATTGGTTTAGCATTACTTCTGATGTTCGACAAGGGTGCATTTTGTCTCCTTTTCTCTTTAGTTTGGTTATTGATTATGTTATGCGAGGGAAAGATTTTGGCCTTAAATGGACTGGAGATACGAAAATTTCTGATTTAGATTATGCTGATGATTTAGCCCTTTTGGCAAATGATGTTGATGAGATGATCTCTTTCATTCGAGCTGTTGATGAAACTGGTAGTAGAGTAGGTTTGGTTATAAACAGAGAGAAAACTAAAGCGATGAAAATTGGTCAGGCAGGCTGTGATTCAGTTAATCTGAATGGTTGCAGTCTTGAGCAGGTGTCATAGTTTAATTATCTTGGGAGCTATGTAACAGATAATGGTGATGTGCGGCATTAGATTAACAGATGAATAGGGATTGCTGCCGGGACTTTTAAGAAACTATGGAGAGTGTGGAGAAATAGGCGTATACACCTAAAGACTAAAATTAGACTCTATAATAGTTTGGTTCTTTCTAGGGTTAGTTATGGTAGTGAAACTTGGACACTTTGTAAACAAGATAACAGGAAACTAGATGCTTTTGATTCATGATGCTTACGCAGTATCTTGGGCATTAGGTGGTTCAACTTTGTAACTAATGATGAGGTTAAGCAAAGGAGTTTTCAACCTCCTTATAAGCAGCATATTGTGCAGAGAGAGAGAGACTCGGTTGGTTTGGCCATGTTGCCCGTATGAATAATTATAGGTTGGCGAATAGGGTTATGACAGTGTGCCTAAAGGCCTCAGAAACAGGGGGAGACCTAGGATGCGGTGGCAGACAATATCAAACAGGACCTTGTTAAAATTGGTGTGCATTGGCCGGATGCAGCAGATGTAGCTCAGGACAGATATGGTTGGAAAATTAAACTGCAGGTCTGGTTGGACCTCTGTAGCCCATGGCTGCTTGAGGATGATGATGACATACTTGGCATTAACCTATAAATTACCACTTTGAAGTTGATTTAAATTTTAGAGGAAAAACTGTCTTGTGCTGGGTGGGATACGAACCCACGACCTCCTGATAACATGTCAGGTGCTCTGGACCACTGAGCTACCAGCTGCTGATCAAGATCTTCTCTAATTGATGATATGAACCTTTTCACCTACCTTACATCATATGTAGGGAGTGTTCTGGCAATTTTTGCCACAAGTGGTAGACACATGCTGTGTAGATGGAAAATGAAAAAAATGATGTAGTTTGAAAATGGAAGGGGCTGCACAGACCAAACCTTTTCATTTAGTATATATATAACTTATTTATTCATAATATTTATTATATAAATTTCTGATATCTATTGCATTCAAATTTCACATTAATTGAAACTATGAAAATATTGCATTGCTCCCAAATTTCTCATATAGGTTTCTACTATGGACCCATCACTGTATTAAAAATTTAAATATCTACACTTAATAAAACCAATTTCAAGATTAAAACCATTTAAATTTTTATACTTGCTTAAGGAGGGTGGACATCCTGTGGCTGAGTGGTTAGCGTGCTTAGCTACTTCTCAAAGGGATATGGGTTTGAGCCCCAGATAAGGCATGGATGTTTGTGTTGTCATTCTGCTCAGGTTTCACCTTACTCACAGACCCTTTATGGTAAGCAGCTGCTTGAGGGGACTTTTTTTGTTTTAGAGAGGGTGGTAGTCACAAACCTACTAAATTTCAATGGGGAAAAAAGTAAAAAACAAAAATATTGGGAAAACAAATGTTTTATTATACATGTTTGATGTTGTTTGTCACTCTATTATTACTAGTGTCAAATTTCTTCATACAAATGAAGCAATTCTATCATGTTTTGTGCCTTAACGCAAAAAGGGCAAGAATGGGGAGCTAACTTTTGTAAATCACACCTAGGTCTAAAATACATCCCTAGTAAATTTTTAGCAGGATCTAATAGAGCTTTTTAGTGGTTCCACGGCCAATCTTATAGTGTTTTCAAGTGTGTGTGTGTGAATATCTAGTAGCTGTCCCCCCCCCCCCCCTCTCCACCACCATCCCTCACAGTGCAACTTAAAACATTTAATTTTATGTTTTGCCATGGATTGTGCAAAACACTGATTAACTTGAACAGCATCAAATGTTGCCCTGGCAGTGTTGCAAATTAGGAAAAATTGGACAAAATTAACCAAGTTGTGATGCCCTCTACATTCACTTTTACTTTCCCTTAATCAGTTTTGCTTAATTTACGGTATATTTATCATTTTGGGGATTTTAATTTTATTTTTGGCATCACAGCGCTTGTTTCTGAGAGCATAGGAGTTGCGTATGCGCAACTCTGAACTTTCGATTGTAACCCGCTAAAGCTCATGTGTTCAAGGACACGCTCTCTCTTGCATCATAGCTTGTGCACTCGTCACTTTATGTAAATGTCTTTTCCGGTGTGCAACATGACACGTGCCGGCCTTTTGTACAACGCATGACATAGCAGTGACATGTGGTCACAGAGTTAGACAGAGTTCGAAGCTACAGAGTAGTGTAGACAGAGTTAGTTGGAAGTTGGTGGTGACATGTTGTCACAGAGTTGGTAGTGAGAAGTTGGTGGTAGTTGTAACAGAGTTATAATTGGAGTAATAGAGATGTAGAAGTTGTAGTCGATTTCCTCTGATGTCGGCAAGTTTGAAAACTGGAAATAAATTTTGTTTGTTATAGAAACTTTTTTGAATCTTTGCTATTTTTTCTCTTGAGCAACGTAGTAGATAATTTGATTATATTTATATAGACAATCATTTATTTTTGAATTCTTACTTGTTAAGTAATGCCTGCTGGTAATTAATAAGAACCCCAATTTAGACTTTAATTTGGCAAATTATTATTATTGCCTGGCACCTGATTTAGCTATCTGGAGCTTGAATATATATTCGATCAGATAAAAGGTCCACACTTTAAAAGTATTTAATTCTTTGGAGCATTACAAATTATATAAAAACTGTCCCTGAAATTTGAAACACTAACTGCTATTGTGAAAGCTCATAACACAGTGGGAAATGTTGGGATACGGCTGAATATTTTCCTAATAATTAAGAATAATAAAAAACAAATATCCCCTCAAGCACCTGCTTGCCACAGAGGTCTGACGAGCCTGTCAGTTTATATGCCACAGTAGAAGGTCTGAGAGGATGGTGGGACCTCAGCAGAAAAGCAACACAAACATCCATGCCTTCTAATTCTAGTGAATGGGAAAATTCTTAAATAAAATCTTTCTAAAGGAAATAATTTTATACAATTTTATGATGAAAGTCGTGTATTTTTATGTAGCAGATTCCTCCTGACTATGGGATATGGTCATAATCAGTACATCATGCAATATTGAAAATGTAAAAGATTTATAAGATTTAAAATGCTTAAAGTAAAATGCCAACTACACACTAGTTCTCATTCCACCCCTCAACCTACAACAATCACTAATAAGAATATTAAACAACAGTAACTACTGGGTTGATGTAAAAGTAATGGGGAAACGAGACATGCAAGAATAATTGTTCCTATCAATCCATAGTAAATATCCCACACCATTGGCAATAATATATTTCAAATAATTATTTATTGAATCATTCCTATGATTAACCAATGTGTTATTTAATCAATATTGTAATTACCATTAGCAGATATGACAATGTTCTAATGATCTAAAAGTTTGTTGATGCCATAATGCAGAAACTCTTGTCCTTCATGGCAACAAAGTCGGCAATGCATTCTTTCACTTCGTTGTCATTCCGAAATTTTCTATCAGAAATGCAATTGTTCTGGAATCAGAACAGATGGAAATGTGAGAGAGCCAGGTTAGGTGAATATGGGGGATGCATCATTATTTCCCAGCCGAATTGCTGCAGTTTTTGCCGTGTTCATAATGCAACACGGGACCTTATCTTGTTCTGGTGCAACTTAACCCTTTCTATGTAAGATCTGTATTAATCATTTTCATTTTCTGAATTCTAGTGACATGAGAAGTAAACCTTGTTCCTGTAGAACAAGGCTGTAATTTTTTTTTTTCCAAATAAATATCTGCAGTTTTTTTTAATTGTTTCCCACCAAATATCTAAAATAACATTCAAATCTATGATATATATTTTTTTACCTGATGATTCTTTTAAAAAAATTATGATAAAGTTTAAAAATAAATCTATTGAAGTCTAAAATGAATATATACACATATTGTAAATAGCATCAAGTAGTAACAATTTAGTTTATGCTATCATTCTGTTGTCCTGTATGCAGATTATATCAATCAGTTGTGATTTCCAGTCTTGTAGCCTAGTTTCCATTCTAGCAGAATTGAAATGCTTTCTAAACTTTTAATGGTAAGGACATTGATTTCATTACTACCAGAAAATGCATCATCAGGGAACTATTCACATTGGCTTTTGATCAATATTTTAGGAGACTTTCAATTTTAAAGACTTTTTTTTTTTACTTTAATGCTTCTAAAATTATTTTTTATCGCTTCTCAAATGGATACTGCAATTATAAACAATGATTTGAAATGATGAAAATGAAACTACTAGTGATCTCTAATGGTGGATATCAGGAGAACCATGGGATTATCCTCAAAGTGCGATTTTTAAAAGGAGGACTTTATTTATCAATACTTTTAATTACATTTCAATCAAATAAACTAACTGAGGTCAGGAAACTGCGATTTTTAACTAGTTTCTGCAGAACTGTTAAATCAGATTTGAATCACTGATTTAACCCTTCCAGTGTCCAAGCCGTCTGTATAAATAGCGAGAATCTGAATTGAGGTGCCAATGACGTATGTATACGCATTTAGTACAACAAAAATATATCAACTTTTTAAAAATAAAAATTGCCGTTGTAATTTTATACATAATATAAATCTTATAAAAATATATAATTCAGACTTCAAAAATAATATTTTGTTTTCTAATTTGAAGCATATTTTATTAAACTACAATATAAATAATTTTATAAAGCCATCTGATTGCCATTTCTAAGAAGCACTAAATGGTATTGCCGATTTGCTTGTTAATGTTCCTATTTACTGAAGCAACCTTCTGATTTAAGCTCACAAGTTTGATTTGAGCTATTATCAACAAATTTTTCCTTAAATCTTCGAAAATCTCCTAAAAATTAACAAAAAACTACCATTTTTAAAAACGATAGATTTTGGAAGTAATTACAAAATACGCATCACAATTTATTTTTTCCATTTCACACTCTTTTCTATCATAAACTATTTCAGTGTTCCCAAGTTATTTTTATCATTTTTCCCAGCATCCTTCAAATCGAAACTGAAAGTAGACACATCCTTCTTAGAAATTCTGGTTGCACCTGCATTTAATTAGTTATGCTTCACTGAGTCAAACAAGACACAGATGGCTGAGACATACTATCTCTGTTCCATGTTACATAAGTGGCTCCCACATTGTTCACAGTTTTGGTGCAGCATATTGGATACCCTTTGTAAAGTTAGTATTTTTTTTTTTACATTTAAACCTTAGATAGTTTTAATTTTAGTAGATTTATTTTTTGGAAATTAGCGATCTTTTGGCCGATCAATAAGTATCGATTTTTTTCATAGTTATATTACATTAATACGGCCAACCTACAATTTGTTGCTGTGGATATTTTAACATCACATTAGGCTATATGTTAATTTTTATTTTATTATTTATTACTTTTCCAATAAAACTTTGATATAGTATCATTTTCTGAAAATAAATGAGGTCTTGGATATGAAAGCAAGTTCATTTCTGTATATTTACTTCCATTACTTAGCAATCTTCAATCGGCGGATTTATCAATCTTTCCGAGTTATGCTAGATCGGAGGCCAGCTTAAAAGTTGTGGATATTTTATTTAACATCCCATTAGGTTATATAAAATTTTTCTTTTATTATTTCTTGTTTTTTTTTTTAATAAAAAAACTTTGAGCTTGTACCGTTTCCTGAAATTGAATGTCTTGGATACAGAAGCAAAATCGACATTCTTGCTATGGAAATTGGCCATCATTTGGAAGGCCAATTTCAGGAAGGGCTGGTCCTTGGTGCACAAACCTTTCTGCACTTAGCCAAGAGCACCAAACTTCAACACCTAAAGAAAAAATTCATAATGTTTAATAAAAAAAAAGCAGCCAAGGATTTATTTTTTATTTCATAACCAGTTCAGAAAATCCTGTGAATGTGAGAAGGCCAAGTCACGTTGTATAAAACTGGCCATGTTTAAAATATATGATACTGAAAAGAATAATGAAAAGAAATGAAAATCATATTTCAGGTTGAATATTATATTATCTGGAGGAAATTTCCTTTCGATAAATATATAATTTAACTATTTTTATTCGTCAAGTTTCCCAAAATGAAGCCTTAATTGTATAGTGCAATCTTTTTTCTTTTTACCATATCACATTAAAAAAGGCTTATTAAAATTAATATGTTTGCAAATTTGTTTATATTATTTATTTTCATAAAATTTGTAATTAAATTCTGTTTAATTTGGTATACAACGACCTATTTCCATTGATTATTTTTTTTTTAAAATTCTAAAGTTTACTTGTTTATCTGATTCAGCACAGTTGGCTAAAAGCCTGCAATTTTCTCAAAGTATGGTACCGAGAAAAAAAATACAAAACAAGAAAAATATTTACTTAAAACCAAAAAAGTAATTTTTTTGTTATTCAGAAATATATAGTCATTCTATTCATGTGCATTGCAATCATTTCTGTCTATTAGTTTTTTTTTCAAATAAATTTTTATTTGTGTTGCCAGATGCATTTTTTACTACATGACTAAAAAAGTCCTATTAAAATGAAACACGTGGTCTTTTTTTGTTAAATATTATAATTTCAGAAAATTCAGAATTAAATGCTGATTAATTTGGCATACAACATGCCATAAATCCTTTCATTAGTTATTTGGCAAAAAAGTTCTAAAATTAAAGTTTTTTTCGGCTGTGCATAGTGAGAAAAAAATAGCTTAGCCCCTGGATGGAAATCTTTTTTTCAGCCTGGACACTGGAAGGGTTAACACCAAGAGAGTGAGTTACAAACTACTAAATTCCACGACATGAGATAACCTGGTTATCCATTTCCTGACATAGTTGGAGCCACAAGAAAATTAAACAATATTTTAGGAAAGTTTATAAGTCACATTAGCTGAGGAAAAAGTTAGCTGTTGATAATATTGTAGCCAGCATACCTGGCATGTAACTGAGAGGCATGGGTTTGAGAAAAATTTAGAGCATTACTCTTTTTTTTCCATCTAAGTACTTCACATTATTATTGCTTTCATATAATTAATTTAAGAGTGATTTTATATATGCTTGATTGTTATCATTTTAACTTGTGTTAACCATGCAGACAAGGAATAAGAGAGACTTATACCCTCAATCTGAACTTTTATTGGCTAACAAATAGAAGTATTGCATGGAGTTGGATTTGTATTGAAGGAATCTCAAGGGAAAAAGTGATATTCCATTCAGGCTCACCGCTCTGTTCTGGATTATTTAACTAGTCTTCATGTTGACTGACACCCACACAGAGCACGAGTTCATTAATTTCAACATTTCAAGTGTTAAATTTAACATCTCATGGTAAAACTCATCAATTTTTTTGCAAAAATCCTCATGAAGCCATGAGCTACAACAAAACAGTGCAATTTTGTTCCCCAAACTCTTCTAGACCATTTAAAGACAAAATCTTTCCCTTGCAAAGAATTCCACATAATAATCAACAAGCAAACTAAAATAAAAAGGAGACAAAGTACTCCCTTGTTGAACTCCACTAGCAATGCTAAACCAATTGCTACAAGCTTTACTAACTCTCACACAAGATTCAGTATTATTATAGAGATCTTTCATTATGGTAACTTGTTATGTATTCCATATGACTTAACGATGTTGATCAACAGTGAAAAGCCATTTTGCAATCTACAAAGCTAGTAACCACAGGTTTCTGAAACTCCAAACATTTGAATCTGCCTAAGTGAAAATATTTGTTTTATACATCCCCTACTACTTCTGAATCTACACTGTTGTCCAACAACCAAATCCTGAATTCAATTAAGCACAATCATGCAAAGAACTTTACCTGGAACAGAAAGTTGCTGATACTCCTATAGTTATCACAAAAACTGAGATCACAAGAAAAGAAAAAAATCGGAAAATAATTTTTTTATCATAAAAAATATTCAAAATTTCAGTCAATAAAACTTATCTTTCTTGTCCTCATTAGAGTCCTCTGCAGGGGCATAACAGAAACAAACATTCAAGTCTTTAATCTTAGTTTTAAAATTAGCTGTAAGAAATCTTTTATTAATGCAGTCATATCCTAGAAGAGCATCGCTGGTATGTCTGCTGAGAAGCAAACCTATACCTTGGAGCAGGGGAACAAAATCCAGTTGTCTTACATGAAATCTCAAACATGTCTACCTGCTTTGAAATCCATAACAGTTGTCCTTGTATAACTTCATTCTCCCTCCCTGAAAAGAGAATTTTAAATATCTGACCCTTACCTGTCCATCTGGTTTCTTCCAAACCCAGAATATCAAGGTTATAATGCTGGAATTTCTAAGTGAGGACATCAAGAAAATAATCTCTATGCAACGTCCTCACATACCTGCAGAGGGAAAAATAATTATTAGCATTTTGTAAGAAATTAGGTTTATTGAGAGAGATAGGGCCAACAATATCAAACAGCCCCCTAATTGCAGATATGTGGCAAAGACCTGTTTCCCTACCACTAAAGGCTGAAGTCACCCATGCTGGTAGGAACTTCAAGCACCATCTTGTCAAGAATCATAATCTAAATAGAAACTGACCTGCCTGAGACACTACTTTAGGATAGGATTGGCAATATCCAACTAGCTAAAAGGTTCAAGTACTTGCGATGACCTCTGATCAGGATTATCCACCAGCTGAAATAAAGTATCCTGTGACTCTGCTCACTTAGAGCTGACAACTCATAGGCAAACAGAAAACACAGTGGCATATTTTCCCTGACCAGAGGCCCACCAATGCAACAAGTCCAGGATCCATAATCAAGCTCAAAGCCATAAACCAGTCCAGTGGGTATAAATGGTCAGCACCAGGGCTCTGAAGTTCACCACTCAATCATCATCATCATCCTCAAGCAGCCATGGGTTACAGAGGTCCAACCAGACCGTGTTTAATTCTCCAAACATATCTGTCCTGAGCTATGTCTGCTGCATCCAGCCACTGCACACCAATTTTAACAAGGTCCTGTTTGAGATTGTCTGCCCACCGCATCCTAGGTCTCCCCCTCTTTCTGAGGCCTTTAGGCACACTGTTCATAACCCTATTCGCCAATCTATAATTATCCATACGGGCTACATTATTGGCTCTGCACAATATGCTGCTTAAAGGAGGCATATTGTGTTGTTTAGGCAACACAATATGCCTCCTTTAATATATTATATATAATATATTCATTTGTATAATCTAAATCAGAAATTTTAGTATCTCCAGACCATTTAAGGCCAAAATCTTTCCCTTGCAGTGAATTTTGCATAACATAATCAATAACCAAACTAAACAGAAAAGGAGACAAAATGCACCCTTGTGAAACACCAGAAGTAATTTTAAACCAATTGCTACAAGCCTTACCAACTCTCACACACAATTCAGTGTTATTATAGAGGAGCTTTCATTATGTTAATTAAATTGTCTGGTATACCATGTGATCTCACAATCAACCACAAATTATGATGATCAACAGAGTCTAAAGCCTTTTTGAAATCAACAAAGCTAGCAACCAAAGGTTTCTGAAATCCTAAATATTTCTCAAGAATCTGCCTAAATATTTCTCAAGAATCTGCCTAAGTGAAAATATCTAATCCACACAACTCCAACCACTTCTGAATCCACATTGCTCATCATACAATTACTGTCAACCAGATTCTTAATTCTGTTAAGCACAATCACGGAAAGAACTTTACCTGGAACAGAGAGTAGGCTGATACCCCTATAGTTATCACAAGAACTGCTATCACCTTTTTTGAAAATAGGGATAATAATAGCTCTTTTAAAATTCTTAGGAACCATGCCTTTATCATAAAAGATATTCAAAATTTCTATCACCCAGGTGGCCATTGAAATATTCCTAGCTCTAAGCATTTCTGTAGTAATTTCATCTACCCCTGGGGATTTATGAAGTTTAAGTTTAGAAATAGCCAAGGGAAAAAAAGTGGCTACCAGATTAGTAGATCACACTGATCTGGGAGCCCTTGCCTTCCATTCTTTCTCGGAAGAAAATATCTGTTTAAAAGTACTAATGGCCTGCATTACAAGAAGATGGGGTAAGAGATCAGATATTAAGACCTAACCAGTTCTTTGCATCATCATCGAAAATTGGTACACAGCTCTCCTTTCTAATGTATTAATTTAAATAATAAAAAATTATAATTACCTACTATTTACACATCCAATTTTTTCAGCAAAAATATTTTTTGAATTTTATGTCTGCAGGTAACTCTGTAACTCTACTATTGATATCTGCATTAATAACAAATAGTATGATTAACTATTTAATTATTCAACATCATTTGTGCCAACTAGGTAGAGTGTCCATTCTTAATCATAGATGGTGCCATGGGCCACAAAAATTAGGAAGATTTAGGGTCACAATTAGATGAAAAATGAGCTAGTCATTGATAGTTTAGTGGTTAGAACATCTGGCATGTATTCATGAAATGTGGGTCGAGTCCTATTCGTGGCGAAACTCAATTATTTTAGCTAAAATATATCTTGAAAAGCAAATCAAATAATTCAAAAATAAAAAAAAATGCATTATTAATCTATATTTATCTTTTCTGACTGAATTCCAATCCTAATAAGTATTTTGGAAAACAACGTGAAACAATTTTTTCTTGCTCTGCATATCAGGGGAAAAGATTTAAAAAATGTAAATTTTGCTTGACTTCACAACCCTCTAACAGGTATAATGAAATTTAGACTTGAAATGTGTTTCCTAAAATAGCCTATCAATGTGTGATTGCACCTAAGTAAGCTAACTTATTACATGCAAAAAATTAAAACAAGTATTTCATAAGCTGTTTTTCATAATTTAAAGCAATGTGCAATTGAACTCTAGTGTGTCAAGTTGGCCCTGGTGAAAGTTGGGCTTGTTGCTCTTTCAATGGAGTAAAGACAAGATTTAAAATGCTGAAAGACAACTAGGAAACACTGGAAGTAAAATTTCTGCAGTTTATGAAACATTTTTATACGAAGATAAATTTATTATAATATTTACCCTTTACTACTTCCTACTGAAAACAACGTGGTAGTTAAAATATTAACAAGTTTATGGCAATATTTTGGCAGCCGCTTTTTCAACACTAGAAGTAGAGTCTGAAGAACTAGAGATGCTGCTCCATCGACTGCATAATCTAAAAAGAGGAAAGGTTTTGCATTAAAATCATTAATAGAGTTCAAAAATCATTCTATAAAATTCATAATTGAGAGATTGTGTACCAATCACGTTACAATGCACAGAACAGTCCAACCAGGATTTCTCATGGTCAAACTGTTAGTACCTTTCAAAAGTGATATTCTCTTCTGATAGGGAACCAGGGCTTTGGAGCCAGAATTCTGGCTCCAGTCAAATTATGAAATTTCAACTAATCATTTTTAATTTAAATACTTCATATTTCTTAACAGTTTTCAGTTATTTTCATTACAGAATATTAAATGCAGTACAATTTCTTCAAGAGGAAGCTGTTTGCACCCCCACCATCAAATCCTACCTCCTGCAAACTGATGCTTTTTACAATTTTTTTTTTGTTTTTGGAAACAGTTAAGCAGTTTGAATTTGTGTATGATATTTACTATAAATATTGCACTTTGTAAAGATTATGAAATTTAATCATTTTCTGCATTCATTTATTTTTCTTTTCTTTAAAAACCACCAAGATAGAAAAAAAATAACGTATTGGAAGTCATTCCTGATTGATAGAGCCAATTGAATGGCCCTTCATCGCTTATTTTGTTTTCGAGATCCTGGCTAAATTTCATAAGTTTAAAGCAATTTATTTCAACATTAGCTTTGTATTAAAAAAAAAGTACATAGCTTGTTCATTTAATTCGTGGACAGAAGCAAAAATTTGCATTAAATATCATCCTCTGAATCTTCCTGGCATTTGTCTTTCTCAAAATACTCTCCCTTGAACTTCACACATTTTTGCCATCGTTGTACCCATGCATTAAAAGCATCTTTGAAGCCATTTTTTCAAAGCATGTGAAGTGTTGTCATTGTGGCTCTGCAAACTACGTCGTCAGATGCAAAATGTTTCCCTTTCAAAGCTTTCTTCAGTCACAGAAAGAGGAAAAAATCACAGGGTGCTAAGTCTGGGGAATATGGAGGATGTGGCAGAACCTCAGCACTTAGGGCAGTGATCACTGGCTGCATAATATTAGCAATATGGGCCTGGTGTTGTCCTGATGGAGAAATCAAGTCACACCAGAAAGTTCCAGACATTTTCACGAATGGTACTTCGAAGTTTGATTCTGAGAACCTTCAAGTAGGCTTCCTTATTCATGGTTGTTCCACAAGGCTCAAAGTGAGTAATGAGAACACCTTTGATGTTAAAAAACACAAGAGCCATTTTGGGTTGTTTTACCTCTGAATGGCACTTTTTTGTACACCATGGGCTAAATGGACAGGTCACATGGACCCTGAAGGCACAGAGAAGGTTGGGGGAGGGGATCCACTGGAAAAGCCGTTGGGAGACAGATGGTAACCTCCCGTCAAGGCCATCCAGAGTGTTCTTTATAGAACAGGGTATGGCTCTCCTGCACACGGCTTAATGTCACATCCGATAGACGGTGGCCTTTCCAAGCCCATCGGTGTGTCCCCTACTGACCGTAGGCAGGGCGAGGCATTTTGCAGAGATAATTCTCAATGCTGACCCAGCTGGGACTCTAACCTGGGAACTACAGATTATGAGCCTGGCGTGTTACTGACTGAGCCACCCCTGCCCCCAAGAGCCATTTGTTTTCCAGCTGAACGAGAAACCCAAATTTTCTTGGGTCTTGGTGAATTGGGATGCTTCCATTGACTTGACTGTAGTTTTGTTTCTGGATCATAGTGAAAGATCTAAGTTTCATTGCAAGTCGCAATTAGACTCATGAAGGTTGGACCCTGGCTTTCAAAACAATTAAGCATCTTCTTGCACAGCTGTACCCTTTGTTTTCTTCTGGTGTCAAACTGTATGGAATCCATTGAGAAATTCATGACATTCCACACAGTCCACACATCCACAAAAAAACATGACATTTTCAGATGGGTTTTTACAATCGCGTGAACACTTCCATATGAAACTGACGTTTTCACAGCTACTTCACAAAATCTTATTTAGCTGTCTTCATTCAGGATTGCCAGGACTCTTTCGATTTGTTCAGGAATTATCGAGGAAGAAAGCTGGATGGATCTTGGGTCATCGGCAACAGATTTGCATCCTTTGAATTGCTTATGCCACTTAAAAATGGCAGACCTACGAAGAAAGTCGTTACCATAGGCTTCACTCATCTCTTCAACAGTCGGAGCAGCACTTAGGACTCGCCTAACACAATAACAAATGACATACTGCTGTTCCATCTTAATTTCCGACATTCTGAACAAATGGCTATGACACACAACTCGAATCACAGTCTTAACACAACAGCAGTCAACACCAAATGACCTTGGTCTCCTTCGCAGATGGACCAAGGTCAATGACGTGGTCTCCTTCGCAGTGGTCAGGCACAGCGCCATCTAGTGTTACCGTATGAGTACTTATGGCGTCAGTCCGCGAATTAAATGACCACCCCTCGTACAAGGAATTTTTCTCTAGATGTTGGTCACAAAACATTAAAAAGAAGCAATCTCTGCTTTCATGTTTACTTTCATTGGAAACAAATTGTTGAATTCAAATTCATCATTATCATTTCAATTCCTACATTTAAAAGATCTTAATAAAGTTGAAGAAAATGCTAAAATCCAGCTCATTTTAATAATTTTATATATAATACTTAACAACATATTTCATTATTCCCAGTATGTTCAAAATATATCATGAGCATTCTTGCTTCTCTAAGCAAATGACTGGCCTTATTGCCATTGTTCATGGTGGGCAGTGCTATGAGAATAGGAGTGCTGTCTCTAGTAATATTACCTTGTTGGTACCAACATGTACCCTCTTTCCCAGATGTCCAGTGGGTCCTCTCCCCCAAACTTCTGAGTCCTCAGAGTCCTGGTCATTTAGTCCATTGAGTGCAAAAAAGTGCCACTCAGAGATAAAACAAGCCAACCTAGAACTACTTTGGCTGTTTCATGAGGAAGGCCGTGACTCCAATTTCTCATGGCATGTTTTAGAAGTCTAAAAATGTGAAAATCTAATAGGGTAGTCCAAGGAATTCCCAACCATACCTGTTCAATGTTACTATTGTAACTTGGGCAGTACCATTCTAAATTTTTTTTATACATATCTTATAAAAATATATAATTTAGGTTTAATAAATAATATTTTCTTTTTTCATTTGATGCATATTTTATTAAACTATGACATAAATAATTTGTTAAAACCATCTGATTGCGATTTCTTAGAAGTGATATAAGGTATTGCCAATTTGTTTGTTAACATCACTGTATGCTGAATTAATCCTCTAATTAAGCTCAGAAGTTTGATTTGAACTATCATCAACAAAATTTTCCTTAAAGTTACAATCTCCTGATAACACTGGTTTACAAGGTTTTTATAACATGACCAACTGTAGCTGCCTTTTAACTATTTTTTAGGTGCTGAATTCAGATCTGGCCTTAAAAAATGGCTAGAACGCCATGTTTTCATGTTATTTGTCATTTTGACTTCTATCAAGATCTTCCTATACTAACAACACCCCCAGACAACTGGGAGGATACTATACATTTTACTTTTTGTGGCTGGCAACACTGATTGCCAAGTGGGAAAAAACAGGTAACAGTAACCTAACCCCAGACTGCCATTCTAGTTGTTTTCATTGTAGGAGAAACCTGATGTACGTTGAAGAGGGAATTTTGGCGTTTAAATGGCACAAAGGCAGCGTCACGAATGTGTTAATGTGCCAGATAAATTTTGTTGTGTACATGGAAATTATATTTTAAAATTCCAGGGTTGTTCTTTCACAAAGATTGTGACTTATATATATATAAGTAACTGCCCATAGTAAACAGACAGATTACCTGTAGAAATAGGCTTCAACAATAGTTAAAACTTCTGAAAAAAAATATCGCTGACACGGTGGGAATCAAACCCTTAACTCTCCAGATTCATGCAGAGGGCGCTACCATTACACCATGCGTTAGACACTAAAACCTTTCAGAATAAGACCTATAAATCTTTCACTGAGATGTGGCAAACCTTGTGCCATCTATACTTCGGGAGAGGCAACTTTTCCAATTGTTGTTAATGATTTAGAGGAGGTCAGTCACACTCAAGCATTTATTATTAAAAATCCATCCATAGCAAATACACAAATTACCTGTAGAAATTCAACAATAGTTAAAACTCCTGAAAAAAATTATCGCTGACATGGCGGGAATTGAACCTGCAACTCTCCAGATTCATGCCAGAGAGCACTACCGTTACACCACATATCAGAAGCTAATTGGAAAAGTTTGCCTCAGGGACTTGCCCACAGAATTAGGAGTAGAGATATTTACAGACAGCTCTAAACAGGAACATCGAGTAGGAGAGGCTTTAATAGCAATGAACTTTGGAAACATCATTCATTCAGAAAAATATAGACTGACAGATAATGTTTGTTTGGTAATTACTTGCATTAACTATTTTAAAGGTGCTGGAATACACCCAAAATGTTACAGAAGCCGAAGAAATAAATATATACAGTGACTCACTTTCTGCCATCCAAATCCTAGGAAACAGTACGAATAGAGATAAAATATTAAATGAAATAAAGAGGCAGTACACTAGAATTAAAAACAAGAAACATAACATTCCATTGGATAAAAGCACCTGTGGGATTTGAAGGAAATGAATTAGCAGATCAAAAAGCCAAAAGTGCTACCAAATTTGAGTATGTGAAGATGAAATTTAGGAGAATCTTAGAAGAATGGCAAAATTCATGGAATAATAGTGAAAAGGGAAGGACGCTATATGCATATATTAAAGTAGCTAAGGAGTCAAACAGATATTTTGATCATTATGCAAATCAGATCTTGAAAGGACATGGGAATGGATGGGGGGAGAGGTAATTTAGTGATCAAGGTTCGGTTAGGAATTTAATTTATTTGAATGTGTGAGCATTTGTTATAGGGTATATTAATGAGGAGGGGGGGAGAGCTAAAGTGAAGTAAGGAGAAATATAGTGGGGGGGGGGATATTTAATATGGTAATTGTGTTTGAATGTAAGTTAATATAAATTATTATTATGTGTGAAAATTATTTCCTAGATGGAAGCTTAGGCATATTAGGGAGGGAGAGGAAAATTCAGAAGGGAATTTATGGAGAAAGAATGGAGATTTCCCTTCTTATTTTCCCTTGATATTTTCTCCTCCTCCTTATTCCTTGGCCTCCCTCTTGGAAACAATTTCCAAATATTAAACAAAATTAACATTAAATTCTTTGTATTTCTAACTTATATAATCCCATGCGAGTCTTCAAAATGCCTCCCTCCCTTGGTGGGCTGGATCCAAGTCTGCTTGGAGTGTTGTTCTGATTTGTGCTAGACCTCAGCCAGCCAGCAGTCTTCAACTCTTCCCATTTTATCACCTGTCTTCTCCATATTTCTTTTTTGTCAAAGAACAGTAGTACTCACCTCTCACTTTCTCTCTCCTTAGAATGCTTCTAATCTTATACATTTTTTTTTTATCTGCATAGTTGTTTTGTGTTGTACTGTCTAGTTAAGTATATGCTGTTCTGTGCTGTAAAGTGAAAAATTACAAAAAAAAAACTACAAAAATATGATATACACACAATAAAAATTTGTAAAATAATAGAAATATCTCTTAATATATATATGTATTATGTTATATACTCTTGACAGTGTTTCAATTTTCTTTGTGATCAATTATAACTATAGTGTTCCTTAGTTATAGGATTATTTTAAATTTAGAGAACCAGTTAAATATAATATAACAGCCTTCAGTTACTATGCATTTTTGTCAACCAAATTTTGTTTAATGTCAAATATGATACCATAGCCATTTTCTTTTACTTACAATTACATGTCACTACAACTAATATTGTAAGGCCATCACAACTATTGGCTCAGGTCAGAGTCCTATCCCCACTCAACCTTCCCCTCCCCTTTCTTCTCTTGGGCATTCAGCACATTCCCTGTTTCCCCCCCCCCCCTCTTTTCTCTCCACACACAGCAGTAGTTCCTTTTATCTCCTCTCCTGCTTTTATCCCCATTCCCACACTACATGTCCTGATTGCTATAATAGTCAGATTTTCCACTAGATTTGCTAACACACTGACTCCAGACACACCATTAAGGTATTCTTTTTTCTCTTTCATCTATACCTAGAACTAAATTACAGTCTGGTTGGATCTCCATAGCCCAGTAATTCATTTTTTCCCCAATGGAAATTGGCTATTTTTAACACTTTTTTAATCAATCCTGAAGTTTATGAACTAAATTTGATAATTAATATAAACCTGACGATTTATATATCAAATAAAGTCACAAAAAATGACAAAGAAAGCATTACACTGCTGCAGTAGTAATTTATTGTGACTGTTTTTCACACCCAAGCAATGGATTGTTTTCTTCATTCTTTTGATGTTTCCACACCAAAGTTTCATGGAGAATGTTTTTTGAATTCTTGGCATTAAATTTTTCTTGATATTTTTAAATTCTCTCAAATATAACCTGTATGGTAATATACCTTATTACTTATTTAAGCACTAATAAAAGTAATATGCTTGTTGTTTTCCCAAATATTTTCTAAAAGTTTACAATTAAATGTTCTTTATTTTGGCATAAAAGAAGACCTATTTCTGTGGTAATGGTAGCTAGGTAGTCACTGGAAGGAGAGCTATGCACCAATCCCCTGTGATGATGCATAGAACTGGCCAGGCCTAGCATCTAATGTCCGACCAAACCTTCTCGTGGTGCAGACTGTTAGTACCTTTCAAAAGAGATATTCTTTTGTGGAAGTGAACGGAAGGGGAGGGCTGCCAGATTAGTGTGGCCTACTGATCTGGACAACTATGGCTACTTTTCTTTTTTTTTCTACTCTGCTGAGGAGTGGTCAACCACACAGGGTCCTGGTGCTGACCATATAAACCCACTGGACAGATATATGGCTCTGAGCTTGATTATGGATCCTGATTTTGCTGCACTAATGGGCTTCTGTAGAGAGAAAATCATCCGCTGTATTTTCGGTTTGTTTGTGGGTTGACAGCCCCAAGTGAATAGATTCACAGGATATGTTTATCAGCTGGTGGATAATCCTGAGCAGAAGTCATCGCAGGCACCTGAACTCTTTGCTTCTATTGGCATTGTCAAATTCTACATTGGAGGAAATCTTCCAGTGTAGATGGCTTCAACCTTTAGTAATGGGGGAATGGGTCTTTGCCCCATGTCTGCGATTAGGGGGCTGTTTGATATTGTCGGCATTCCCTCTCTCAATAAACATAGTTTCTTTAAACATCCCACTAACCATTTTCTCTCCGTAGGTAGTTGGAATGTGAGGACTCTGCACAGAGCTTTTTCTCTTGATGTCCTCACACAAGAATTCCACCATTATAATTTAGATATTCTCAGCTTGCAAGAGACCAGATGGACAGATAAAGGTCAGATTCTTAAAAATAATCTTAAATTTCTCTTTTCAGGGAGGGACGACAATAAGCATCACCAAGGCGTGGGTCTGCTTCTTAGCAGATACACTAGTGATGCTCTTCTAGGATATGAGTACATTAATGAATGATTTCTTACAGCAAAATTTCAGACAAGCATTAAAGACTCGAATGTTATCTGCTGTTATGCTCCCACGGAGGATGCCGATGAGGATGAGAAGGATAGGTTTTATGAACAACTTCAGGTTATTTTGAATTCTGTCAAGAAAGAAGATATTACCCTTGTTCTTGTTGACTTCAATGCCAAAGTTGGTACTCACTCTGACCTTTGGGGAGGAGTAATAAGCCCTTTTGGTATTGGTAGCTGCAATGGCAATGGGCAACGTCTCCTACAGGTAAGTAAAACTCAATGGATTCAGAATAACTAACACTTATTACAAACACTGCGACATACATAAGTACACATGGGTTTCACCTGATGGGCTGCATAAGAATATGATTGATTACATATTAATTAACAGCAAGTGGGCTAGTTCTGTTGGGAATACCAGGGCATATAGGGGAGCTGAAATTGGATCTGACCATTACCTTGTTAAAAGTGTGTTGCAACTTAAACTTAAAACGTGTTGTACTAGGGTTAAAAAATTTACTTTTAATACTGAAGCTCTGAAAGAGCTTACTATGATAGGTTACTTAGTCATTATGACAGTAATGGTTTGCTTACTACTGAAGTTGAGGAAGAATGGGATCATTTTAAACAGGCTTTTTTGGACACTAACAGTACTCTTTTAGGAAAAAAGGTGCAGAGGAGACAGAATTATCTTAGTGATAAGCACTTGAGCTTATTTCAGAAAGAAAGAACTGCAGGAATGCCCTTAATCAATAAGCTAGTAGTCCTAATAGAAAGCATTACAGAGAACTTAATAAATGTGTTAAAGATCAGTTAGCTGCTGATAGGAATCTTTGGCTTGATGGTTTGGCTGACAAAGCCAAGGAAGCAGTTAGACAGCACAACAGCAGAGAGCTGTACTCCTTTAGGAAAAAAGGAGCAGAAGAGACAGTATTATCTGAGTGATAAGGCACTTGAGCTTATTTCGGAAAGAAAGAACTGCAGGAATGTCCTTAATCAATACCCTACTAGTCCTAATAGAAAGAATTACAGAGAGCTAAATAAAACGTGTGAAGGATCAGTTAGCTGCTGATAAGAATCTTTGGCTTTTGATGGCTTGGCTGACAAAGCCGAGGAAGCAGTTAGATAGCACAACAGCAGAGAGCTGTACCAGATAGTTAATGTTTTGTGTGGTAGAAAACGGACAGGTATACCGGGATTGAAGGATAAACAAGGTAAAGTTATAGAAGGTGAGGATTCTGTCATGGCTAGGTGGGCTGAACATTTCAGTGATGTTCTAAACAATGTTATTAGTTCTACTCCCATTGTTTGCAGTGATGACAGATGCATTGGTGGCTTCAATTTTGGCCCTATAACATAATCTGAAGTTATTTGGCTATTTCTAAACTTAAACTTCATAAATCCCCAGGGGTTGATGAAATTACTACGGAAATGCTTAGAGCTGGGAATGTTTCGGTTACCACTTAGATGACTGAAATGTTGAATATCTTTTACAATAAATGCATGGTTCCTAAGGATTTTACCAGAGCTATTGTTATCCCTATTTTCAAAAAAAAAAGTGATCACAGTTCTTGTGGTAACCATAGGGGTATCAGCCTACTCTCAGTTCCAGGTAAAGTTCTTTCCATGATTGTGCTTAATAGAATTAAGAATCTGGTTGACAGTCAATTGCGTGATGAGCAATGTGGATTCAGAAGTGGTAGGGGATGTGTGGATCAGATAATTTCACTTAGGCAGATTCTTGAGAAATGTTTAGAGTTTCAGAAACCTTTGGTTGCTAGCTTTGTTGATTTCAAAAAGGCTTTCGACTCTGTTGATCGTCATAATTTGTGGTTGATTGTGAGATCATATGGTATACCTGACAAGTTAGTTAACATAATGAAAGCTCTCTATAATAACACTGAGTCGTGTGTGAGAGTTGGTAAGGGTTGTAGCAATTGGTTTAGCATTACTTCCGGTGTTTGACAAGGGTGCATTTTGTCTCCTTTTCTCTTTAGCTTGGTTATTGATTATGTTATGCGAAATTCACTTCAAGGGAAAGATTTTGGCCTTAAATGGACTGGAGATATGAAAATTTCTGATTTAGATTATGCTGATGATTTAGCCCTTTTGGCAAATGATGTTGATGAGATGATCTTTTTCATTCGAGCTGTTGATGAAACTGGTAGTAGAGTAGGTTTGGTTATAAACAGAGAGAAAACTAAAGTGATGAAAATTGGTCAGGCAGGCTGTGATTCAGTTAATCTGAATGGTTGCAGTCTTGAGCAGGTGTCACAGTTTAATTACCTTGGGAGCTATGTAACAGATAATGGAGATGTGCGGCATGAGATTAACAGACAGATAGGGATTGCTGCCGAGACTTTTAAGGATCTATGGAGAGTGTGGAGAAATAGGTGTAATACACCTAAAGACTAAAATTAGACTGTATAATAGTTTGGTTCTTTCTAGGGTTAGTTATGGTAGTGAAACTTGGACACTGTAAACAAGATAACAGGAAACTAGATGCTTTTGATTCCAGATGCTTACGCAGTATCTTGGGCATTAGGTGGTTCAACTTTGTAACTAATGATGAGGTTAGGCAAAGGATTTTGCAACCTCCTTTAAGCAGCATATTGTGCAGAGAGAGAGAGACTCCGTTGGTTTGGCCATGTTGCCCGTATGAATAATTATAGATTGGTGAATAGGGTTATGAACAGTGTGCCTAAGGGCCTCAGAAGGAGGGGGAGACCTAGGATGCGGTGGGCAGACAATGTCAAACAGGACCTTATTAGAATTGGTGTGCAGTGGCCAGATGCAGTAGATATAGCTCAGGATAGACTTGCTTGGAGAACTAAATTGCATGGTCTGTTTGGACCTCCGTAGCCCTTGGCTGCTTGAGGATGACGATGATGATGATGAATTTGGAGGAAAATGCAACGGTCTTTGCAGCAAATCCATTTACCAGTGGTGTGCACAAATATGCTAAGGTATTCACGACAAAGTTCAATTAGCAATTAGTGAAGCGATACCATTCCTACTAAGGTTAAAGAAACTTTGCATTCTAACTCACTCTAAGGAACTAATAGCTATCATGAATTGTTCCTACATCAAAGGGATGAATACAATATCTCAACTAAAAATGAATACAGATAATTGCAAATATGGATCCCACTGCAAAATTGGTTAAAATCAAGGAATGATGCAATTATATGATTAGTAAAATAACGTCGGATCATCGTGCTTCCTTTAAGGACTGGTTTGCCATGGACAAGGTGAATAATACAACAGTATTGCATACATCCAACAGAATGAAAGTGTCACCATTGTGATCTTCCATGTGCACCTGAGCCAGCCTCAAGAAAATGGTAAATAGACATTACTCTTATTTCTTCTAGTTTCCCTTTGAGCTAGATATCAAAGGCATATCATAGTTATAAGGAATACTTTAACATCAGTACAAATGAGTAAATAGTGACAGGAAAGGGCTAATAGCCAATGCTGTTAAACTCATTCTGTTAAACTAATGCACTCTTCCTGGTTTAAGTGATGTAAATTATGTAAATAGCTTTACTGTAACAGATTAATTCGTGTATATTAAATATATTTATCTAGCTATGTATCTTATTCATTAATCAATAGGCCACACTAATCTAACAGCCCTCCCCTTCCATAAGCAAGTATCTCTTTTGAAAGGTACTAACGGTCTGCACCATGAGAATAGCACACCAGGCTCGTAATCTGTAGTTCCCAGGTTCGAGTCCCAGCTGGGTCAGCATGGAGATTTATCTCCGCAAAATTCCACGCCCTGCCCATGGTCAGTAGGGGACACTGATGGGCTTGGAAAGGCCGCCATCTGTCGGATGGGACGTTAAGACGTGGCCCCGTGTGCGGGAGAGCCATACCCTGTGCACGTTCAAGAACACGCTGGATGGCCTTGACGGGAGGCTACCATCTGTCTCCCAACAGCTGTTCCAGTGGGTCCCCTCCCCCAACCTTCTCTGAGCCTTCGGGGTCCGTGTGACCTGGCCATTTAGCCCATTGTGTGCAAAAAAGTGCCGCTCAGAAGTAAAACAACCCAACGCACTATGAGAAGATTAGGTCAGACATTAGGTGCTAGGCCTGATCAGTTCTATACATCATCACAGGGGATTGGTGCATAGCACTCCAGTGACTAGCTACCATTTACAAGGTGCAGCCAAGAAATGTTTTTCCCATTTCATAAACAGGACAGAAAATCACATTAATGCAAGCAATCCAAGTTACCTTGCATAAAGCTGGCCCATGTCATGTTTCAGGCAAATATATAATATTATTCAGGAAAAAATTTACTTTTGATTAAATATAATTTAACTATTTTTATTCATCAGGTTTTCTAAAATTATGCTAATTATTTGCTAATATAATTTTAATTTCTGGGGTTTTTTTTCGCTGTTGTATAATATTTCTGAATCCATCCCCTTTCTCTTTGAAGACTAGGATATGGGTTATTTGGAAATAAATCTCAACACTGACACAGCTGGGAATCGATCCTGGGAACATCAGCATACTAGTCTGGTATGCTACAAACTGAGCTACCCACCCACCACCCCAGCAGAAATTTTTATAGGTGGGGGGGGAAACAAATGAATGCTTCAAGATAGAACTATTTACGTTGAAACGTTTATTAATGAGTGCAGCTACAAATAACGAATGAAACCATACCGTAAGCAAAAGAAAAAGATCCTACTAGTTGACATCCTGTTGAAAATTCAATGAGAAAATAACATAGTTTAATTTTACTCAAGTTACCATATCTGAAACGTGGCAGAATTTTTAATACAAAGTCTTTTACATTTTCCTGCCACTTCAATATTTAGGCCCTTTATTTCTTGAATTGCATCATAGTTTAAATAATTACGAGTTCAAACCTGGATTTTATTATAGGCAAAGAGTGAATTTTTAAGGCAATACAATATGGCTTATCAAAAAATAGAGTAGAGGTACACAGTGTGGTAGTTAAAATTAAAGTTATTTAATTCTCTATGACACTGTTAGATGTTTTTAAGCATTTCAAACATGGACTATGCTATCAAAAAAAAATAAATAAAAATAAATACCCCCTCAAGCAGCTGCTTGCCACAGAGGTCTGACAGGAGCCTGTCAGTTTATATGCCAAAGTAGAAGATCTGAGAAGATGGCAGGACCTCAGCAGAAAAACAACACATACAACCATGCCAGGTATCAACAATTATTAAGGAGAGATTTATGTACCATGCTAGAGAGGATGGGTAGTAACCCAACCTCTACGGCATGATGGCCACACCCAAACAACTACAAATTATCACCCTTCTACTCACACTTCTATTCACACACTTTTTCTACTCACACTTCTACTCACACTTCTATTCACACTTCTATTCACACTTTCTACTTCACCAGTCTATAAATACTGCAATATGCAAAAACCACTCAACAACGAAATAAAATACATTTTTGAACTCTGTGAACAGGGCAGATATACTTCACGCACCATCAACAAAATTCACAAACAAATCAAATGCAAACAATCCCAAAACCCTCCAAAACCTATAAATAAAGAAATGCAAAAATACACAATAGCCCTACCGTACATCAATATTAATTTCACATACTCTGTTAAAAATAACCTAAAACCTTTCCATTATAAAGTCCCAATTAAAATGTCACACACTATATCCAAACTCATTTGAAACAATTGCGACCATATACCCAGTTCTGGAGGAGTTTACTACATCCCACTCAAAGACCCCACAGGTAAAATTTTTCCCAATGACAAATACATAGGTAAAACCTCACACCCATTTAATGCCAGATCTTAAATAAACTACAAAAAACTGCATTATCTCAAGCAATCACCGAAAACAATCTGCCCACTGATTTTCACTCAGCTAAAATTATAGTATCCCACCTACCAAATTCCAACTAGCCATCACAGAAATTATCCTCATTTCCCCCTCCCTCCAGCTTGGCATCCGATTCTTAGGAGATATAACATACACCTCGGAAATTCCACCCCCCCCCCCTACACTCTCCTCTCTCATCGCCGATCCCCATTTGCCATCTGCACTAATGCACACCCACCAAACCCTTTAGAACACTTCCATTATGGGTCCTAAAAATCAACTATTAATGCACCCCCCCCCCCCCCCACACACACAACTCCCAATAGCAATACCAATAAGAAAACCATTATTCAGACCCTCAATAACATAATTATCTTAGCCTCAAAATTCAGTTTCCGAAATTTATTAATTCACTAAAAGTACCTCACTCATTATAATTATGAATTACTAGCCACAAATAGTGAAGCTTCCCTCGACACTTGCTGATCTTGACAATTTCCCACAATCCCACACCCTCCCCCAACCTCCATCACATGTAGATTGCATTATGGCCACCCATACATCTGCCAGCCACTCCAATCCTCGGATCAGAGCCACTGACATGTCAATTTATGGCACCCCACCCCTCCCCCGTGCTCAACAACCAACTGCCTCTCCTGCATTAGCTTAAGCTCATCACTTCCCACTTGACAATGAGCTCAAAGGAAGGGTGCAAAACGCACATCATGAATCAAAAACTTTACGCACTCTATGCTATCAAAAGTATAAATTGTTATTTTCTTGGCCAAGGCAGGTAGACCATTGGCAGCCATAACCCTTCTTTTAATCTCCACTGAGGCGTCACTTGCCAGCAAGAACGTCAATTATTAAATTTGTCACCAAAAGCATCCTGGAAGTTCCTGTTACTACCCATCCTCTACGGCATGATATGTAAATCTCTCAATAATTGTTGATACTTGATAGCATAGTCCATGTGTCGAAGTGCTTAAAAACATTTAACAGTGTCATAAAGAATTAAATAACTTTAATTTTAATATGGCTTATGCTGAGCATTGAGTTCCTCGAAAACTTCTTTAAGCAAAACTTGTGTAAGCAGAAAAAGTGGGATACTCAAGGCCTTAATAAGCCTTCAGTATCTCATTTTTTCTGCTCAAAAAATCAATCGAGGAGAGGTATGGGGTGCCATAAATTGACATGTCAGTGGCTCAGCTCCTAGGATCGGAGTGGCCAGTGGATGTATGGGTGGCCATAATGCAATCTGCATTTATGTTTTCCCTACATTATATTTATATGTTTAAAAAAATTTGTAACTGAATAACTATCATGATGTGCAATATGTTCACTCAATAGTAATTAATAAACACTGAAGAAAGCAAAATGATGCATTAAAAAATTGCATCATTTTACCTCTAAGCAGCACTATTGTGTGCACAATGGACTAAAGGTCCAATTAGGAGTTCCTATAAAATAGATCTGGCAACATTTCTGGTTTTCAGCTATCCTAAAGCTCAAGTCCTTACACCAAGATGCATTTCTTATCTCTGTATGCTAAAAATAATAGTACACTAAAAAAAAATAATTACAACTGTAGAGACCTGGTTATTAACTCTTCCAGATCCCATGTCTTGTACACAAGTAGACTGAATCTGAAATGAGGTTCAAGTCCTGGTCGGTCTCTCATTTCAGATTCAGTCAACTTGTGTTATTTAAAAGAGCATAATACTGTATGTCTATAACATTAGTAAAATTTTATATGTATGGTAAAGACATTGTAAATTGAGTGTCTGTTAAAGATGGGGATTGGGCAAGGAGGGAGGATGATCCTATGTTTTTATTTAAATGAATTTTATTAATTTGATTATATGGATAACTAGATTGTTTCCCTGTTTCATATATATGGTGCAATGTTTTAAATAATTCAGATGCAAAATACAAGAACAATAACACCTTAAAAATACTGGAAAAAAATGATGTATGTTAAGAAAGCATCTTATCAATAGAAGTGCACAGATGAGATAAGCTGAAGACAAGTCAGAAAAGTTCGGTTTAATGAAGTAGTATTCACACAGTTCAAATAAATGAAAATAAAAATAATATAATAAATAAATGGCTTTTTGATCAAAGAACTTGATGGTAATAATTCAACAATATTTTAAAATTACATCATTATAGAAATGCACACAATATTAACAAAGAACTTTTGAAGTACATCATATAATGTAGTAGAAAGATCTAGTTTTGAAACGATCTTTCTTCAGCATCTAGTCTGCTAGATTATCTAGTCTCTAAGATCTAGTCTTAAGCAAAATAGTGGTAGTTCTGTGTTAAATTATGTTGTGAGAAGGTATATTTGAAAAAAAAATTGATGTAAGAGATATTATTGCACGTATACGTGAGGTATAGTATCAGATGACATGCATTGTTGGCACGTTTTTAGTGTTGTATCTGATTAGAAAATTGGCAGTAATTTTTGCTGTTAATGAGCATGTTTGGATAAGGTAATTGTTTAGCAGGAGTTTCCAAACTGCTGGTAAAATTGGTAGTTCATCATTACAATGAAATCTTTGTTGATATGAATTATTTTTTCACTATATGAAAGCTTAAATTTAGTATTAAGATTTGAAATAATTCTGGCATTTTCAAAGATAGGAATAGCATTGTGGTTGATAATGGTGCTGGATAAAGCTGTTGTTAATTTTTTCTTGATATCATATTGATGTTCTTTAATTCTTTCTGGTAAGTTTCTTGTAGACATACTGATGCATCCAAGTGGTGATTTGACGTTATTACTAGGAGTGGTATCTTCTTTGAAAGGAATCAGGTAAACACCTCCTGTAGGAATGTAGCAGTCTCTGTCATTCAAGGTGGATCTTAATAGAGTGGTGGAAGGTTTGATATGTACTAAATAGTTGTAGGTTTTCATGATACTTTATATGGTATTATTCAGAGAAGGTAAATGCAAAATAAAGTTGGTATATTTAAAGATCTTGTCTGTTGACTTGTTGTTGGTATGGTGCTTATTTAATCCAAACATAGATGAATGACATCTGGCCAGATGAGCCAGATGAAGCCCAGTACGCGTCGGGGTGAAACATGTCACCCTGACTCCATGAAATTATGGGCTCTTCTCCAAAATTTTAACATTATTCTTGATTTTGGCGTTTCTTAACTTAAAATTTGAATTAAACTGGTCTTTTTCAAAAGATGTTTTAAATGTTTAATAAGTTGAGAGTGAAGTCTGTTAAAGTTGTTTCATAACATTTGAATGTTAAATATGGAGATTCCTTTTGGGCATACTGGTGACACCAAATGAGTTTAGGAAAATGAGTAATTCAGCCCATTTGATAGTGCCGAACATACTTGAATTAATATCCTCAACAAGTTAACCAGGACTAGTATCTGGACTTCAAAAAGAAACAATGCTACAAACTCAATGATCATCTGAGTGAAACCAACAGTGCTTCAGATAACATCATGAAAAAAAGGACTCTAAAAAGATACTATGAATAGCACAACCGGCTGAAGCCAGCAGGACTGTTGACAGACATATTTGAAATGGTAATGATTTTTTCATATTTACTGGGGAATGATAAAAAAGTTCCTTAAGTATTAGCTTACCATAACCGAAACAATTCGTACCTTGACTATGTAAAAATAGTGCTACGTGTAAGGTGAACCTGTTGTTCAAAAGGGCTTAAGTTAAACAACGTAATCGTGGATTAAATATATATAAATTTTTAAGAGATGACGAAAGGTACTGACATGGATGCAATTAATTATAAGGTATTAGGTTATTTATAAAGGTAGGTTTGTGGTATACAGAAGTTATGAGTTCATTAGTACATCTTTGGATAAGAATATCGAGGAAAGTTATTTTTTAGTTTTTTTCACTTTCAAGAGTAAATTTGATACTAGGACAGACAGTACATTATTAAGTTCTGATATTAAATCAAGTAATGATAGTTTTGAAAATTCCCATATAATAAATATATCATCGATGTATCTTTTCCATAATAAAGGCTTTAATACTCTGTTGTCTAGTATTTTACTTTCACTGTCTCTCATTAAGACTCTGCAAAAATTCCAGATAGTAGTGATCCCATAGGAGTACCAAAATTTTGATTGTAGAATTTTTTATCAACTTGAAATGAAATACTATTTTTTACAATATCGAGAGCTTCAACAATTGCAAAAAAATCATATTGTATTTGCATAATTCAAGTATTTCTTTTCTGATTAACATAATAATTTATTCATATATTGGAGTATTTGGATATAGGCTGACAGCATCTAAGAAATATAGTTTTGCATGCTCAGGTATGTATAAATTTTTAATGGATTTAATGAAATTGTATGAGGAATTAGTTATATATTTAGTTTATGGAAATATAGTTGATAATTCTTCAAATAAGTAAGTTGGTCTTTTTAGTTTGGAGAGAAGAGGGTGTACAAGGTTGTTTTCTTTATGTAGTTTTATTTGAAGAAACAATCTAGGTATATTATAGTTGAGAAGTAGTGTACAACATTTTTTTAATGATTGCGGTAAATGACGATTATTTCTTAAATTTTTTAATTTTTTTAAAAATATTTTGGTAGGATTATAGTTGATTTCAATGAATTTTAAGGAAGTTAATGCATTTTTTAATTTAGTAGCATATTCATTGTTGTTTAGAATTGATTTGTTTAGTCTTGTCAGCATATAAAATTTTTATTTGGTCGTTTTTCTTTAATTTATTAATTTCATATATTTCATTATATTCTTTATTGCAAGGTCTTTTGTTGCTGTAAATATTATTGATGGTTCTATATAAATGAAATAAATCTCTTTCTTGAGTTTCATTTGGTATCAGTTTGACAATGTTTTCAACATCTGGGATTAATTTATCAATAGGTTGTAGTTTTGGAGGGTAGCAAAATTTTGGACCTCTTTCAAATGCTCTTCTTAGTGTATTATCAAAAATGATATTAGATTTGTAAATAAAAGGAACTGGCTTAATAGCATATAATTTTTTAGAGTCATTGCTTGAAAGTATTTCTAATATTTTTTATTATGTCTGTTGATGATAATTATACTGTTGTGAAGTAAGATAGAATCAAGTTTAGCCAGTATATCATATAGCTGATATGATGGGCATTTGTTTTTCAGTTATAAATGCTCATAAGTTTTTTATTCAAGAAATCTTATAACATTGATGTCCAATTACATCTCTTAATAGTTTTTCAATTCAGCATATTTTAAGATGTTGGTGTGGTTAAGGGCTTCTTTATTTTAAAAAAATTAGGAATTAGACTTAACGATTTGCATCTACATAAAAATTAGAGATTAAGTAGAAAACGGTTGAGTTTTCTCTTTAAATAGAAGAATTCTTTAGCGATGAACATAATGTTATCAACCTTCAAATTGTAAATATAATAAGCAACAAATGATTAATAAATAAATAGTTCAAAAGTCCCAGTGTGTGAAATGTAAAATACAAGAATGATAAAACCCTAAAAAACACTGGTAAAAATGATGTACGTTATGAAAGTATCTTGTCGATAGAAGTGCACATATGAGATAAGCTGAAGACAAGTCAGAAAAGTTCAGTTTAATGAAGCAGTATGCATGCTTACAGTTCAATAGATGAAAAAAAAATGGCTTCTTGATTGACGAACTTGATGATAATAATTCAAAACATTGTGGAATTAATCCATTGTAGAAATGCACACAATATTAACAAAGAACTTTTGAAGTACATCATATAGTGTAGTAGAAGGATCTATATTTAGAAACATACAATATACAGTCATATCAGAATAATATGACCACCACCAATCACAGTGTACCCACCCAGGTGTGTCACAGAGTGCACATGACAAGGTTGACCATATGGAGATATAAACGACCAGCCAGGTCGTTTATATCTCCGTGTGGATTTTCACTATATGATCCATAGTGCGTAACGTGAGCACAATGGGCAGAGGTAGTGATTTGAGGGATGTTCAAAAAAGAATGATCATTGGCTACCGTGCCAAGAGTGGAAGCATCTCAGAAACAGCAGACTTTGTGGGTTGTTCGCGAGGTGCTGTACTAAGGGCATACATCAAGAATGGACCTCTGACACACTGAGTACCTCCAGACATCATAATCGTGGAGTCCCAAAGGCCATCGACACCAGAGGAGAACATTGCCTCTGTCGACTGGTAAAAGGCAATCGATGTGCAACAGTGCAGCAATTGACCACTCAAATAAACGCTGGGGCACCCACGTACATGTCCCCGATAACAGTAGAGTGAACTCTGTTATGCATGAGTCTCTGGAGTCGACGCTGCGTAAAGGAACCCATGTTAACCAAGGTTCATTGGCAACGACGCCTGCAGTTCGCACGTGACTACCATCATTGGACAGTGGAAGAGTGGAAAAAGGTTGCCTTCTCTGATGAATTGAGGTTTCTACTTTACAGAAGTGGCGAGCGTTGGCATATATGGCGTCAGACACACGAATGAACACCTAGACACGCTCATCAGTCAAGTACAGGCCAGTGGTGGCAGTGTGCATGTCTGGGGAATGTTTTCCTTGGACTGCTGGTACCACTGGATGGGTCTGCTGGTACCACTGGATGGGTCTGCTGGTACCACTGGATGGGTCTGCTGGTACCACTGGATGGGTCCGTGAACACCAATGGCCACCTGTCCATCCTTGCTGATCACATGCATCCCTTCATTGGACATTTACCCTGGTGGTGATGGTGTCTACCAACAGGACAATGCACCCTGCCACTAAGGTGGTGCACGACTGGTTCCAGGTTGGGTTGTTTTACCTCTGAGCGGCACTTTTTTGCACACCATGGGCTAAATGGCCAGGTCACATGGACCCCGAAGGCTCAGAGAAGGTTGGGGGAGGGGACCCACTGGAACAGCTGTTGGGAGACAGATGGTAGCCTCCCGTCAAGGCCATCCAGCGTGTTCTTTAACGTGCACAGGGTATGGCTCTCCCACACACGGGGCCACGGCTTAACGTCCCATCCGACGGACGGCGGCCTTTCCAAGCCCATCGGTGTCCCCTACTGACCGTGGGCAGGGTGGGGAAATTTTGCGGAGATAAATCTCAACGCTGACCCAGCTGGGACTCGAACCTGGGAACTACAGATTACGAGCCTGGCGCGCTGCCGACTGAGCCACCCCCGCCCCACTGGTTCCAGGAACATGACAGCAACGTCTCTGTTCTCCCGTGGTCGGTGAAATTGCTCGACCTCAATCCCATAGAGCACTTGTGGGACCATTTGGATTGACAGGTTCGGCGTGCAGACCCACAACCATGTCATCTATGGAACCTCCATGCTCTGCTGGAGTCCAAATGAGCACATGTGCCTCTGGCAACCTTCCAGGGCCTCAATGAGTCCATGCCACACTGTCTCGCCACTGTCATCCAAGCCAAGGGTGGTTATTCCCATTATTAGGTAGGTGGTCATATTTTTCTGATATGACTGTGTATGTTCTTCAGCAAAATGGTGGTAGTTTCTGTGTTAAATTACATTGTGAGAAAGTATATTTGAAAAAAAAAACGTTGATGTAAGAGATATTGTTAGTTGAGAAGCATATACATGATGTGTAGTATCAGATGATATGCATGTTGGCATGTTTTTATTGCTGTATTTTATTAGAAAATTGGCAGTAATTTTTGTTGTTAATGAGCATGTTTGAATTAGGGTAATCTTTTAGTAGGAGTTTCCAAGCTGTTGGTAAAATCGGCAATTCATCATTACAGCAGAAATCTTTGTTGATATGAATTATTATATTTTCACTATATGAAAGCTTAAATTTGGTATTAGGATTTGAAATAATTCTGGTATCTTCTAAGATTGGAATGTAGATGATTGTTTATATTTTAGAATATAAAGAAACTAAGGCTTTATCACCACCACCTAGAAATGAAAGCAAACCATCTTCGGAATACGTCACAACAATGGCTGTTCTAGTAGGCTGCATTACAAAGCAAGTGCTAGGCAAACACATCAGAAATACCCATGCTTTTTAGTGTAGATAAAGGTTGAGTGTGTACCAGAACCACAAGTTATTATTACTAGTATATGCTCTATATAAAAGGTATGATGAATTATTAAGTAATTTCGCACTGAATTTTTGCATAATTTGTAGAAATAAACATAATTTGTCTTATAAAGTTTTTAAACTAAGAACAAAGTAGCCCTGGATCACAAAGATAAAAGAATTTAAATAGCTAAATGCCATTAAGATAAATCAGTGTCCATTAGGTGTATTTCTAAAGTAAACTATGAATAATACATGCAGATGCAATTATGTAAATAGGTTTCTGAAGATAAGTTCCTAAAAATTAATTTTATAAAATATTTTGCTCCATATAATTTGGATCAAACAATGTTATGCAGTTTTAACTACTTATGTTTTTTGATCATATTACATATAAATAAAAAAATAAATAAATACCCCCTCAAGCAGCTGCTTGCCACAGAGGTCTGACAGGAGCCTGTCAGTTTATATGCCATAGTAGAAGGTCTGAGAGGATGGCAGGCCCTAAGCAGAAAAATGACACAAACAGCAGCCATGCCTTACCCGGGGTTCGAACCCAGGTCCCTTAGATCAGTGCCAAGCACGCTAACCACTTGAACTATTTTTATTTGCATACTGCAAACAATAGTATAATAATTATTCTGCATTCCTTTCACAGGAATGTAATATCTAAAATATAAATGAATTCGATGAAATGGTAAAAGGTTTCTCTGGAAAGTGGCTGAATATATTTTTTTATATTGCTTGCAAATTTGAAATTATCTTTTCATTCTGTCTTTGATAAGAAATTTAGTATAAGAGTCAAAGAATCTTTGTCTATCTTTTTTCAGAGTAAGCTGTTATATGATATGTCTCTATTATCACTTACTCTATGCTATTTATCTGAATCACTGTACAAAATTCTTTGCTTATTGACATACCTAGAGGTCTATGTGCATGTATGTCATTACATGGTTTAATGTTTACAATATATCTCAACTACTATTCTTCAACATTTCTTTTCTGCATTTATATTGGGTATGCTATCACCTCATTTTAATGTATATGTTAATAATAACATATTTCTTTTTCAGAAACGTATATATAGGTTGTCATTACTTAATTTAATGCATAAACTTCATCTTGAGCATCTTTAGATGTTACTTTTTTTAAATTAGGGAAAGACTATATTAAACATAAGTCCCCAAAGTTTGCACGATTTATTGGAATCATTAATTTTGATTAATTCTTTGCTTGTTTATTGACATACAGTATGTAGTAGCCTGTGTCATTACTTGGTTTAGTGTCTATGAATTCCTGTTTTCAACATTCATTTTTTGGATATATGCTATCACTTCATTTTGACGCATATGTTTATTACTTTAATGACATTTCATCACTTCCAGAAAGTTATGTATATATATAGCTTTTCATTAATTAATTTAATACATACACTTAATCTAAATCACTACTCTTAAACATCTTTAAATGTTATGTACCTTTTTAAATTAGGGAGGGACATCACAATCCCCATTATTTATCTGAATCACCATTTTTAGGTAGCTTCTATGCTTGTTTATTGACATATCTGATAGTCTATGTGTTAGTGTATACCATTTATCTGAATCACTACTCTGCAGTTTTTGTGTTATGTTTTCTGGTTATATCAACAATTAGTTTGTTCATATGATTTAACTGAATTACTAATCTTGTCCACTCCATATCACATATATAATGAACTATTTCTAGGAAAGAACATATACTTTTTCATCTAGTTCAAAGTGTATGATAAAAATATATCACTGAATTTGCTCATTTTGTGTTCTATTCACTAACTTCTATTTCCATCACTCATAGAAAAGTTAATATGTATTTTAAAAATATTTGAATTTATATAAATGACTTAATCATTACCCCTGTTAATTTTCTATTTCCTTTATAATTTTTTCCTTCAACTTTAGGAGTTTTAAATATTTCTTCATTTAAATTAGTATAAGATTTCATTAAATCACTCGGGCTAATTTTATGTGAATATTTCTGCACTTTAAAAGCTTTATGCATTTCTACATTAGGTTTATTATATATATAAATTAATTGAATCACTCCCAATTTTGTACAATATTTAATATTATCCACTTCTCTTTGAGAGATTTATGTATTTCTTCAGTTGGTTTACTATATATAAATTATTTACTCTTAGTTTTGCAAAATTCTCAATTTTTTTTAATCCCATCCTCTAGGAGATTTATGCATTTCTTCAATTGGTTTAGTATATATCGTTTCATGATTTACTTCTAAATATTTTGCAATTTTTAATATTCACCTCCTCACCTTGAGAAGCTTTATGAATTTCTTCAATGAGATTTAGCATTTATGTTACAAATGAATCACTCATTTTGCTAGTTTTATGTATTTCTTTTCCAGGTGTAGTTTCTAATTGCACTGATTATTTTTCATGTAAATGTTTATGAAAAATTACTTAAACTTCTAATGGTTGATAATTTTCACACTATTTATAATTTTGGTTTGTTTGAAATCATGAAAGATATATCGTTTTTACCTCAGATTTCATTTATTTCTTTTCAGTGAAAAAAATGTTATTACAAGAGAAATTTCGAATAACTACTGTCCACATCAGAATATTCCAAAGCTCCTTATTGTTTTTTGAAATTGTTATCAGAAAGGATACAGCGATTGAATTTTAACTACGTTTGTTTTACTCTAGTGCAAAATTCGGCAGATATATTCCATTTTTTACATTTTTATTGAGGAATTATTTTTATTCAGAGATTGATAAATTGCATCTGCATTAAAAATTGGTTCATTTGAAACCATCGGCAATAATTTCACTTTCAAAATCATTCAAATGAAGTGATGTGCAGAAATAACCAGCAGCGAGAAAATACAATATAGCCTAGTGTGTGTATGTGATGTCAAAAACAGGTTGATGGGCTTGTTCGTTCTAGGAGGTATTGGCTTTATTCAGCACCATTATCAACCACAATGCTATTCCAATCTTCGAAGATGCCAGAATTATTTCAAATCCTAATACTAAATTTAAGCTTTCATATAGTGAAAAAATAATAATTCATATCAACAAAGATTTCTGCTGTAATGATGAATTACCGATTTTACCAACAGCTTGGAAACTCCTACTAAAAGATTACCCTAATCCAAACATGCTGATTAACAACAAAAATTACTGCCAATTTTCTAATTAGATACAACAATAAAAATGTGCCAACAATGCATATCATCTGATACTTACACCTCACATATATGCTTCTCAACAGTAATATCTCTTAAATCAATGTTTTTTTTTAAGTATACCTTCTCACAACATAGTTTAACACAGAAGCTGCCACCATTTCATTGAAGAACAAATTGTACGTTTTGAAATCTAGATCCTACTACTACGCTATATGATGTACTTCAAAACTTCTTTGTTAATATTTTGCGTGTTTATACAACGATGTAATTCCCCAATGTTGAATTATTACCATCAAGAAGCTACTTTTATTTCCATTTATTTGAACTGTGTGAATACTGCTTCATTAAACCAAACTTTTCTGAATTGTCTTCTGCTTATCTCATATGTGCACTTCTATTGACAAGATACTCTCATAACATACATCATTTTTACCAGTGTTTTTTAAGGTATCATTCTTGTATTTTACATTTCACACACTGGGACTTTTGAACTATTAATTCAGATGTAGAACAGTAACAACATGCCCTGTGAAAGTATGCATTAAATGCAGCTCTTTTATACTTAAAAGTATGAGATTACGTGCTGGAATTAAATTTGGAACATATGTACTACTGTGTTTCGATTTAAATGTAATTTTTTAATGAATTTACATTTGATTAAATGCGTAGTCATATTGAGAACCAGATTGTTGCTCTGTTTCACATATATGGTGCAATGTTTTAAGTACTTGAGATGTAGAACAGTAACATAAATGCAGCTCTTTTATACTTAAAAGTATGAAAAAATATGCTGGAATTAAATTTGGGATATATGTAAGGTTTCTGTAAAATGTTGCAGTACATTTCTGTGGAAATCTTTTAATTAGAATATCTAAATAAGGTGGTTTTCAATTACGATCCATTTTGTGTATGATTACATTAATTTCGTGAGTGATAATGTTAAATATATCTATTAATTTTGTAGGTCATCCAAACTATATTCCCAAATAAAAGTAGAATATTAACAATATAATGTATATATAGAAAAGGGCTAAGTGATACTTTAGATAAGAGAGTGATTTCAATGAGGTGGCAAGATCAATCATATCATGTACATTAAAGTACTCTTGAGTGGTGGGTCTCATAACCTCGACTCATTTTGATTTTAGTTACAGCACTGCATCCAAAACAGGAGTGTTTGGATACAATAATATAACATGGAATGCATTGTTGTATTGTACAATACTTGTGTTTTGGGATTTAAATTATTAGTAGATGGGTGAAGTCTATAATTTGGAGTCTGTAAAGTATAGGGGGGGGGGGGGATTAAATATCAAGATCATAGTTCAGTGACTTACACTTGGAAACAAGTGGCCTAAGAAAAATTTGTGATTGATGCATTTTAATCTTCACACAAAGTTGAGGGATTGCCCGATATAAGGGGAGGGGAGCTGCAGACTTGATATAACATGGTGGGGGTGTCAGTATTTACCACTGCACTCATTGGCTATGACCACTCAGGAAATATAAAATGATGAAACTTACAAGATTTTACACTGCTATAGTAACATCATTAGCAACAAAGTGGTGAAATCATCTAAGCAGCAATCAGACATTACCATCATCTGTAATCATTTCAACTATATGATATGTAATAAGATATGCAACAATTTTGCATGCAGTTAACAACAAAGCCCCAATTGTATTGTCTACTAGTATACCCGAATTCTGCTCCAAGGACTTCAACATGGTCAAGTTTGAATATGGAAACTGACAACAGATTGAACAATTATATAATTCTCCTCTGACTTGAACAATGGTTAGTAATCAGTGGCATACAAACATGAATGTCCGAGTCTTCAATATAATTTAACAAGCAGTCCTCGAAACTAAAGTACATCAAATGAGACTCGAACATGTCAAAACACTCCCACTGGAAGTTTCTGGGTATGCCACTGAATTTAACAGTTCCTATTTATTGCAGTCAGTAAATACTTCAGCGGTAAATATGACTTTTGATAACATTGAGGGATTCGAATCTACGTCTCTCCAGATTCATCACAGAGTGTACTAACTACTGTACTAAATGTTGGCTCTGTCATTTGTTTCACAATGTGACATATCTTTTATTGAACGTAGCAGTTCTGGCACCATCTATGAGAGGGAACTTTCTTCTTATTCAAAAAGCAAAATTGAAACTTTGTTTCCTCTCCTGATAATAGATGGTGTCAAGACTGAAACATTTTCACAAGAGATATGAGTCACATGAAACATTTCACAAGAGATATGAGTCACATGACAGACCCAATATTTAGCATAGTGGTTAGTATACCCAACTGTTATTTCCTTAAAATTATTCTTTAGTACAATCTCTTTAATTGATTTGATGTGCAAGATATCTGAAATTCTTGAAATAATTAGCTAAAAAAATTTGGTTGCCCAGAGTGGGATTTGAACCCGTCTCCCAAAAGCAAGCCAGTTGTCATAACCAGTAGACCATGAGAGATTAAACTGTTTCCTGCAACAATGTGATATATAAGCATTCATGGGTTCAAATCTCACTCAGCAAGTGTTTCTTGTCTACAGGACATTTTCCTGTGATACTTTATTACTATTTAAAATTATTTAAACATTTTGGAAGATTGAAATAATTACTGGATTGCAATTTTGTTTTTTCAAATAAATTGTTTAAAAATTATACACATGCCTTTATTGTGAATCTCACTTATTTCAAATTTGAGTGTTAACTTTTCTGAAAAACATTTTATTTAGAACATAGTTTTAATCCTTTAATTAAAAAAAATATATTACATTTTTAACCATATTATTAAAAGTAACACTTTATGATCTTGTGTTTATTAAGCCATTCCCTGGCAGCATCAGTATTGAAGTGCCAGTATTGTCTTGGCACAGCATGAATTATCTGTGACCCAGCAAGGATAGACATTGCAGAACAGTCAAGATTTTGCATTCCTGTATTTGGTTATCACATAGAGGAAACAGGCAGAATAGAAGTAACACCAAAGTGTCTAGGCATACCTTTGCCAGGGAACAGGTGGAACTGCTTCAATATTATATCACACCTCAGCTAAGGAGTTAATAAGCTAAAACTGGCTTTCATGCACTGAAAGTAATTTAAAGACAAAATCAAAACTAAATATCCTAAAAAGTAGTTTATTATCTATATAACAAACTGAAAGCCATGTCTGGCTCATGGTGTAGTTGAAATCTCAATTAATTTATCAGTTTGAATGATGGAATCGTGCAGGATATTAATATGCAATTATGTTTATTTTCTTGCCAACAGTACTAGATGTCAAAGCATGTCACATTTTCAGCCTCCCTAAATTCCAGACTTGTGCTATGCCACAAACAGATTTTGGCTGATATGGACTAGCTTTCATACTGTCAGATATTGCAATTGGATGTTGTCAGATAAAAATATCACTATAAGCAGCAATATGCCTTACTTTAAATCTCCCCACCTTATTAACCTACATTATGTCATTTGGTATTCATGTTCACCTGAACTACAGTTGGTTTTCTAACAAATAACTTCTAAACTGGTTACTTTTTTCTCTCAATCCACAATATTTGATTTTTTTAAATAATATATCGTGGTCTACACGCTCAGATGTTTTTGGAAATATCTGAATATATAGCTTATCCAAATTGATTACTTTTAAGACTGCTTAAACAACTTAAGCCCTAACTAGTTAGCTAACTTGATCACTAAACTAATGGGCATGACCTTGTGCATGTTTATACGAAAAACAAACAAGTTATCTCCTCCTGCAGTGCAAACTAGTTCAGCTGACTGAGATTATCATGATGCATACATGGACCATCAGTACAAAGAGGAAGAGCAGTGCAACTCACAATGTGTATCATGTGCTAGCAAATATAAGTTACTTTTTAAAAGCAAGCAAACATGAACTTTTATTACAATCAGTGACCATACTTTATAGCATTATTCAATACTCAAAAACATACCTTCAATGTTTTCAGTATTTAAGATTTTTTTTGAAATCTTTTTTAACAGCTTCAATAACACTTTAGGGACAGATTCTACAGCCACCTGTCTTTTTGTTTCAACCAAATCATCTAAATATGGAGAAAAATAATATTTACATTAATGCAGACAAAAAAAAATAACAGTAATCTGTAATACACTGTTTGACATTGAAATTTCCCCCATCCAGAAGGGAAACTCATGACAGAGACATTACTCTCATTACAGCTGAATGCAATAAAATTAAATGAATGACATACAGTAAAAAAGAATGTCCTTTAGTATGTAGTGAAGCTGCTGTGGTTTGTGATACATTCCGCAACATGTTGCAGGATAAAATCCCAAAGAATGTCCCATTTTTTCCACATACATGTTGTCTCATATTGCAGCTGTATTTTGAGCAGGTTGAGGGTGGGCTGGCAGGTGGCATCTGATATGTCCCAAACCATAGACATCAAGTGGACAAGTCTGGTCACAGAAGAGTCTGAGTCCTTGAACACACTCCCTGGAGGTGGTAGCAGTATACAGGTGAGTGGTATCTTGCTGGAAGATGGCATTACAGATATCTGCCAGGAATGGCAGTGTGACTGATGAATATAGAATGATGGCATATTGTTGGGCATTCGCATTACTGATTGCACATACCAGATGTGACTTGGCGTTCTAAATGATGGCTCCCCAAACGAGGACACCTTGTGAGAGAGCGGTACGACATTCGGGGATGACTGAATTCATCATTTGCCAATGTCATCTCCAGACGTGGATGTGATGATTATTAGTACTAAGGCAGAACCAGGATTTGTCACAGAAGATATATTGCCATTCCTTATTCCCAGTAGCTCTAGCATAACACCAGTCCAGGTGAGCCCAATAGTGGTGTGTGGTCAAGGGCAAATACTTCACAGTCTTCTGAATACGCATATTGTTAAATGTTCCAACTATACCACAGTTGAGAAACACCAGCATGAATTATAAAAATATTACGTTTTGTTTTTACACTCATCACACATACTAATTACTGCAAATGCAAATTATAGTTATTGCAGACTAAATGAAACTAAAAATAATTGGAAATGTCCAGAATATTTTTAATACCACACTAGGAATATATTTTACAAGTCACTATGGTAATTTCTTCAATAAAAATACTCAAATATTAAAAAATTATTGGAAATATTCATAATCTTTTTAATACCACACTAGGAGAATATTTTGCAGTCACTGTGGTAATTTCTTCAATGAAAATACATTGTTCATTTGATGGCATCATGCTGTTTCAGTTGTTCTAGTTTGCTTTCAAGAAACAGAGTGGCCATGAAGTTGTCTGCCTTGGTACTAAGAATCATCACAATTAAATTAATTTATTTTATTAAATTATAAATATTTAAAATTTCATAAAAATTATAAATCATTATATAATAATAATAATAATTAAATTAATTAAATTTTTTCATTAAAAAGAAGACTTCAATGATTACAGTAAATAATTTTGTCTTGAATGCAAAAAAATATTTCAGTATGTCAATTTTAAAATACATTGATGTTCAAAATAAAAAAAAAAAATGGACAAGAATGTACATAATTCAAAATGGTTTTAGATAAATACAATCAAATGTCTTATGGAAAGGTATTTGGGCACATCTGAGTAAAAGCAAGTGGGATAATAATGATATTGTATAATATACATGAGTGCTGAGTATGAGAGTATGAGTTCCCACAAGGGAACCTAAAAATACCTAACTTCAAAAATTTCCATATCATATATGACTAATAAACACTGACCACATTTTTCCTCCCCCTGTTTTTTGGTATCATGTTTAAAGTAGCCCATGACATTGGAGAAATCCAAAAAGCTTTAATTTGAGATATAATTTGTTAAGGTCCACCCTGGCCAAAATCAGCCTACTTTTTGGAGAGGGGGCAAAATTTGAAATAGTTTATGAATAGTCATATGAGCTTTCATTTGACACCTAATTTGGAAGATGTAGCAGTAAAAATGGTTTTCATATTTCCCTTTTTTTAGGGGGATAAAAAGCATGGAGTGTCCCCCAATTTTTTATAGCCTATGACACTCCCTCCCTGTGTCACAAGCTTTCATTTCATGCATAATTTGTTACTTTTGTCATCATATTCCGAAGATATAGCTGAACAATTGTTTTCGTATTTTCCCCTCTTTTATAGGGGGAAAGAAAGCATGGGGGGTAATTGTTTTATAGCATATGACATTCCCTGTACCACAAGCTTTCGTTTGATGCTTTTCATCATTTTTCTATTTCACCCTTCTTTTAGGAGGAAGATTGTGGGGTGTTTTATCTCAGAATGGCAATTCTTTGCACACAATGGGCTAAATGACTAGGTCACAAAGACCCAGAGGGCTCAGAGAAGGTTGAGGGATGGGACCACTGGACAGCTGTTAGATGTTAACTGTTAACAGCCTGCTGTCAAAGGCATCCAGTGTGTTCTTTAACATGCAGAGTATGGCTCTCCTGCACACGGGACCTTGGCTTTACATCCCATAAAACAGACAGCAGCCTTTCTAAGCCCATCGGTGTCCTGTACTGACAGATGGCTGCAGGGAGTTTTGCACAAATAAACCTCACAGCTGGGATTTCAGATTATGAGTCTGGTGTGCTATCAACTGAGCCACCCCTTAGGGGGAAGAAAACATGGTGGGGGGGCATTTTTTATAGACTATGATATTTCCACATCACAAGCATTCACTTGATGCATAGCTCATTAATTTTAGAACTTGCATTCTGGAGTACAAAGAACCAATTGTTTTCATAATTCCCTTTTTTTACGAGGGATGAAAGCATGGGGGGATAAATTTTTTTATAGCCTATGACACTCAACACGTCACAAGCATTCACTTGATGCATAATTTGCTATTTTCGGCATTTGTATTCTAGAGATACAAATTACTTAAATAGATAACTTGCATTCTTTCTGATTGTAACATTCCTTTTGAGTAATAAATGTATTTTACATTTCTTTGATTTGCTTGTATCATGTTGTATCTTAAATCTACTTTTCAAAATTCATATCATGCTCTATAACTTTACAATTATCTTTTTGATTTCTTTGCAAGCTGGCCAAGATAATCTCCTAATATTAGATAATAAGTCACAGTATAAAGAATTAAAATTTAATTAAAACCCTGTGTCACCATATCAATAAAATGACAGCAAAATTTACAGCATGGTCTAAAAACTTAGCCTATGAATGTTTAACAACACATTTCAAAAGCTGGATGACAATGTGGATGGCAATATGGCACACAAAGGTATCCAAATTGCAGGATAGTAAGTTCTTAACTTGAAGTGCACTAAATAATGTTATAGTTGATGTTGTAGAAGACAGTTCTGTATTCCTAAATTATGCACATATGAAGCACAATTCTTAGTTGATGAAGGATTTCATCAAATGTGGTCAATTTACCTGACCATTATTATCCTACTTAAAATTGAAGACCACTTGATGACTTGTGCTAATCACTCTGCACTGAAAAAATAGTTGAAACTAATTATTGGAGCTACAGTAATATTTATTTTTGTGTAATTTTAGCAATAATCTTTAAACTTATTTAAGATAAACTTTTTTGTCTTTGATATATAATATGTTATTTTAATATAAGAAATGGCATTCTCACAACATAAGTTCAGTTAAGACCATTTGCTCTGCCACTGCTTCTACAACACATCTTCACATTGCCTGCAGATGCAGTTAACAGCTAGTGTGAACAGCTGTAGGAACAGTGGCAGAGCAAATGATCTTAAATGAACTTTCTCAAGTTGTAAGCCTACATTCTCTTATATTAAGTAACTTATCCTATATCAGTTAAAGACAATTAAAAATGTTTACCATAGTAACAGTTGTAGGTATGCTACAAACCAGGTAGGTAGTTGATCTATTTCTAGCTTGCAAGGAGTTTCCACTGGCCAGATTATTGTGGCAGAGTAAGACAGGTTTGTGGATGGGTGTAGTATGTTTAATAAATTGTACTTTCAGCGTATAAAGTTAGCATTAATTGTTCTTGAGGAATTAGCCTGATTCCAGTGTTTTCAAACTTTTCCAGTTGCAGTTGTGACCCCCCTTACCATTGACAGAAATTTTTGTGATCCCTTACCATTAATGGAATTATTCGCTGGTCCATTTTAGTATTGATCAAATATTTATCTACCATTGATGAAATTTATATCATACATTCCTTTTTCATTGATGAAAGTAACTTTAGATAAAATATTCCCTCAACAGAATGCTCCAAACAACAGTGTAGGGTGCAGCACTAGAAAGTTCTGGTAAACTAAAGTGCTTGGAGCAACAGATTTAAGAACCAAGGGAAAGAGATATGTATGTGGATTTGAGTTAGCTGGGAACACTGCAGAGTGAGGGGAGTAGAGAAGGGCTTGAGGTCGCATAGTATAAGAGGTGTTACTGTTACTCTTTCTTGTCAGAGAGCAGGAGAGAGGGACAAAAGGGATTCATGTCTTGAGATTTAGTCACTGAAGCAAGCATTTATAACCCTCATTTTGACCATGAATGAAGTAAATTTTTTGTGCATTGCATACACATTCAACAGTATCCAGCTGCACCCCCCCCCCCCCTCACTCTAAAGTGCTCATGACCCACAGTTTGAGAAATGCTGGTCTGCTTAAAAATTTTTTGCTGCAGTCCTTTATATTTCTTCCTTCTGTATCAGTGATCTTTAAAGTTTTCCTTGCAAAATATGTGTAACACATGTTTCATACTTCTTGCTTCCATTTTAGTTATTAATATTCTTAACCACTTGTCCCTAAATATAGCACTGGTATTTTTCACTTAATCATTAAAAATTATTAATATTATTAACTACTATCACTCATAGCTACCTGAATATTCCTTTTGTAAGTTCTTCTTTTGAAGTCTTGATTTCTTACGCTGAAATACATTTTCTTCTACATAATGGCATCCCAGGACTTGAATTATTGATCTTAATATATAACAAGCATGTATATGTTGAAGACACATATGAAGATTATCCAAACAAAACTGACCAAAGCACTGAATCCATGACATTATATCAGCTATATACATTTCTTTATCACTTGAAACTTCTTTCTCCTTTGAAATTTCTTCGGCATAATCAAACAATCCCTTTAAATATACATAATTAAAAAAACTATATTCTAGAGCAAAGTAATTAATATGAATAATATTAAAGCATGCTACTTTTCAAGATTCATCAAAATTTTTAAAAGCAATTTGATTTTTCAAATCACACAATATAATGCTTCTACGAAACAGAATTATGCACAAAAATGTGGTACTTTTACAATTAATTCTACAGGAAACAATATATAAAATTTTAATTAACAATATATAAAACACTCAAATTTTTTATGTGTGAACATAAAAAATTTGAGTGAAAATATACTATTTATACATTTTACAGGCCTGTAAAATGGTAGGCATGGTATGCTAAACCTCTCGTGTGTCTGTAATTCTGTGTTGCCCAGAACCATGTCTGCGAGTGTGCAAATGCTCTTCTGACCATTGATGCCACCATCATACCACTGCCGATACCTCTCATCCAATGCGGTTTGACAAAAAGACCAACCTATTTCCTAAAGACCCACTATACGACCTCACTCAAACTCCGCTAACTGAACAAATGTTGTGCACCTGTATCGTTCAGGCATGGTAGCTTCTTAAAAGAGCACTGAACAACACAACACAAGACAAATAACTTCTTTCTTCATGCCCTAGTCCTTAAATATGCTCTGCATACATTTGCATGTTGTCATCCTCAATGACATCATTATTTCATCCAATGACTTTCAATCTTGGATAACAGTTTCTGCTGCCCTTAACTACTAACATATTATAATATGACATTCCTAAAGGAATTCCTTCTGGGTGTTCTTTTTTCAATTTCCACAAGTGTATGTGTGGGTTGTGGAAGATTAATCACATCCCAAAAATCCTCTAAGACTTTCCCCTCAAGGAAGAGAAATGTTTACAATTTTTTTCAATTCCCAAGGAGTAGTAGCCATGAACACCATACCAGAAAACCTGACTACAAATGTCCAGTACTACACCAACATTGTTTTGCCCAAAATGGTGAAGGAGGTGAAGGATCAGCATCCAACAAAAGGCATGTTCTGGGTTCTCCTTCATAACAATGCCAGTGCTCACAAAACCCAGCAAATACAGCCTATCTGAAGCAGGAAAACAGATGCCCCATCTTGTGGATATTCATCCAATCTTGCACCATGCAATTTTTGGTCGTTTCCAAAAATTAAAAGTAATTTGCTGGGAAGCCTCTTTCAAGTCCTTGCAAAATGCATTCATTCAGCAGAGTATTCCCCAACAGGACCAAGCATCCCAGAATTAGTGTAGATATCTCCAACTTTGGATGTTGGAAGGGAGCACTTTGTAGGACAGTAAAAGTTTTGTGAGGTAAGTAAGTGGTTTTTGTTCTGCAGATACATGTCAAGAACTTTTTGAATGCTCCTCACAAAGAGATATGTAGGCTAAAATTGTACAGTTAGTGTAATAGATAATTTCCAACTTAGGTTACATGGTGTTTAGATTTACCTAGGCTAGTAACAAATCATTGTTAAGTTGCTACTTGTATGTAATAGGTGTCTGCTTTGTTAGCAACTAGTTGGCCAAATTACACATAGAATGGCTGGTAGAATAATATGTTAGCAGAATATATGTTAATGCAGCTGACTTCTGTTTGAAAATCCACTCCTGATAATGAGGTAGTATATCTCCTGACATTTTACAAGTTAAAATTATATTCAATCACAGCAATACAGAATACATACTGCTCACAAAAATTAGGGGATATTTCAAAATGAATATGAAGCGATAATATATCCCCTAATTTTTGTGAGCAGTATAATTTTCACGATTTTTGCTATATTTACAAATTAAGGCTTAATCATGAGTAGGGCCTAAATTAGCATTTTTGCTATATTCTATTCATTACTACAACACAATGTGCTTAGTGATTTTTATTTTATAATATTAAAAATTTAAAATGCCTTTTTTATATACAAAAAAGTACCAAAGTCCAAAATATGATTGATATTACTGTTCTTTGCAATGATGACAGCTGGTTCAGATTAATAGATTCTGAAAAAAATTCATCGCCGCCACGGCGGGAATCGAACCCGCATCTCTCCAGATTCATGCCAGAGCACGCTACCATTGCACCACGCGTCGGACAACGAATATTTTCAGAATATGACCTTTTAAGCTTTTCTTCTTGAGACGTGACTGAGACAGCGCCATCTATACTCAAGGAGATGCAACGTTTTACAGTCGTTGCATTTGATTATCATATGTTAATGAGAAGGTCGCTAACGCTACCGCGTTAAATATATAATTGAAATCCAAAGCATATAATTGAAATCCAAAGCATTCGCAGCTATGGTATTGAACTTGTTTCACATTTCTGGAATATGTTGATGTGTTGCTATAGCCTCATATGCTAATCCTTTCATTACTGCAAGGTTCGACTTTAGTTGACATATTGTCAATAATTGTTTGTGAAGCTAGATTGCATCTGGAACACTGGGTTCACACACACCACTACTCGACCACTGGCTTCACACACACTACTTGATCGTTTTTAGAAGTTGCATGGGTAGTCATTGCTTTCACTTGCATACGATGTAAAGATATTAGCACAATCGATGTAGGTTGCTGTTTAGACACAACACTCAAGTTTCCACCCTAATTTTCCTAACATTAAAAAACTAATTTTTCTAAAAACTTTCCATAAGCAACATTTAAAAAGTACGAATCTCATTTGTGTCTACTAGTTTCACCCCCACAACTTTTTGGGGCTTCCCCAGACTACTGCTTTCGTGCTGATGTTAAGCTATAGATGGAGTTTAAAAACAAAGCTATTTGAGTTTGATGTTTGAGCATGCTCAGTCACCGTAAACAGCATCAAGTAGCGCAGATTTAATTTATGCCTTCATTCTACCATCGAGTACTTAGATTATCAATCGGTTTCATTTCTGCGTATTTTGTGCTATTTATAGCTCTACTAGAGTTGTAATGCTTTCTAAACTTTTAATGTAAGGACATTTATTTTTTTACTATCAGAAATTGCATCATCCAGGAACTATGCAAATCGGCTTTTGATCAATATTTTAGGAGACTTTTAATTTTTAAAGACTATTTATTTATTTTAATGCTTCTAAAATTATTCTTATTGCTTCTCAAATGGTTACTGTCATTATAAACAATAATTAAGTAGAAACGATCAAAAGTGAAACTTCTATCTATAATGGCAGCAATCAGAACAAACATTAGGATTACTCAGAGCATGATTTTTAAATGGTAAGATTTTATATACTTTAAATGTAATTAAAAATATTTATAAACAAATTAAGATCAGGAAATTGCAATTTTTAACCAAAATTTCTGCCAAAATTTTAGAATTAAACTTTTCTGTAGCAGTTAGTCAGCTTCATAATAAAGTAACTCATTCTCAAATTCAGTGCATCAATTAAAAAAATGTTTCTAAGCATTTAAAGTTTAAAATTTTTTTCAGAGTTCTTTATTACTTTTCTGATATATTTTTTGCTTTGTATTTAAATTATCTAGTTTTCAAAGCAAAATTATTTTTTATGACACTGCTTTACTTAGAGTTTGCCGATCGTCAAAAGTCTAAGAATATGCATAAAATGACTAATTTAGAAAAAATAAAATAAATGAAAGATTTAAGCAATAATTTAAATATTATGAACCGTTCATATTAGTATAATAAAATAATAAAATATCAAAAAAAAAATTTCCCCTTTTTTTTATATTAACGATAAAAGTGGAAAAAATACAGTAAAATTTTGCATTGTTTTAAATAAATGCTTAAAAAATTTAACTACCATTTTTTTTGTTCGATTTTTTGACATTTTATTAAGCACAATTAAATGTTCTTACTTTTGGTATGTAACATGACATATTTCCGTTCATTCAGTTAGCCTCCGTTGTGAACAGATGTGTTTTCTCCTCTCTCCTGTTTGGGGATGACACCTGCATTCCCAGATTTTGTCGACTGACCTTCAATACTCTCACTAGTAAGTGCAATAAAATTTCATTTCATTGTCCCCACCCCAAACAACGCATTCCATTTTACTAGTCTTCTCTCCTACCTCATCTGCGAACACAAAGGCTAATCTTTACAACCTCCAATTTTAGAGGTCCCTCATCACCTACTTTGGATTCGGTGCTGTAGACACGTGTTAAGCATCTGCAGAGTGTTCCACCGTCTGAGCAATTATCTACCCTTCTCACAGCAGTCCTTTGTCAGCTCCTGTTACAATAAACTATCTTGTGATCTTATGTCTCCAAGGGTTCTTCAGCCATTATTTCCACCATTCATTAGTGTCTGTTTTTCTGCTTCTTCAGTGAACATTACATTATTAAATGTATTAACAAAATCAGCTAATTTTTCAACATAATGTAATGCCTACAATCAAGTTTACCACGGAATCTGAAAAAAATTTCCAATTACCTTATTTAGACATTAAAATAACCCGCAAGTCTCATTTCTGTGAGACTACTGCATACCGAAAACCAATGTATGTACCTAATTATATCCCAATTGATTCTTCACACCCGATGAAATATAAAAAAGCAAGTATTATCCCCCATTATGTTACAGCCTATAGATATTGCTCTCAACGAATAACACTACATGAAGAATTAGAGTACATTCGAAAAACTGCAGAAGAAGCAGGGTACCTGAGTGATTCATTGCAAAAATGGGAAAAAGCTGTGAAATATACAGTATATAGGGATACCCAACCAAATCCGCAACAAATGCAAAATAAAAATCAATATGCTATCAGTTTTCCTTATATGAAAACTATAACTAAACACTTGAAAACTCTTTAAGTAAACATAATATTATATTACCCAGTACCATTACCCACTCTATTAAAAATCTGGTCCTAAATAATATAGATCCGAAACCCCCCACGGGGGGGAGTATATGAAGTTGAAATCTCTGATCCTGATAACTTACTGGGGGGTAAAAATAAATACATAGGAAAAACATATAGACAATATGAGACACGGATGCATGAACATTTTACAGATATAAGCAAAAAGAACCTGACAACAGCGTTATCAAAAATAATAGTAGAAAACAATATTAAAATTGACAAAATTAATTTTAAACCCGGTATAGCCCCAAAAACAAAATTTCAGTTGCAATATGCCGAGACTTTACTTATTCACAAGCATCGTGACAAGGCCTACAATACCGAGAATCCACCACTCCCGTCGGCATGGCGTCTCCTGCTGCAGCCTTCGTCATGAACTGCTCGCGCAACACTGAGCATGCATTGGGCTGGGCCAGACCAACGGCGGCTACTTAAAACACCGACTTATTACATCTCTCTTGCCTGAGGATGTCACGTGTTATGAGTTCGTGGTGAAATGCGTAGCATATGAACCTGTGAGGTTCTTGATTTTAGATGTTTTAAAGTTCTTAACATTTTGAAAGCAATGGCGTTTGACCTACGTTAAACAATGGGTCATTATGACATTAGCTGACTTCCAGTAGTTGAGGTACTAAAGACCATTTTCAAGCAGTGGAAAAAGTGCTCATCACTGTATGTCAACTGTTCGTTTATTACCTTATGGATATAAAACAGAAGATACCATCTCCTTGATGTTTTCAATGTGTAAAAATTCATGCAATTACCTGGCAAAATGCATCGCAGTAAATAACATCTAGCACAAAAGATCAAACTGATAAAACCATGAACAACTGCCATCATAATTGCATTTCAAGCATTAGTGTTGAAAGAAGTTTCTGACCTGAATGTGGAATGTAAAGAAATTCTTCAGTTCATAACACATATGCACATATTGTAAAACTACAGGAAGACCATCTTAGGACTGGTAGCATTTATATTCACCACCTGCAACATGACATCGTCGCTGATAATGCAATTGTACCAGCAAAATTGGTAAATATGTTCATTTTATATGTAACTCTAGTTGGTCTCTGATTGAGAGTTAACTTTGAGTATGAATGTAAAATTGGGGTAATTTTAAGGTGTTTAAGTATATTCCATAATAATTAATGGTAATGTACAACACTTCCCTGAGCTTCAAAACTACTCCCCTAGAAGAATGTTTTTAACTTTTGTACCACAGCATTATCGTGTTATTAAATTATTATAGAATTTTAGCTGTGTTTAACCTTGTTATTATCTCTTTCATTCAAGCTGTTGATGAAACTGGTACTAGAGTAGGTTTGGTTATAAACAGAGAGAAAACTAAAGTGATGAAAATTGGTCAGGCAGGCTGTGATTCAGTTAATCTGAATGGTTACAATCTTGAACAGGTGTCACAGTTTAATTATCTTGGGAGCTATGTAACAGTACTGCTGATGTGCGGCATGATATTAACAGACAGATAGGGATTACTGCCTGGACTTTTTTAAGAATCTATGGAGAATGTGGAAAAATAGGTGTATAAACCTAAAGACTAAAATTAGACTGTATAATAGTTTGGTTCTTTCTAGGGTTAGTTATGGTAGTGAAATTTGTGACACTTTGTAAACAAGATAAGAAGAAACTAGATGCTTTTGATTCTAGATGCTTCTGCAGTATCTTGGGCGTTAGGTGGTTCAACTTTGTAATTAATGATGAGGTTAGGCAAAGGAGTTGGCAACCTCCTTTAAGCAGCATATTGTGCAGAGAGAGACTCCGTTGGTTTGGCCATGTTGCCCATATGAATAATTAGAGATTGGTGAATAGGGTTATGAACAGTGTGCCTAAAGGCCTCAGAAAGAGGGGGAGACCTAGGATGTGGTGGGCAGACAATGTCAAACAGGACCTTGTTAGAATTGGTGTGCAGTGGCCAGATGCTGCAGATGTAGCTGAAGACAGATATGCTTGGAGAACTAAACTGCATGGTCTGATTGGACCTCCATAGTCCATGTGTAACGCTCACGTTATTTTACAATACAAATTCTTAAACATAAAAAATATTAAATCACTAATTCTCTTTCACTCTTCTCATTCATATCCATAAACATTTTACAATTTCTAAACTTTCCAATATCGACTTACAAAATTTTCAGCTATCAGTCAGCTGAAACGAAAAAATCTACAAAAATACATTTTAACTCACGTAAATACAATAACTAGAACTTCGATGAACAAGAATGCAAAAAAATTCTATTCACACAGTATAAACTCGAACTACAATAATTTCACTTTCCAAAAATAAATATCGAAATCCAAAGTTTCAACAAGAATTCAAACATCGCTAACTATATAATTCACAATAAGGCTTCTTCTTCGTCTTCATCTATTCCAGAAAAAAAGAGAACATTTTATAACTCAATCAAGTGCCAAGTGAAAGAAAAATATACTTAAATTTCATTGTTGGCACTCCGTGGCGATAAATCATCTAGTCCGTTTCCGATAACATCCTTCCGTCGTCGTTGGGTGGCTTCACGTAAAGTTGTTACTGAAGATCTCGTTCAAGTCAAGTCGTCGCTGTAGATCTCACTCGTGACGTCATCTTCCCGATGTTCGCTGCCGGTTGTCGCTCTGCAGGCTCTGGTCGTTTCGTCGGCCTTTCGTCACGCTCTTGACGTCGATGGAACAGCTGAATCTGGCTTTGTCAGTCTTTGTCCTGTTGTGTGCAGGTGATAATCTAATCTGTTCTTTTCTCTTCTGCTTGGTAAAGGTTCATCATCATCATCAGAGCCATCTTTCTCCTGGGTTTGTTGTGGAGCATCTACTTCTGATCTAGAAAATTCTATAGATGTTTCATATATCTTTATATTCACAACATTAAAGTATCCTACTGAGGCATTAGTGGTCATATTCGCCAATTCATACAGAAGAGGAGAAAGTTTCTTCCTTATAACATATGGTCCAGCAGATAATGGTGCAAATTTCTTTATAAATCCACTTTCTTTATCACTCTTATGACGTGTTTTAATCAAAACCTTCTCACCTACTTTAAATTCCATATGTCGTCGTCTTTTATTATAATCCTCTCGTTGCTTTTGTTGTGCTCGTAGGGAATTATCTTGTGCCTTTGAAATGGCTCTAATATGCTGTTCCATTCTAAACTCAATGGATTGTGGAGATGCGGGTTGGCCAATGAGTCTGTCCCAGGGTAATGTTAGTTCTCTTCCAAGAAATATCCGTGAAGGCGTGAATTTGGTGGTTTCATGTAATGAAGTGCGTAAAGCAAAGGAAAACTGTTGCAAATATTTATCCCATGTACTATGTCTATTTTCAACATAAGCAGCTATCATTCTGCCAATATTTCGATTAATTCTTTCTGTCAAATTTGATTGTGGATGATATGGAGTTGTATATGTGTGTTTTATTTGGAACATTTCACATACTTCAGCAAGCACATTGGAAATGAATTGGGGCCCATTGTCCGAAACTATATTCTTGGGTACCCCGTATCTGCATATAAATTCATTTACAAATTTCTTTGCTACGATTGTTGCTGTTGCATTTCTAACAGGAAATATTTCGACCCATTTCGAAAAATAATCTACTAAGACCAGAATATATTGGGATCCCGTGTGTTTGTGGATACGGGCCCATTAAATCCATGCAAACTAATTCCATGGGTTCATTGGAGATCGTGCTTTTCATAAGACCACAAGGACAGTTTTGATCGAATTTCGTGATTTGACAAATTAGGCATGTTTCTACATAGGTTTTTACGTCTTTTTTCAAAGCTGGCCAATATGATCTTTTGGCCACTTTCTGATAGGTTTTCCGTGTACCTAAATGTCCAGCTGAAGGTACATCATGTAATTCTCGGAGTACGTACTCTCTTAAATTCTTGGGAATAAATGGGCGATAACTGCCTGTTTGACTCGGTCGTCTGCAGTAGTACAAAATATCGTTAATTAATCTGAAATGTCTGGCTCTTCCAACAATACTTGAAGCTATACTAGGATCAAGAGGTAATTCGTCAGTTTTCAAATAATGATACACGTTTCCATATTCTAAATCTCTTTGTTGTTCAGTAATTAAATGTTCCTTGTATTCAATGGGAACTATTGTGGCGAGTGAGGGAGCAAAAGGCTTATCTTCGAGCCCTGGCGTAACTTCTGCCGGCCACACGGGAGCACGGGATAATGCATCTGGTAGCTGATGTGCACTTCCCTTTCGATGCTCGACCTTGAAATTAAATTCTTGTAGGCGTAATGCCCAGCGCATTAGACGACCTGTTAGATTGGTAGATGTCTGTAACCATTGTATGGTCAGTAAAAATAGTTATGTCGGATGTGTCTAATTGTACTTTAAATTTTTCTAGAGCCCATATTACGCTTAGACATTCTTTTTCAGTCACGGTATAGTTTCTTTCAGTATGACTCAAACTGCGACTGGCATACATGATAATGTGTTCACAATTGTCATTCTGTACTTGGCTCAGCACGGCGCCGAGACCGACATCGGAAGCATCAGTGTAGATGTAAAAAGGTTTGCCTAACTGTGGCAAGGCCAACACGGGAGCATGACACAATGCATCTTCTAATGTCTGAAATGCTGTATCGCAAACAGGTGTCCAGTGAAACCGCTTTCGCTTTCAACGTAATTCACACAAAGGTTCGGCCAAATTAGCAAAATTGGGTACAAATTGTCGGTACCATCCACACATTCCTAAAAATCTACTAAGTTGTTTCGAATTGCGCGGTGTGGGAAATCGTTCTATGGCTTCGACCTTATTAGGTAACGTTCTTACTCCATCTTTATTAACATTGAAACCGAGGTATTGAACGTCCTCTCAGAGAAATGTGCATTTGGACAACTTTATGGTGAGTCCGGCTTCTCTTAACCTTGCAAATACCAAATTCAAATCACGTAGATGCTCTGAAAAATCAGTAGAAAAAATGACTATGTCGTCTAAGTATACTTCACAAATTTTTCCTTTTAGGTCACCCAGAACTACGGACATAAGACGTTGAAACATGGCGGGTGCTCCTGATAAGCCAAATGGTAAGCAACGAAATTGGAATAATCCATCTTTTGTGAGGAATGCTGTTTTGGGTCGATCTGGTGGATATACGGACACCTGCCAATATCCTGAAGACAAATCTAGTGTGCTAATAAATTTCTTGCCAGCCAGTTGTGTTAGTAGATTCTGAATAATAGGTAGTGGATATCTGTCGGGGACTGTAACAGCATTTAATTTTCGATAGTCTACGCAAAATCTCAAATCACCAGTTTTCTTTTTAACGAGCACGACCGGCGAAGCCCAAGGGCTAAAACTTGGCTCTATTATCCCATCCTCTAACATTTCTTTAATTTGTGTTGAAATTATCTCTTCTTTACTGGGAGGATAATTATATGGTTTGCTGTAAACAGGTCTATTATTGCCGGTGTCGATATGATGTTCTAAAATCTGACATTGTTGTTAAAAAGTTCGTAATTAGCATTGAGCAGAGTTTCTAACTTAACTCTCTCGCTATTTCCCAAATGAGCATTGTCAGCATGTTTTCTAATGTCTTATTTTATCTGATCGATATCAATTTTTTCTTTCATTGTTGCTTTTAATGAAATAGTATTGTTGGCAAAATCAAATTCAATCAAGTGTTTCCGTATCGCATCTATTCCTATTAAAGAGTCATATAATAATTCACTTATTACTAAGAATTCAAGTCTTATCTCCACATTATTTAAAGTGATAGGTAACTCAACAGTTCCTTGCGGAAAACACTGCTTGGAAGCACAAGCTAAGTTCAAAGGTCCACCGGACCACGGTTGCAAATTCAGTTTACAATTTTTCTGAATTTTATCCCATACTTTCTTATGTAGACATGTAAGATCAGCTCCTGTATCAATGCGAGCTATGAATCCTGTCTTATCGTGATAAAGCTTCACAAAAGGTAAATGTAAGACATTATGTATACCCACAGTAGCAAGACTTAACTCATGAGAGGGATTTTCTTGAGGAACTTTGGCCTCTCGCTTCAAAGATCCCGATGAAAGTTTCCCGAATTTTCATTCCTTTGATAGCAGTATTTCTCAGTATGTCCTAGTCGGCCACAAAAACTACAAGTGATAGTTTTTCTCTTTTGTTTAACCAAAGTTTTAGGTCTAGTGTTATGGTTCGAAGCTTGACGTGGCAAAAAGTCTCTACTAAGTTCATATTCCATAGTTCTAGGCGCGTTCGGCGCAAATTGTCGGGACCGTGTAAATTCCGGTCGCGCGGGAGTCATTCTACGAGACTCAACCTGATATCGCTGCTTTGGCGGGAATTGCATCCATTGTTGGTTAAGTGTATTTTCTGCAGATTGTCTTCTTGCAGTGTATTGCCGAGCCAATTTGACTAACTCTGAAATTGAATTCACATTTCGCACTTCTAGGAATTCTCTAATGGGCAAAAGCAATTGAGACAAAATGCAATTTACAATATCAATTTCAGCGGCATCAGCATCGTACAGCTGGTATAACTCTACTGTACCCCATATAAATTTTTCTATGTCATCTCTTTCCCTTTGTCTTCGTGAAAACAACTCTGTAGCTAGTTCTGTAAAATCATTATAAGCCGGATATATGTCCATGATTTCGTTTTTAAATTCTTCCCAAAGTTCTATGCCATGACGACATCCTACGTTATTCCACCATTGCTTAGCACATCCAATTAGGCAAGATACTGCTAAAACAACTTTTTTGTTGCTTGGCACTTCATGTAAATGGAAGTGCTCCTCCATGGACTTGACAAATGTCCACGATGACGGACGTTTCGAACCGTCGAACCTTATCTCAGGTAAAGGCCAATTAACATAAGGACTATAGTTAATGGATGGGTTGGCAAATCGTCATTGTGGCGGTTGAAAATACTCTGTTCTATCGCTTGCTTCTGACGGAACAGAAAATGGAACCTTACGTTCAAAGTTTCTTCGTTGGTGAACTGACGTAGCATTGTCAGCAAATTTAGGGGTTGTTGTCGTTCCCCTTTTCTCCCGATTATCATCAAGCAGATTCATTAGCACTTCTGCTTCCATCATTACATCTTGCAATCTACCCTTTACTCTTTCTATGTCGGGAGTCATTATGGCGGAATCGGCCATATTGTTAGCAGACATGTTTAGCGGTCTGCCGAAATTTTGAATTTTGGAAATTTTGAAAACCTTTTTTAATCTTGAGCAGCGCTCAAAGGTACTGCTATACAACAATACTAAAGCTATAACTAAGCTTACAAAAATATAAATTTGCTTATCAAAAAAAGATTTTTCTTATCGTGCCTACGTACGTGTGTGTCCGGACACTTCTAATCATTACATACAACAAATATCTTAAATATTCAGCAATATCTACGCTGAAACTTCAGTACCTTTGAATAATACACAAAAAATGTTAAGCTACTTGCTCAACAAAAATTTTCAGCTTAAGCTGCCGTTAAATCTACAACTAGTACATACAACTACTGAGCTCAAAAAATTACTATCTTTGACAATCATACAAAATTTATCCACAAATATATATACTATCTTTAAATACTGGCGAGTCCCTGTTCACTGCGCCACTTCTTTTATTGTACTCTGTAACGCTCCAAACAAATGAAAAATACTTGAAGTTTTTATGCTCCGGATAGCTTAGACGGGCGCCAGGCAATAATTAACAAATTGCCAAAAGTAGAATAAGTTAATAATAAGTTGATTTAGGGTTCAAATACCAGCGAGCGTTAATGAGTAAGAATCAAAATGATTGTCAAGTAATTATAAATTCAAAAATCCTTAATTCGCGTTGCTCAAGAGAAAAAAACTGTACAGACTCAAAAGGTTTTAAAATATAACAAAATAGATTTATTTCCAAAATAATTCAACTCACCAAGACACCAATGAAATAAACACAATTCCTGTGCTACACGCACTGTGCTTGGTGCTATGCACCTTGTGCACTCACTTATGCTTAGCTTCTGCTTATGTGACTCGTAGGTCACCGGTTTTTGACAATGAGCGGCGCATGCCAGGAAAGACATTTGCATACTGTGACGAACGACGCAAGCTATGACGCAAGAGGGGGCGTGTCCTTTGCACGCGCTTTAACGGTACAGTTGGAAGATCGGAGTTGCGGCGCATGCGCAACTCCTAGAAACTTGGAAACGAGTGCTGTGATGCCAAAAAGGAAATAAAAAAATCCCCAAAATGATAAATATAACGTAAATTAAACAAAACTGGTTAAGGTAAAGCAAAAGTGAACGGTGGGGCATAACACATGGCTGCTTGAGGATGATGGTGATATACATCCTGGACAGGTTAATCATGCACTCAGTATTACATTAAGTTAAAATTATATTCAATCACAGCAATATAAAATATATTTAAATTTCACGATTTTTGTTGCATTTATAAATTAAGACTTAAACATGAGTAGGGCCAAAGTTAGCATTTTTGCTATATTCTATTCATTGTTATAATGCAATATGCTTAGGGAGTTTCATTTTACAATATTAACAATACCAAATTATAATTGATATTACTGTTTTTTGCAATGATGAATTATAAAATTGCTAAGCACATTGCATTATAGCAATGAATAGAATATAGTGAAAATGTTAATTTAAGTCCTTCTCAAGCTTAAGCCTTAATTTGTGAAAACAGCAAAGATTGTGAAATTTAAATATATCCCCTATACTGTGTTAATGTTGAAATTATTAACTATTAAAATTTTAAAGACAAGTACCAAAAAAACCTCCACTGTAAACAACCAGTGGCATACTCAGTAAGTTCTAATGGTAAGAGTTTGATATGCTTGTCCAATGAAAAGTTGGGGGGAGGTTGACATGCTGGAGTCTGATTTTCAGATAATGCCTTCAAAAACATAATTAATAAATTCCTTATGGTTTTAATCCCATAAACCTTCCTTGAGTACACTATTATAAATAGCAGTCAGAATAAATGGAATATTTTCGAAACAATCAGAGAAAAGGTAAATTTAATAATTACTTTTGTTATCACTTAATAAATTTCAATGTTGGTTTCAACAGAAATGTATGTAATCACTCTTAGATGAATGTCTATATCAATGCCAGAAGAAAAATTGTCTTGAACTGGGTGTAAATTTTTCTTCTAACATTGATATCGACATTCAACTAATAATGATTACGTACATTTCTAGATTGAGTTCTTTTATCTCAGCATTTTTTTGCACACAATGGGCTAAATGGCCAGGTCACAAATCAGAAGTTTGGGGAAACAGGACCCACTAGACTGACTGTTCAGAGACAGATGTTATTTTCCCCATCAAGGCATTCAGTGTGTTCTTGAACATGCACAGTGTATGGATCTCCCACACATAGGGGCAAAGCTGGATGGTGGGCTTTCCAAGCCCACTGGTGTCTCCTACTAACCAAGGGCAGAATGGGACATTTTGCAGAGATAAATCTCAAAAACTGGTCTCGGTGGAACCTGCAAACTTGAACCTGTGAAAGAGACTGGAGTGCTACTGACTGAGCCACCCCTGCTCCACATACATTTCTATTTTTTGTTATATTCATGTGTATAAAAATCTCCAGGTGAAAGCTATTTACTGACTTTTATGTTGTTGTTTTTTTGAAAAAGACATCTAAATAAATACGAACTTATTTTAACTTCATACCTGTACAATTCTGAGGCCAAGATGCAGAAGTTTTTCTGTAATGTGGCTTGCAAATCGATCTGTACATACCAACTTTTGATCTTGAATAAATGCATTCATAAAGCGTGTAATGATTTTAGGGCTTTTGCATTTGTCCAATAACAACTCGATGCAGTGGCTGCCTGCTCTCTCACATGATAATGTTACTTCTTGTTCCTCAGTTTGTTTAAGAACATTATTTATGAATAAATCTGGAAAAGTAAACCATACATGGATAAATTTCCGTATCTTTTATTATTATAGTGTCATTAAAAAAGAATACCCATAAAGTGCTATATTTTATTAAAATTAAGTTACAAAAACAACTGTACCACACAGGTTACATGATATTCAATTTCTGTTCATACTTCGCTCAACATATCTGTTGTAGCACTTGCAACAGATGTAATTATTCTTTCCTTTAAATGGTTTAATTTATACTAATATTTTTTTTTTCTGAATAAATAATGTTCTCCAGTAGTTTCAAAACTGACACTTCCTGGATACCATATGATACTAAGGGCATGACACCCCAGGTCTCAGAACAAGGAATCTTTGAGAGTTTTTTGGCATTTTGAATAAAATATGAGTAAATAAAATGTGATCCTCCATTGCTGTTTTACATTTACTTTTTGTTTCTGTAACATATAAGAACATCCTCAGTACAGTCAATGAATATATATTGAAACTATAAAATTAAGGTTTTTTATTTTAGCCTTTAAAATTTATTAGTGTATATTTACAAAGTAATAGTGTACATCATACCTAAGGATAATCACACACATTATTTTATGACTTGCATAAGAAATTAAATAAAACCGAAATTGTAAAAAATTTAATAACTATCTGAACATAGACAAACAGAAATTTATTAATGAAAAACCCTAGGTTTGGGGAGGATTTAAAAAAGCATCACAGAAGAACCTAGAAAACAAATCTGGAATTTCTTAAGAATATATAATTTATAGAAAAGTGCATAAATAAATAAACCACCAGTGTTGGAAAATGTTATGTGTAACATAACAAAATAACAGAATAATGTTATGAATAACATTAACAGCATTTCAATATTTATAACAAGAAAATGTAACAAAAAAAAAATTTTTCGTTCTCATTTCTTTTTGTTGATACATCTGTTTTTCTTTATACTTAGAAACGTGTGTGAAATAGACAGATGTACAATTTACTCTTATGATTAACGTACCAAGTTTTCAGATATATATCAAGTTATTCGTTAATCATATTAAACAACAGTGTCATACCTGCTGGGTTGGGTTGTTTTACCTATGAGCGGCACTTTTTTGCACACCATGGGCTAAATGGCCAGGTCACAAAGACCCCAAAGGCTCAGTGAAGGTTGGGGGAGGGATCAACTGGAACAGCTGTTGGGAAACTGATGGTAGCCTCCCATCAAGGCCATCCAGCATGTTCTTTAACATGCACAGGGTATGGCTCTCATGCACGAGGCCATGGCTTAATGTCCCATCCGACAGACAGTGGCCTTTCCAAGCCCATCGGTGTGTCATGCCATTGACATGATTGTTTGGGCTATTGTGTGTTTAGCAAGAAGTCGAATATTATTTTTAATGTGATATTGAAATGCTTTTTTTCATTACCTTAAATCGCATATTAAATGGTTTTCTGTTAAAAAGCAATTTTAAGAAACTTGGTATAATTTGAGAAAACTTAAAATTTTTCATCACCATCAGTCGCTGCTAGAGGTACAGAAGATAAACATTCTATCATCATCATCATCATCCTCAAGCAGCCATGGGCTATGGAGGTCCAACCAGACCGTGCAATTTAGTTCTCCAAGCATATCTGTCTTCAGCTATGTCTGCAGCATCTGGCCACTGCACACCAACTCTAACAAGGTCCTGTTTGACATTGTCTGCCCACCGCATCCTAGGTCTCCCCCTCCTTCTGAGGCCTCTAGGCACACTGTTCATAACCCTATTCGCCAATCTATAATCATCCATACGGGCAACATGGCCAAACCAACAGTCTCTCTCTGCACAATATGCTGCTTAAAGGAGGTTGTCAACTCCTTTGCCTAACCTCATCATTACTTACAAAGTTGAACCACCTAATGCCCATGACATTGTGTAAGCATCTAGTTTCCTGTTATCTTGTTTACAACGTGTCCAAGTTTCACTACCATAACTAACCCTAGAAAAAACCAAATTATTACACAGTCTAATTTTAGTCTTTAGGTGTATAAGCCTATTTCTCCACACTCTCCATAAATTATTAAAAGTCCCGGCAGCAATCCCTATTCATCTGTTAATCTCATACCGCACATTAACATTATCTCTTACATAGCTCCCAAGATAATTAAACTGTGACACCTGCTCAAGACTGCAACCATTCAGATTAACTGAATCACAACCTGCCTGACCAATTTTCATCACTTTAGTTTTCTCTCTGTTTATAACCAAGCCTACTCTACTACCAGTTTCATCAACAGCTTGAATGAAAGAGTTCATCTCATCAACATCATTTGCCAAAAGGGTTAAATAATCAGCATAATCTAAATTAGAAATTTTCGTATCTCCAGTCCATTTAAGGCCAAAATCTTTCCCTTCAAGTGAATTTTGTATAACATAATCAATAACCAAGCTAAAGAGAAAAGGAGACAAAATGCACCCTTGTCGAACACCAGAAGCAATGCTAAACCAATTGCTACAAGCCTTACTAACTCTCACACACGACTCAGTGTTATTATAGAGAGCTTTCATTTTATTATGTTAACTAACTAGTCTGGAATACCATATGATTTCACAATCAACCACAAATTATGACGATCAACAGAGTCGAAAACCTTTTTGAAATCAACAGAGCTAGCAACCAAAGGTTTCTGAAACTCTAAACATTTCTCAAGAATCTGCCTAAGTGAAAATATCTGATCCACACATCCCCTACCACTTCTGAATCCACATTGCTCATCACACAATTGACTGTCAACCAAATTTTTAATTCTATTAAACACAATCATGGAAAGAACTTTACCTGGAACAGAGAGTAGGCTGATACCCCTATAGTTATTACAAGTACTGCGATCACCTTTTATGAAAATAGGGATAACAATGCTCTGGTAAAATCCTTAGGAACCATGCATTTATCATAAAAGATATTCAGAATTCAGTCATCCAAGTGGTAACCAAAACATTCCAAGCTCTAAGCATTTCCGTAGTAATTTCATCTACCCCTGGGGATTTGTGTAGTTTAAGTTTAGAAACAGCCAAAATTACTTCAGATTGTGTTATAGGGCCAACATTAAAGCCACCAATGCATCTATCATTGCAAACAATGGGAATAGAACTAACCACATTGTTTAGAATATCACTGAAATGCTCAGCCCACCTAGCCATGACAGAATCCTTACCTTCTATAATAACCTGTCCATTTTCTACCACACAAAACATTAACTATCTGGTACAGCTCTCTGCTGTTGTGCTTTTGTGCTGTCTAACTGCTTCCTCAGCTTTGTCAGCCAAGCCAAAGATTCTTATCAGCAGCTAACTGATCCTTTACACATTTATTAAGTTCTCTGTAATGCTTTCATTTAGGATTAGAAGGATATTGATTAACCCTCCCAGTGTTCAGCCTGAAAAACAGGTTTCTATCCAGGGGCCAAGCAATTTTCTGCCTATGCTCAGCCAAATAAAACTTTGATTTTAGAATTTTTTTTGCCAAATAACTAATGAAAAGAATTATGGCATGTTGTATACAAAATTAATCAGCATTTAATTCTCGATTTTCTGAAAATCAAGTATTGAATAAAAAACACGATATGTTTTATTTTACTAGGACTTTTTTAGAGTCATGTAGTAAAAAAATGCATCTGGCAACACAAATAAAAATTTATTTAAAAAAAAAATAATAGACAGAAATGATTGCAAAGCAAGAGTAGAATGACTATATACAATTAAAAAGACCTTCTTGCTCAAAAATTAATTTAAAATAATTTAAAATTTTCTGTCGTTGAACAATAAAATTTTAGAGTTTATCCTTCAAACTATTTGCATGTTGAAAGTTCTTAGGAGAAAACTCTGTCATTATTTCAATAGCCTTGCGGACAATAGTCCCGTAGGAAGTGGATGCATGCGCAAGAAGTGTGGCGTGCTCCCAGTCTATTGTTACTGTGTGTTGCACTGCTAGCTCGGAGGCGGCCGTCGTTAGCTTCTTTTAGCTGACATCAGTTTGGTGCTACACGAACCTTTCCTGTAAAGAGCGAATGGTTTTGCTGATGTAGTACACAACAGAATTATCCGGCAAATGTAGGGGAAATCGCTATATGCCCAATTTTTGAAGTAGGCTATATCTGTCCAGGCTTGTAAATGGTAGCTAGGCATAAACTGGAAGGAGAGCTGTGTACCAATCCCCAGTGATTATGCACAGAACCGGCCAGGTCTAGCACCTAATGTCCGACCCGGCCTTCTTGTGGTGCAGGCCGTTAGTACCTTTCAAAGGAGATATTCTCTTTTGGAAGGGAACGGAAGGGGAGGGCTGCCAGTTCAGTATGGCCTACTGATCTGGTCATCTATGGCCACTTTTTTCTTTTTTTTCAACCCTGCTGAGGAGTGGTCAACTTCACAGGGTCCTGGTGCTGACCATTTATACCTACTAGACTGGACTTGTTTATGGATTTGAGCTTGATTATGGATCCTGGACTTACTGCACTGGTGGGCCTCTGTTGAGGGAGAGTCTGCCGCTGTGTTTTCTGTTTGCTTCTGGGTTGCCAGCTCTAAGTGAACAGAGGCATGGGATACCTTATATCAGCTGGAGGATAATCCTAATCAGAGGCCATCGCAGGTACCTGAACCTTACTTAGCTAGTTGGGCATCGTCAAGCCTAAACTGGAGTAATGTGTCTCAGGCAGGCCATATGGTTCTTGAAAAAGTCCACTTGAAAAGGTGGTGCCTGAAGTTCCTACCAGCATCGGTGACTTCAGCCTTTAGCGGAGGAGGAACAGGTCTTTGCCCCATGCCTGCGATCAGGGGGCTGTTTGATATTGTTGGCCCTACCAATCTCAATAAACCTAATTTCTTTAAAAATCCTACTAATCATTTTCTCTCTGCAGGAACGTGAGGACATTACATAGAGATTATTCTCTTGATGTCCTCATGCAGGAATTCCAATGCTATAACCTAGATATTCTAGGCTTGCAAGAGACCAGATGGACAGGTAAAGGTGAGATACTTAAAAATAACTTTAAATTTCTCTTTACAGGGAGGGAGGATGGAAAGCATCACCAAGGCGTGGGTCTGCTGCTCAGCAGACATGCTAGTGATGCTCTTCTAGGATATGAGTGCATTAATGAAAGGTTTCTTACAGCAAAATTTCAGACAAGCATTAAAGACTTGAATGTTATCTGCTGTTATGCCCCCACTGAGGATTCTGATGAGGATGAGAAGGATAGGTTTTACAGACAACTTCAGGATATTTTGAATTCTCTCAAGAAAGGAGATATTACCCTTGTTCTTGGTGACTTCAATGCCAAAGTTGGTACCGACTCTGACCTTTGGGGAGGAGTAATAGACCCTTTTGGTATTGGTAGCTGCAATGGCAATGGTCAACGTCTCCTACAGGTAAGTAAACTAAATGGTTTCAGAATAACTAACACATATTACAAACACCGCGACATACATAAATACACATGGGTTTCACCTGATGGGCTGCATAAGAATATGATTGATTATATATTAATTAACAGCAAATGGGCTAGTTCTTTTAGAAATACCAGGGCATATAGGGGAGCTGAAATTGGATCTGACCATTACCTTGTTAAAAGTGTCTTGCAACTTAAACTTAAAAAGTGTTGTGCTAGGGTTAAAAAATTTACCTTTAATACTGAAGCTCTGAAAGACCCAGTTATAGCTAAAGCTTACCATGATAGGTTACTTAGTCATTATGACAGTCATGGTTTGCTTAATACTGAAGTTGAGGAAGAATGGGGCCATTTTAAACAGGCTTTTTTGGAAACTAACAGTACTCTTTTAGGGAAAAAGGATCAGAGGAGGCAGAATTATTTAAGTGATAAGGCACTTGAGCTTATTTCAGAAAGAAGGAACTGCAGGAATGTCCTTAATCAATACCCTACTAGTCCTAATAGAAAGCATTACAAAGAACTTAATAAATGTGTAAAGGATCAGTTAGCTACTGATAAGAATCTTTGGCTTGATGGCCTTGCTGACAAAGCTGAGGAAGCAGTTAGACAGCACAACAGCAGAGAGCTATACCAGATAGTTAATGTTTTGTGTGGTAGAAAACGAACAGGTATACAGGGATTGAAGGATAAACATGGCAAGGTTATAGAAGGTGAGGATTCTGTCATGGCTAGGTGGGCTGAGCATTTCAGTGATGTTCTAAACAATGTGGTTAGTTCTACTCCCATTGTTTGCAATGATGATAGATGCATTGTTGGCTTTAATGTTGGCCCTATAACACAATCTGAAGTAAGTTTGGCTATTTCTAAACTTAAACTTCATAAATCCCCAGGGGTGGATGAAATTACTACGGAAATGCTTAGAGCTGGGAATGTTTCTGTTACCATTTGGATGACTGAAATTTTGAATAACTTTTATGATAAAGGCATGGTTCCTAAAGATTTTACCAGAGCTATTATTATCCCTATTTTCAAAAAAGGTGATCGCAGTTCTTGTGATAACTATAGGGGTATCAGCCTACTCTCCGTTCCAGGTAAAGTTCTTTCCATGATTGTGCTTAATAGAATTAAGAATCTGGTTGACAGGCAATTGCGTGATGAGCAATGTGGATTCAGAAGTGGTAGGGGATGTGTGGATCAGATATTTTCACTTAGGCAGATTCTTGAGAAATGTTTAGAGTTTCAGAAACCTTTGGTTGCTAGCTTTGTTGATTTCAAAAAGGCTTTCGACTCTGTTGATCGTCATAATTTGTGGTTGATTGTGAGATCATATGGTATACCAGACAAGTTAACATAATGAAAGCTCTCTATAATAACACTGAGTCAAGTGTGAGAGTTGGTAAGTCTTGTAGCAATTGGTTTAGCATTACTTCTGGTGTTTGACAAGGGTGCATTTTGTCTCCTTTTCTCTTTAGTTTGGCTGTTGATTATGTTATGCGAAATTCACTTCAAGGGAAAGCTTTTGGCCTTAAATGGGCTGGAGATACGAAAATTTCTGATTTAGATTATGCTGATGATTTAGCCCTTTTGGCAAATGATGTTGATGAGATGAACTCTTTCATTCGAACTGTTGATGAGACTGGTAGTACAGTAGGTTTGGTTATAAACAGAGAGAAAACTAAAGTGATGAAAATTGGTCAGGCAGGTTGTGATTCAGTTAATCTGAATGGTTGCAGTCTTGAGCAGGTGTCACGGTGAATTACCTTGGGAGCTGCATAACTGATACTGGTGATGTGCGGCATGAGATTAACAGACGAATAGGTATTGCTGCCGGGACTTTTAAGAATCTATGGAGATTGTGGAGAAATAGGCGTATACACCTAAAGACTAAAATTAGACTGTATAATAGTTTGGTTCTTTCTAGGGTTAGTTATGGTAGTGAAACTTGGACGCTGTGTAAGCAAGATAACAGGAAACTAGATGCTTACGCAGTATCTTGGGTATTAGGTGGTTTAACTTTGTAACTAATGATGAGGTTAGGCAAAGGAGTCTGCAACCTCCTTTAAGCAGCATATTGTGCAGAGAGAGACTCCGCTGGTTTGGCCATGTTGCCCGTATGGATGATTATAGATTGGCGAATAGGGTTATGAACAGTGTGCCTAGAGGCCTCAGAAGGAGGGGGAGACCTAGGATGCGGTGGGCAGACAATGTCAAACAGGACCTTGTTAGAATTGGTGTACAGTGGCCGGATGCAGCAGATGTAGCTCAGGACAGATATGCTTGGAGAATTAAACTGCACGGTCTGGTTGGACCTCTGTAGCCCATGGTTGTTTGAGGATGATGATGATGATGATGATGATATCTGTCCATGTCCCTTTTGACTAATTTCTTCAAATCTGGAGCTGGGCTGAAAACAATTTTGATATTATGGGCTCTGAGTAATTTGCAGACCGATTCACATAGGACAGGAACGTAAGAAATAGGTCCGGCAAAAGTTGTACATTCAGGGTCGGTGACTGGGAGGTGAGCCGAATCTCTTCTGTTTTTGTTTCTATATTTACAGATAACTTTGTCTATTGCTGTTGAGTTGTAGCCATGGGAAGCAGCAATGGAATGGATGTTTAAAATTTCTTCAAGCAGCTGCTCGGCAAAGCCCTATGTGTGAGGGAATGGAAGGCTGCAATTTTGTACGCCCATGGGGCGCATGAGTCCGCACGTATGACAGAAGGGACATAGGTAGGCTTCCGGTATACCGACGTCGTCAAGGCTACCGAAAATATCTAAATAGGAGATGGCACTTCTATTCTCCTCCTCCTTCGTAAAGCGTATCGTGGGATATATATTATTGGCAGAGTCAATGAGGCTGTTTAATTGCTCACTGCAGCCATTCCAAATTAAAAATATATCGTCAACATAGCAACACCAGAAGAGGGGTAAAATTGCTGCTGAGTTGAATAATTTTGTTTCAAGATCTTCACCGACCCTGAACATACAACTTTTGCCGGATCTATTTCTTACGTTCCTGTCCTATGTGAATCGGTCCGCAAATTACTCAGAGCCCATATCAATTTTTTTTTCAGCCCAGCTCCAGATTTGACGAAATTAGTCAAAAGGGACGAATATAGCCTAGTTCAAAAATCGGGCGTATACCGATTTCCCCTATATTTGCCGGATAATTCTATTGTGTACATCGGCAAAAACCATTCGCTCTTTACAAGAAAGGTTCGCGGAGCATCAAACTGATGTCACCCAAATGAAGCTAACGATGGCCGCCTCTGAGCTAGCAGTGCAACACACCATATCAATTTTTTTTCAGCCCAGCTCCAGATTTGACGAAATTAGTCAAAAGGGACGAATATAGCCTAGTTCAAAAATCGGGCGTATACCGATTTCCCCTATATTTGCCGGATAATTCTATTGTGTACATCGGCAAAAACCATTCGCTCTTTACAAGAAAGGTTCGCGGAGCATCAAACTGATGTCACCCAAATGAAGCTAACGATGGCCGCCTCTGAGCTAGCAGTGCAACACACCATATCAATTTTTTTTCAGCCCAGCTCCAGATTTGACGAAATTAGTCAAAAGGGACGAATATAGCCTAGTTCAAAAATCGGGCGTATACCGATTTCCCCTATATTTGCCGGATAATTCTGTTGTGTACATCGGCATAAACCATTCGCTCTTTACAAGAAAGGTTCGCGGAGCATCAAACTGATGTCACCCAAATGAAGCTAACGATGGCCGCCTCTGAGCTAGCAGTGCAACACACGGGCATGCATCCACTTTCTACGGAACCATAGTCCGCGAGGCTATTGAAATAATGACCTCGTCCGTCACCACCTGCAACCGAGACACAGGAATCGGCCTTCACGACTTGTGGAAAGAAACTCTTTGTCTAAACAGACCTAACGTCAACACATTGCCCTCCATCTTCAGTGAAGTGATGCTGTCTTTGCTCCGAAAAGCTTCTGAGAGTTTTCTCTTAAGAACTTTCAACATGCAAATAGTTTGAAGGATAAACTCTCGGTACCATACTTTGAGAAAATGCCAACTGTGCTGAGTCAGATAAAAAAGTCAACTTTAGAATTTTTTTAAAAAAAATAACCAATCAACGAAAATAGGTCATGTTATATACCAAATTAAATAGAATTTAATTACGAATTTTATGAAAATAAATAATATTAACAAATTTGCATGCATATTGATTTTAATAAGCCTTTTTCAATTGATATGGTAAAAAAAATGATCGCACTATACAATTAAGGCTTCATTTTGGAAAACCTGCTGAATAAAAATAATTAAATTATATATTTATCGAAAGGAAATTTCCTCCCGAATAATATAATATTCAACCAGAAATTTGATTTTTATTTCTTTTAATGATTCTTTTTAGTATCATATATTTTAAACACGGCCAGTGTTATACAACGTGACACGCCTTCTCACATTTACGGAATATTCTGAACTGGTTATGAAATAGAAAAAAACTTCCTTGGTTGCTTTTTTTACTAAATATTATGAATTTTTTCTTTGGGTGTTGAAGTTTGGCGATCTTGGCTAAGTGCAGAAAAGTTTGTGCAACAAGGACCAGCCCTTCCCGAAATTGCTCTCCCAAATGGTGGCCGATTTCCGTAGCAACGAAGTCTATTTTGCTTTCTTATACAAGACATTCAATTTCAGAAAACGGTACAAGCTCAAAGTTTTTTTACTAAACAAGAAATAATAAAATAAAAATTACATATAACCTAATGGAATTTTAAATAAAATATCTGCAACAACTTCTAACCGGCCTCCGATCTAGCATAACTCGGAAAAATTTATAAATCAGCCGATCTTAAAATCGCTAACTAACGGAAGAAAATCTATAAAAATGAATTTGCTTTCGTATCCAAAAACTCATTTATTTTCAGAAAATGATACTAATTTAAAATTTTACTGGAAAAGTAATAAATACTAAATTATAAATTGACATACAGCCTAATGCGATGCTACCACAAGTTGTAGGCCGGCCATTCGACATAACATAACTACGAAAAAAATTGATACTTATCAATCGGCCAAAAGATCGCTAAATTCCGAAAATAAACCTACTGAAATGAAAACTAACTAAAGTTTAAATATAAAAAAAAAATACTAACTTGACAAAGAGTATTCAATATGCTGGACCAAAACTAAACAACACATAGCACAAGCAACGGAGATTGTTGCATCAGCCATCTGTGGCTTGTTTGCCTCAGTGAACCATAACTAATTAAATGCAAGTGCAACCAGAATTTCTAGGAAGGACGTGTTTACTTTCAGTTTCGATTTTAAGGCAGGAAAGATGCATAGAATGCTGGGAAAAACTGATAAAAATAACTTGGGGAATACTGACTAGGTTTTTGACAGAAAAGAGTGTGAAACAGAAAAAAAAATGGGGGTACGTATTTTGTAATTATTTCCAAAATCTATCATTTTTCATCATCATCCTCAAGCAGCCATGGGCTACGGAGGCCCAACCAGACCGCGCAGTTTAATTCTCCAACCATATCTGTCCTGAGCTACTCCGCTGCATCCGGCCACTGCACACCAATTCTAACAAGGTCCTGTTTGACATTGTCTGCCCACCGCATCCTAGGTCTCCCCCCTCCTTCTGAGGCCTCTAGGCTTTAGTGACCAGATTTTAACATTGGTAAAGCGGGACACCATATTTTATTGTTAGTTTATAAATTAAATTAATTTGATTGTTATAAAGTAACTATATTTTAAAAATTATTTTAATTTTAATACTATGTTTCTTCCTAAATAATAACAATACTAACTTGTATTATTTTTCCTCTGAATTTGCCGTAACGTAAGTCGTAAGTGTCACTTACAAGGCCGGCGCTAGACTTTTTGCCGCCACTATAAAATATAAATAATACGAGTACTGTCTGCTAAATTCAAGAACATTTATGTATTTATAAAATAAATAAATAAATCACTTACCTAAATTATCTGAATAGCTGATTTGTTGACATCACTTGTTGCACTAGCACGCAGTACGATATGTATCGTCTGAGAGAGAGTTACAAAATGTTTTCGTCGTTGCCAATACCAAAAAATGTCATTGTTCATTAAGTCCAAACAATGGTGGTCGAATTCTAACAACTGATCAACAATGCGAACTTGGATAAGCAGTTCTCGATAATCAGTTCTCAACAATTATTTGTTATTATTAAAGTTTTTAACATTATAAAATTAACAAAAATAATATAAAACTCATATCCTGGCGAAATAGCCACATGGCCGCCGATAACCGTATATTCCCTTCCCGTTCTCGTGCCGTTCCCTAGCTTGTCGTGCATTCTTTCCAAAAATCGGGACTTTTTTAAAACGCCGCGGGACGCGGGACAAATTGTTAAAAATCGGGACGTCTGGTCACTATACCCTAGGCACACTGTTCATAATCCTATTCGCCAATCTATAATTATCCATACGGGCAACATGGCCAAACCAGCGGAGTCTCTCTCTGCACAATATGCAGCTTAAAGGAGGTTGCAGACTCCTTTGCCTAACCTCATCATTAGTTAGCATTCTTTTGTTAAATTTTAGGAGATTTTCGAAAATTTAGGGAAAAATTTGTTGATAATAGCTTAAATCAAACTTGTGAGCTTAAATCAGAAGGTTGCTTCGGCAAATAGGAACGATAACAAGCAAATCGGCAGTACCGTTTAGTACTTCTAAAAAATAGCAATCAGATGGCTTTATAAAATTATTTATAGTGTAGTTTAGTAAAATATGCATAAAATTAAAAAACAAAATATTATTTTTGAAGCCTGAATTTTTATAAGATATATATAAAAAAAATTACAACGGCAATTTTTATTTTTAAACAATAGTTTTTTTTTTTGTTGCACTAAAAACGTGTTTTGTTGTACTAAAAACGTGTACTGACCATATAAACCAACTGGACTGGACAGATATATGGCTCTCAGCTTGATTATGGATCCTGATTTAGCTGCACTGGTGGGCTTCTGTGGAGGGAAAATCTTCCGCTTTGTTTTCTGTTTGTTTGTGGGTTGACAGCCCCAAGTGAATAGATTCACAGGATATGTTTATAAGCTGGTGGATAATCCTGAGCAGAAGTCATTGCAGGCACCTGAACTCTTTGCTTCTATTGGCATCGTCAAATTCTACATTGGAGGAAGTCTTCCAGTGTAGATGGCTTCAGCCTTTAGTGGTGGGGGAACGGGTCTTTGCCCCATGTCTGCGATTAGGGGGCTGTTTAATATTGTCGGCATTCCCTCTCTCAATAAACATAGTTTCTTTAAACATCCCACTAACCATTTTCTCTCCATAGGTAGTTGGAATGTGAGGACTCTGCACAGAGCTTTTTCTCTTGATGTCCTCACACAAGAATTCCACCATTATAATTTAGATATTCTCGGCTTCCAAGAGACCAGATGGACAGATAAAGGTCAGATTCTTAAAAATAATCTTAAATTTCTCTTTTCAGGGAGGGACAACAATAAGCATCACCAAGGCGTGGGTCTGCTTCTCAGCAGACACGCTAGTGATGCTCTTCTAGGATATGAGTGCATTAATGAAAGGTTTCTTACAGCAAAATTTCAGACAAGCGTTAAAGACCTGAATGTTATCTGCTGTTATGCCCCCACTGAGGATGCAGATGAGGATGAGAAGGATAGGTTTTATGAACAACTTCAGGATATTTTGAATTCTGTCAAGAAAGGAGATATTACCCTTGTTCTTGGTGACTTCAATGCCAAAGTTGGTACCGACTCAGACCTTTGGGCAGGAGTAATAGGCCCTTTTGGTATTGGTAGCTGCAATGGCAATGGGCAACGTCTCCTATAGGTAAGTAAACTCAATGGTTTCAGAATAACTAACACATATTACAAACACCGCGACATACATAAATACACATGGGTTTCACCTGATGGGCTGCATAGGAATATGATTGATTATATATTAATTAACAGCAAATGGGCTAGTTCTGTTAGAAATACCAGGGCATATAGGGGAGCTGAAATTGGATCTGACCATTACCTTGTTAAAAGTGTCTTACAACTTAAACTTAAAAAGTGTTGTGCTAGGGTTAAAAAATTTGCTTTTAATACTGAAGCTCTGAAAGACCCAGTTATAGCTAAAGTTTACCATGATAGGTTACTTAGTCATTATGACAGTCATGGTATGCTTACTACAGAAGTTGAGGAAGAATAGGATCATTTTAAACAGGCTTTTTTGGACACTAACAGTACTCTTTTAGGAAAAAAGAAGCAGAAGAGACAGAATTATCTGAGTGATAAGGCACTTGAGCTTATTTCAGAAAGAAAGAACTGCAGGAATGTCCTTAATCAATACCCTACTAGTACTAATAGAAAGCATTAGAGAGAGCTTAATAAACGTGTAAAAGATCAGTTAGCTGCTGATAAGAATCTTTGGCTTGATGGTTTGGCTGACAAAGCCGAGGAAGCAGTTAGACAGCACAACAGCAGAGAGCTGTACCAGATAGTTAATGTTTTGTGTGGTAGAAAACGGACAGGTATACAGGGATTGAAGGATAAACAAGGTAAGGTTATAGGTGAGGATTCTGTCATGGCCAGGTGGGCTGAGCATTTCAGTGATATTCTGAACAATGCGGTTAGTTCTATTCCCATTGTTTGCAATGATGATAGATGCATTGGTGGCTTTAATGTTGGCCCTATAACACAATCTGAAGTTATTTTGGCTGTTTCTAGACTTAAACTTCATAAATCCCCAGGGTTAGATGAAATTACTACCGAAATGCTTAGAGCTGGAAATGTTTCGGTTACCACTTGGATGACTGAAATTCTGAATATCTTTTATGATAAAGGCATGGTTCCTAAGGATTTTACCAGAGCTATTGTTATCCCTATTTTCAAAAAAGGTGATCGCAGTTCTTGTGATAACTATAGGAGTATTAGCCTACTCTCTGTTCCAGGTAAAGTTCTTTCCATGATTGTGCTTAATAGAATTAAGAATCTGGTTGACAGTCAATTGCGTGATGAGCAATGTGGATTCAGAAGTGGTAGGGGATGTGTGAATCAGATATTTTCACTTAGGCAGATTCTTGAGAAATGTTTAGAGTTTCAGAAACCTTTGGTTGCTAGCTTTGTTGATTTCAAAAAGGCTTTGGACTCTGTTGATCATCATAATTTGTGGTTGATTGTGAAATCATATGGTATACCAGACAAGTTAGTTACCATAATGAAAGCTCTCTATAATAACACTGAGTCGTGAGTGAGAGTTGGTAAGGCTTGTAGCAATTGGTTTAGCATTACTTCTGGTGTTCGACAAGGGTGCATTTTGTCTCCTTTTCTCTTTAGTTTGGTTATTGATTATGTTATGCGAAATTCACTTCAAGGGAAAGTTTTTGGCCTTAAATGGGCTGGAGATACGAAAATTTCTGATTTAGATTATGCTGATGATTTAGCCCTTTTGGCAAATGATGTTGATGAGTGAACTCTTTCATTCCAGCTGTTGATGAGACTGGTAGTAGAGTAGGTTTGGTTATAAACAGAGAGAAAACTAAAGTGATGAAAATTGGTCAGGCAGGCTGTGATTCAGTTAATCTGAATGGTTGCAGTCTTGAGCAGGTGTCACAGTTTAATTATCTTGGGAGCTATGTAACAGATAATGGCGATGTGCGGCATGAGATTAACAGACGAATAGGATTGCTGCCGGGACTTTTAAGAATCTATGGAGAGTGTGGAGAAATAGGCGTATACACCTAAAGACTAAAATTAGGCTATATAATAGTTTGGTTCTTTCTAGGGTTAGTTATGGTAGTGAAACTTGGACACTTTGTAAACAAGATAACAGGAAACTAGATGCTTTTGATTCCAGATGCTTGCGCAGTATCTTGGGCATTAGGTGGTTCAACTAATAATGTAATTTGTAACTAATGATGAGGTTAGGCAAAGGAGTTTGCAACCTCCTTTAAGCAGCATATTGTGCAGAGAGAGACTCCGTTGGTTTGGCCATGTTGCCCGTATGAATAATTATAGATTGGCGAATAGGGTTATGAACAGTGTGCCTAAGGGCCTCAGAAAGAAGGGGAGACCTAGTATGCGGTGGGCTGACAATGTCAAACAGGACCTTGTTAGAATTGGTGTGCAGTGGCCAGATGCAGTAGATGTAGCTCAGGATAGACTTGCTTGGAGAACTAAATTGCACGGTCTGGTTGGACCTCCGTAGCCCATGGCTGCTTGAGGATGATGATAATGAAAAACGTGTGTATACGTCCTCGGCATATTTTTACGGATTCTCCGAACGTGTACAGACAACGTGGACACTGGAAGGGTTAAGGATATTCCTGCAGTTCTTTCTTTCCGAAATAAGCTCAAGTGCCTTATCACTCAAATTATTTTGCCTCCTCTGCTCCTTTTTTTCTAAAAGAGTAGTGTTAGTTTCAAGAAAAGTTTGTTTAAAATGGTCACATTCTTCCTCAACTTCAGTAGTAAGCATACCATGACTGTCATAATGACTAAGTAACCTATCATGGTAAGCTTTGGCTATAACTGTCTTTCAGAGCTTCAGTATTAAAAGCAAATTCTTTAACCCTAGCACGACTTTTTAAGTTTAAGTTGCAAGACACTTTTAACAAGATAATAGTCAGATCCAATTTCAGCTCCCCTATATGTCCTGGTATTCCTAACAGAACTAGCCCATTTGCTGTTAATTAATATATAATCAATCATATTCTTATGCAGCCCATCAGGTGAAACCCGTGTGTACTTATGTATGTCGCAGTGTTTGTAATAAGTGTTAGTTATTCTGAACCCATTGAGTTTACTTACCTGTAGGAGACGTTGCCCATTGCCATTGCAGCTACCAATACCAAAGGGCCTATTAATCCTCCCCAAAGGTCAGAGTCAGTTCCAACTTTGGCATTGAAGTCACCTAGAATAAAAGCAATATCTCCTTTCTTGACAGAATTCAAAATATCCTGAAGTTGATGGAAATTCTTAGATGGATTTCTTAACACAATCAAATAATGTATTGTGTTAAGAAATATGGTGTAGGTTTATCCATATGTACTAGTTGATAGAGAACAAAATCTGGTCAGTCTTGGCAGGCATGGCTTGTGAACTACTGAAATCCATTGATTCTGAAGATTTAAAAAAAATTAATAACTATGCTTTGTGGTTTAATAATGTTCACTTTTTAAAACATTCATTCTTGATAAGATTATTTTGTTTGTTTTTAAAGTGTAAAAATCTATCTGTAAAAATAAATAATAATGTCAGTTTATTTTTCAGTCTTCAGCCAACAGATGGCTGAATTAAGTAACATATGACTCAAGTAACATATGACGTCCAGGTGTAAAGTATGATGTAGAAAGGTAACCATTGGTTGTTTGTGGCCATGGTTCTTTGGTTTGTTCCTTTGGGTGGGTAATGTAAAGTCATGTGTGATTTGACGGGAATGTGAAGTTATGTTTGATTTTTATCACCATTTTTGCTTGATAACTCCTTGGATAACATAAAGTAAACTCGGAGCTAGTTTGGATATTATTTAATCAACACGATTATCAGCTGTAATACAATTAACTTGAATAAGATTACAAGTTAAAATATTAAAAGTCTAGAGGAGTGCTTAAACAATCATGCAGAGCATTTAGTGGGAGGTGCCCAAATGGGTTCACCACTGTCTGGAGTCATGGCTGATGTTGCAATGCGACATATTGAATCAACTACGCTAGCAAAAGCTATACATAAACCTTCATCATATATTATATTGACAATATTTTAATTTATTGGGACTACAATATGGAACAGTTGCATACATTAATTGAAATTTTTAATAGTATATTACCTTCTATAAAATTTACCCATAAAATCGAGATCAACAATGAAATACTATACCTGGATTTAATGATAAAAAAGAAAACATAAAAATGTGAAATAGAAGTATATTGTAAGTCTACATATATACCTAATATTATACCATTTTTGGCTTGTAAATGGTAGCTAGGCGTAAACTGGAAGGAGAGCTGTGTACCAATCCCTAGTGATGATGCACAGAACCCGCCAGGTCTAGCACCTAATGTCCGACCCCGCCTTCTCGTGGTGCAGGCCGTTAGTACCTTTCAAAAGAGATATTCTCTTTTGGAAGGGAACGGAAGGGGAGGGCTGCCAGTTCAGTATGGCCTACTGATCTGGTCATCTATGGCCACTTTTTTCTTTTTTTTCAACCCTGCTGAGGAGTGGTCAACTTCACAGGGTCCTGGTGCTGACCATCTATACCTACTAGACTGGACTTGTTTATGGATCCTGGACTTGCTGCACTGGTGGGCCTCTGTTGAGGGAGAGTCTGCTGCTGTGTTTTATGTTTGCTTCTGGGTTGCCAGCTCTGTGAACAGAGGCATGGGGATACCTTATATCAGCGGTGGATAATCCTAATCAGAGGCCATCACAAGTACCTGAACCTTACTTAGCTAGTTGGGCATCGTCAAGCCTAAACTGGAGTAATGTGTCTCAGGCAGGCCATATGGCTCTTGAAAAAGTCCACTTGAAAAGGTGGTGCCTGAAGTTCCTACCAGCATCGGTGACTTCAGCCTTTAGCGGTGACTTCAGCCTTTAGTCTTTGCCCCATGCCTGCGATCAGGGGGCTGTTTGATATTGTTGGCCCTAGCAATCTCAATAAACCTAATTTCTTTAAAAATCCTACTAATCATTTTCTCTCTGCAGGAACGTGAGGACATTACATAGAGATTATTCTCTTGATGTCCTCATGCAGGAATTCCAGCGCTATAACCTAGATATTCTAGGCTTGAAAGAGACCAGATGGACAGGTAAAGGTGAGATACTCAAAAATAACTTCAAATTTCTCTTTACAGGGAGGGAGGATGGAAAGCATCACCAAGGCGTGGGTCTGCTGCTCAGCAGACATGCTAGTGATGCTCTTCTAGGATATGAGTGCATTAATGAAAGGTTTCTTACAGCAAAATTTCAGACAAGCATTAAAGACTTGAATGTTATCTGCTGTTATGCCCCCACTGAGGATTCTGATGAAAATGAGAAGGATAGGTTTTACGGACAACTTCAGGATATTTAGAATTCTGTCAAGAAAGGAGATATTACCCTTGTTCTTGGTGACTTCAATGCCAAAGTTGGTACCGACTCTGACCTTTGGGGAGGAGTAATAGACCCTTTTGGTATTGGTAGCTGCAATGGCAATGGTCAACGTCTCCTATAGGTAAGTAAACTCAATGGTTTCAGAATAACTAACACATATTACAAACACCGCGACATACATAAATACACATGGGTTTCACCTGATGGGCTGCATAGGAATATGATTGATTATATATTAATTAACAGCAAATGGGCTAGTTCTGTTAGAATACCAGGGCATATAGGGGAGCTGAAATTGGATCTGACCATTACCTTGTTAAAAGTGTCTTACAACTTAAACTTAAAAAGTGTTGTGCTAGGGTTAAAAAATTTGCTTTTAATACTGAAGCTCTGAAAGACCCAGTTATAGCTAAAGTTTACCATGATAGGTTACTTAGTCATTATGACAGTCATGGTATGCTTACTACAGAAGTTGAGGAAGAATAGGATCATTTTAAACAGGCTTTTTTGGACACTAACAGTACTCTTTTAGGAAAAAAGGAGCAGAAGAGACAGAATTATCTGAGTGATAAGGCACTTGAGCTTATTTCAGAAAGAAAGAACTGCAGGAATGTCCTTAATCAATACCCTACTAGTACTAATAGAGAGCATTACAGAGAGCTTAATAAACGTGTAAAAGATCAGTTAGCTGCTGATAAGAATCTTTGGCTTGATGGTTTGGCTGACAAAGCCGAGGAAGCAGTTAGACAGCACAACAGCAGAGAGCTGTACCAGATAGTTAATGTTTTGTGTGGTAGAAAACGGACAGGTATACAGGGATTGAAGGATAAACAAGGTAAGGTTATAGAAGGTGAGGATTCTGTCATGGCTAGGTGGGCTGAGCATTTCAGTGATATTCTGAACAATGCGGTTAGTTCTATTCCCATTGTTTGCAATGATGATAGATGCATTGGTGGCTTTAATGTTGGCCCTATAACACAATCTGAAGTAAGTTTGGCTATTTCTAAACTTAAACTTCATAAATCCCCAGGGGTGGATGAAATTACTACGGAAATGCTTAGAGCTGGGAATGTTTCAGTTACCACTTGATGACTGAAATTTTGATTAACTTTTACGATAAAAGGCATGGTTCCTAAAGATTTTACCAGAGCTATTATTATCCCTATTTTCAAAAAAGGTGATTGCAGTTCTTGTGATAACTATAGGGGTATGAGCCTATTTCCTGTTCCAGGTAAAGTTCTTTCCATGATTGTGCTCAATAGAATTAAGAATCTGGTTGACAGGCATATGCGTGATGAGCAATGTGGATTCAGAAGTGGTAGGGGATGTGTGGATCAGATATTTTCACTTAGGCAGATTCTTGAGAAATGTCTAGAGTTTCAGAAACCTTTGGTTACTAGCTTTGTTGATTTCAAAAAGACTTTCGACTCTGTTGATCGTCATAATTTGTGGTTGATTGTGAGATCGTATGGTATATCTGACAAGTTAGTTAACATAATGAAAGCTCTCTATAATAATACTGAGTCATGTGTGAGAGTTGGTAAGTCTTGTAGCAATTGGTTTAGCATTACTTCTGGTCTTCGACAAGGGTGCATTTTGTCTCCTTTTCTCTTTGGTTGTTGATTATGTTATGCGAAATTCACTTCAAGGGAAAGCTTTTGGCCTTAAATGGGCTGGAGATACGAAAATTTCTGATTTAGATTATGCTGATGATTTAGCCCTTTTGGCAAATGATGTTGATGAGATGAACTCTTTCATTCGAGCTGTTGATGATACTGGTAGTAGAGTAGGTTTGGTTATAAACAGAGAGAAAACTAAAGTGATGAAAATTGGTCAGGCAGGCTGTGATTCAGTTAATCTGAATGGTGCAGTCTTGAGCCAGTGTCACAGTTTAATTACCTTGGGAGCTACGTAACAGATACTGGTGATGTGCGGCATGAGATTAACAGACGAATAGTTATTGCTGCTGGGACTTTTAAGAATCTATGGAGATTGTGGAGAAATAGGCGTATACACCTAAAGACTAAAATTAGACTGTATAATAGTTTGGTTCTTTCTAGGGTTAGTTATGGTAGTGAAACTTGGACGCTGTGTAAGCAAGATAACAGGAAACTAGATGCTTCTGATTCTAGATGCTTACGCAGTATCTTGGGTATTAGGTGGTTTAACTTTGTAACTAATGATGAGGTTAGGCAAAGGAGTCTGCAACCTCCTTTAAGCAGCATATTGTGCAGAGAGAGACTCCGCTGGTTTGGCCATGTTGCCCGTATGGATAATTATAATTGGCGAATAGGGTTATGAACAGTGTGCCTAAAGGCCTCAGAAAGAAGGGGAGACCTAGGATGTGGTGGGCAGACAATGTCAAACAGGACCTTGTTAGAATTGGTGTACAGTGGCCGGATGCAGCAGATGTAGCTCAGGACAGATATGCTTGGAGAATTAAACTGCGCGGTCTGGTTGGACCTCCGTAGCCCATGGCTGCTTGAGGATGATGATACCATTTAATTCAGCACATCCTCTTAAGTATGAAAAATCTACAATCACACCATATTTTCTCAGAGCATTTCAATGCTGTACAAAAGCAGCAGCATTAAAAGGTTAATTAAAATTTATATGGCGGAGAGCACAAGATGCGGGCTATCCTATGCATATTATTAAAGATTAGAAAAAGACATTTAAATATATTTAAAAAGAATTACCCTTGTTAAAAAGATTAAATGGAAAGAATAAATATATTGGTAAAACATACCGAAGATACGAATGCAAGAACATTACCAAGATATTAGTAATAGTAAACCTAATACGGCATTAGCCCAGTTATAGACAATAATTTGGATATAATAAATATTTCATATATACCATTGCTTGCATCCAATACCAGATTCCAACTGTGATATGCAGAAAGTATGTTAATTCATGCTAATAAACACATTCTCTGCAACAGAGTCCCCATCCCTGCCAGCATCATGTAATCTCCTGTTGTGTGAGCAGAAGCGCAAACAGAATGTGCGAGCAGATGATGTCAAGAAGGAGACACGTATATGTTACCGCTAAAGTGCAGAAATCAGTTATTCTACAGATTATCTAGGTATTGTGCAGATTAACTAGGGTGATCCGTTAATGTGCGGAAAATTGTTTCATTTCTCAAATTACCTAGGTAATCTGCAAATTACCTGGATAATCTGCACATTACCTACTAGGCACTCGTTAAAGTGAAAATAAGATCTTTGCTGGAACAACAGGAACGTTTCTGTACGCTTAAATTAACATAATGTTATTTATCTAGTGTCCGAGAGTAGAGTTGAAACCAGGGTCATCCCTCTGTCAACATGAATCAGTAGTCCGGATTATAAAAAATGCCCCCGAAATGAGCAGGCCAAGTGAGAACGAATCATTTTAGTGATTCGTTATCAAGAATGAATCACTTTACCGATTCGTTCTCACTTGGCCTCCGCTCATCCGGGGCGTTTTTTATAATGCGGACGAGTGAATCACATGACACAAAGATTCATATTCAAGAGATTCACCACTATGAGAGAAACAAACTTTTGAACTTTAACGATACAGAAGCCGTTAATGTGCACATTACCTAGGTAAAATGCGGAAAACTCTTGATTCCGCAAGTTAACGGAGCAAATCAGTTAATCTGCAGATTAGCAGGTAATGTGCACATTAATGGCTTTCGAGATTTAGTGGTAACATATATAATAGATGAACAACCAACATTAGTGAGCCTGATTAAGCCACGAGTTATTGGATGGTGGTGAAACGCATAGCTCAAAATGGGTAAAGGTGAATTTTTTTAGGATTTTTAGGAAGTTTTGATTTTAAAGAGTTTTACTGTTTTAAGCTTAGAGGATGTGCAGAAAATATAGTTATATGAACCATCAGTATAACCAGCTAACAGTGAAAAAATATTCTATTGGTGAGAGAGAGATCAACTAACTGTCAACAAGAACATCAACGACTGTACTCATCTAAAAGCAGGATTGGCATGCAGCTATAGTAGTGACAACACTATCCATGTCAATGGCTTAACAACAAGCTGGAAAAGCAAGACTAAGCATAAAACAACAACATGCAAGAGACTGCACCTGTGCCAGTGGATATATCTCATCTGAACTGATATTTTTCTCTCTTGACTGTCTTTACAGGGGAAAGGCTGACCTACAAGATATGTACTATCAATGGTACAGAAAATAAGGAATTAATGTAGATGTCATTCAGCAGCAGCCATGTTGGTATATTGCAAACTAAATGCTCTGCATGAATATTTCAGCCTCCTCAAGGCTTTTAATATTTTAACTTGTAATGTACAGCTGATAATAGTGTTGATTAAATAATTGGGATAACATGCCTATGTGGTTAAAGGAAAGTGCATATCTATATTTAATGATAGCCAGATAGGAATAATTAATATGTTCCCATTGTTTTTTGAGGCGGGGGTGGCTCAGTCGGCAGTGCGCCAGGCTCGTAATCTGTAGTTCCCAGGTTCGAGTCCCAGCTGGGTCAGCGTTGAGATTTATCTCCGCAAAATTTCCCGCCCTGCCCGCGGTCAGTAGGGGACACCGATGGGCTTGGAAAGGCCGCCGTCCGTCGGATGGGACGTTAAGCCGTGGCCCCGTGTGCGGGAGAGCCATACCCTGTGCACGTTAAAGAACACGCTGGATGGCCTTGACGGGAGGCTACCATCTGTCTCCCAACAGCTGTTCCAGTGGATCCCCTCCCCCAACCTTCTGTGAGCCTTCGGGATCCATGTGACCTGGCCATTTAGCCCATGGTGTGCAAAAAAGTGCCGCTCAGAGGTAAAACAACCCAAAACAACCCACTGTTTTTCTTTTTTTTTTAAATAGATATGGTAAATAATAAGTTATTTAAGATATTTTGTAATTGAAATTATTTAATATTAGGAGGGTTGTTGTTGAATGCATCAGTGAACTCATTTGTAATGTTATGGCCACATGCTTTGGAAGTGGGAATTTGGTAGCTTTTTGTGGCTGTGTGTTTGTGGGGGTGGGGATGTTTTTCGTAAGTTCTTTAGAGTGAGGAGCATTTGAATGGGAAGGGAGGATTGGTTAGAATTATTTTAAATTTTTGTGTTTAATATGATGTAGTGTATGTTTTGTTGTGAGTGTGGAAGAAAATGACAAAAGTTTATAATGTGGGGAAATTAAGTTTTAAAAATGTGCGTTTTTATGGGATGTTAGGGTTTGGAGAAATACTTTTTGGTGAAATGTATAAAGTGAGTTTTCAGAGGATCAGATTGTTGTCTCAGATGAGATTATTTAGTTTTGGGGGCTTTTTTATAATTCAATCGGCAGTGCACTCTTTCTGATTTTCTTGCTTTTTGGCATATGTTGTCTCCAATGAGATTATTTAGTTTCGGGGGCATTTTAATAATTCAATCGGCAGTACACTGTTTCTGATTTTCACGTTTTACAGTTTGAGTTGTCTGCGAGGACATTATTTAGTTTCAGGGGCTTTTCAATAATTCGATCAGTGGTGCACTGTTTCTGATTTTCATGTTTTTCAGTTTGTGCTCTCTGCAAGGACATTTAATTTTGGGGAATTTTTTATAATTCGGATTGGTAGTGTACTGTTTCTTACTTTCATGCTTTTTGTTATGTGTTGTCTCTGATGATATTATTTAGTTTTGGGGACATTTTTTATGCATCGGCGGTGCATTGTCCATGATGTTCTTGGTTTCGAGATTTGTGTTCAATTTGATTAATTCTGTGAATTGTTTAGGTTAATTTTTGTATGTGTGACTTGATTTATTAGTTTAGTTTGTGGAAATATATTTGTGGAGTGTTTTAGCTAATGGAAAAGAGGGGGGGGGGGGTATTTCAGGAATTTGTAGTATATGGAAAGGCAAGTGTTCTTTATGATTTTTTTTTTTTGAAAATTTTAATTTTTTTTAGCAATTTGTGGTTGTGAGAGATGGTTTGGTTAGTATAGTTTACTCAGTCCTCAGCCGACAGATGGCATTGCTCAAGTGGCGTGTGACGTTAAAGTGTAAAGTATGATGTAGAAACGTAACTGTTGGTGGCCTATGGTTCTTTGATTTGTTTCTTTTGGGTTTGTAATGTGGAGTCACGTGTTATGTGTGTGATTTGACAGAAGTGTGAAGTTACCTTTGATTTTTTTCCCCCATTTTTGCTTTATAATTCGTTTTGATAACATGCGAATATGGTTAGAGGTAAATGCATATGTATCGTATATTTAATGAAGGATTTTTAGTGATAGCTAGAATACGAATAATTAATATGTTCCTGTTGTTTTTTTAGTAGTTTCATTAAGATATGATTAATAATAAGTTATTTAAGATATTTTGAAATTGAAATTATTTAATATTAGGAGGGTTGTTAGTGAACTGTTTTGTAATGTTATGGTCATGTCATTTGGAAGTGGGAGTTCAGTAGCTTTTAATGGCTGTGTGTAGGGGGAATGTTTTTGTAAGTTGTTTGGAGTGAGGGGCATTTAAAGGGGAAGGGAGAGGAAGAAAATTGTGAGTGGAAGAAAATTGCAAAAGTTTATAATGTGGGGTAATTATTAAGTTTCAAAAATTAGAGTTTTTATGGGGGTGTTAGTGCTTTAGGAGATAGTTTTTGGTGAAACATATAAAGTGGGTTGGGTTGTTTTAGCTCTGAGTGGCACTTTTTTGCACACCATGGGCTAAATGGCCAGGTCACATGACCCCGAAGGCTCAGAGAAGGTTCAGGGAGGGGACCCAGTGGAACAGCTGTTGGGAGACAGATGGTCCCCCATCAAGGTCATCCAGCGTGTTCTTTAATGTGCACAGGGTATGGCTCTCCTGCATACTAGGCCATGGCTTAACATCCCATCCAATGGATGGTGGCCTTTCCAAGCCCATCACTGTCCCCTACTGACCGTGGGCAGGGAATTTTACGGGGAAAAATCTCAACGCTGACCCAGGTAGGACTCGAACCTGGGAACTACAGATTATGAGCCTTGCATGCTACTGATGAGCCACCTCCACCCCCAAAACATATAAAGTGAGTTTTCAGAGGATTCTAATGTAGTGAGGGGTGGAATATGCTTGGGGGAAAGAATGTTGGAAGTTTTTTCATGTGGGACTGAACATGGCAGTAGTAACAAACATGTGTAATATTGGTATAGTAGTGTGGGATGAATTGAGTTATTTTTAGTACTTATGTGTAGTATGGTAATTTTTTGTGTATTATAGCGATTTATTAATTTTGCTATATTTTGGAGTCTTTTAAAGTTATTTATATGATTTATTGTTAATATGTGGAAGCATTTGGCAACTTTTTGATGTAGAAATTATGGGTATTGTATAATTTTTGGTGTGGAAAAAAAATGGCAGTTTTTTATGGAGTCAGGAAAGTTAATGAATAATTTAGGGGAGGGTTATTAGAGCTGTAAGATGCTTTTTTCTGTTGTTTCTGATGAGATTATTTGGTTTCAGGAGCTTTTTTATAATTTGGTCAGCATTGCCCTGTTTTCGATTTTCATGTTTTTCAGTTTGTGTTGTTTGCAGACATTTAGTTTTGGGGTTTTTTTTATAATTTGGTCGGTGGTGCACTGTTAACAATTTTTATGCTTTTTGGTATGTGTTATCATCGTTGAGATTATTTAGTTTTGGGAGCTTTTTTTATAATGGCGGTGGGCGATGCATTGTCGATGATGTTTTTGGTTTTGAAATTGGTGTTCGATTTAATTGTGATTTATTTAGGTTAATTATTGTGTTTGTGAGTGAATTTATGGCCAGTGTAGTGTTTACAGTCCTCAGCCAATAGATGGCATTGCTCAAGTGGCGTGTGACATCGAAGTGTAAAGTATGATGTCGATTTGTAAAGTATGACGTAGAAACGTAACTGTTGGTTGTTGGTGGCCTATGGCTCTTTGATTTGTTTCTTTTGGGTGGGTAATGTAGAGTCACGTGTTATGTGTTTGATTTGACGAGAGTGTGAAGTTACGTTTATTTTTTTCGCCATTTTTGCTTGATGACTTCTTTGGATAACATACCTATATGGTTAGAGGTAAGTTCGTGTGTATTATATATTTAATATGGGGGGTTCAGTGATAGATAGGATATGAAAAATTAATATGTTCTAGCTTTTTTTTTTTGAAAATTGGTTAGGATATGGTTTATAATTAGTTATTAAAGATATTTTGGGGCCCGTGTAGTGGGGGAGTATGCTTGAGGGAAAGAATGAAGTTTTTGCATGTGGGATTGAAAATGGCGATAGTAAAGAATACATGTATTTCGTTAGAATAGTTTGGGGTGAATTGAATTTTTTTTAATAGTTACGTGTAGTATGGTAATTATTAATGTATTACACCTATCCCTCGATTTACACGGTACTCAGTTCACACAATTTTGGCTCTGCACGGTCAAAAAATACAACCAGTTTTGATTTACTTGGTACTGACTGAGATTTCCTTTCTATGTACGTCTCAGTCAGTACCATGTAAATCGAAACTGGTTGCATTTTTGACCGTGCAAAGCCAAAATTGTGTGAACTGAGTACCGTGTAAATCGAGGGATAGGTGTATAGTGATTTATTAATTTTGTTGTATATTTAGGCATCTTTTAAATTTAGTTATATGATTTATCGTTAATATGCGGAAGCGTCTGGCAACTTTTTGATGTAGTAATTCAGTGTGCGAAAAAACGGCAGTTTTTGATGGAGTCAGGAAAGAATGAAAAATTTAGAGGTGGGGTGAGAGTGGCGGAGTCAGTAGCGCGCCAGGCTTGTAATCTGTAGTTCCAAGGTACGAGTCCGAACTATGTCAGCGTTTAGATTTATCTCGGCAAATTTTCAAACTCGGCTCATAGTAGGGGACACCGATGGGCTTGGAAAGGCAGCCGTCCATCGGTTAGGATATTAAGCCGTGGCCCTGTGTGTGGGAGAGTTACTCTGTGTATGTTAAAGAACACGCTGGATGGCCTTGACAGGAAGTTACTGTCTCCCAACAGCTGTTCTAGTGGGTCCCGTACCTTCTGTGAGCCTTCGGGGTTCATGTGATCTCGCCATTTAGCCCATGGTGTGGGGAAAAAAGTGGGGGCTCAGAGGTAAAATGACAATGTAATTTAGGGGAGGGTTATTTGAGCTGTAAGATTTTTTTTTCGTCAGATTTTTGTTTTGGGGCTTTTTTTATAATTCAGTCGGCGGTGCACTGTTTCCGATTTTCATGTTTTTTGGTTTGTGTTGTCTTGGAGGACATTATTTAGTTTTGGGGCTTTTTTATAATTCGGTCGGTGGTGCACTGTTTCCGATTTTTATGTTTTTTGGTTTGTGTTATCTTGGAGGACATTATTTAGTTTTGGGGCTTTTTTATAATTCAGTCAGCGGTGCACTGTTTCCGATTTTCATGGTTTTCCGTTGTGTGTTGCCTTGGAGGACATTATTTAGTTTTGGGGCTTTTTTATAATTCAGTCGGCAGTGCACTGTTTCCGATTTTCATGTTTTTTGGTTTGTGTTGTCTTGGAGGACATTATTTAGTTTTGGGGCTTTTTTATAATTCGGTCGGCGGTGCACTGTTTCCGATTTTCATGTTTATTGGTTTGTGTTGTCTTGGAGGACATTATTTAGTCTTAGAGCTTTTTTATAATTCGGTCGGCAGTGTATTGTGTTTTTGAAAAGAGGGGAGGGGGAATGGTGGAAGTGGTTTACTGTATGTAGGAAGGCAATCATTTTATTTTTTGTTGGATTTGGCACTTTTATGAGCTTTCATTCTGTAATTGACGGTTACGAGGTTTTTTTTGCGGTAATTTAATTTTTTTTTACGTTTGTTTGGGTTTGTTACTATGGTTACGTGCGTTGCGTTTGACGTAAACTCGGGTTTTTCATTACTATGGTAACGAAAAAAACAATCTTTTTTCTAGAAACCCCTGTTTGAGCTAGGGTCTCAGGAGTTGTGGGAATCAACTAAAAGTGCCGTTTTGTTACATTGCGTCAAAAACAAAATGGCGGCTCAGGACAGTGAACTGTACTACTGCCGAATCTATTAGTTTGTCAAATATATTTGTGGAGTCTTTTAACTATTGGGAAAAGAGGGGGGATATTTCAAACATTTGCAATATATGGGAAGGCAAATGTGCTGTCTTTTCTTTTTTTTTGGTAATTTTAATTTTTTTCAGTAATTTGTGGTTTAGAAGGATTTTTTTTAGTGGAATCGCGGTTTTATTTTGTTATGTTGTGTTTGTTTACGATGGAAATTACAGTTACCATGGTAATGATACTTTGCATTTGACATAAACTTCAGTTCATTACCATGGTAATGAAAAAAAAAATTTTGTTACGTTGCGCCAAAAAAAAATAGCGGCTAAGGACCGTGATCGGTACTACTGCCAAAATTATTTTTCTAGAAACCTCTGTTTGGATTAGGGTCTGGGGTTGCGAGAATCATCGAAAAAGATAGTTTTGTTACGTTGCGTGAAAAGAAAATGGCGGCCGTTTACCATGATATGCACTACCAATAATACTTTACAAATTAGATTAGTTCATTAACACGGATTAGAAATAATTAAACATTTTCATGTATATGGGAGAAATAAAAAATATTGATTCTCAAATTGTAAACTAACCTCTTTCTTCATCATCGTGGAAGCCTTGCTTCAATCTATCTAAAGCTCTTTCTAAGTACACACTTGAATCGTTCTTGAGGCTTTCCGATTGTTCCAGTACATAACATGCATTGCTAAATGATTGCTGTTGTTTTTCGTTGTCAGATTTCGTACTATAATATTTTTGTGACCGAATATTCTTGTGGTCTTTTGCAAATCGTTTGAAGTTATGAATATCACAGTTTTGATTTTTTCGTTTCCTACCAGACATCTTCATCATACACGATTAAAAAAACCACATCCAGTCTGCTACATTATAATAACATGCTGCGCAAAAGATGTTCGGTTAGCGGAAGTGACGTTTTGCCACCAAAACGAGGTAATCATCTCGTTGCATGCTGGGAGTATATTCTTGTACTTTATGTGACTTTGTTTAATTCTCTATATTGTTAAGTAAAATATGTCTTCTTTTAATTTTGATGTTATAAGGCATGGATGTATGTGTCATTTTTCTGCTGAGGTCCTGCCATCCTCTCAGACCTTCTACTATGACCTATAAACTGGCAGGCTCCTGTCAGACCTCTGTGGTAAGCAGCTGCTTGAGGGGGTATTTATTTTTATTTTTTATTTATAAACTATATAGGTAGAGGTTGGCCATCACAAAATTGGACGCCATGTTTTGTTGTTGCTTGGCTTGTTTAGCGTGCATAGCAGTTTTTTTGTATTGCAAATTTAATTGTATTGCAAGGTACTTATAGATTCCGGAAAAGGGTAGGGTAAAATTTTGGGCAGATTTCAGTGTACATGATTGGAAGCACTTTAGGAAACGGCTGAAAAAGAAAAGTAAATTTTAGGGCTTTTTAAAAAAAGATATAATTTCGCTTTGTTGTCTGTTCATCTGTAGACATCGAACTTTTGGTTTATACAGATAAATTAAAAATAATTTTTGTGTTAGATAGGTATTAATGATATATTGCGATTTGCATTTTTCGAATCTCCCAAAAGTTGTAACAGCACCTTCTAACGGTGGAAAAATTTGAAAATTTCAAACTATCAAACGAATATTCCAAACGATGTATTTATGTTAAAAATTTGAAGGTTGCGAAGTTACCATTGGCAACAATCACTTGAACCTTTAGACCCAGGGGCGGGAGGTGAATGCAACTTTTTTTGTTTTAACAGAAAAGTGTATGTCGTGGAATGTGACAGTCTTGAAAATTCCATTGACAACAATGAAGGTAAGAAACGGAACGGTTTTGTTTTAAGAGATAATTGGAAATCTTTTTTTTTTAAGTTGGTTACTAATGAAATGTAATAATTCGCATTTTCAAGGGTAGTTTTAAATCATATCATTAGAGATGACTAAATATCGAAACTGCAAAACTTTTAACGAATGTTTTAAGTGATCTGTTTATGGTAGAAATTTCGGCGTTCAGAGTTCTGTTATGGTAGAAATTCCACTGATAGCAAATATCTGCCAACTATTTTCAGAGAAGCGAGAGAAAAACAGTTTTTCTTCTAAATTGAAGAACTAAAAGACAAATACTTTTTATGTTTTATAATTACTAATGAAATTTGCTGAGGTCCTGCCATCCTCACAGACCTTCTGCTGTGGCATATAAACTGACAGGCTCCTGTCAGACCTCTGTGGCAAGCAGCTGCTCGAGGGGGTATTTATTTTTTATTTTTATTTAATAAAACACTACTATGTGTAATTCCCCATCATGCGTTAAAATAAAGAACCCCTCAAACAGCTGCTTGTACAGAGGTCTGACAGGAGCCTGTCAGTTTATAATGCCATATTAGAAGGTCCATGACGATTGCACGACCTCAACAGAAAAACAACATGAACATCCATAATTAAAACTTTTAAGGAATGAAAAAGTAGACAAAGAAAGAACTTCATTCTCTTTGAAAATGTGATTCCCATATGCGCCAGAGGCGATATGCATTCTTCTAGTTATTTTACACTTTCAGTACCCTATGACAGGAAAATTCGAACTACTGTAAAATTGAGAAAATAAATTATTAATATTTTATTAAGTACCTGTAATGTGCAAAAAATGTTTTTCATTTATCTCTTAAAGCAGAAAAGTTGAATTTTTACCAAAAGGATAAATCATTACTATTTGGGTAAACCACTTGATCATTACAATCTATGATGAAAAATCTAAGTTTCTAGCAAAAACAGATCGTTTGCAATATTTATTTAAAGATTTAGTATTTTCTAGCTTTTTTCCGCCGCTAGAGGTCGCCTTTAGAGTTTTTATTTACCGTCTTTAGCGCTCCTTAACACTGGAAATTCCAACTCATGGAGATTCGAAAAATGTAAATATTAATATTTTTGTGAAAAAAAATTTCGGACAGCGGAACGCGATTCGAACCCGCAACTTTCCAGAAACAGGCCGGAGTATTTAAACCTGTTAAAATAACGCCGGCTTTTTCCACAAAAAAAAAAACATTTATTGATTTATAGACGTTTAAACGTCTACAAGTAATGCTGTGATTATTAAATAGTGTTTAAATCATTAATAACGCTAAATAGCGTCTTACTCAGAGCACTAAAAAAAGAAATAGTTGCCACCCGAGATCACAGATGGCGCCACAAGGAGGCACCCAAAATTCACGGGAAAAGCGATAGTCATTATCAGTGGAGAAAAAAAGACTGAGACAGCATTAGTTCAACAGGTTAGAATACTCTGGCATGTTTCTGGAAAGATGCGGGGTTGAATCCCGTATGTTGGTGAAATTTTTTCCACAAAAACAATAGATTTATAGACGTTTAAATGTCTGCAGGTAACGCTGAGATTATCAAATATTGTTTAAATCATTAATATTTTGTTCGTGCCTGCAAAATAAATATATATATATATATTGCTTCATTTATATCTTTAAAAACGTTTCATTTTCGCCCCTCTCCCTTCCCTTTTGACTCAGATGGCAAAGCCTTATTGCCATTGTAAACCTTTTTATCATAACTACTACCAAAATTTCAGATTTCCAGTGTTACCATAGCTCTTAGGTTTAATTAAGTTTAAAATATTTAAGACAAATACCCGTTCATCATCATCATTCTCAAGCAGCCATGGGCTATGGAGGTCCAAACAGACTGTGCAATTTAGTTCTCCAAGCAAGTCTATCCTGAGCTACATCTACTGCATCTGGCCACTGCACACCAATTCTAACAAGGTCCTGTTTGACATTGTCTGCCCACCGCTTCCTAGGTCTCCCCTTCTTTCAGAGGCCTTTAGGCACACTGTTCATAACCCTATTCGCAAATCTATAATTATTCATACGGGCAACATGGCCAAACCAACGGAGTCTCTCTCTGCACAATATGCTGCTTAAAGGAGGTTGCAGACTCCTTTGCCTAACCTCATCATTAGTTACAAAGTTGAACCACCTAATGCCCAAGATACTGCGTAAGCATCTGGAATCAAAAGCATCTAGTTTCCTGCTATCTTGTTTACAAAGTGTCCAAGTTTCACAACCATAACTAACCCTAGAAAGAACCAACCTATTATACAGTCTAATCTTAGTCTTTAGGTGTATACGCATATTTCTCCACACTCTCCATAGATTCTTAAAAGTCCCGGCAGCAATCCCTATTCGTCTGTTAATCTCATGCCGCACATCACCATTATCTGTTACATAGCTCCCAAGATAATTAAACTGTGACACCTGCTCAAGACTGCAACCATTCAGATTAACTGAATCACAGCCTGCCTGACCAATTTTCATCACTTTAGTTTTCTCTCTGTTTATAACCAAACCTACTCTACTACCAGTCTCATCAATAGCTCGAATGAAAGAGTTCATCTCATCAACATCATTTGCCAAAAGGGTTAAATCATCAGCATAATTTAAATCAGAAATTTTCGTACCTCCAGTCCATTTAAGGCCAAAATCTTTCCCTTGAAGTGAATTTCGCATAACGTAATCAATAACCAAGCTAAAGAGAAAAGGAGACAAAATGCACCCTTCTCGAACACCAGAAGTAATGCTAAACCAATTGCTACAAGCCTTACCAACTCTCACACACGACTCAGTGTTATTACAGAGAGCTTTCATTGTGTTAACTAACTTGTCTGGGATACCATATGATTTCACAATCAACCACAAATTTTGACGATCAACAGAGTCGAAAGCCTTTTTAAAATCAAGAAAACTAGCAACCAAAGGTTTCTGAAACTCTAAACATTTCTCAAGAATCTGCCTAAGTGAAAATATCTGATCCACACATCCCCTACCACTTCTGAATCCACATTGCTCATCACGCAATTGACTGTCAACCAGATTCTTAATTCTATTAAGCACAAATCATGGAAAGAACTTTACCTGTAACAGAGAGTAGGCTGATACCCCTTTAGTTATCACAAGAACTGCGATCACCTTTTTTGAAAATAGGGATAAAAATAGCTCTGGTAAAAACCTTAGGAACCATGCCTTTATCATAAAAGATATTCAAAATTTCAGTCATCCAACTGGTAACCGAGACATTCCCAGCTCTAAGCATTTCCGTAGTAATTTCATCTACCCCTGGGGATTTATGAAGTTTAAGTTTAGAAATAGCCAAACTAACTTCAGATTGTGTTATAGGGTCAACATTAAAGCCGTAATGCATCTCTCATCATTGCAACAATGGGAATAAAGCTAACTGCATTTAGAATATCACTGAAATGCTCAACCCACGTAGCCATGACAGAATCCTCACCTTCTATAACCTTACCTTGTTTATCCTTCAATCCCTGTATACCTGTCCGTTTTCTACCACACAAAACATTAACTATCTGGTACAGCTCTCTGCTCTTGTGCTGTCTAACTGCTTCCTCGACTTTGTCAACCAAACCATCAAACCAAAGATTCTTATCAGCAGCTAACTGATCTTTTACACATTTATTAAGTTCTCTGTAATGCTTTCTATTAGGACTAGTAGGGTATTGATTAAGAACATTCCTGCAGTTCTTTCTTTCCGAAATAAGCTCAAGTGCCTTATCACTGAGATAATTCGGTCTCTTCTGCTCCTTTTTTCCTAAAAGAGTACTGTTAGTGTCCAAAAAAGCCTGTTTAAAATGGTCCCATTCTTCCTCAACTTCAGTAGTAAGCATACCATGACTGTCATAATGACTAAGTAACCTATCATGGTAAGCTTTGGCTATAACTGGGTCTTTCAGAGCTTCAGTATTAAAAGCAAATTCTTTTACCCTAGCACAACACTTTTTAAGTTTAAGTTGCAAGACACTTTTAACAAGATAATGGTCAGATCCAATTTCAGCTCCCCTATATGACCTGGTATTCCTAACAGAACTAACCCATTTGCTGTTAATTAATATATAATCAATCATATTCTTATGCAGCCCATCAGGTGAAACCCATGTGTACTTATGTATGTCGCGGTGTTTGTAATAAGTGTTAGTTTTTTTGAATCCATTGAGTTAACTTACCTGTAGGAGACGTTGCCCATTGCCATTGCAGCTACCAATACCAAAAGGGCCTATTACTCCTCCCGAAAGGTCAGAGTCAGTACCAACTTTGGCATTGAAGTCACCTAGAACAAGGGTAATATCTCCTTTCTTGACAGAATTCAAAATATCCTGAAGTTGTTCATAAAACCTGTCCTTCTCATCCTCATCGGCATCCTCAGTGGGGGCATAACAGCAGATAACATTCAAGTCTTTAACGCTTGTCTGAAATTTTGCTGTAAGAAACCTTTCATTAATGCACTCATATCCTAGAAGAGCATCACTAGCGTGTCTGCTGAGAAGCAGACCCACGCCTTCTTTTAATGATAAGATTGTAACTTCACTATGATTGGACTATAATATTTCCCATTTTTTTGCGAATAGGGAGAACATCCCTATAAAGTCTCAACATTGAAACTCGATCACTAGTAATGGATCTCTCTAAGACTATTTACGATGCAGTTACCTTTCAATGGAATGCCCAACCAAAGGAGCATGTAGCTGTTTACCCTGGCTTATTAGAAGAGCTTCTGGTTGACATCATCCTACATCATCTACCTTCACCTAGTCTTGAAAACGTTGCGTGGGTGTTTGCAGTAGTAGCCCAGAAATATGATTATCCATTATTAAAAGGACTCGAAAAACTTGATTTCGACGACATAGTGGAAATGGCGAAGGCTGCATACATCATGTGTGAATAATAAACTAAATGGAAAAATGAATCGTGTATGTTGTGTCATCAATTTGGACGGTTTTACTCTAGCAGGTAAATTTTTAACTAGAGAACTCGGATATTCAGACTGTCGTGGACTGATAGGAGTCTACAGATTCGATCTATCTTCTATCATCGATATTTCCCCTTCTGATTACAAGACTATCGGCTACGTAAGTAAACACTTCACAAGTCTCTCTTTTTACCCACTTAGAGGTGAAGTCGTTTACGAAGCGAACTGTCTGAATATTTCTTTAACGAGAACCCAAGCGGAAATTCACTTGTCATTTTTTGTAAACTTCAAAGTTCAGAATTACAAATGCAAGAGGCTAATGGGTAATACGTTTAGTACATTGGGGGTAATAATTACTAATTGATTGAAAGTTGGATTTTTATTTGTAGCTGAACATGGTGCAACAAGTCTCTAGAATGGATCTCCTGTCGCAGGCTGCAAAAATAATTATGTTTCATATGAATGAATTGCTGATAAGAATCTGCAGATTTCGTACAGCAATTGCTATGAAAATTATTGTTCCCAAAATCTTGAATTGAGTCACCAGAATAATTTCAGGGTGTTCTGAAATCAAATACCATTTGTCGTACTGCGATCAGAATTTGTAACTAGAAGAACAATATATTACCTCTCGTGAATATCGGATCTTCGTTTTCAAAGGAATGAAATTTCATTCTCAATTTTAGCCTCATCTAATATTGGAATTTCAAACTAACCGCTGATTGCGCAAATGCAAATTGTAATATTATTTCTGTACCAATGAAACATAAAATAATTTTTTAATTATCTATTAAAACAAAAAAATTCCTCCCTCCATCACAGTGGGGTAATTGGGCAAATGATTGTTGCAAATGTAAAACTGATTACACATCACACTCTACCACAGAGATTTTCAAACTTCTGTAACAACAAGGTCATTTGCAAAATTTAGTTGAAACTTCGATATTTTCCTACTTATTCCATCATTAAAGGTCACAATTGGAATTTTCATCATTTTCCGCATTTATAGGTGTCAAACTGTAGAAATTGGAACAAGTAGATTAGGGGTTCTCAACGTGGGGTACGTGATGAAATATTTGGGGTATGCCGTGAGAGCTCAAAACTCTCTAGATCTAGTAACAAAGTAAAAATAACCATTGTTATACTATAAATACAGTTTTATCTATCTATACAAGTGGTACGCCAGTTATATACACATTTCCAGGGTGTACGTGAAGCATAAAAGGTTGAGAACCACTGCAATAGATTATTGGGAATATGCAAATAATAATAGTTTATTGATATCTATTTAGCACAAAATTTTTTTTATCTCTTGAAATAAAAGTGTTATTTTTCCACTACTCCCTGGAGGTAAAGGATCGATTGATCATTATTCTCCAACCCAAAATTTAAAATTCCTATTACAAATATATAGTTCGTAAATTGCAATGTACGCTCAGCATGCTGTGCACGAAGATTCATCACCGGGATGAAGAGGGAGCAAAGTTTCAAAAAGCTTCGCATAGAACAATATCTCAGTGGACAGAACCTCCTATTGAAAGTAAAAAGTATGAAAATTGTGCTGTGTGATTGTTGCGTTTTTTGAGCTCTTTTGAATCTCACATTAAAGTAACAGGTTATTTAGGTGGTATGGAGCATGATATTAGTTACTCTAATTTGAAATGAATTTAATAATGTTATTTTATGTGTTTTTGGTCAATTACTATTTCAAATTCTAATTTTTATTAACTGTTATTTGATAGATAGTGCCGTCCCGTGGCCGAGTGGTTAGCGCGCTTGGCTACTGATCTAAGGGACCAGGGTTCGAGCCCCGCGTAAGGCATGGATGTATGTGTCGTTTTTCTGCTGAGGTCCTGCCATCCTCTCAGACCTACTATGGCATATAAACTGGCAGGCTCCTGTCAGACCTCTGTGGCAAGCAGCTGCTTGAGGTTTTTTTTATTTATTCATTTTTTATAGATAGTATATAATTATATGATATATTTCATATTATGTTCCTCAATTTAAATTATTTTTAGTTGCAACCACATTGAAATATTTTGACAAACATTACAATGACAGTATTGAAATTATTGCTTATGAAAACATTATAAATATATTCTATTATCCACTTCTCTTATATTTAATATGAGAAATCAAAATTGCACATAAGAATGATGTTCCGCAACTCTTGACCATCAACCTTATCGCTATTGACTTCGTGACCATCAACCTTATCGCTATTTGGCCATGAACATGACACAGGATCTGAAATTTCGTAACATTTCTGAGATCTGTGACCTGAAGAACCACTGTGCACCAAATCTCACCTCTCTAGCACAAATAGGGGTGGGGGTGGCTCAGTCGGTAGCGCGCCAGGCTCGTAATATGTAGTTCCCAGGTTCGAGTCCCAGCTGGGTCAGTGTTGAGATTTATCTCCGCAAAACTCCCCACCCTGCCCACGGTCAGTAGGGGACACCGATGGGCTTGGGAAGGCCGGCTTCCGTCGGATGGGACGTTAAGCCATGGCCCCGTGTGTGGGAGAGCCATACCCTGTGCATGTTAAAGAACACGCTGGATGGCCTTGACGGGAGGCTACCATCTGTCTCCCAACAGCTGTTCCAGTGGTCCCCTCCCCCAACCTTCTCTGAGCCTTCGGGGTCAAAGTGATCTGGCCATTTAGTCCATGGTGTGCAAAAAAGTGCCGCTCAGAGGTAAAGCAACCCAACAACAACTCTAGCACAAATAGGAATTTGGCTTTTGACTTCAAGGAATCAAATGGATCAGAAATTTCATAACGTTTCTAAGATATAGAAAAGAAAATACCCACAGGCTTCAATTTTCAAATTTAGCATATATAGGTTTAAATTTGGCAACTGACCTCGAAAGACTGATCAAATTCGTAATATCGTTTAGAAGATGGAAACCAAAATACCTCTAAGTACCAATTCCCATGTGTCTAGCACTTACAGATCCAGCCTTGACCTCTACTTGATCTGGAAGGACACTTCGAAGGTCCGTAATATTCCACCTAAGGTTCTATAATATTCCACCTAATTGTGGTGCCATCTAGTGTTTAACACACGTACTATATTTAAAATAACTATTTCCCACAGTGGGACTTGATCGTTCGACCCTCACCATGCCAGCCCATTAATCCATTACGCCAAGGATAGTATATTCCTACAGTTTTGAAAGGTGGATGAAGTAGAAATTACCAATCATTACAAAACAACCTAGGAATGTTATTTTAAGGCATTCATTTTTTATTATAATTTAACGTGCGAATTTTATATTTCCTGTATTTATTTTTATTTTTTCTTGTAAATTAACCAACTCAATTTTTATTTCTTAATGTTTAACACGCAAATGTTTATAAACGACTTTTTCTTTCTTGTAAATTAACCTACATATTTTTTAGTCCCTGTAAATTTACCCACGAATATTTTTGTCCCCGTAAATTAACAAATTTTATTTCTTATAATTTAACGTTCGAATTTTATATTTCCGGAATTTATATTTTATTATAATTTAACGTGGGAATTTTTTATTTATTGAAATTATTTTTTATTCACTTATAATTTGTTTTTATTTTTTGTAACTCGCGAATTTCTTTATTCCTTATAAATTAACCTACGAATTTTTTATTCCTTATAAATTAACCTACGAATTTTTTATTCCTTTAAATTAACCTACGAATTTTTATTATTTTTTTATAAGTAACACTCGAATTTTTTATTTCTTATAATTTAACTTGCGAATATTTATAAATGAATTTTTAATTCCTTATTAATTAAACACTTTTCACAAGTAACGGCCCCTTTATTAATATGCGCCCCCGTAATTAAAACTCGACAATCAGAAACAAATGTATAAATATGTTACAAATATGAAAGTAACCCAGGTGTAAGCGACCTGGGTTAAACATATAGAAAAATAAACATTGGAGTAAAACTATAGCCGAGTAAAATATCCAGTCTATTGAAAAAATTTAAATTCAGAGCTAAAACAACAATGATCAGATAACAGATGTCCGAGTGTAAGGGGCTCAGACATAAAATTATGAAAGTTAAAAAACATATATCTCTCAAAGGTAAAAGTGGGACGTGAGATAAAATACGTGTCATAGTTAAAATGGTGTCGCAAAACAAACACTTAGGCTCGTCGTCCGCCTATAGAAGAAACGAATGACCTAAGCAGAGCCGAGCAAGTACAACTTCCTCCTTGCGATTCCTGTGGTATCAAGACTGCCATGGTTGATGATAGGTTTGATCTCAAAGAGTTCATTCGTAAGTTGTTTCGACCAAGATCTCTGCCACTGTGCCCGGAGCTCGATAGTAAAACGTTGCCGGAAATCGAGATATGAAACTAGCAGCAGAGAGTTGGATAAGGGCATGGATGACCTCGCAACAGCATCTGCCAAGTTGTTGCCCCTGATTCCGACATTACCGGGCACCCAACCGAAATGGATGGTGGTTGTGGCTGCCAGACGATGGAGCTGCTGGCGGATCTTAGAAAGAACTGGGTGAAGTCAATGCCTCACTGAGATCAAAGCCTGTAGCGAGCTAAGTGAGTCAGTGTAAAAGCACACACTGACAATGATGCTTAGCCGCCACCGTGGTCCAAGGCGAGACCGATAGCGTGGAACCCTGCAGTGTAGATGGAACACTGAAGTGGGATCTGGTCAACAATGATTACATCACAGCAGACCATGGCCAATCCCACTGATGTGCCGGACTTCGATCCATCTGTGAAGACAGGCAAGAAATCCTGGTACTCAGCACGATGGCTGGCAAAGAGTTGCCGGTACACACAATTGGGTGTAAAGGCATTCCCTGTCCTGCAAAGGCAAAAATCACAGGAAGGGGAAACAAGGAGCCATGGTGTAAATGGCTCGGCTGTCGACTGTGCAGCACTCTCGAGACTGTTGTTGCCTCTGAGGTAGCCTCGGACTGCCAAATTAAAAGGAACGAATGACAGTCGGCCGATTAGTGTAAAGAATTTCCCACTTGGGACTGAAAAAGCAGTCCCAAGTGAGATGGCCAGACGGGGATCGCAATTTAGACGCATATTGTAGGGACAACTGCTGACAGCAAAGAGATAAAGACAGTTCGTCGGTCTCAATGTAGAGACTCTGGACTGGTGAAGTGCGGAAGGCTCTTATGCAATCATGGAGGGCATGATGATGGAGGGGGTCCAGCACCTTCACCACCGAATCCCAGGCGGAGTCGTACACCTAGGATCCGTAGTCCAGTTTCGATTGGACAAGTGCATGGTACAGGCGCAGCAGAAAACATCGGTCAGCTCCCCAGGAGAGAGAGGAGAGGACCTTGACGATGTTCAATGCCCAAGTGCACTTGGACCTGAGATAACGTATGTGTGGTAAAAAGGTCAATTTCCAATCGAATATGAGACCGAGAAACTAGATCTCTGCCACAACTGGAATGATGGTACCCCCGAGCCATAGCTCGGGATCCAGGTGAAGATTCCGCTTGTGGGAAAAGTGCACACAAGCAGTCTTCTGTGGGGAGAACCAAAACCAGTTTGCCGTCGCCCAAACCGAAAGATTGTTCAGGGAAATTTGCAGTTGTGTTTCAATGACCCTCATGCCAGACGAAGAGCAAAAGATGCTAAAATCGTCAACATAGAGGGCATTGCCTACTGATGGAGGAAGTTGTCTAGTAATAGAATTAATCTTGACAGCGAAAAGTGTAAAACTCAGAACGCAGCTTTGTAGCACCCCCTGTTCTTGGGGGTAATGCCATGATAGAGTGTTGCCGACACAGACACAAAAAGAACGTGCCGATAAGAAGATGTAGATGGAGTTCGGCATGTGACCTCTAAAGTCAAATCTATGGAGGTCACGAAGGATGCCGAATCTCCAAGCTGTGTCATATGCTTTTTCGAGGTCGAAGTAAATTGACACCAGGGCTCTCTACGTAAAACTGAATTTCTGATAGCCGATTCGAGGCATATCAGATGGTCAAGTGTTGAACCTGAGATAACGAACTTTGCATGCGAAAGCCACACTGGGTGTTGGAAAGAAGGTTGTGGTGTTCTAAATACCAGGTGAGTCTGGCATTTACCATTCTTTCCAACACCTTCCACACGCAGCTCGTCAACGCAATGGGATGATAATTGGAAGGAATCTTGGAATCCTTTCCTGGTTTCGGGAACGCCAAGACGATGGCCTCCCGCCAGGAGTCCGGAAACTACTCGAGAAAAGTGCGATTGAAAAGATGGAGCAGCCGATCCTTACTCAATGGTGAGAGATGTTGGAGCATGGCATAATTGCCATTGTCTGGCCTGACAACAGATGTACGAGAGGTGTCCCTTTATAGTGACAACAGGTGAGACTCTAGCCATGTATTCCGTCGTCATGAATGGAACATGAGAACCAAACTGAGAACTGCCACCCAGAATTTGCCGGAAATGGTTCCCAAGTCTTCGTCTCCCACAATGCTGACTATAGAGTTAAGATGAGGTTTTGATACGTTTCTGGATTGGGTTGTTTTACTTCTGAGCGGCTCTGAGGCTATGGGCTAAATGGCCAGGTCACATGTACCCCGAAGGGTCAGAGAAGTTTGGGGGAGGTGACCCAATGTAACAGCTGTTGGGAGACAGATGATAGCCTCCCATCAAGACCATCCAGTGTGTTCTTTAACGTGCACAGGGTATGGCTCTCCCGCACACGGGGCCACAGCCTAACGTCCCATCCGACGGACGGTGGCCTTTCCAAGCCCATCGGTGTCCCCTACTGATCATGGGCAGGGCAGGGAATTTTGCGGAGATAAATCTCAATGCTGACCCAGCTGGAACTCGAAACTGGGAATTGCAGATTACGAGTCTGGCGCGTTACCGACTGAGCCACCCCCGCCCCTGATATGTTTCTGTGTGGATGTGAGAAATCTATGCAGAACAATTGAGGTTGACTGTCCTGGGAACATTTCGTAGGCTGGCGATGTACATGGATATTTGCATTGTGCTGAGAAAACCACAGTTGCAAAATACGGAGACGATCTCATTTAGCAATTCGGAAAACTGAAATGTTCCTCGAGGATCATCAGGTGTATGATTTCGCAGAGCATTTCATTATTCGACATAATTTCACAGCCAAAGCATTTTTTGGGTGTGGATATTTTTAAAATTTAATTTTTAACTGGACCTCATGTATGTCATTAAATATTAACCGACATTATTCCATACTGTAACACTTAATACATCCTTCATTCCCACAGCGTGAATGCAAAATCCCATTTCAGTGGAAGATGCGGTACTTCTCCATCTCACCATTCCCTAGAAAATTCCATTGATGGATATCCTCTCTTCTAGTTGAATAATAAGCAGGATGTTTTCCACTACACATCCGTCTCATGACCCGAAGACAGTTCTTGTTTGGGGCGGGAGTGGCTCAGTCGGTAGCGCGCCAGGCTCGTAATCTGTAGTTCCCAGGTTCGAGTCTCAGCTGGGTCAGCGTTGAGATTTATCTCCGCAAAAATTCCCCGCCCTGCCCATGGTCAGTAGGGGACACCGATGGGCTTGGAAAGGCCGCCGTCCGTTGGATGGGACGTTAAGCCGTTGCCCCGTGTGCGGGAGAGCCATACCCTGTGCACGTTAAAGAACACGCTGGATGGCCTTGACGGGAGGCTACCATCTGTCTCCCAACAGCTGTTCCAGTGGGTCCCCTCCCCCAACCTTCTCTGAGCCTTCGGGGTCCATGTGACCTGGCCATTTAGCCCATGGTGTGCAAAAAAGTGCCGCTCAGAGGTAAAACAACCCAACCCAACAGTTCTTGTTATTTATGGTTTGTAATCATATGAAGGATATGTATAATATATGATTATGAAATGATAACATATCTTTTCGGATATTACGATTACACTTTACAGTTTCTGGAAATTCTTCTCAAATGTTAGTTGTTAAAAACAAATTTTTTTCGCAAAATTTGCACCTAGTGGTATTTTTAACAAATCAACTGTAGTTTAAACCATATTTTTTAAACGAATAGATTTTTGAGTGAAATATTTTTATGGCACAATTATTTTTGAATCATTGTTTTACGGGTCTAGTTTTGAAAAGGGAATTAATTTGAAAATTCAACAACTACCACTCGAAAACACTTTTTATAAAATATAGCTTTCAATTGTCGTCTAATTAGAGCATATTTATGCCTAAAACAAGAATTCTCGGTCTGTGGCTTGCTTTGTAAGCTACTAATAAAAAACATAAAATATCGGTTCATTTAGAAATAATCTGATGCAGTTATATCGATATTTTTTTTTTATTCTCGATGTTTCGTTTTTGAGGAGACAGATGAGCAGTCTACTAATAAGCGACCTTATTAGTAGACACCCATGTTATGTCAATGGGGAGTTTCATTCAGATCTGAATAACAATCGGAAAAGATCTATTTTATGAAATCATATTGATGAATTTTTGGAAATTTTGCAAAAATTTTCCATTGAATTCATTGGCGCGGTACCGACTGAGCCACCCCCGCCCCTGTGTTATGGTAATCTATAACACTTCACTGCTCTCACACGAGAGTACTTTCTCGAGCGGGAGTTATGGATTATTAGTGCCCAGAATTTTGCTAGAATCTTCCGAAGGTTTCGATACTTTTGTTATATTTTTTTAGAAAAGGATTATTAGAAATCTTTCAATGAAAGATTCAATGAAGGAAAATGATTCAATGGAAAGAAAATCGTTACATTAAAGGTCGGTTTATTGAACATACTGATTTTCTTTGGTGCATTCTTTGGTTTCTCTTTTTCTAATTTAATTGATGTTGAAAAGAGTATAAAAATACGTTATAACAGAGGTGGAATAAGAGAGAATAATTCTCAATATCGGCTGTTTGGATTTTCTTTAATACATTTGATTAATTTCCGATTGTTTCTTTTAGAAATAAAGAACTTTTAAAATATCCGTTTTATTGAGTGCCGGATTATTGAGAATACTGCTAGTTTTATGCATTTTCGTGTCCTTTAGTCATTCCCTTTATTTGAGATTGTTTGACTAAGACTGGACAGAATAAAACAGAAATTTAAGAATCCGTTGTATCGAAAGTCAGATTAGCGAGAAAAATTCTCTATATCGGTTGTTTTGATTTTCTCTAATGCATTTGATTGAGATTTTGATTGAGATTTGAGTGTATAGCCAGGTCGCAAGGACACCAAAGGCTCAGCGATAGTTTTGGGAAGTGAACTGACTGGAGAACTGTTAGGGAACGGATGAAAGTTAACAGGACCGGATGTAGAAACAATAAAGTTAGAGGGGTGGTCTAGAAATGTAATCAAGCCGATTGATGAGATTGAGAGGGCAACCGGATAGACAAGGAACTAAAATATTTTATCATGACAGGAGTTGTACTGGAAATAAATGTTTATGTAAGGCAATTGAGGGTGTTGATGAATACGGATCGCAGATTAAATTGGGTGAGCCATGTATATCATGTTATTAAATGCATTAGTGCAAAAATTCCAAGCATATATTTTGTTCGAAGTTTTCTAGATTTATCGGTTTTGAAAATGATATATCATTCATGGATTAAGTCGTATAGTCGCTCAAAAGAGTATCCGAACACTATGGTTGATTACAGAATTCAGAAACAAATATCTGTCAATGATTTTTTTAGAAACCAGTGACCTGGCAAGCTTCGTGTCACGTGACACGAAGCTTGCCAGATCACTCATTTCTAAAAAAGTAGTTCCCAGATATTTTTTCGTGATACTAAGGTTGCCAGATTACTCATTTCTAAAAAAATCTTTGCCAGATATTTTTTCTGAATTTTGTAATCAACCATAGTGTTCGGATATTTTACTGAACGACTCTACCTTATTTATTTAATTACATACTGGGGGTGGTACTTGTTCAAGTGATATAAAATCTCTAATTCGGATACAACCTGATATTGTAAGACGTATTGCCAAAAAAAGAAAATATAACAGCACTAGAAATGTTTATAAAGAGTTCGATATGTTACGCATAAAAAAAATGTATGTATTCATAATCCTATTTCATTTGTTTAAAAACTGGGATAAGAAATTTTAGTGACATCAGTTTACGAAAGTAGAAATAGTAACCATCCAAATATTTATATTTCTAAGCCTAAAAAACTCTCATTCAAAAGCGTTTTTGCCAACAGAGCCCCTAAAATACTCAGTAAATTGCCAGATTGTATTAAAACAGAAAGACATTTTCATAAATTTAGGAATAAACTAAGAACTTGGTTGTATGACATAGAAGTTTTGCTGTGACCTCTGTTGAATATTTTTTGATTAGTTTAGATTGCATATCGATTACTGAATAATACTTCAGAAAACACTTGTTTGTTTTGTACAGTCGCTCAAAAAATATCCGAACACTACGGTTGACTACAGAATTCAGAAAAAATATCTGGCAACGCTTTTTTTTAGAAATTAATGATATGGCAACGTTCGTGTACTGCATGAAGGTAGGAAGATAAGAGGAGGAGCCCTAAGCACTTGGAAATGATGCTACGGCGACTGCGCGGCAGCCATGCTGTTCTATTCAAAACATTGATCAGTAGTATAGGTGAGTAAAGAAGTGTTGTGCTATAAAAATTTAATTTTTTTCGACATTTGTATTATGGCAGCCTGTTCAGCTTACGGCTGCACGAATCGCCCTTCAAAAAAAGATACCAGGAATTACCTTTCATCGGTAAGTTTGTCATTTTTATAAAAGTTTAAATAATTATATAACGATACAAGCAACTACGTGTTGAAATTACGCCGCTATGAAATCGGTTTTATTTCGAGTAACAAACCTCGATTCTTCACCAGATTTTTTTTATTTTCTTCGGATTGTACTCAGTGATAAATGTGAAGATGTACTTCTTATATTGATTGATTGATTGATTGATTTTAGGTTACACTTATTTGAGAATTCCTTCTTCACGCTTTCTCAGTTGAAAAATTTTGTTTGCTGTAATTGAATATTAGTGTGTATTCTATTTAATCGATGATGAATTTACATACTTTTAAATAGAGGTGATTAAAATATCAAGGAGTTTCTTTTTTGTTTTTTATTTTATTTTAGGTGGAAGTATTAGATATTATTTTGTTTAAATGTTTCAGTGTTTAAATTCCTCTCTCTTCATGATTTAATAAGTTCAGTGTAAGAAGGGAAAAGTAAATTACAATAAAGTATTTTAATAAGGTGAGAAATATAATCTTTCTTTTTTTTTAAATTTTGATAGCATTGAAGGGTTTTGTTTAAATGCCCCCTTTTTTTCTTGGATTGGAGTCTTATATTTTTGAATTTCTTTTTAGATTAATATAATGTATCTGGTGTAAATTGTCATAGGTGAGTGGCAGCGATCATTAGTTAGGGGGAAAATTTTTCAAATTGTTTAAATAATTTTAGTTAAAAGAGGAGAGGAGAGTGTAATGCTTTTCTCCTTTTCGTTAATTCTTCTGATAGGGTTCTAATTGTCCCTTTTAAGGTGAATACTGAATTTATTTAATTCTGTATGGATCTCAAATAGAGCGAGTTTATTGCTTGTAGTTATTTTATTTTTACTTTGGTTGAGGGGTAGGTTAGGCGTACATGAAGATAGGTATGAGAGACTGAGGAATCAGGCACTGAGATGTCGGGTTCAAGCCACTGTCTGGAACGTTGCCTTTTTTTTAAATGGATAGTATATTCTCTTCACCCTGTGGATATATTTTTTTTCCTTTTTTCATACATTTTTAATTTTTTATTATTTTTGCTTAGTATAATTTTTAGTTGCTTTTTTTTCATATAGTTTTTTCAGATATTATTTTGAAATTTTCCTTTGTGGCTGAGGAAGGATGTATTTCAATCCTTATGAGATTTTTTTTGAGAGATTGTAATAATTGTGTATTTTGTATTGATTTTTAACTCTGGTTGAGGGAGGAGAATGAGCATGAGATGGGGAGTGATGTGAAGCTGAGGGTACAAACATAGAGCTGATGGGTTCGAGCCACCATCAGGGGCGTTTTTCTTTTGTATAAATATATATATTTTTTTTAGTTCTTTTTTTTTTACTTCTTATACTATTGGCTTTATTTAGTTTTGTTAAGCAAACTTTTTTTTATTTTTGTAGAATGAGAATTTTTTAACGTAAAACAGCTCTTTTCTGAATCTTACAAATATGATTTTTTTGCAGTTTAAATGCTGCTATTGCATACAATGTTTAGTGTTTTATCCATAAAATGTTTTCTGCTATTATCAGTGCAGTATAAATAAACTTTCAAAATCTGGTAATTGTTTGTTATTGTCGTATTCAACGAAATACATAAATAGTTCTGCTATACAGTAATTCTGTATGGAAATATTCATTGCATTAAAAAAGCAATATAAATTCCAAATAGCTTAAATGGGCTTTGTCTTAGTCGTAAAAAAATAATCTTCCCGTATATAACGCACAGTAAACTGAGTATAGCACATGAAAAGTAGGCTTGATTGCAGCGGCAGACGGTTTGTTTTGAATGCAACAACATGGCTACCGCCCTGCTGCGTCAGCATCATTACCTTGGACAGGGAAAGCGCGTTGGGGCGTCTCCTCTTATTCATACCTCCGTGGTGTACTGTAAACTAAGGTTGCCAGTTCACTAATTTCTAAAAAAATCGTTGCCAAATACTTATTCTTAATTCTGTAATCAACCGTAGTGTACGGATATTTTTTTGAGCGATTGTACATAATATGTGTATTTCTCTTATCCACAGGCGAGTTTGTAATTCTTGTGGATAGTTTATTTCCAACTCTCAAATATGTTTATCTGGAAATATATTGATTTTTTGATTAGTTTCTGATTGTAACCTTTAGAAGAAAATTAATTTGTTTTAAATTTCGCTTTATAGAGGACCATATTAGTGAGAAAGCAAATGATTCTATGAAGCTTCGTTTTGCATTAGATCATTCTTTTGTGGCTTCGAGCCCCGGGTAAGGCATGGCTGTTTGTGTCGTTTTTCTGCTGAGGTCCTGCCAACCTCTCAGATCCGACTATGGCATATAAACTGACTGGCTCCTGTCAGACCTCTGTGGCAAGCAGCTGCTTGAGGGGGTATTTATATATTTATTTATTTATTAAAATTGCTTACTCAAGGCAGAAATATTAGGATTAGTGATAGTAATCCAAATTATACCTCACCATTTCCTTATTTGTACTCAATTGTCGTATCCACCCAATTGTCGCATTCAACTAGTTGTTGTTTACCCAATTGTCGTATCCTCCTAGTTGACATAATCCACCCAATTGTCGTATCTTCCCAGTTGTCTTGTCCATTCAATTCCAATTCAACCAATTGTCGTATTTCCCAGTTGTCGTTTCCATTCAATTGCAATCCACCCAATTGTCGTATTTCCAATTTGTCGTTTCCGTTCAATTGCAATCCACCCAATAGTCATATTTCCCAGTTGTTGTTTCCATTCAATTGCAATCCACCCAATTTTCATATTTCCCAGTTGTTGTTTCCATTCAATTGCAATCCACCTAATTGTCATATTTCCCAGTTGTCATTCCCGTTCAAATTGCGATCCACCCAATTGTCATATTTCCCAATTATCGCTTCCATTCAATTGTAATCCACAAAATTGTCGTATTTTCCAGTTGTCATTTCCGTTCAATTGCCATCCACCCAATTGTCGTATTTCCCAGTTGTCGTTTCCATTCAATTGCAATCCACCCAATTGTCATATTTCCCAGTTGTCGTTTCCATTCAATTGCAATCCACCCAATTGTCATATTTCCCAGTTGTCGTTTCCATTCAATTGCAATTCACCCAATTGTCGTATTTCCCAGCTGTCGTTCCCATTCAAATGCAATTCACCCAATTGACGTATTTCCCAGTTGTCGTTTCCATTCAATTGCAATCCACCCAATTGTCATAATTCCCAGTTGTCGTTTCCATTCAATTGCAATCCACCAAATTGTCATATTTCCCAGTTGTCGTTTCCATTCAATTGCAATCCATCCAATTGTTGTATTTCCCAGTTGTCGTTCCCATTCATTTGCAATCCACCCAATTGTCATATTTCCCAGTTGTTGTTTCCATTCAATTGCAATCCACCTAATTGTCGTATTTGGCAGTTGTCGTTTCCATTCAATTGCAATCCACCCAATTGTCATATTTCCCACTTGTCATTTCCATTCAATTGCAATCCATCCAAATGCCGTATTTCCAATTTGTCGTTTCCGTTCAATTGCAATCCACCCAATTGTCATATTTCCCAGTTGTCGTTTCCATTCAATTGCAATCCACCCAATTGTCGTATTTCCCAGTTGTCGTTCCCATTCAATTGCAATCCACCCAATTGTCATATTTCCCAGTTGTTGTTTCCATTCAATTGTAATCCATCCAATTGTCGTTTCCATTCAATTGCAGTCCACCTAATTGTCGTATTTCCCAGTTGTCATTCCCGTTCAAATTGCGATCCACCCAATTGTCGTATTTCCCAGTTGTCGTTTCCATTCAATTGTAATCCATCCAATTGTCGTTTCCATTCAATTACAATCCATCCAATTGTCGTATTTCCCAATTGTCGTTTCCATTCAATTGCAATCCACCCAATTGTCATATTTCCCAGTTGTTGTTTCCATTCAATTGCAAATCACCTAATTGTTGTATTTTCCAATTGTCATTTCCGTTCAATTGCGATCCACCCAATTGTCGTATTTCCCAGTTGTCGTTTCCATTAAATTGCAATCCACCCAATTGTCATATTTCCCAGTTGTCGTTTCCATTCAATTGCAATCCATCCAATTGTCGTATTTCCAATTTGTCGTTTCCGTTCAATTACAATCCACCCAATTGTCATATTTCCCAGTTGTCGTTTCCATTCAATTGCAATCCACCCAAATTGTCGTATTTCCCAGTTGTCGTTTCCATTCAATTGCAATCCACCTAATTGTCATATTTCCCAGTTGTCGTTTCCATTCAATTGCAATCCACCTAATTGTCGTATTTCCCAGTTGTTGTTTCCATTCAATTGCAATCCACCTAATTGTCATATTTCCCAGTTGTCGTTTCCATTCAATTGCAATCCACCTAATTGTCGTATTTCCCAGTTGTCATTTCCATTCAATTACAATCCACCCAACTGTTGTATTTCCCAGTCATTGTTTCCATTCAATTGCAATCCACCTAATTGTCGCATTTTCCAGTTGTCATTTCCGTTCAGTTGCGATCCACCCAATTGTCGTTTCCATTCAATTGCAATCCACCCGATTGTCATATTTCCCAGTTGTCGTTTCCATTCAATTGCAATCCATCCAATTGTCGTATTTCCAATTTGTCGTTTCCGTTCAATTGCAATCCACCCAATTGTCATATTTCCCAGTTGTCGTTTCCATTCAATTGCGATCCACCCAATTGTCGTATTTCCCAGTTGTCGTTTCCATTCAATTGCAATCCACCTAATTGTCATATTTCCCAGTTGTCGTTTCCATTCAATTGCAATCCACCTAATTGTCGTATTTCCCAGTTGTCATTTCCATTCAATTACAATCCACCCAACTGTTGTATTTCCCAGTCATTGTTTCCATTCAATTGCAATCCATCTAATTGTCGTATTTTCCAGTTGTCATTTCCGTTCAATTGCGATCCACCCAATTGTCGTATTTCCCAGTTGTCGTTTCCATTCAATTGCAATCCACCTAATTGTCATATTTCCCAGTTGTCGTTTAAATTCAATTGCAATCCACCTATTTGTCGTATTTCCCAGTTGTCATTTCCATTCAATTACAATCCACCCAACTGTTGTATTTCCCAGTCGTTGTTTCCATTCAATTGCAATCCATCTAATTGTCGTATTATCCAGTTGTCATTTCCGTTCAATTGCGATCCACCCAATTGTCGTATTTCCCAGTTGTCGTTTCCATTCAATTGCAATCCATGCAATTGTCGCATTTCCCAGTTGTCATTTCCATTCAATTGCAATCCACCTAATTGTCATATTTCCCAGTTGTCGTTTCCATTCAATTGTAATCCACCTAATTGTCGTATTTCCCAGTTGTCGTTTCCATTCAATTGCAATCCACCTAATTGTCGTATTTCCCAGTTGTCGTTTCCATTCAGTTACAATCCACCCAACTGTTGTATTTCCCAGTTGTCGTTTCTATTCAGTTACAATCCACCCAACTGTCGTATTTTCCAGTTGTCATTTCCGTTCAATTGCGATCCACCCAATTGTAGTATTTCCCAGTTGTCGTTTCCATTCAATTGCAATCCACCCAATTGTCATATTTCCCAGTTGTCGTTTCCATTCAATTGCAATCCACCCAATTGTCGTATTTCCCAGTTGTCATTCCCATTCAATTGCAATTCACCTAATTGTCGTATTTCCCAGTTGTCGTTTCCATTCAATTGCAATCCACCTAATTGTCGTATTTCCCAGTTCACGTTTCCATTCAATTGCAATCCATCCAATTGTTGTATTTCCAATTTGTCATTTCCGTTCAATTGCAATCAACCCAATTGTCATATTTCCCAGTTGTCGTTTCCATTCAATTGCAATCCATCCAAATGTCGTATTTCCCAGTTGTCGTTTCCGTTCAATTGCAATCCACCCAATTGTCATATTTCCCAGTTGTCGTTTCCATTCAATTGCAATCCATCCAAATGTCGTATTTCCCAGTTGTCGTTTCCGTTCAATTGCAATCCACCCAATTGTCGTATTTCCCAGTTGTCGTTCCCATTCAATTGCAATCCACCTAATTGTCGTATTTCCCAGTTGTCGTTTGCACTCAATTGCAATCCACCCGATTGTCGTATTTCCCAGTTGTCGTTTCCATTGAATTATAATCCACCCAACTGTTGTATTTCCCAGTTGTTGTTTCCATTCAATTGCAATCCACGTAATTGTCGTATTTTCCAGTTGTCACTTCCATTCAGTTGCAATCCACCCAATTGTCATATTTCCCAGTTGTCGTTTCCGTTCAATTGCAATCCACCCAATTGTCGTATTTCCCAGTTGTCGTTCCCATTCAATTGCAATCCACCTAATTGTCGTATTTCCCAGTTGTCGTTTGCACTCAATTGCAATCCACCCGATTGTCGTATTTCCCAGTTGTCGTTTCCATTGAATTATAATCCACCCAACTGTTGTATTTCCCAGTTGTTGTTTCCATTCAATTGCAATCCACGTAATTGTCGTATTTTCCAGTTGTCACTTCCATTCAGTTGCAATCCACCCAATTGTCATATTTCCCAGTTGTCGTTTCCGTTCAATTGCAATCCACCCAATTGTCGTATTTCCCAGTTGTCGTTCCCATTCAATTGCAATCCACCTAATTGTCGTATTTCCCAGTTGTCGTTTGCACTCAATTGCAATCCACCCGATTGTCGTATTTCCCAGTTGTCGTTTCCATTGAATTACAATCCACCCAACTGTTGTATTTCCCAGTCGTTGTTTCCATTCAATTGCAATCCATCCAATTGTCGTATTTCCCAGTTGTTTCTATTCAATTGCGTTCCACCCAACTGTCGTATTTCCCAGTTGTCGTTTCCATTCAATTGCAATCCACTCACTTCCTGGTTGGAACCCGCGTTCTGATGGAAGGTGATTTCAAATAATGTCTGGCCTCTATCGGTCCGTACGATGCGGGTCAGACAGCGAAGCTCGTGATCATTCAAGGCTGTTGTCCTTTGCAGTTTGTCCGGGTGCTTGTTTTTTTGCCGGAATTTTGATATTTCCAGAACATAATTGAAACTGTCGTACCAGAAAATCCAAGTTCGTTGACAATTTCGGAGATCGAGTGTCTCATTTGTCGGGCACCTACGATCTGCCCTCTGTCAAATGCATCCAAATCCAGCGCCTTTCCCATTACGCTCCTCACGACGAATGCTTGGGGAAGCCAAAGCAGACAGTTATGTATGACCAGAGTTTCAGCCACGCATGCGCACAAATGCGAGACTTACAGTACGGAATTCGTATAACGTCTCCTATTCCAAATTCAATAGCACTTCAGTGAATAATAATGTTTAATAAGAAAACTTACTTTAGATAAGAGTTGTTATTGAACTACAGTTTTGTTTTCTTTCGTTTATTTAACGTCCAATTTTTTTTATGATTCTATTTTTTTTATTCCTGACAATTGGGATTTCCATCTGCTTCCATCTGCAACCAGTTAATAGCTTTCTTCAATCATATGCTCAGGAACCTATTGCCAGCTCTCAAGCATGCCAGTGGATTCGTACATTGTTGCTGAGATATTTTTACTACACAAACAGTAAACAGATTTACCCGATTTTAAGAGAATTGAGCCCTGTAACACGCCAGACAATTGACCTGTTTTATCAAATTTCGTGTAAGAGTTGTTCCATCTCAAATTGAATAAATATTTTATGTCCCTATCTGTAGCAGAATGGTAGTTAAATCTGGGAAATGTTTTCCCCCTTGCTTTCGTTGTTTTAAAAATTTTATTTGGTGTTTTAAACTTGTTGCTTCTTTTGATCTGAGGAACGAATTTTCTACTATGGGGTTACCAAGTGTCACCCATATATTGCGTTTTAACAATCTATATATTGCGTTATAATAATCTAGGCTCCATATATCCTAAAACCCAAGTTTGAGTTTAACACAGCTATTACATTTGCAATTCAAAATAGATTGAATTTCGACGGCAAATTTCCTAGTAAGTAAGTAATGCTGAGATACATCGATGAAAGGAATTGTCTGCATTTCAATGAATGAAATATACATTTATTTCCAAATATCACATTATACAGCATTGTTACACTTAATAATCTCTCGATGTTGGTTCGAAGAGGTTTTCGTCTGCCTCAGATGTGCGTATTTTCTACCTTCATTGTTGCCGATGATTCCATCGGCAACAATGAAGGTAGAAAATAAAGGGAAAGAATCCTTTTCTTCACCTTTGAAGAGATCCTTTCGTGTCCTAAGGCCAAACAGAATTCTACATTTCTGGATGCAACTCTTAACTCTACGTACAGTTGCTTCGACGCTCAACTCCATCTGAATCTTCTGTATTTACCACTGGAAATATCCAGGTCACAAGACTACAATGCTCAGAAAAAAATATTTAAATGAAAGAATTAAATCGAAATTAAATACATTCATTATAATTTTTTAAACTATGTTACCTCTTATTATGGTAGTAAAAACAGAGTGTATTGAAAAACTTTGGGCATTACGGTATTTATAAAACTCTAGAGAAGTATTAAATTATTAAATTATTTAATTGCATAAATAACAAAAGTTTAAATTGAAACCCACATTATACTTACTGTCAAACCTCATATTTCTATACACTTATAAATGATCATATTTTATATACTTATAAATGAGCAAAGGTCATTCGCATGAACACTGCCAAATTATAAAAAAATTGCAAGATACAGAAAGTAATGATAAACTTACGTCACAATATTATTCAATGTGTGTTAACATATTGAAACGCCACGTGATATTATCTGCTGGCGTGATCAGTAAACAATCAATTTTAAAAATAGCCTTGCAATCATGCACAAAGATATAGATGAAACATGTAATTGGATTTCTGAATTTGAGCAAATAAGTTTGAAAGAAATTTATCGCACAAATATGCTCAGTATTGTGGATAATGCATGAGTCAATGAGAAGTCCACGAATGGGTGGATAAATTGAGGAACAGCATCGAATGTCTTAAAGATGCTGTGTGACCCGCGCAAGATCACCCTGGTGCCACAAAACCTAGCTTCATGGAAATAAAATTTGTTTTTTCTGTATACAACTGGTTGAGATGGTGGTAGCGTCCCTGTTATCGAATTGATAAACCAAAGAGCCAGAAATTCCTAAAAGTCTTAGCTGTGGTTTCGAAAACCAGTGGTATAGATTATTATAGAGTAAGTCAGATTGCAAATGAGAGCTTGGTTATTAGCTAAATATTAAAATTTTTATTATTATAATATTATATTTATTATTTAGCTAAAAATTATTAGCTAAATAATAAATACCCCCTCAAGCTGCTGCTTGCCACACAGGTCTGACAGACGCCTGTCAGTTTATATGCCACAGTAGAAGGTCTGAGAGGATGGCAGGACCTCAGCAGAAAAACGACACATACATCCATGCCTTACCCGGGGCTCGAACCCAGGTTCCTTAGATCAGTAGCCAAGCGTGCTAACCACTCGGCCATGGGACGGCTACATTATTAGCTACCTGTCAAATAATTGAGAAGCAATTCCTAAAGAATTTGATATTTTCTTCAATTCGGTCGTCTTATCCTGTGATGCATTAATAATCTCCAGTTTATGTTTTTGCTCTGTGCAAATACATCAAATATGCGAAAATTAAAGCACAACCAATGATATCAAACTTGTCATTTTTATCTTTAGTAGACTATTTTTCAGTCCTTTACGTGTGACATTAAGTTAGAGCCATGAGCTGATGCTGATATTCGTGAATTTATCAGCCAATATCCGCATTCAAAAGTACTTGGCAGATAAGCGATTACTGTTGACACGGATAGCTCATAATACCGCGAGTAAGAAATTGATATTAACGCAGATGGGATGCGCAGGGACGAAAGAGACATAACATCATTATTCATGGCTTACATCATCATCATCATCATCATCATCCTCAAGCAGCCATGGGCTACGGAGGGCCAACCAGACCATGCAATTTAGTTCTGCAAGCAAATCTGTCCTGAGCTATATCTTCCGCATCTGGCAATTGCACACCAATTCTAACAAGGTCCTGTTTGACATTGTCAGCCCACCGCATCCTAGGTCTCCCCTTCTTTCTGAGGCCTTTAGGCACACTGTTCATAACCCTATTCGCCAATCTATAATTATCCATACGGGCAACATGGCCAAACCAGCGGAGTCTCTCTCTGCACAATATGCTGCATAAAGGAGGTTGCAGACTCCTTTGTCTAACCTCATCATTAGTTACAAAGTTAAACCACCTAATGGCAAAGATACTGCGTAAACATCTGGAATCAAAAGCATCAAGTTTCCTTGTTCTATTGTTTACAAAGCGTCCACGTTTCACTATCATAACTAACCCTAGAGGGAACCAAACTATTATATAGTCTAATTTTAGTCTTTAGGTGTATACGCCTATTTCTCCACACTCTCCATAGGTTCTTAAAAGTCCCGGCAGCAATCCCTATTCGTCTTTTAATCTCATGCTGCACATCACCATTATCTGTTACATAGCTCCCAAGATAATTAAACTGTGACACCTGCTCAAGACCATTCAGATTAACTGAACCACAGTCTGTCTGACCAATTTTCATCACTTTAGTTTTTTCTCTGTTTATCACCAAACCTACTCTACTACTAATCTCATCAACAACTCGAATTTGTTGTTGATATGCACCATGTATATTTTAAACATTTATTAGAAATAATTTTGCAAAGCCAATATTTTTCTCTTTTGATCTATGCTTCCTGTTTCCATAATATTTATATGTATTTTTATATGTATTAAAATATATTATTAACTTACACTGTTCAATGTGCAATGATATACTGTTTGAATATTCTGCGTAATATTAGATATATCTTAAAATTGTTCAGAACATGGCAATCTAGACATTGTAACGAATACTGATATACAATGTTGCCGATATTGGATACGACTTTTCCATAACAATTTTACTTTATAATAGATGGATTAAAATGTGATGGGAAGGTTAAAAGTCCCTGAACTTGGGACTTCTTGTTTTCCAAAATTGCTCTATAATTACATCTAGTCAAATTTTATATGTAAAATTAAAGTAAGAGAAGAGACTTTAGACCTTCTGTTGTTTTTTCCAAACAGCAAAATTAAAGGATTCAGTGGTGGGATAAGTTAAACTAACAGTCAGTTTGATACACAAAATAAATTTGTAAAACACTTTTAATATGAAATAAATGATCTGGTATTACATCTTTAACAGGAAACTCCACATTAAAATATGATTAATAATAAAAGGACATGAAACTAAGATTACAGTAATTAAATAACTGCTACATTTTTTATAGTTTTAGATAAATAAGTAATTTAGGTCGCTATTCATCACTTACACTAAAATGCCTACTAAATAGTCACTTTTAAACAAAACCTGCAGATTTGGATCCCTGTCTTTTATTGTACATCTCTGTGTCTGTAAACATTTTCTCGCAGTAAGCGAAATGATTGAAGGGAAACTGTAAGAGAGAAAAAAATCAAATTTCTAATGTTCCTATATTGCATCAAAAATATTCAGGCACGCAACAATGCTCTGTTCATAACAACTAAGTTGTTAAAATATTTGAAAAGTGTCACACGCTATTGTTATTCTGAGTGCAGTAAATGTAAAATTAATTTGATATTCATAAAAAAAACATTCAAACGTTGAATGGAAAATTTTTTCAAAGTCATTGCGCTTAACCGTTAATACAAAATCACTATTTGATGGCAGATAAGTTCCACTTCCATTTGAATGGAGAAAGCATTAGAAAGAGATGTTAAAGAATGGAAAAAAAAAAATTAAATTCGCAGCTGAAACCGTTCATTTTTTAAACGTACGCTGGAGGGCAAATTTTTTTTTTTATTTCAGTTAAATCCTTTGCTACGAAATGAACTAGGGGCGGGGGTGGCTCAGTCGGTAGCTTGCCAGGCTCGTAATCTGTAGTTCCCAGGTTCGAGTCTCAGCTGGGTCAGCGTTGAGATTTATCTCCGCAAAATTCCCCGCCCTGCCCACGGTCAGTAGGGGACACCGATGGGCTTGGTAAAGGCCGCCGACCGTCGGATGGGACGTTAAGCCGTGGCCCCATGTGCGGGAGAGCCATCCCTGTGCACGTTAAAGAACACACTGGATGGCCTTGACGGGAGGCTACCATCTGTCTCCCAACAGCTGTTCCAGTGGGTCCCCTCCCCCAACCTTCTCTGAGCCTTCGGGGTCCTTGTGACCTGGCCATTTAGCTCATGGTGTGCAAAAAAGTGCCGCTCAGAGGTAAAACAACCCAACACAACCCAACGAAATGAACTACAATATTTCTGTATTGCAATAAATGTTATTAGGTTTTGTGTGATCTTGATTTGGTTTTGTGTTATCACACTCTTATTCGATTTCACCAAATGTAAGCATATTTGAGCTGAATGTTACATAAACTGAGTATATATCATACATGTAGATATCAACATAATAATATTTCCACCGGAGAATTTCCCTGATGGTCTTCGCGTTTTTAATAAACTCTGAAAGTACAGTTACCCGATTATTTTTAATATATTTGGATTATTTCACTTCTATCAGAACAATGCAAAAATTATTTTTTCCTAAAAAATAACTTCGTTTAATATTTAATAGAATGCTAGTGCAATTAACTTTCTATCATTGTTTTCTGCAATTCTGCAATAGACTATAAGGCAATGAGACCAAAATGATTTAAGGAAAAATATTCGTTTCCGTGAAATTACTTTTTATGCTAATTTATTTTCCTATTGACGTGTATTATTTCCTTAATTTTTCGACCCTGGTGAGACTCGAAACTGGGAACTACAGATTACGAGGTAACCCTCGTCCCGAAATTTTACACTATTTGGTAACAACGCTGCATTAGTTGCGAAAATTTCTCCATCAATTTCGATTAGAATATTTCCGTTCTTCATGTTTGAGAAAGTAAATACAATCGTCCCTCGATTTGCGCGGTTTCGTATTGCGCAGTCAGGTATTTTCTTACCAAAATTTTAGAATGCTTGGTAGGAGTTTTCTACTGCACGAATTTTCGATTAGCAAAAGAAGTTTCCTTTTCAAATAAAATGATTTTGCTGACACAAACTCCAAAGAGATTATTGAGAGGCGACAACACCATCCTAGATACCTGAACAATCTTCTTACGTAGCCAATTTTGAGTTCTTTTACCTCTGAGCGGCACTTTTTTGCGTACCATGGGCTAAATGGCCAGGTCACATGGACCCCCGAAAGCTCAGAGAAGGTTGGGGGAGGGGACCCACTGGAACAGCTGTTGGGAGACAGTCAGACAGATTACGAGCTTGGCGCGCCACCGACTGAGCCACCCCCGTCCCTCCTGCTACAGGAGAAATATCAGTTACAAGCAGTCAGAAGCCCAACATTAAAAAGCCATCCCTGACAGTGCTTGTTTCGGGGAGCACGATTAGAAGATGACCGAGGATCGGGGCTAAATTCGTAATTGTTTAGTGACTCGTTTTACCTCTAATGCAATCCCATCGTCGTATAAGTTTGCAATGGTGCAGGGAAACAACTACTTGGAAACAAGATTGATACATTGTAGTCTTAAGTGGCAAATCATATTTTTGCTTGTGATTCAGTAACGGCTATATTTGCATCTGGAGACATGATCTGGACAGAGGTAATCCAGTCTACATAAGGGAGCATCATACTTGATCAATACCCAGAATCATTATACGGGGGAGGGGCATTTTTTAAAGTGGCCTTTCACGTCTGATAGTTATTGACGGCACTTTCAAGGCAAGACATTAATTATACTGAAACCATTCTGGGATCAGCGCTTCCGTCCTTTTTATGCCCATCCCAAAGGTTATTTTTCATTAGGTTGGGTTGTTCGGTTGTTTTACCTCTGAGCGGCACTTTTTTGCTCACCATGGGTTAAATGGCCAGGTCACATGGACCCCGAAGGCTCAGAGAAGGTTGGGGGAGGGGATCCACTGGAACAGCTGTTGGGAGACAGATGGTAGCCTCCTGTCAAGGCCATCCAGCGTGTTCTTTAACGTGCACAGGGTATGGCTCTCTCGCACACGGGGCCACGGCTTAACGTCCCATCCGACGGACGACGACCTTTCCAAGCCCATCGGTGTCCCCTACTGACCGTGGGCAGGGTGGGGAATTTTGCGGAGATAAATCTCAACGCTGACCCAGCTGGGACTCGAACCTGGGAACTACAGATTACGAGCCTGGCGCGCTACCACCTGAGCCACCCCCGCCCCTACTTTTCATTAGGACAATGCCTGTCCACATACTACATGATGTGGATAATCTTCGTTGGCCTGCACATTCCCCAGATCAGTCTCTCTTGAAAAACGTTTTGGATATGATGACCGTTTACTGACCACTTTATCTCAGCCTTTTCCCACTGGCGAGCAGCTCATGACACAAGTCTCAGGTGCTTGAAGCATTGTTCAGTGTTCACCACGATGACATTTGAAATCTTTTCAACTCGTTCCCGCAACAATTCAATACAAACACAATATACAAGGTGAATCTGAAAAAGTGGGCAAAACTTTACGGGGTGGTAGAACGCAGTTATACGAGCAATATTCGTCATAGAAAGTATGGGCGGAACGCAAGCGGTGAGAAGTTAAAAGGTAGTTTTCCACTGTCACATTTAAAGAATGAACACAAGAAGGAGAGAAGATACTCTGTGCCTCACTTGCATTCCCGTCCGCCGCACCGTACACAAAGTGCATATCCGCCATTTCGTGGTTAGTATAACCAGCCATCCTCTCGGCAATCCACGGTAGAAATGCCGTTGGGTGCGAGGACCGACCCTTTTATACCATTTCCAACGCCACCTAGCGGCTCGCCGTTTGCGTTCCGCCCATACTTTCTATGACGAATATTGCTCGTATAGCTGCGTTCTACCACCCCGTAAAGTTTTGCCCACTTTTTCAGATTCACCCTGTATATGTTACCGCTAAAGCTCGAAAGCCGTTAATGTGCACATTACCTAGCTAATCTGCAGATTAATTGATTTGCTCCGTTAACGTGCGGAATCAAGAGTTTTCCGCATTTCACCTAGGTAATGTGCACATTAAAGGCTTCCGTATCGTTAAAGTTCAAAAGTTTGTTTCTCTCATAGTGGTGAATCTCTTGAATATGAATCTTCGTGTCACGTGATTCACTCGTCCGCATTATAAAAAACGCCCCGGATGAGCGGAGGCCAAGTGAGAACGAATCGGTAAAGTGATTCATTCTTGATAACGAATCACTAAAATGATTCGTTCTCACTTGGCCTGCTCATTTTGGGGGCGTTTTTTATAATTCGGACGACTGATTCATGTTGACAGAGGGATGACCCTCTACTCTTGGACACTAGAGAGTAGGGTTTCAACTCTACTCTCGGACACTAGATAAATAACATTATGTTAATTTAAGTTTACAGAAACGTTCCTGTTGTTCCAGCAAAGATCTTATTTTCACTTTAACGACTGCCTAGTAGGTAATGTGCAGATTATCCGGGTAATTTGAGAAATGAAACAACTTTCCGCACGTTAACGGATCACCCTAGTTAATCTGCACAATACCTAGATAATCTTTAGAATAACTGATTTCTGCACTTTAGCGGTAACATATACAATACAAATATATATATATAATTGTGCATGGCAGGTATAGGGAATCTGGCAATAAAACCGAAGCATTGCAGTTTCATAAAAAGATACGACAGAAATGATATTGCAGCGTTTTAGCAAAAGATATTGCTCTTAGAGACAGAAGTAACGGAACCTACTTTTGAAGCAATTTTAACAAGAAGGAGATAAACTTTACATGAAATTTTAAAACCGTTAACCACTTAAATTTCTAGAATGGAGACTCGTTTGAGTATTTCAAATTTATTATTATCAAACGATGCAATTTAAATTATTTTCTATATTTTGCTAATTGCGTTTTTAATTGTATTAATATTTCTATACTTCTATAAGAGTTAAAAGGGTTGGGTTGTTTTACCTCTGAGCGGCACTTTTTTGCACACCATGGGCTAAATGGCCAGGTCACATGGACCCCGAAGGCTCAGAGAAGGTTGGGGGAGGGGACCCACTGGAACAGCTGTTGGGAGACAGATGGTAGCCTCCCGTCAAGGCCATCCAGCGTGTTCTTTAACGTGCACAAGGTATGGCTCTCCCGCACACGGGGCCACGGCTTAACGTCCCATCCGACGGACGGCGGCCTTTCCAAGCCCATCGGTGTCCCCTACTGACCGTGGGCAGGGCGGGGAATTTTGCGGAGATAAATCTCAACGCTGACCCAGCTGGGACTCGAACCTGGGAACTACAGATTACGAGCCTGGCACGCTACCGACTGAGCCACCCCCGCCCCTAAGAGTTAAAACATAAATGAGTGAATCTGTAGCTGTTGAATGAATCTGTAGGTTCAATGAGCGACGACCTCATTGAATATTTGCTTGAAACCGAAAACTCGATATTGCATATGTAAATAAGTATGAGTTAAAAACCTACTTCCTTTATGGAATTAATACTCAATTACTTTGTCAATAAAGTTACATAAAACTTTTGATGTTCTATAGTAGATTGCAAATGGCGAGAAGGTTGAAGTAATATAACTGATAAATTAAGTTCCTTAATTGAAGTAATAATAATGGACGTATATTTCTTTCTGCCGCGGAAGTCCCTTACAAACGTCAACAACACCTGGTCGAAATTGGTCCTCACACTAAAGAATATTGCATAAAATAAACTAGTTAAGAAGAGTTACTGCAAACTCAGAGTAAACATTAAGCTATCTAAAACTTTATATAATAGAAAAAAAAGGAACTGCTACGTCTTTCGAAAAACTGCGCTGTGCAAAATTAAACGCCCTACGTCACTTTGCTTTGCTAATGTTTAAATACATTAAAAGGTAAAAAGTGTCGAAATGTTTCCCTATTTACTAAACACCTCAGCCTGAATCTGCCCTTGAGACTTAGGAATGAGAGTTCCTATTACATTATTCGCCTAGTGGGCGGTTCTCAACTTTTCTGATCCTAGAGTCCCCCTTCACCTTTTCCTAAAGTCCCTATTTAGCCGTCCGGTGGCCGAGTGGTTAGCGCACTTGGCTACTGATCTATGGGACCTTGGTTCGAGCACCGGGTAAGTCATGGATGTATTTGTCATTTTTCTGCTGAGGTCCTGCCATCCTCTCAGACCTTCTACTATGGCATATAAACTGACAGGTTCCTGTCAGACCTCTGTGGTAAGCAGCTGCTTGAGGAGTTATTTATTTATTTATTATTATTAATATGTTTTCCTGTATAGAAATAATATTCACTGTGAGTATAAATTTACGAGTGTATTATATCCGAGAATTTGTAACATGAATATGCAAAACATGCATATCTATCTTAACCTAAGAACTATTCAATATTCTATTTAATCTATTTCTACCAATTAAAGAAATCGTCCCCTTAAATTTCTAAGACGTCCCTGCTGGGAAACAATAGTTTAAGACGATATTTTCTAGCATCTGGTCTAGGTCTTCTATGAATTAAACATAGAATGTAATAACATATGTTTTTAATTATAACGAAGAAAACTAACAACATATTCCTAAGGATTAAAACATTTAATTTTAAAAGATTCGATGGATGTGATGTCCCCACCAGGAGCCCCATCGTTGTTACCACTCCAACTGAATGAGAGACAAATTTCCCCCTATGACTATAAAGTTTGGAAAGTTTCCTATAGACAAAACTTAATACCTTACTTATTTGCAACTATAATTTAACAAAATGAGTTTCATTCCTTAATGGACTTACCTTATTCCCAGAGAAGTGGGGTGGAAGGAGCTCTCCAAACTCGTAATTGTAGTTCCCAGATTCGAATCCTCCACTGTCGGCATTGGGAAACTGAATGAAGATTAAGCGTAACTGCTAGTGAAGCCAGTCGTACCATATACACTTTTACGAATACACTGGATGAACGTTCACGGGATGCTTCATCTGTCTCCTAACAGCTACCAAATGGGTCCCTTTCCTCCAACCTGCACTGATCTCTGACGTCTTTGTGATTTACATCCAACTCCTAACAATGGGTGCTTTTGTTTAGCAAATATCGCTTCTAACAATCGTTTTTATTCTTCCAAAATATTTTGTGTGATCAAATAATGAAATTATTTAATAGTATTTTTTTTTCCGTAACAATTGATTGTTGCGAGAGCAAGTTATTGGATTGAAGCGGAAATGAATCACAACTCACTTCCTGTATGATTTATTTATTTTTCCGAAATTGTTCTGGCCGATTGCTCGTTTTGCAGTTCGCGGATTCGACAGTTTCCTTAAACTCTTTCCGCAAAACTCCCCGCCCTGCCCACGGTCAGTAGGGGACACCGATGGGCTTGGAAAGGCCGCCGTCCGTCGGATGGGACGTTAAGCCGTGGCCCCGTGTGCGGGAGAGCCATACCCTGTGCACGTTAAAGAACACGCTGGATGGCCTTGACGGGAGCTACCATCTGTCTCCCAACAGCTGTTCCAGTGGGTCCCCTCCCCCAACCTTCTCTGAGCCTTCGGGGTCCATGTGACCTGGCCATTTAGCCCATGGTGTGCAAAAAAGTGCCGCTCAGAGGTAAAACAACCCAACCCAACCCTTAAACTCTTTTGAAATCCTCTCTCGTTGATCACGTATTGGACAACACAATACACCAGATAACAGTCTTTGAATAAATTTTCTCTAACATTCGTTTAAAATTATTACTTAAATTTGAATCAGATTTAACATTAGCTAAATCTACTATGGGTTTCAGAAAGCCGTTGTTTGGCTGATTAAGAACTACTAAAAAACTGAAGTTCTTCGGAACTATAAAAACTGGCTGCACCAAATTTTGTGTCATTTTTCTCTTATTATAAATAAAAGTGAACAGGCGTTTTTTTTTTTTTTTTTTTTTTTTTTGGGGGGGGGGGGCTCAGTCGGTAGCGCGCCAGGCTCGTAATCTGTAATTCCCAGGTTCGAGTCCCAGCTGGGTCAGCGTTGAGATTTATCTCCGCAAAATTCCCCGCCCTGCCCACGGTCAGTAGGGGACACCGATGGGCTTGGAAAGGCCGCCGTCCGTCGGATGGGACGTTAAGCCGTGGCCCCCGTGTGCGGGAGAGCCATACCCTGTGCACGTTAAAGAACACGCTGGATGGCCTTGACGGGAGACTACCATCTGTTTCCCAACAGCTGTTCCAGTGGGTCCCCTCCCCCAACCTTCTCTGAGCCTTCGAGGTTCATGTGACCTGGCCATTTAGCCCTTGGTGTGCAAAAAAGTGCCGCTCAGAGGTAAAAACAACCCAACCCAACCCAACAGGCGTTTTTTTACAGCAGTTCTTCCCCAGAGATCATAAACAATATTATGTTAGAGATCCACCTAAGTGATGGTAGATGGCACCAACAAATTCCTGTATAAAGAAGGGCGGACGTTGACTCAATTGGTAACGCTCCAGTTTCGTAATCTCCAGTTCCATGGTTCGAGAACCAAGTGTTCTAGAATTGAGAATTCTTTTTTCCTCCCCCCCCCCACGCTTTCCATCGGTGAAGGAGAAGACATCAAGAAGCGTAGAAAGTGTGTCATTCATCATATGGGATATTAAGCTGTAATCTCGTGTGTAACAGGGCCATCCATATCTTGAGCACCTTAACGAATATGCTGAATAGCCGATCACTTATTTTACAACATTGATGGGATTCTTCCACCTGTCTCTTAACAGATGTCCAGTGGGGACTTAGAGGAGGTTCTCTCCATCCTTCTCTAAGCCCTAGTGGATACTCTAGCCTACTTGTCACGTGGCCATTTAATTCTTTGAGTGCAGAAAAAGTGCTATCAAAAACAAAACCTCCAACGGCATACAGCATCCTTTTATCATCTTCTAAAGTAATATAATAATTTTGTCCAAAAAATTGATCCTTCCCTCCTATAGGGTGGCTCTGAATCCCGATAATGGACGCAGATATCCCAGTGCACAAGAAAGGATGCTTGGTTTCTGATAAAAAGGACCAGGGTTCGAGCCCGGGGGAAGGCATGGATGTCTGTGTTGTTTTTCTGCTGAGGTTCAGCCATAACCTTGAACCTCACAAACCTTGCATTATAGCATACAAACAGACAGGCTACTGTTAAACCTCTATGTGACAAGCAGCTGCTTGATGGGATACTTTTTATTTGATAGCTAGCTAACGCTTGGACAGGATTTATTCCCTTAGAGGCTTATGAGGTAGATAGTATTGAATACATACTTTAGGGGACCTTAATCGAAGTTTAACTTAAAAAATGATATTAAAATTAGAGATAGGTTAACCTATAATTACCATCTTATGATTTAATATGAATTTAAAATTATGTGGTCATAATCACTACTTTCAACTCATTACACGTTTCTAAGCCTAAAACAGCCGTCCTGTGGCCGAGTGGTTAGCGCGCTTGGCTACTGATCTACGGGACCTGGGTTCGAGCCCCGGGTAAGGCATAGCTGTTTGTGTCGTTTTTCTGCTGAGGTCCTGCCATCCTCTCAGACCTTCTACTATGGCATATAAACTGACAGGCTCCTGTCAGACCTCTGTGGCAAGCAGCTGCTTGAGGGGGTATTTATTTTATTTATTTATAAGCCTAAAACAAAGAGCAAAATAGTGCTCAAATCAAAGATTTAAAATATAATAAAATACACTCGCTTGGAAACTGAAGTGACCTCGAAATCCATGTTAGAAGTATCCATACTGACTACAGCAGCTAGAAAAGTTGATAAATGAGAAATGATACACACGAACAAGAATACAATGGTAATTGAAAAGATGAATCGCTCGATGTCATGAATTAGCAAGGAACATGCAAACGAGATCGGCATTACTGCACAGGTGTCATATAATTCGTTTTTGGTGCACACACCAATTTGTCAGGATCGGTTGCGAGAAGATCCGCCTAGCGGCGCTTCCAGCACGCTTATCAGCTTATCGAGGGCTCGACTACTTCTCCTTAGAGGGGCGGGGGTGGCTCAGTCGGTAGCGCGTCAGGCTCGTAATCTGTAGTTCCCAGTTCGAGTCCCAGCTGGGTCAGCGTTGAGATTTATCTCCGCAAAATTCCCCGCCCTGCCCACGGTCAGTAGGGGACACCGATGGGCTTGGAAAGGCCGCCGTCCGTCGGATGGGACGTTAAACCGTGGCTCCGTGTGAGGGAGAGCCATACCCTGTGCACGTTAAAGAACACGCTAGATGGCCTTGACGGGAGGCTACCATCTGTCCCCCAACAGCTGTTCCAGTGGGTCCCCTCCCCCAACCTTCTCTGAGCCTTAGGGGTCCATGTGAGCTGGCCATTTAGCCCATGGTGTGCAAAAAAGTGCCGCTCAGAGGTAAAACAATCCAACCCAACCCAACTTCTCCTTAGACCTTCTTTGGGGACACCAATGGTCTTCGAAAGGTTGTGGTCCGTTGAATGGGACGTTAAGGGAGAAGAGAGGCCTCCATAGGCTTAGTGTAAACTTTTCGATTGCAGCGCTCTCTAAACATGACACATTCGTGCATTGCATTGAAGCCACCTTGCCAGGGAGAGGAGCGAGTGCGCTGCGTTATTTTTCCACAGCCAAGCAATTTTTAATTGCTTACATTATGTGACTAATTTTTACATATACTTTGACTCGGAACAATATTCGTTTCCAAAATGTCTCCATTATAATATTCTTTTCGTTTAGAGAGAAAATAACAAGGAATAATCACAATTATATTTCTTAATAAAAATCCCGTTTTGTAAAATAGGTAGCAGCTATGCACAACAAAAAAATATTAATATTTTGAACACTCTACAATATGTAGTAATATTATAGTAATTTGGGATTTATATGTCAATGCAGGATAACATGTCTTATATAATTATATATTACACAATTGTAGATGTTTTCAATAAATTTCATATCGAGTTTCACACTTGTATAAACTGCTAACAGATGGCAGCAGGCACTTCTTGTATCAACCAGAGCAAAAAGAATTACACTATTAGAACAAAGTGCAGAAACCTTTATACTTCGATATGCTCCAGGGAACACCGTTGTGCCCTTGGTCAATAGGGGACATCAATGGGTTTCGAAAGGGTGTCGTCCGTCAGATGGAACGTTAAGCCATGGATCCGTGAGCCCGAGAACCATATCTTGTGCACGTTAAAATAAATAAGTGCCCATTAGAATACAAAAAAATTTAATAGAAATGTCTTTTCGGAGGATATTGTGTATTAGGTTGTAACAAAGAAATTTTTTAATTACTGATGGGCAATTTAATTTCTAAGAAAATATTTACCAATATCAAGTGCTATTGCCCTGTGATCTGTACTTGTCTCCCTAGATCCGTTCTGTTAGGGTTGCTATAAGAATAAAATTCACCAATGATTATAAATATTTGAAAAGGAAATTTGCAATAAATCTAAATGTTGAGATACGATATAAATCAAAAAAATTAATGCATGTAATCAAAGGAGCTTAATTCTGAGTCTCTTGTATTTCAATATGTTATTTACTTCTGTTTCATTTATAGTGCAAAGAAAATAATAAAATAATTGTTCGCTTTATCGTTAAAGGAATTGTATTGCAGGTTAACTTCAGGAATGTATCCAACGGATACTTTATATACAAAATTTATAGTGTAAGGGAAGGTGTCGCTTATATCCAGCTTACGGATATTTTTACAATATACATATTCTAAGACCCTCTGTTTACTAATTGAGAAATCGAAATTGAGAGGAAAGGAAACTCAATTTCGAGAAGCTTTAGTGAATATTACACTTTTAGATCCACATAAAAGAGTAATTGTCACTTAGTCATTATGACAGTAATGGTGTGCTTACTACTGAAGTTGAGGAAGAATGGGATCATTTTAAACAGGCTTTTTTGGACATTAACAGTACTCTTTTAGAAAAAAAAGGAGCAGAGGAGACAGAATTATCTGAGTGATAGGGCACTTGGGCTTATTTCAGAAAGAAAGAACTTCAGGAATGTCCTAAATCAATACCCTACTAGTACTAATAGAAAGCATTACAGAGAACTTCATAAACGTGTAAAAGATCAGTTAGCTGCAGATAAGTATCTTTGGCTTGATGGTTTGGCTGACAAAGCCGAGGAAGCAGTTAGACAGCACAACAGCAGAGAGCTGTACCAGATAGTTAATGTTTTGTGTGGTAGAAAACGGACAGGTTTACAGGGATTGAAGGATAAACAAGGTAAGGTTATAGAAGGTGAGGATTCTGTCATGGCTAGGTTGGCTGATCATTTCAGTGATGTTCTAAACAATGTGGTTAGTTCTATTCCCATTGTTTGCAATGATGATAGATGCATTGGTGGATTTAATGTTGGCCCTATAACACAAGCTGAAGTTATTTTGGCTGTTTCTAAACTTAAATTTCATAAATCCCCAGGGATTGTAGCATGAGCTAGATGGTAGCTAGGTAGTCACTGGAAGGAGAGCTATGCACCAATCCCCTGTGATGATGCATAGAACCGGCCAGGCCTAGCACTTAATATCCGACCCCGCCTTCTCGTGGTGCAGACCGTTAGTACCTTTCAAAAGAGATACTCTCTTGTGGAAGTGAACGGAAGGGGAGGGCTGCCAGATTAGTGTGGCCTACTGATCTGGACAACTATGGCTACTTTTCTTTTTTTTTTCTACCCTGCTGAGGAGTGGTCAACCACACAGGATCCTTGTGCTGACCATATAAACCCACTGGACTGGACAGATATATGGCTCTAGGTTGATATTTTGCTGCACTGGTGGGCTTCTGTGGAGGGAAATTCTGTGGAGGAAATCCACAGCCCCAAGTGAATAGATTCACAGGATATGTTTATCAACTGGTGGATAATCCTGAGCCTAGGTCATCGCAGCCACCTGAACTCTTTGCTTCTATTGGCATCGTCAAATTCTACATTGGAGGAAGTCTTCCAGTGTAGATGGCTTCAGCCTTTCGTGGTGGGGGAACGTGTCTTTGCCCCATGTCTGCCATTAAGGGGCTGTTTGATATTGTCGGCATTCCCTCTCTCAATAAACATAGTTTCTTTAAACATCCCACTAACCATTTTCTCTCCATAGGTAGTTGGAATGTGAGGACTCTGCACAGAGCTTTTTCTCTTGATGTCATCACACAAGAATTCCACCATTATAGTTTAGGTATTCTCGACTTGCAAGAGACCAGTTGGACAGATAAAGGTCAGATTCTTAAAAATAATCTTAAATTTCTCTTTTCAGGGAGGGACGACAATAAGTATCACTAAGGCGTGGGTCTGCTTCTCAGCAGACACGCTAGCGATGCTCTTCTAGGATATGAGTGCATTAATGAAAGGTTTCTTACAGCAAAATTTCAGACAAGCGTTAAAGACCTGAATGTTATCTGCTGTTATGCCCCCACTGAGGATGCCGATGAGGATGAGAAGGATAGGTTTTATGAAGAACTTGAAGTTGAGGAAGAATGGGATCATTTTAAACAGACTTTTTTGGACACTAACAGTACTCTTTTAGGAAAAAAGGAGCAGAAGAGACAGAATTATCTGAGTGATAAGGCACTTGAGCTTATTTCGGAAGGAAAGAACTGCAGGAATGTTCTTAATCAATACCCTACTAGTCCTAATAGAAAGCATTACAGAGAACGTAATAAACGTGTAAAAGATCAGTTAGCTGCTGATAAGAATCTTTGGCTTGATGGTTTGGCTGACAAAGCCGAGGAGCAGTTAGACAGCACAACAGCAGAGAGCTATACCAGATAGTTAATGTTTTGTGTGGTAGAAAACGGACAGGTATACAGGGATTGAAGGATAAACAAGGTAAGGTTATAGAAGGTGAGGATTCTGTCATGGCTAGGTGGGCTGAGCATTTCAGTGATATTCTAAACAATGCGATTAGTTCTATTCCCATTGTTTGCAATGATGATAGATGCATTGGTGGCTTTAATGTTGGCCCTATAACACAATCTGAAGTTATTTTGGGCTGTTTCTAAACTTAAACTTCATAAATCCCCAGGGGTAGATGAAATTACTACAGAAATGCTTAGAGCTGGGAATGTTTCGGTTACCAGTTGGATGACTGAAATTCTGAATATCTTTTATCATAAGGCATGGTTCCTAAGGATTTTACCAGAGCTATTTTTATCCCTATTTTCAAAAAAGGTGATCGCAGTTCTTGTGATAACTATAGGGGTATCAGCCTACTCTCTGTTCCAGATAAAGTTCTTTCCATGATTGTGCTTAATAGAATTAAGAATCTGGTTGACAGGCAATTGCGTGATGAGCAATGTGGATTCAGAAGTAGTAGGGGATGTGTGGATCAGATATTTTCACTTAGGCAGCTCCTTGAGAAATGTTTAGAGTTTCAGAAACCTTTGGTTGCTAGCTTTGTTGATTTCAAAAAGGCTTTCGACTCTGCTGATCGTCATAACTTGTGGCTGATTGTGAAATCATATGGTATACCAGACAAGTTAGTTAACATAATGAAAGCTCTCTATAATAACACTGAGTCGTGGGTGAGAGTTGGTAAGGCTTGTAGCAATAAGTTTAGCATTACTTTTGCTGTTCGACAAGGGTGCATTTTGTCCCCTTTTCTCTTTAGCTTGGTTATTGATTATGTCATGCGAAATTCACTTGAAGGGAAAGATTTTGGCCTTAAATGGGCTGGAGATACGAAAAGTTCTGATTTAGATTATGCTGATGATTTAGCCCTTTTGGCAAATGATGTTGATGAGATGAACTCTTTCATTCGAGCTGTTGATGAGACTGGTAGTAGAGTAGGTTTGGTTATAAACAGAGAGAAAACTAAAGTGATGAAAATTGGTCAGGCAGGCTGTGATTCAGTTAATCTGAAGGGTTGCAATCTTGAACAGGTGTCACAATTTAATTATCTTGGGAGCTATGTAACAGATACTGGTGATGTGCAGCATGAGATTAACAGACGAATAGGGATTGCTGCCGGGACTTTTAAGAATCTTTGGAGAGTGTGGAGAAATAGGCATATACACCTAAAGACTAAAATTAGACTGTATAATAGTTTGGTTCTTTCTAGGGTTAGTTATGGTAGCGAAACGTGGACGCTTTGTAAACAAGATAACAGGAAACTAGATACTTTTGATTGTAAATGCTTACGCAGTATCTTGGGCATTAGTTGGTTCAGCTTTGTAACTAATGATGAGGTTAGGCAAAGGAGTTTGCAACCTCCTTTAAGCAGCATATTGTGCAGAGAGACGCTACGTTGGTTTGGCCATGTTGCCCGTATGAATAATTATAGATTGGCTAATAGGGTTATGAACAGTGTGCCTAAAGGTCTCAGAAAGAGGGGGAGACCTAGGATGCGGTGGGCAGACAATGTCAAACAGGTCCTTGTTAGAATTGGTGTGCATTGGTTAGATGCAGCTGATGCAGTTCAGGACAGACTTGCTTGGAGAACTAAATTGCATGATATGGTTGGACCTTCGTAGCCCATGGCTGCTTGAGGATGATGATGATGATGTTAGACGAATGTCTTTAATGAATCATAATCACACAGTAGCTGACGTACTCAATGAAACAATCAACTCGGATCTCATGATTAAATATTACGTTTAATGAAAACATTTCACATTAAGTAAATGCATATTTAATTAGGACGCACCCTTTATCCACTGCCCCATCGAGAACATCCAATCACACACTCCCATAGTGCTGACATGACTTTTAACAAAAAGTCCTTCAAATATGCTGTCTCCCATAGCAGAGCACACCATTTCACTTCCGATACTTTGGACGGTCACGAGAGAAGTTCCTTTCTTTTTTGATGGGCTTCACTCCACACTTCCTTCCCGCTCTCAGCGTGCATCAGATTCCGCATCACGTCATAAAAGTATGCGCCGTCAGAGTTCTGCAGATCATATGTGTTACACATTGGTCTCGCCAAATGCAGCACGTGTAAGACGCGGATTCGGATATAATATTTTGATTTTGGAGGTCGCATTGTACTTAGCTTAGACTCTGAAATTGCTGATTAAGAATTCGATATTTTAGAAAAAAAAATTCGAACCTAGTTTTGAGAATCACCACAGAATGTCACTGTTTCAAAGGGAAAAATCCAGGGGGCGGGGGTGGTCATTAAATTGTAATAAGCATCAAATTTATTTAAAATATTTCAGTCAGATGCATAAAAATATTTTGCTTCAGATTATTTTATTGCTAATATTTTCACTTTCTCCTCTGCAGAAAAGTGTTCAAATTTTTGTTTTTTCGTAGATACTCTATGCTTTGGTTGTTTTACCTCTGAGGGGCACTTTTTTTGCACAGAATGGGCTAAACATCCAAGTCATAAGCACACCAAAGGCTCAGAGAATATTGGAGACCCTCTGTAAAAGCAGTTGAGGGACAGATGGTAGCCTCCGATCAAAGTCATCCAGCGTTTTTTAACGTGCCCAGACACGACTCTCCCGCGCGCTGAACTACGGTTTAACGTCCCATCCGACGGACTGCATCCTTTCCAAGCCCATCGGTGTCTCCTACTAATGGAGGGAGGGGTGGGGAATTTTTCGGAGATAAAACCAGAAATGCTGGGCAGATTCTTTAGAAATACTTAGAGTTTCAGAAACCTTTGGTTGCTAGATTTATAGATTTCAAAAAGGCTTTCGACTCTGCTGATCGTCATAACTTGTGGTTGATTGTGAAATCATATGGTATACCAGACAAGTTAGTTAACATAATGAAAGCTCTCTATAATAACTCTGAGTCGTGGGTGAGAGTTGGTAAGGCTTGTAGCAATAGGTTTAGCATTACTTTTGCTGTTCGACAAGGGTGTATTTTGTCCCCTTTTCTCTTTAGCTTGGTTATTGATTATGTTATGCGAAATTCACTTGAAGGGAAAGATTTTGGCCTTAAATGGGCTGGAGATACGAAAAGTTCTGATTTAGATTATGCTGATGATTTAGCCCTTTTGGCAAATGATGTTCATGAGATGAACTCTTTCATTCGAGCTGTTGATGAGACTGGTAGTAGAGTAGGTTTGGTTATAAACATAGAGAAAACTAGTGATGAAAATTGGTCAGGCAGGCTGTGATTCAGTTAACCTGAATGGTTGCAGTCTTGAGCAGGTGTCACAGTTTAATTATTTTGGGAGCTATGTAACAGATAATGGTGATGTGCGGCTTGGGTTGGGTTGGGTTGTTTTACCTCTGAGCGGCACTTTTTTGCACACCATGGGCTAAATGGCCAGGTCACATGGACCCCGAAGGCTCAGAGAAGGTTGGGGGAGGGGACCCACTGGAATAGCTGTTGGGAGACAGATGGTAGCCTCCCGTCAAGGCCATCCAGCGTGTTCTTTAACGTGCACAGGGTATGGCTCTCCCGCACACGGGGCCACGGCTTAACGTCCCATCCGACGGACGGCGGCCTTTCCAAGCCCATCGGTGTCCCCTACTGACCGTGGGCAGGGCGGGGAATTTTGCGGAGATAAATCTCAACGCTGACCCAGCTGGGACTCGAACCTGGGAACTACAGATTACGAGCCTGGCGCGCTACCGACTGAGCCACCACCGCCCCTGATGTGCGGCATGAGATTAACAGACGAATAGGGATTGCTGCCAGGAATTTTAGGAATCTATGGAGAGTGTGGAGAAATAGGCGTATACACCTAAAGACTAAGATTAACAGACGAATAGGGATTGCTGCCAGGACTTTTAGGAATCTATGGAGAGTGTGGAGAAATAGGCGTATACACCTAAAGACTAAAATTAGACTGCATACTAGTTTGATTCTTTCTAGGGTTAGTTATGGTAGCGAAACTTGGACATTTTTTAAACAAGATAACAGGAAACTAGATTATTTTGATTCTAGATGCTTACGCAGTATTTTGGGCATTAGGTGGTTCAACTTTGTAACTAATGATGAGGTTAGGCAAAGGAGTCTGCAAACTCCTTTAAGCAGCATATTGTGCAGAGAGAGACTCCGTTGGTTTGGCCATGTTGCCCGTATGAATATAGATTGGCGAATAGGATTATGAACAGTGAGCCTAAAGGACTCAGAAAGAGGGGGAGACCTAGGATGCTGTGGGCAGACAAAAGGACTTGATAGAACTGGTGTGCAGTGGCCGAATTGCAGCAGATGTAGCTCAGGACAGACATGCTTGGAGAACTAAATTGCACTGTCCTGTTTGACCTCCATAGCTATGGCTACTTGAGGATGATGATGATGATATCATTGTCGAAAAACGTGTGCTTGCAGAGGAAAATAACCACCTTCGCCCTTACACACAGTTCACTTACACGCTTATTCAAACGTAGCAGGAAAAATAACTGTAGAAATACACACGGACTCCTGAAAAGAGTATGAGAATGGGTCCGAAAATATAGACATCCTTAGTGCAAATCTACCGTTTAAACCCACGTTTATACTTCACATGTTCATGCATGAAAATATTCTACACACTCCTAATTTCATCCATGTCATGACTTTTTTGTTCAAATCTTAATTGCACCCTGTGTATGAAAAATGCATCGTTCATTGACCAGGTTTGCTTTTAGCAAAGTGCATGGTCGTATCACTACTCTCCGAGAGATTGTCCCCCTCCGCCATTTTCGCATCCAAATCACCACCGGAAAAATAAGTAAGTAAATTTAAGTGAATCATGTGCTGAATTGGGGATCCAGCGATAATACGTATTAGGAGTAAAAAGTTTTAAACTTGAGACCAAGTCGCGTAACGAATATAGTTAGTTTTATTGGTTATTCTTTTGCTGATGCAATCGCGATTTCTTTCAGCCGGTTTAGTAATAAACTGTTGAAATAAAAAATAGGAAGGTGAGTTTTATTTTTTATTCGTTTTTTTGTGTTGTTGGAATCAACTGTTTGTGTCTTTGAAATGACTTAGTATTGAAAGAAAAAAAAAATTAATAAATAGGTACGAGATTGAAATTTGTAAGGAAGAAGGAAGTTTTTTACCTCTGATTCGTGGTGTGAGGTTTTTGAAATGGTTTAGTATTAACATGAAAATACGGAGAGTAATAAATTGATACCTGGTAGAAATAAGAATTTAACGTTAAATCACTTCATCGTTCCAAAACAAGGCCTGACGCGGTACGGGACATGGAAAATGTGGTGCAGAATATGTCTGAACACAAATATCTGATGGCGTCATCCTTCAACCCGATGCAGACCAATGTTAATAAGAAAGGCGCAACACTTTGAGGTTTTGGGGCGCCAAGGGAAATTTCAAGATGGATTGTCTTCTTCCGATGGGGTACTTTGTTTATTTACAAAATAGCTGATCTATCATAAAGAGGAGATGGGTAAATAAGTTTCGATAAAAGGATCAAGATTATTTCAAAAACATTGTTTCCATACCCTATCTCCTGTGATGTCTGAAACAAAGGGAGTTGAAGTGTGCGTGTATATGTGGGGGGTGACAATGCGGGTTTGTCCAGAAGGGCTGTTTACTGTCAACGGGTACGTCATCCGACGTCTCTGGACTTGGAGAAATTTCTAGATGGGTTCGAAAACGGTGTCAAGGGTGTGAGGGGTATGAACTTTTCCAAAACATGTTGTAACACATTATGTCTGATGCAATACAGAAACAGAGGGGGGTCGACAGCATGGTGTGTGAGGTCGTCCAAGATGACCGTTGGTGGAAATTTCGAGAAAGGTTGACCATTCAAGATGGCCGCTCGGTGGTGGAACCTTTGCTAAGAGTTTTAATTAATGAGGGTTTTTTAATAAAGGGGGATTGGGGGACTTTTTAAAGAATAACGAGTTTATAGATTGGCCATCGAAGATGACTACCAAAGGGATTAAGGCTCGGATGCCCTGAACGTGGCCACCAAACGTTTAGTTGACTTTGCAATTATTTTGAGGATTGCATCATCCGTTCTGAGAAAGATGCACTGAACTTTGCCATCGAAAATTCAGTTGTACTTTGTAACTCTTTTGAGGATTGTGACATCCATGATATCATCTGAGAGGAGGGTGGAATTCTTCAGTGGTTTACAAGTCTGGACATGGTGATTACATCATACGTTCCAGAATTGCGCCATTTTCTGGGTCTTGGCTAGAATGTGCAACATTTTCTAAATCTTTCTAAAAGGTTCTATTACATCATAGGATGTGGGTTTCGCAGATCTTTTTGGACTTCGTGACGAGTGTGATGACGTCAAAAACCAAGATTGCCGACTTAGAATAATTTGGAAGATTGAGTTTGTTGGTGACGTCATCCAAGATGGCCGTCGGTGGAAATTTCGAGAAGAGTTGGCAGTCCAAGGGGGTGGAACCTTTGATAAGTGTTTAATAAAGGGGGGCGGATATTAATAAGGTTTTTTAATGAGGTCGAACTTTTGATAAGCGTTTTAATTAAGGGGTATCATATTAATAAAGGTGCCGTCATTTTGATAAGTGTTTAATTGATAAGGAATAAAAAATAAATTAAAAAATTCGTAGGTAACGCGCTGACAAACGCGAGAGATGCGGGTTAGAGATGAGCTGTGGAAAATAGTTTTTTTTTAAATATAGTACGTGTATTAAACACTAGATAGTGCTGCAGTTAGCTGGACTTGGAATATTTTGGGACTTTGTGGCGAGTGTAATGACATCAGAAACCAAGATGGCGGCCTTGGGACCTAGAATTATTTAGAGGTTTTACTTTGGATGGCTGATGACGTACAAGATGGCGGACGAACGACAAAGTTTGTGGCACGAAGGTTACGACGTCATAATTCAAATTGGCTGTGCTTTAATGTTTTAATAAAGGGGGTGGCAAGTTTGATAAGTGTTTAATTAATGAGCCATGAATATTAATAAGGGGCGTGGTCAGTTATGAATATTAATATGGGGGATATTAGTGGGGCGTATTTCATAAGGGGGACCTGCTCGGTGACGGTCACAGAGTAGCAAGACGAAAACATTTGGGTTGATGGGTGGGGGGAGGGGTATTATACACTTATTTCCATAAATTAAGGATAATCCCTATGTTAAGTGAATGGGAAGCTAACGTCAAAGCTCTATAACCTCTAAAATATGATTTTTGTTTCGAAAAATGTGATTGCATATAAAGATATCAATCAATTAAATCAATATCTCGATTTTCAACAATATTCGTTCAGTATTTAATGAGTTATGGAGGTTTCAATATTTAGCGATAACAATGCCAGTCACAAAAATTGACTTCAGAAGTTAATTAAAACTTAGTAATAAGTATTGTATCAAAGTGTTTAATAAAATAAGTTTGTATTTTAGAACTTCGTGAAAAGAAAATTATTCATCAGTTTTGTATAAGTTTCTTAAGACTGTCACTGTTGTTATATATTGAAACTTCCATAACTCATTAAATACTGAACGAATATTGTTGAAAATCGAGAAATTGATTTATTTGACTGAGATCTTTATCCTCAATCACATTTTTCAAAACAGAAGAACTTATTTTAGAAGTTATAGAGGTTTGACCTTAGCTTCCCATCGACTTAACGTAGGGATTTTCCTCAACTTATGGAAACCAGTGTAATGCATTCGAAACAGATATGTAGAAAGAAAATTGCACTCTTCTTTTCCCGCAAAAGGAGTTGGCCTTCTTAAGAATAATATTTTCTGCTCTGGTGCCGCATAAAACCAAAATCTCAATGTCCGCTGATTAGTGTCTTATTTCATGGGTTTTATTTTTGGCTGCAGATTAATAATAAAGAGGAAGAAAATCTTCAATCTGACGAACTGCAATTGCTTTAGCAACTTTTTACTCCATTTCAGTTAACACATTGTTCTCTCAAACCTCTGAGACGTGCCTATGAACAGTTTTATCTTTTTTGCAATTTCGGCTTTCGATGTTTAAAGTGGAGGGATTATACAAAAGAGCTTTAGTACCCTATGCACCCCCCCCCCCCCTAAATACGCACTTGATATCTAATATCGATCTCCAATAATTTCTTTATTTACCCTTCAGTTAATTAATTATCGAAGCTAGATTATAGGAGAGGAGTTTAAATTAAATTAATTAATCAGAAAATTTAACTCAAGCCTGATCAAAACCAAACTAACAGCTGTTATATTTAACTACATTAAATATACAGGCATAGCTTAAATTGGTGTTTATTTGAATTTTGGATGATTATTTTTCTCAGAAGGAACAGCTGTTAAGTATTACAGCTTTGCTAAGTCTTAAATAAACCACATGTACCACTAAAAAAACGATACTTAAAAGAATTAATTTGAACTTTTTACTTTTATGCAGTTACATTTTTGAAAAGAATATGTAAGAAACTATCGAGTTTGAAACTGATTTCCAATTAACATTACATTGGTCATTTGCATTTAACATAACACAGGTCATTTCCTATTAACATAACATAGGTTATTTCCTATTAACATAACATAGGTCGGTTCCAATTAAAACGTGCATCACATATTTTGTAGTGTCTTCAAAATCTCACAAAAAGAAAAAACTAAAACAGAAAGTTTGTATAGAAATTATTAAGGACATTTTGTGCACAAGTATCACATTTCTCTTTCTGATATATGAAAGCAATGAAATACGAAACTAAACGTATCACTTCTTCCCAAATTATTAATATTAACTATTAGTACGCAATTAAGTAGCGAAATCAGGTAAAGAAACAGTGACTACATTAGATGAGAGCAGAAGCTTTAAATATGCTTCTTTTCATGTCGATTTAAATGACTGTTAGTTACAAATGATTTTTCGCAGCGTTTACACATGAATAGCTTTTGCAGTAAGTGGAATCGTCTATGATTAGATAGATGTTCCTGCTTTTTGAAAGACTTGCTACAAAGATCACAAAGAAATGGTCGTTCTCCCATGTGGGTACGAAGATGCACTTTAAGATGATCCTGGCGTTTAAATTTCGTTCCACAATGGGAACACTTATGTGGACGATCTCCAGAGTGAGATTGTGACGTTTGATGTCCGATGATTTATCGGTAGAGAAAGGACATAACGAGCAAGGATATCTCCTGCCTTTTACTTTCCCCCGATGCCTCTTCTTGTTTGGTGAGGAATTGTAATGATGTAAACCGGCACTGGCAGATATCACATTCATAAACACGTTCTCCTGATTTAGAGAAAAAAGAAAACGAATTAACACACTATGAGAAAAATTGAAATATACTTTGAAATATTGTGTTTTATTGCAAACTAATTCACTGTTGCATAAAATTATCAGATCTCAAGCAGCTGCTTGCTACAAAGGTTCCTATTTAATAAAACACATAAATTTAAGGCAGTTCTTAAATACATGCTTGGCTTTGCATAAGAAACAGATCTTATCACTTTGAATGAAATTTTCTTCTATATCCAAAGAAATGAATGTTCGTGTCCTTCAGACCTCGAGACAAATAGAGGATGGCTAATATTTTTAACAAAGAAAAATATTTAAAAATAGGGCTTTAGTAGAGAGAAATATACTGTCTCGGGAAATGATAATAAACATCAGGTGCGAAGTGCCATGAAACGTGCCAATAGATGCAAAAGCAAAATGTCTTATTGGCGTGAGCAGTCTACGTCACTGCGAAGTCCTATAAAAGACGTAAAGGCAAGGATGATCTGACTGACTTTGACAGGGAGCTCATCGTTGGAGCGCGATGGGCAGAAACATGCCATTGTTACACCGGTAAGAAGGCAAGCATTGTACGTCTGTTATGGTAAGTTGTACATGTGTAAATGGTAAGCTGGCATAACATTTTGGATACATCGAATACAATGAACAGAATAGTATTCTTAAAATTACGACGAGAACAGCTAGGGAAGGATATCTCTTAGTGGATGAGGCTAGGGAAAGAATAATTTTTACTGAACAAGGCTAAGGAAGGAATAACTCTCACTGAACCAGGCTGGGAAAGGAATAACTCCCACGGGGAAAGGCCTAGGATAGGAATAACTCTCACGGAACCAGGCTAAAAAAAGGAATAACTCTCATGAACAAGGATAAGGATATTCATTCAGAGCATTAGCAAGTAAATATTTGGCTGAAGATGAATTAAAAATCTCAATGAAATTTATTTAAAATTCACTAATATTTTGGTTAATATTTTTGCTATTTAATGAGCTTTCCAACATTGGAATGCCAGTCGAAGTAATTTAGTTGGAAACAAAATTGAAAAGGTTAGCAAAATAATTTTTAAACGAGTTAATGAAATAAATAAATTTCGCCCTGAAGCAGCAGCTTGCCACAGTGGTCTGTCAGGACTCTGTCAGTTTATACGGCAAAATAGAAGGTCTGTGTGGATTACCGAGACCTCATCAGAAAGAAAACGAAACACAAACCCAAACAAAGCCTTGCAAGGGACTCGAAAGTAGATTCCTTTGATCAGTAGCCAAGCACGCTAAACTCTCGGCCACGGGACTAAAAAAATAATTATTACAAATAAACAATATATTAGATTCTTAAAACGCCAAAAAATATTGTGATAAAATTCAGAATTAACTGAAATCTTTCCTATATACTCGGACACATTTTTACACAAAATGCTTGTTTAAAATAACGGATGCTTAAAAAATAAATACCCCCTCAATCAGCTGCTTGGCACAGAGGTCTGACAGGAGCCTGTCAGTTTATATGTTATAGTAGAAGGTCTGAGAGGATGGCACAGTTGTAAAATTATGGATCTCCGAATCTGACATCGCATTGATATGAGTATATTATTAATAATGAAGTGAGAGCAATCAAAATGGCTTTCCTTATTTAGATGTCTCATCAAAAACGAAGCAATTAAAATACAAAACATTAAAACTGCAACTTCAATGTAATGGAAAATTCCACAATAAATCGATAATGCGATATCGAGTACATTAATCACATTAATCTTCGTGATATATCAAAGCACTAGAATAGGAAAACTAATTTATGTTAGCAAACTGTGATAATTATATATATCAAACTATTAATACTTAAGCAGAATTGCTATATAAGCTAGATGGTAATAATATATTAAAAGATCACATTTAAAAATCCTCCTTTTCATGTCGATTTAGAACTTATCCATAAAGCTATAATGCCAAAGTTTACTTTACATACAAACAAAATTTTGCTCTCTCCTTCTCACACACAAAGAAAAGGAATCTTTTAATTATCCAACAACTACCCTCTATCGTTTTTGTTCATTAGAAACTGAATTAATAATAAAGAAGATGTTAATATAAGAAACACCATAAATCAGAAGACATTTTTTGAAATACATAAAAGGTTTTTGTCTTAAAACCAAAATACAGATAATGCGGAAAAACCCATGTTCCATTTTTGCTTTATTAAATGCATCAATTCTTTTTTTATATATCATTAAATGAAACGAACTCATAAAAGACAAATTGCGGTAATGAAATGTCTAATCCTAACCTACAGGATCTTTAAGAAAAACAGATAAAACTTATATTTAAAATATAGCAAAGAAAGCATGTAACAATACTGACAATACTTGGTAGGTTTGTATCATATTTAGTTTCTGAAAACGAAAAACAATGCCAATCACAGACTAATAAACGCAATTCTGTAATTATTATGCAAACCACACTTGACATTTTCTAAAATTTGCTACTAGAAATACAAAAACGTTATATACGTTATATAACAATTTAAAAATATATATTATAATATAATTATAAAATATAATAAATAACATATAATAAATCAATAAGTAAATACATTTTTAGCTTAATAATAATGTCTACAGATGAATGGTCGCTGCATTAGATGATATCCTCCGTGCCTCGGTATATTACTCTGCTGATTGAAAGACTTGCTACAAAGATCACAAAGAAATGGTTGTTCTCTTTTGCGGATACGAAGATGCACTTTAAGATGTTTCTCCAGTTTGAAACTCTTTCCACAGTGGGAACACTTGTGAGGATGATCTCCAGAGTGAGTGAGCATATGATCTTTCAAGTGGGTTGAAAAATCGGTAGAGTAAGGACATAATGAACAAGATAATCTTCCGACTTTTCCTACCCCTCGCTGCCTCTTCTTGTGTTTGGTGAGGAATTGTAATGACGTAAACTTGCACTGGCAGATGTCACACTCATAAACACGTCTGCCTGATTAAGAAAAAAAAATACATTATTCTTTGAAGTGAATAGCTAAAGTACTCAATTACATTGAACGTCATTTGTAGCTTTATGACATTAAACCATGAAATGAGACAACTTAATGTGAAATTCCATAAATGAAAAAAGGATATACATATATTTAAATTTTTTAAAAAATAAATGTTAGACATGCAATGACATTTATTGCATACGAATAACATTCAAATTTATTACAAAATAATCTAAATCATTTAAAGCAAATAGTAGCATAAAATTAGACACATTGTTAAGACAAAGTTCTAAAACTAAGAAAAAGTTTGCACACTCAATAAAATATATTTTCTACTTATACATTTCAATTGACTTGCTTGTTTTTATAGATAACACTGCAATTCATTTAACATATCCATATACAGGATAATTATTTATTAATCTATTCTATGTACATGTATTATTTAATAAAGACTCATTTAAAATGTTACTTATAGACATGGGTAAATGCTGGTTCAAATAATTTTAATCAAATTATATGTACAGATACTGGACGGAAAAATCGAAACAATTTCATGTTATCGCAATAGAAAATCACATTCTGAATTTAATAACATCTTCAATACGATTTTTAAAATAAATAGGTCTAACGATCTCAATACAATATAAATCTTGATTTAAAAAAATACTTGTGCAATATTCTGAGTTATGAATGCTGGAACATACTAAAAGGTTACAAAAATTAACCCCAAAATTCAATTAAAATATTAAAACAGGTTAAGAGGTAACTTTGACTGTAGAGTCAACTATGACCTCTGAACTCTTACTTAATTTATCAAATATGTATCACTCTGAAAACTAACTGAGATTCATAATTGATATTTAATAACTGTTAATTTTATCAACTCTGATATCTGAACACTCTCTTAATTTATCTTTAGACATAGTCTTAATTAAAAATCATATTGAAGAAGTTATTCAGCTCTGAATGCGATTTTCTGTTAACATAGAATTGTTACCATTTTTCTGTCCAGTACCTGTATATATTAGATGTCATATTATCTGCTCTTCAACTTATACATTGATTACTGATATTTTGCATATCTGAAAGAAGAATAAACAATAAAATGTATTATTAGAGGCATTAACAGTTTTTTCCATTTTTCTACGTTCATTGCACTTAAGTTTTATAATACTTGTTTCTATAAATATCTACATTCCAGTTCAAAGCAGTGTCCTGATATAAAATCTGCATGTATATAATATATACGCAACTGATGCAAGATTTAGCCTCTTCTGTGTTCTGAAAGATTGTTCCTTTGGGCAAGCTAAAACTGTCGATGCTTCGAATAAGTGGTTCACGTCCTTCGTTGAGCTACTCTCTTCATAAGGATCACTTGTAAAGCCTTTTCCCACTGAGGAAACTGTAGTTTTAGCTCAGATTAGACTGGGAGTTAACACAATAAGAAAGTATGGCATCAACTGCAACTTCTGCATGATCACATCACTTCTGTCTTGTTAACACAGTTCACTTTTGTAGTTTTCACTCAAATAGATAAAGTTCCATTCTGAAAATGAATAGAAAAATAATTAGTACTCATTGGTTAATAAGATGCTTTATTCAGGGGGGTCAAATTCAATCTGTAAAGTGTCAATTTTTGTTTCAAAGTATATCAGCGGGCCGGGATTCAATTAAACACTAATTTTATATAAAAAAATATTTCATTTAAATTTAAAACATTCATCAAAATTAGAAGTCTATCGGTTAAAAACAGCGCATTATTTCGAAGATCCAGATAATTGACATCTTTTCAGCTTCATTATGTCATCGATGTTTGTCGTCAAAGCGGTTGTACTGATTTTGAGAATTGATTGAAGATGTTCATCTGTTAGTCTTGAACGATATTGAGATTTATTAATTTCCATTGTTGAAAACAGATGTTCACACGAATATGCGTGTTCAATAGGTATCTGTAATCTGTACCTATGTGTTCAATGTATAGAAAAACTATTCATGAAATTCGAGTATTATTAATTGAAGTCGCGGGCCGGATCTAAATGCCCCGGGGGCCGCTCATGGCCCGTGGGCCGTATCTTTGACATGCCTGCTTTAGATAGAGACAGTTAAATAATTTTAATATGAGAGACCCAAAAACAAAAACCATCATACAAAAATTTAAGTTAAATGCTACTTTATAGTTAGCATTATCTTAGAATAGACACGTAGTAAATTATGAGAGGGTGAAGGTAATGTAAATAAGGAATGAGATTCAGGACTCAATAATTTTTCTTAAACATTTTAAGAAAATAACATAATTGAGCACAAATTAATATCTCGTAAATTAAAATCTAAATCTCAATTTCGATTAAGGTAATCGAAATTTAGCAGAGTGTACTGACACAGCCATTTTCTAAAAGTAGTTCTTGGAAAGAGTCCCTGTTCCTCCATTATATTCCCAAACCCAAAGTACATTACTTCGTCACCGCCATTTGGCCAAAACTGATTTTCGCAAAGGAAAATATTTTAAAAAAATCGAAAGCCAGTACTTCTACTGAAGTGAATTTTATTTGACTGGATTATTCAGACCATGGGACTTTTCTTAAGTACGTTTCGACGTTATATTTTTAAACAATTTGATATGTTTACCTTTGTTTTATGATGTTAAGGAATGATTCTTTGATTTATGAATGAAAGTAACTTTAGGAAGGGGCTATTTGATAGGAGAATATATTTGATAAATCTAATACATGAATAATGTAATAAATTTGAAAAAATGATTAACTTCTGTTTCTATAAAACAATTGAACAGTTTTCAAACTGAATTCCTATAAAGCATTCCTTCACAAAGTTACCATCGATTATTTTCACTTCTTATGAAATTACTGCAAATAAATTAATTTCTTACTTTATATATCTCATGAATCCAAGTGGTTAACGCGTCAGGTAAGACAAGGATATTTGTGTTGTCTTTCTGCTGCGGTCTTGTCTGCCTCACAGATTTTCTCTATGGCGCATTAAACTGACAGGCTCCTTTCCTAACTTTCGGCAAGCAGAAGCTTTAGGGGATATTTATTTGTTACATATCAAATATTTTTCCCGCGATAAATCAGTCCCGTTGAAAAATTATTTTCTTTCCGTAACATGATTAAATATTAAAATGTCATAAACGTCACTGAAGGTAAACAAATCATAACACAAATTAATAATATCAACGTAATATTTTAAATGCTTTGCCAAAACGTATTACAAAAAATCACGGACTAAATAACCAAATGATATATAGTTAACTTCCGGTTATTATTCTAGCATCACAACAATTCTTCATACTATTGTGATTTATGAACAAAACATATCCGTGCGACTGTAACTACTCACACCATAGATTTAACATTAAAGCAACATTAGTATTAAGCAGTAAACGACGCCTTACAAAAATGCTTTTAATCGCATTATTATACATAATTCAGAAAAATTGTTTGTCATTTCTAGTTTTACTTATCAGAATCATACCTATTTATCCGACTTCCCCACAACACTTTAATAACACCAGTAGGCTCTGCTAAATACTTACTTCGAATAATATTTGTTCCGTATATAAGCAATGGCACGCAGAAGTAATATTACAAATATTAATTCATTGCTTAATACAGGTGTTCTCTGTTTTGATACTGCAAACCACTAATGCAGATCCTTCACAGTTCTTTTTAACGTAAGACCTACATAGGTCTTGGGTTAAATCTGATTTCATTATGTACTCGCGATCCACATTTTACGAACCCCTGGTTTAATGCAGTATTTATGAATATAGATTAAAAGCTCCGAATATCACTGGCGTAGGCTCCTTAATCTGTGTATTTCTTCGGTAAATGAAACTTAATACACATACAACACTATCACTATAAAATATACAACTATACTACCTTTCAACGAATATATGTCAAACCATATCTCAAATTATTGCATGTTAAAATGATAGCTTAATAAGAATTCTTACATGTATGCTACTCGATAAATCATTTTAATATCGCCAGACAATAATAGATGATAGAGTAACAACTTGTAAAACATTTATCACCGACGTTATTTTATCTTACAAATTGAATTATAAACACGTATTGGCTAATAAAGAAAACGCCAAGGTTTTACCTGAAATAAAGTAAATGTTTAAAAGCAAACTTCTTTCATCTTCTACTCGGGCCAAATATTAATGGCGACATATTTTTGTTGCCAGATTTTTTTTAAATTTCAAGCGAAATATTGTAGGAAATAAATGGACACTCAAAACATAGCCTTCAAAGGGAATTTAGTCAAAATGTAAAATATATTACTTACAAGTCATAGGGTTTGATTAAAAGTAAACAACTAAATAGAATGTCTCTATAGCAGTGGTTCTCAACATTTTATTCTTCAAGGTACTCCCTGGAAATGTATATGTAACTGGCGTACCTCTTATGTAGATAGATAAAACTATAGTTATCGTAAAATAATGCCAACTTAGCGGCCTTGTTACTAGGTCTAGGAATTTTGAGCTCCCCCGGCGTACCCCAAAACTTTTTACTCCGTATCCCACGTTGAGAACCTCTGCTACAGAGTATGATTTACTGTCGTTTATATTTCTAGGGAACCTATACTCCAAAATTAAGAAATGGAAGCAAATTCATATTTCGGATAAAAAGATGCTAAATGAATGCCTCTAGAAAAAAATCGAAGTGACCTATGCTATGTTACCAATCCTACAAAACTGAGGCCATTAGTCTTAGGGACACGTCCCCCACCAGCCGTCCTCCAACAGCCATTGCTTGTATGTTGTGGCGTTTGTGTGCATTTATTTCGTTATAACTCTCGAAAGGTTGACCTGAAACATCTTAATATTTGGTACACTCATTCTGCTTATAAAAGTACGTGTCAAATTAGAATTTGAAATAGAGCCTACAATTAGAACAAAAAATGTAGCATTAAAAATTTGGACACGATACAAGATTTACAATAAAATTTATTTAAATATATATGCTAAACCAGTACAGATATTGGAAAGCAGTTCTTTGTATCATTTAAGTAGTTTTTTTTTTCTAATCATTTCATTCGTTTATAGTACGGAGCTATATTATCAAATGCGCAACTCATCAAAACTTCGTGTTTGAACTGCAGATACCTTTGAAGTTCCGTACGTATTGCTTTGTTCGCACCGTCAGTTTTTTTTTAATGTCAAGGGATCAGAGATAAAATTATTTTGGTGTCAGCATTTTAAGGAATGCCTAGAGGATCTGGTGACTTTAAGAAGAGGAGCAACCAATCAAATATGAGCAAATGTGAATATCTGTTTTTTCACGGTGGCGAAGTGAAAAAAAATTATTTTCTATTGAGCAATTTTTGGTTTCACACATTTCATGAATTGTAGTTTCGTGTTAAACGTAGAAATACTCTTCAAAATGAAAGGAGTCATAGAACTATTTTACTTTAGTAAAAATGTTCTGAAAATTTATGAATTCAGCTTAAAATTACAGAATAAATAATAATATTTTTGTTCTTAATGTAGATTTCAGTGCTAATTAATCTTTTAGGAAGCGCTACAGGAAATGTTATATCAGAAATCTTGAATTTTTCAAACTGAAATATACAGATCTGTAACATTGGTTGATTTACCAATATCAGAGCTATGTATATTTATATTCCGTATATCTACATTTTGCTCGGGTCCGACACTCTTTAAAATTATAGTAAATGTCACCCGCCACATCGAAAGCTTTCATTTGGCATAAAAATATTACTCAAAAATGAAATCAATGACACATTTATAAAATTTATCTGTCTATCTGTTTACTCGACAACTCCTGATGACCAGAGCTAGGATCACCAAATTTCTTCTACAGTTTCATCTCACCATAATTCACTGCTAGGTTTTCGATACCGGAAAATTAGGCCCCTCCACCAAAGGATGGCCACGAAACCTCTTTCCATTTATTTTTTTTCTCATCGATAACGTATTAATCTATTCGTCTGACACTCTGATTCCGCCATCAGAGGTTTCTGATACTTGCGAGGGGTTTAATCATTGTTTACATATCGACCCGATGCAGCTATGAATCTTATTTGTAAACGCAACTCAGCAAGATCCAAGCGGGACCACCACACCATATTCGGAACCAATCGACCAAGTACCTGTGGTGATGACAAAAGTGATGGGTGTAGCCAAGAGGCTACACCCATGACTTTTATTCTGGCTTCATTGTCCACGTTGTGGTGCAATAGCACCACCACAAGTTCCTCCACGAGGTTTATTGCCCCAGACAGCCCCTCTGAACCCTTCTCCTTTCCGTGATTGGGTTCTTCATTCTTGGGGGTCTCCTCAGTTACCTTTTTGTGGCTCCCCTTATTATTTCCTTCCTTAGGGTCCTCTTCTCTATTTGGAGGACCTTCTCCCTTCTGAATGATATTTGTGGTGGGAGGGGGAGTCTCTGGGACTTCCCCCACTGCCACGGCAGGATCGTCATCCTCATTGGGCCTACCGTCCTTCTTGCCTCTCCTTTTCTTAATAAATGGTCCTGCCGTATGTGACGAAGCTCTGGCGTCCAGAGTAATTCTGGTTTTCCACCCAGGCGTTCTCCACCCACTATGGAGCCCAACAAGGGGATACCTCCGAGTTTAATTAGGCGCTCTTCGTACCTCAGAGCTAGGCCCAAGCTATACCCAGACTTAGGATTACCCATTAGACAAGAGCATGATCCGGGCGAAGGCCCGCACTGATGTGGTTCCTGGTCTGGACACAATTCCAGTCGTCAAGGATTACCACCACCCTGTTGACTCCCGCAACTGCCCTTGGCTCACCCCATGATGTGGGAGATAGGACAGGGGATGCTATACAAACCGATTGATCTGAGTGAGCTAGCTCACACCTCCCGTTTTATTGAAGCAGGGGCCGAAACGAAGTATTGGGCTTTCCCAGCTTTCTCATCCTCAGTCGCCAGGATTCCCTTTTCCACATTACGAGTCTCTACCCATGGTAAACAGGTGGGCCACTATTAGGCATGGCAACCATAATATCCCTCCCTCTTGCTATCGTTGCGCACTTCAAGTCCTGAACAAACTGGCCTGCCACCAACCCTTCTGAGAAGTAAAACTAGAAATGAAAAACAATTTTCTCAATTATAAATGATAATGCAATTGAAAACTTTTTTGTAAGGTACGGTTTATCGCAGTATACTATTGTTGCTTCAATGTTTAGTGTATGGAGTGGGAGTCGCACGGATATATTGTGTTCATGTATGGACATAATTAGATGTTAGCAGGAAGTGACTTTTATATGATTTAATTATTTAGTCCGTGCTTTTTTTTATTCATTTCGCAGTCTATTAAATATATTGAATTGTTTTTGTTGATTTGTGTTATGATTTGTTTACTTTCAACAATGGTGAAATTATGCCGGTACTCCATAACGGCAACAAATTATTTACCGGTACCGGTAAGACTTTTTTATTAGTGGTGCAGTTAACGATATCTTTTACACTTTAAATGATCTTTCAATTGAGCAGTTTATTAAAAAAAATCAGATCATTCCAATCAATTCATCAAATTCCCCGGTTTTGAATTACATTACTACAGTTTTTAAACCTTTATATATAAAACTGTTTGAAAACCGCATATTGAGGTTCCATTTCTGCCGACAAGAGTGCCAAGCGGAGGTAAGTAGTGCTTTCTCTCTTTGAACGATTAACAACGAGACTGGTTAAAGAGAGTAGAACAGGAGAGACGAATGCAACTTCAACCGAAACCGTCTCTCGGGTAGTCGTAAAGTGTTCAAAGACAGTGAACGTTCACAACCTCCATAGCTGTCTGGGTTCGGTTCTTAATTACCACAAGAGGCAGAAGTGGGAATACGGAATGAGCTTTTCAAATTCTTATTTTAACTCTCACTCGATCTGTTGTATGTGTATTTATCCATGTTTTCTGATTTCCACTTCTAAATATGTTGTTGTAAATAACTTAATATTCTGCTGAATTGAAAATTGTAATATTTCTAAGAATCACGGAAAAAAATTTAATGGAGACCTTGGGCAAAGGACTCCACAAATTTAAGTAATGCGTTTGAATATTACGGCAGGGGGAGACGGATTTTTTTTTTTGTTGTTGTTAATATAAATTCATGAATTTTTTTTAATCAATATTTACCATTTAATTGCCTTATGCTACTGGAGTAGCATAATTCAGAATATATTGATGTTCCTTTTATTTTATCGTCCCACAGAAGTTTTAAACACTTCTATCTAAATATATTTCCCTTAATATTCGTTTAATATTTAAAGAATAAATGGAAGCTGAAGTATTTATCTTCAACTTTTGGCACTTGTGAAAAAATACTTCAATAGATAAAACACAACTCTTGCAACAATTTGTTCACTAACATGAATTAAATATCTGAAGATTGTAAGACGATTTTTTAAGATTTCATCAATTTGGATGCAATGTGAAAGTGTCGTCTGCTGTTAAATGGTCCCGCTTCAAAGACTCTTTAAATATTGATCGAAGATTGTTGAAAATTGACATTGCCTCCAAATTGATGAAATCTTAAAAAATCGTCAAAAATCGTTGTACATATCTGTTCTGTTTTATCTATTGAAGTATTTTTTTCACAAGTGTCAAAAGTTGAAGATAAATGCTTCAGCTTCCATTCATTCTTTAAATATTAAACGAATATTCCGAGTAATATATTTAGAGAGATTTGAGTGAGATCTACAATTTATCGCCAATAACAGTTTTTGCGTAAAAGGTTTATTTTCAATGTTAGGGAGCTTTGAAAGTGGCTTTCCATTCACATAACATGGAAGTGTCCGGACACTTTTTTCAACGTAGTGTATAATATGGGGCTAAAATAGAATAATACAAAGACACCTGTATTGAATTTCGAAGCAGTAGCCAAATTCGTGGGGGGGGAGTCCCGGACACTTCCCCTCACAGATCATTGGTAATCATTGATTACACTTAATGAATTTTAAAAGTTACTCTGAATCTCTGATATAACTTATTCTAAAAAAAAAATTAATTGTGCATATGTGTTAGATCCCAACATCTTATTATTAGTTTTTTTTCTCCTTCAGTAAAGGCGAAATTTGCGAATACAACGGAATCAGCATGTATTTAAGTACATTAATATTCATTTCATATTAAAGACTCCTGAATAATTCGCTATTTGCGGAAAACATAGGAAGATATAGAAAATACCGGGCCATTGTACTTTCGTCACCATACAACTTCATTTTATCACCCCTTTAGATCACTTCATGGAGTGACCGCCTGTGCGTGATTTTCCACACATAGCTGTTCTTCGAAACGTACTGGTAGGAAATAAAATCTACTTTCACCACCGACTTTAATGATGTTTATATGTTTATCTTTAATGATGTTACCGAAAGGAAATAATTTTTCAAAGGGACTATTTTATTGTGGAAAAACATAATTGATAAATATGATATATAATAAATAAATATTCCATCAGCATCTGCTTACCCGAGAGTTATGAAAAGAAATTGACAGTTTCATCCGCTATAGAGATGATCTGTGAGGCAGACAAGACCGCAGCAGAAAGACAAACACAAACACCCATGCCTTAACTGGCGCGTTAACCACTCGGCCACCGGGACGGTTTCATGGGATATATAAAGAAAGAAATTGATTTATTTGCAGTAATTTCATATCAAGTGAAAATAATTAACTTTGTGATGGAATGCTCTATAGGAATTCAGTTTGAAAACGTTTCCATGGTTTTTGAGAAACACAGTTAATCAATTGTTCCAAATTTATCGCATTTTTACGTATCAGATTTATCAAATATATTCTCGCACTGTAAAATATCCCCTTAAAGTTACTTTCATTCATAAATCAAAGATAATCATCCCTTAACATAATAAAACAGAAGTAAAGATACATCAAATTCTTAAAAGTATACTTTCGAAACGTACTTAAGAAAAGTGCCATGATCTGAATAATCCAGTGAAATAAAACTAGCATCGTTTAAGAACTTGTTCTCGATTTTTTTTAAATACCTTTTTGAAAATCAATTTTGGCCAAATGGTTGTGACCAAGTTTTATACTTTGGTTTTGAGAATATAATGGAGGAACAGGGACTATTTTCACGGAGTACGTTAGAAAATGGCGGCGTCTGTACACTCTGCAAAACTCTGATTACCTTAATCAAAATAGAGATTTAGATTTTAATTTATGCTCAATTGTATTATTTTCTTAAAATGTTTAATAAAAATTATTGAGTCCTGGATCTGACTTCTTATCTGCATTGCCTGTACTCAGTCATAATTTATAGTGTGCTTATTATAATACATAACTATAAAGTAGCATTTAACTTAAATTTTTGTATCATTATTTTGTTTTCGGGTCTCATAATGGAATGATATAAAAGTCTCTATTTAAAGCATCCTATTTTACCACTGAGTAGTGCAAATTTTCTGTTCTTTTTTTAGAATGAAAGTTTATCTCTGCGACTGAAAACTACAGAAATATACCTGCATGAATTATGCTGACGAGACAGAAGTGTGTCATCATGGAAAAGTTACAGTTGATGCCATACTTTCTTACTGTGTTAATTTACAGTCTAATCTAAGCTAAAACTACAGATTCCTCGGTGGAGAAAGGCCTTACAAGTGATCCTATGAAGAGATTAGCTCATCGAAGGAAGTCAAACGCTTATTCGGAGCATTGGCAGTTTTAGCTTGTCCAAAGAAACCATTTTTCAAAACACAGAAGAAGCTAAAACTCGAAGCAGTTGTCGAATATTTATAAAAACAAATAGTATAAAACTTAAGCGTAATGAATGTAGAAAATTGGCAAACTGTGTTCGTGTTTACTAATAAACTTTATTGCTTATTCTTTCTTTATCTGTGCAAATTATAAGTAATCAATGCGAAAGTTGAAGTGACATAATATAACATCTTATATACAGGGTGTCCCTGAATTCATGGCCCAAACGTGAGGGGTTGGTAGTACACACCGAACCCACCAATATTCGTCATTGAATATGCGGCCGCAAACGCAGTGAGGAGTCGGAAATGAAGGACAGACACAGAGGTTTCCAGAGTGACATTTATTGGAGATCATTTACAACAAATGCTCAAACGTCCACCCACCAACGTTCATACAGGTGGCACAACGACGAAGTAGTGATCGGCGTACCTGTTCGTAAATACCAGGCTTGTTGCGCACATCGGCTGCTGCGACGGACGTTTGGGCTACCAGATTCCCTGCGGACCGCACGGGCGTCTCATACACAACACTCTTCAAATGTCCCCACAGAAAGAAATCGATACGAGAAAGATCGGACGATCTGATGGGCCATGGGATGGGACCACCGCGCTCAATCCATCGGTTCCCAAATGTGGTGTGAAGATGCTGATGCACGTCCATGCTGAAATGCGCCCCACTACGGCGCCAGGCTGCGTTTGCGTCCACATATTCTATGAGTAATATTGGTGGGTTCGGTGTGTACTACCATCCCCTCACGTTTGGGCTATGAATCCAGGGTCACCTTGTATATATATATATCTGCATATATATATATATATACAGATGCTGGACAGAAAAGTGGAAACGTTCCATGTTATTTCAATAGAAAATCCCATTCAGAGCTCAATAATTTCTTTGATATGATTTTTAATTAAAACTATATCTAAAGATAAATTAAGAGAGAGTTTTGAGATCATAGTTGATAAAATTAATAGTTATTAAATATCGAATATGTATCAAACTTAGTTTTCAGAATCTAAGTGTAATTCTTATTTAATAAATTAAATAAGAGTTTAGAAGTTATAGTAGACTCTAGAGTCAAAATGATCTCTTACCTATTTTAAGATTTGAATTAAATTTTGGGGTTAATTTTTGTAGCCTTTTAGTATGTTCCAACATTCATAACTCTTTGAATACTGAACAAGTATTTTTTTTAATCGAGATTTAGATAGATTATTTTGAGATCTTTAGACATATTTTCATTAAAGAAACGTATTAAAGAGGTTATTAAGCTCAGAATGTGATTTTTTCTATTGAGATAACATGAAACTGTTTCCATTTTTCCATTCAGTATCTGTACATTATGATTTCATTATAATTATTTAAGTCGGCATTTATCGATGTCTATAAGTGTCTTATTAATAAGTCTTTATTAAATAATAGATGTACATAAGACAGATGATAAATTGGTTAAAACTGTATATGGATATGCTAACTAAATTGCAATAATATCTCTAAAACAAGCAAATCTTATTTGAAATATAGTAGTAGAAAATATATTTTATTGAGTGTGCAAAAGTTTTCTCAGTCTTAACGGCTTTGTCTTAAAAATGTGTCTAATTTTATGCTACTATTTCCTTTAAAGGATTTGGATTTTCCCAAAAGAATGATTCGTATTCGTATGGTATAAATACCATTGTAAGTCTAATTTAATATATATATTATGTTTGTTTTCATTCGTCGAATTTTACATTAAGTTCTGTCTCATCCCACGGTTTAATATCAAATAAATCCGCAAACGCTGTTGAATTGAATTCCATACTTTAGTTATTCATTTCAAAGAATAATGTATTATTTATTTATTTCCTAAAACAGGTGGAAGTGTTTATGTGTGTGACATATGCCAGTGCAAGTTTACATCATTGCAATTTCTCCCCAAACGCAAGAAGAGACATCGAGGGGAAGGAAAAGGCCGGAGATATCCTTGTTCATTATGTCCTTACTTTACCGATATATCAACCCACCTGAGAGATCATATGCTCACCCACTGTGGATATCGTCCTAACAAGTGTTCCCATTGTGAAAAGTGTTTTAAACAGCAGAATAATCTCGAAAAGTATCTTCGTATTCACACAGGAGAACGATCATTTCCTTGCGATCTTTGTAGCAAGTCTTTCACAAAACATCGCAATCTAACTGTGCATATAAGATTCCATTTGCTACTAAAGCCATTCTTGTGCAGACACTGTAAAAATCATTTGTTCAGAAAAGTGTCTTAAACCGACATGAGAAGAAGCATGTTTAAATTCGTTTTTTCTTATATATTTGGGATTATATAATATATTTCCTCTTATTATATCATTTCAGGAATTGCAATGAGCGTTCGGTATTGCTCCAACCTCGTATTTTGCTTTTCACAGGTTCGAGTCCAAACTGTGCCAGCTTTGAAATTTTCATTGTTCCATTTAGAAAAGAACTCACTCTGTGTATTTCAAAGGACACACTGGACAGCCTTGAGGGGAGGCTTCCACCTGTATCCTAACAGACAATGAGCCTCGTTTCCCTACACAACTCTGAGCCTTTGTGTTCCTTGTGACCTGGCCATTTAGCAGATTATTTGAACTAAAGCACCACTCAGACGTAAAGCAACCGAATCCAGCATATATGTTACATTGATCTAATTATTAAAAAAAGGGCATGTGCCCTGGTAAGTCATGTATCATTTGACGCATGTGTGATTTTACGTTTTTGGTCACAAATCCTACTTTGGCATTGATTAGTCTCAAAAGCTAGAACGATTCCTTTTGAATAATTTCCCATTTTTTGGAAACGGAATACATGAATTTCTGTCCTCTTGTAAACTACTTCTACGTACTTTATCGATGTTGAAGAAATATTTCGAAGTAAAGCTTCCTATGAATAACAATTATAACTATAAACTAAACTTTCGAATGAATGTTTCAGTTATAAAATTTTTAACATTCCATCGAATCAATCAAAGAAATACTCTTCTTTAAGCATTCACCAATGGCTTCTAACGAGCTTGTAAACACACAGAGCCAACATACCATACTTGTAAATTCTATCCGCTGTCCTCTTGTTCCATATCCTTTCAAAGCTTATCCGCACATCCATAGCCTTCGCATCAGAGTGTATATGTTACCGATAAAGCTCGAAAGCCGTTAATGTGTACATTACCTAGCTAATCTGCAGATTAACTGATTTGCTCCGTTAATGTGCGGAATCAAGAGTTTTCCGCATTTTACCTAGGTAATGTGCACATTAACGGCTTCCGTATCGTTAAAGTTCAAAAGTTTGTTTCTCTCACAGTGGTGAATCTCTTGAATATGAATCTTCGTGTCACGTGATTCACTCGTCCGCATTATAAAAAACGCCCCGGATGAGCGGAGGCCACGTGAGAACGAATCGGTAAAGTGATTCATTCTTGATAACGAATCACTAAAATGATTCGTTCTCACTTGGCCTGCTCATTTTGGGGGCGTTTTTTATAATTCGGACGACTGATTCATGTTGACAGAGGGATGACCCTGGTTTCAACTCTACTCTCGGACACTAGATAAATAACGTTATGTTAATTTAAGCGTACAGAAACGTTCCTGTTGTTCCAGCAAAGATCTTATTTTCGCTTTAACGAGTTCCTAGTAGGTAATGTGCAGATTATCCAGGTAATTTGCAGATTACCTAGGTAATTTGAGAAATGAAACAATTTTCCGCACGTTAACGGATCACCCTAGTTAATCTGCACAATACCTAGATAATCTGTAGAATAACTGATTTCTGCACTTTAGAGGTAACATATCGAATCCAGGGGCGGTGCTACCACACGTGCAACTGATACGGCTGCGCCGACCAGAAGAAGTGAAAAAACACGTGCAACAGATACGGTTGCGCCGACCAGCATTATTTTAGGGTTGGCAAATTTGCCAATAAGGTAACGATCATAACTGCGGTAAGGTTAACGCGGTATATACAACCTTATTTTTCAACAAGATGAGTTTTCAAAGAAGTGAAACAAGTGAAAAATATATCGATATTTTGTATAGAAAAAAAATTTTTTTTGGAAATATCATTTAATATCCATATCCTTCAACTTTTCTCACATCGGGGTCCTTGTGACCGGGCGATTTAACCCATTGTATGGTCAGACGTTAAAGAACCCAACAAAAATAAAAAAAAGATAATGTTGGAATACAGATACATAGTAATAGAAGTTGCTTTATCTGATAGGAAAGGCTTTCGGAAATCTATTTTTCGTGGAATCCTTAAGCGGTAAAAACAATAATTTGGTCAAGTTTGGAAAGCAGTAAAATTCAACTTCATCCGTAAACATCACAAATGACGCCTTTCTTGAGCCGAGATTTTCCTCAGCTATATATTATTACTTTACTCCCTGAAAAAGAAAAAGACTTTCTCTCTCTGGAGAGAAATATTTACTACACAGCTCTGTGTTTTATTTCTGGTGCAATTTTTCAGATTATTAATACTTTAAAAGAAAACAGATGTTCTTTCTCGAATAGTTCTTTTTACTATGGTTAATACTGTTCGCAATCCATTTATTGCGTTACGTATTACTACTGTTCCGGTGATTTCTAAGAGTAGTTTTCTTATTCTATCAATCATTATAAAAATAAAAATAAATAAATACCCCCTCAAGCAGCTGCTTGCCACAGAGGTCTGACAGGAGCCTGTCAGTTTATATGCCACAGTAGGTCTGAGAGGATGGCAGGACCTCAGCAGAAAAACAACACAAACGTCCATGCCTTGTCAGGTATCCAATATAAAAAAAACTCATTTTTATGGTTGATTATTCTGCTAAGTATTATAATACAAGGCCGAAGGAGCACTGCATGATAAAATTGTGATTTCTTTATTGTCAAGACACTAGTAGAGAATTCCGAAAAAATTTAAGAGATTGATGAATTATCATTAGCTTTTTCGAAAGGTAGAGAAAGTTTCATTTAATTATAATAATTTCAAAATGAAAGCGCTATCACAATTTTCATAAATCAGATCCTTTCTTGATTCTTTTATTGTTACAGTCAAGTAGAATACGTGACATGTTCATCCATCTTTTCTGAGATACTCAACTTCCGTTTCAGAGACAGTTGCTTCGCAAAATACAGGGTGATTCAGAATTCATCATCAATATTTAGTGGGGAGGAAGGGAATAAGAAAAGAAAGAGATTTCACATAGGAAAGTATGGGGGCAGACGAACGCATGGTGGTGTAGAGGGCGCTGTGTGTACACACCTCTCATACAGAAGCACAGCTGTTTGACGCGTGCAGTCAGTTGTCATTCGACAAGGTGAATTTGCAGAAGTAACATGAACCGGTATACGTGGAATGAATGTGCAGATATGCATGTAACTTATGGTGCGGCAGGAGAAAGATGTCTTCGAGCCAGGCAATTGTATGCAGCGCGCTTCCCAAACCGCCGTGTGCCACAGCATCAAATGTTTTCACGTATTCATCGCCAACTGCGTGAAACAGGATCGTTTGCTGCTAGTAATGTTAATCGAGGGAGGCGCAGATCGGCACGGCCAGTAGCAGTAGAGGAAGCTGTCCTACAGGAAATCGAGGAACAACCTGGTGCTAGCACACGAGGTATGGCTAGGCAGTTTGGAATTTCGCAAGCAACAGCGTGGTGGATATTACACGATGAAGGGTTACATCCGTTTCATCTGCAAAGAGTGCAATTATTGGCAGCAGACGACCATCCCAAGCGTGTTATTTTTTGTCAGTGGTTCATGCAGAGAACAGCCGTTGATCCCAATTTCCCAACGTATGTTCTTTTCACCGATGAGGCGTTGTTCACTTGAGAGGGTGTCTTCAATTGGCATGTGTGGGCTCATCAGAATCCACACGGTACAAGACCTGGAGCTGCGCAACAACGTTTTGCTGTCAATGTGTGGACTGGGATTGTCGGTGACTGTTTGTTGGGCCCGTATTTACTACCATCCCGTTTGGACGGTGCCAAGTACCTAACATTTCTTCAGACTGTGTTACCGGATCTTCTGAACGAGGTTCCTGATGGTAGTCTCCGGCGAATGTAGTTCCAGCATGACGGCGCTCCTGCACATTTCGCAAATGTTGTGCGTGCTTACCTACGCAGACAGTTTGGTGGTCAATGGATTGGCCGCGGTGGACCGGTTTCTTGGCCACCACGTTCACCGGATTTATCTTCAATCGATTTCTTTGTATGGGGTGCTATGAAAAACATGGTGTACGAGACCCCTGTTGATAGTGCTATGGATCTTGTAGCACGCATATCAGTTGCTGCCTCAAACATCCGGGAAATGCCAGGCATCTTCCACAGGGTCCGGCTGTCCATGCAACGCCGTTGTGAGTCATGCATTCTAGCACATGGTCTGCAGTTCGAGCACCTCTTGTAAGTCTGTACAACCAATGCAAAGAAATGTTACATGTAAGATAATAAATGTTTTTTCCTTATCACTTCCTTCTTATGTGTTCTTTCCATCATTGAACTGGGGTCATTTTGCCCTACTACATGGCATATGCGCCCATGCTTTCCTATGTGAAATCTCCTTCGTTTCTTATTACCTACCTCCCCACCAAATATTGATGATGAATTCTGAATCACCCTGTATGTCGTACTAGTTAAACCTACGCTAAAAGTTTTGCGTGAAACGTATTCATGCTACTTTTCATTGATAAGTTCTTTCATAGCCTTCCAACCTACTAAGTAACAAATAAATCGCGCCAAAAGTATTTCCATTGATAATTTCATTCCCAGCTTTCCATCACCATTTTTTCCCACTCATCATCATTATCAGCCTCAAGCAGCCATGGGCTACGGAGGTGCAACCAGATTGTGCAATTTAGTTCTCCAACATATCTGTCCTGAGCTACATCTGCTGCATCTGGCCACTGTACACCAATTCCAACAAGGTCCTGTTTGACATTGTCTGCCCACCACATCCTATGTCTCACACTCTTTCTGAGGCCTTTACCCACATTGTTCATAACCCTATTAGCTAATCTATAATTATTCCGACGGGCAACATGGGCAAACCAACCGAGTCTCTCTATGTACAATATGCTGTTTAAAGGAGGTTGACGATTCCTTTGCCTAACCTCATCATTATTTACAAAGATGAACCACCTAATGCCCAAGATACTGCGTAAGCATCTGGAATCAAAAGCATCAAGTTTCCTGTTATCTTGTTTACAAAAGGTCTAAGTTTACCATAAATAACTCTAGACAGAACCAAACTATTATACAGTGTAATTCTAGTCTTTAGATGTATACGCATATTTCTCCACACTTTCTATAGGTATGATATTATAAGTTGGGGAAGAACATACGTTGCATCATTAAGGATTCATTATTTTTCAATGCAAAATAAATTTGTATTTCAAATATTTCCAAATAAATATAAAACTGTTATCATTTTTTGTAAGTATACCATTTTAGGTTTATTTTCACTAAGACACTTATTTGTTTATAGAACATTGAATTACTTCTTTAAAAACAACCATGCAGTGTGCATTATACAAATTATTCCATGCGAGGTGATGGGAAAAGGTTTCTTTTGCCACTTTCAAAAAAAGAAATATGCACAAACATTTTGATTACATGGCCCCTGAAATTTTCAACTCTATACCGGTTATAATTCGAAATGAAGCAAACTTTATGCGTTTCATATTTATCACTGCTAAATATCTGATGAACGTTACTAATGCTGACAGCCTGTTTTTAACCCTGAAAACAGGCTGTCAGCATTAGTAAAAAAACTTTCATTCGTTTTTATATATTCTTTATTGTTTTTGTATATCTTTTACTTCTTTATGTAAAGTTGAGTGTCAATGTTGACAAAATCATGTATTTTAATTTGTATATTAACCTACAGGAGCTTAGTTGCTCTTGGATTAATAAGAGTATTACAAATATATGCTGTTTGTAATCTTATTATTGTTATAATAAACTGATGATGACGATTCTTGAAAGTTCCGGCAGCAATCCCTATTCTTCTGTTAATCCAATGTCTAGTATCTGTTACTTACTACTCCCAGCTTACCATTTCATTCTCATGGTAGGCGACATCAGCGCCTCCAGAAATCTTGGACACTTCTCGAGGGATCACTCTCGATCCGCGGCAGTTAGGAACCCAATCTGTTATCCCAACAGGATTAAAACTAAATGGGACCAACCGCTCAATTTGGAACAGGGTAACTCTGTCCAAATTGAACCTAAGTAACCGCTTAAAGCAAAGAACGTATAAAGATCAAGAAGGGACAGAACGCAAAAGCGTAAAGGACGTCCCCTTGCGGCAAATTTCACTTTAGGGTTCAAAGAGTAATACAGAAACACTGACTTCCAAGGGTTCGCATTTAAAGTTTTAAATAAATCATCAAACATTAAATTAAATTTTGATTTTTTAGTTTTGTGCTAGTGGATATCAAATATAAAAATATTATTATGAAATAATAAGCAAAAAACACAATTCGCTTTACAAATGTAATGTAAGCATTATCTTAAAAATTAAAATGTACAGCTTTACGCATATGATCAATAGCAATACTTTTTCGTTATAGTTTTATTGTTCACTGTTCAATTCCAGCTAAAGGATAGGAAACTGTCAGAAGTGGGAAAACGCCGCCTGTCGGCCATTTTTAATTGAAGGTTCAAACAGTCGTGCAAAGAAACGAAAGCCCAGAGAGAAGATCTTACATTAGTTCTATAGAGCTGCTCCTCTTGTTGACCTATATGTTCTTTGGCTCAAGTAACCGCTGAACCATGGGAAAACTGCTAATATCTGCCACCGATGGCGTCATACGTATTCGCCGGTTCGTTCGGAATTCCCCATCCTATAGGTGCGTCCATTCCAAGCCTAATACAGAATAACGAGATAAGCTCCTAATACAGAATGCGAGTTTGGAGCAATGCCGACTTAGCCAGCGCACGTTCCTCAAGGAAAGCTTCATTGATTTTTCTGAAAAGTATAGCTTTTCATTTTTGCATTCGACAGCTTCTTCGTGGATAAAATATCACTTGTGTTATTTTTCTTATTACAGTTAAGGAACTGCAGCTATTTCTGGGATGATCGACATATGTTAATTATGTTTATCTCTGTTACCACAACGTTCCTTCAGTAAGCTGAAATGTCTTAACTTCTTCCACAGAGCACCAGCTGGTTTTCACAGCTTAAAAAAATATCGGAAGTAAACGTGTAATATAAATTTATGTAGAATTTCATTCACAGATTTGATAGATATCAATAGTATAGAGATCACAACATTTTGCTCCTTTCCTAAAACGAGCGAGTGTTGGCTTAGCCGGTTGCACGGCAAGTTCGTAATATGCAGTTCTCAGGTTCGAATCATACCTGGGTCAGCGTTGAGATTTATTACCGGAAAATTTCCGCTCTGAAAAAGCGGTAATTGATGGGTTTGGAAAAGCCACTGCCCGTCTAATGGGACATTAGGCCGTGGTTCCGAATGCGGGTGAGCTATCATCTGTGAACATTAAAGAACCCGCTGGATGGCCTTGACGGATTCCATCGGTCTCCCAACAGCTCTGCAGTGTATACTCTTCCTCCAATCTTCTCTGAGCCCTTGGCGTCCTTGTGACATGGCCATTTAGCCCATTGTGTTAAATAATTGCTGATCAAAGGTAAAACAATTCAATTTATTTTACGAACCCAAAACAAGACTATTAGTTGGCTTCTACAGGGCAGTGATTTTCACACTGGTTACGTAAACTGTTGGTGAAGTAAACTGGATACTGAGACAAATATCATATTGCGACTGTTCCTTATTACACCAAACTGAAATTTTTTATGCTGATCAAACCAACCGCATTCTTCGCAATGAGAAATTAAAATACAATAGCCTTTGTTCAATAAAGAGATGCTTTTTTTTAACCGTTTTATTTTATCTGTGCACGAGCATACTTATGTTTGTTTCAGTTACCAAAATTACGAAAGAATTTGGGTTCCGCGAAAGATCTGAGTCAGAAATCGAGCTCCGTTACTAAAAAAAAAGTTTAAAAAGTATTCTTATAGAGTAATGATGAAGAGTTAGATAGAGTAAACATACGAAGCGGGCAAGGGTTGCAAGTAGGGATTTGTCCCCTTTGGAAATTCATATCGGCATTAAAAATTTTAAATTTGACATGTGTGCTGATCTAAGAGGGGACAAGGGGACGTCCCCCCCTCCCACGAAAATGTTAGTATGAGTAATGAAGGCAAAAAAATTGTTAAACTTGTGCATATTCACACTTTTATCAAAAATATTTTAAAATACTTGTAAAACAAAGGGGAAAATGTTGTACCTCAGTGATAATCTAATGTTTTTCCTCTCCTCCTTTCCGCCTAAATTTTCTAGATCCGGGCCTGATTGGTTGATGCAGAGTTTATCATCATACGGTGGCGAAGTATTCATGGGAGCAAGAGAAGCAAACCTTCCATCATTATTCTAATAATTAAGCAGAAATTTGAAATATATCTGCTAGACTCATTGACAATGTGAACTCATTGACATAAAGGTTATCGCATTATGATCACAAGGCTATTGGAATCGCGCTCCGGTGCCTCCATCTTGAATGTTGCTTTCAGAAATTGCCTAACACGTTCTGCTAAGCGACTCTTAGAAAATCGTTTTTACCTTTCATCCCCATGATCAAATGTTATCGATTATAATAATTTTTTTTGTGTTTTGGGTACCGAAATTTTATTTAAATAACGGTCCATTTTCTTGTGGGTGTGGATGGAGCATTTGGGTGTGGAGAACGAAGAAAGGCAAAGTATAGTGCTTGCAGAATAAAATACAATCACTCTTTGTTTTAAATATAAACTTGCATCTTTCAATTTCTTTCAGTTTTTAATATTCTTATCAGCTATAATCAAAACCTTGATGAAAAGAAATTGTGTTGAAAGTTATATATAGCAAAAATATTTACTCATCATTATGGTCATCTCACAAAACATAGATTCAAAGAGATTATTTACATTTAACCCGCAAAGCTAATAGCTTATTTGCAGGAAATATTGGTGAGCATTAGTTTCCATACATAAGTGAACATAATAAAAAAGAACACAAAAGTCGTATAGATACAGGTTTTCTCAGGACTACAGATTAACAGACATTCTTTAAATAGGTTTTAACCTTTAACTTAATCTGACTAAAATTAGTTAGATATATGATATCTCTTGGTAACTGGTTAAAGATCTCTGGCGCTTTATACTCTTTAAGATTTTTACCGTAATTTTAAAAAAAATTCGGGATTTGAAAATGCTTATTAGTCTGAAGTCTGGTATTCTTATCATGTGTAATTTGTACTTTAAATGTGTCATTCAAAAAGTTGTCCAGAATAATGCCATATCTAAAGAGATTTTGGACTGATAGAATATTTAGGAATGAAAATCTTTCACTTGCGTTTGAAAAATTATCTCTAAGCTTTTATGGAGTTATATTTTTTGCTATAGATGATTGCAATTTTTAATTTTTTTAGGTTAGTGATGCCATTTGTTCCACATATTGTAATTCCATACCTAATTAAAGATTCACAAATTGCCTTGTAGACCATAAGACAAACGTCGGTATCGGTTATGAATTGCAATTTGTAAATTTCAGCGGCACGATATCTAAGACTTTCACGTAGCTTCCAAACGTGAGTGTTCCATCGAAAGGTTGGATCCAAATATAAACCCAGGTACTTAACATTATCCACCAATTCAATGCTATGACAATCACAAATATTTTTATGTTTCGGATTGATATATATAATTTATATTGTGCGTCTTAATTACATGGTTTGATGTTTTCAAAGTACCTGCTGAGTGGAGATCATCCATTTAGTTTTATCGTTATTTATATATATTAAATTAATATTCAGCCATCTAACCAAGCATTTTATAATCATCCTGTAATAAATACTCTTAGAGCCGCGTCCACGTCGCGATTGCTGTTTAAAATATGAGCAATCGCGATGATATTTAAAAGAATCAGCAAAAAAATTAATTTACTTTTTAAATTTAAATTAGACATATCATTAATATACAAGAGGAACAACAATAGTCCAAGTACAGATCCTTGTGGAACTTCAACATTTAATTTTCTTTCGCTACTTAATGCATTTCCAATTTGGTTACAATAGTCCTATTCCTTAGGTAATTTTTGAACCAAATAAAAGCTGTCCCTCTAATTCCATAGTTTTCAAGTTTTGAAAGAAGTATATTGTGATCCAATGTGTCGAATGCTTTACTAAAGTCGAGAAAGAGAGCAGCAACCTTTTCTCCATAGTTCAAGACTTTATTAACACATTCTGCAAACATTAGACAGTAGAGTTGTAGTACTTTTTCCCTTCTGGAAGCTATATCGCCTATTAGAGATAATGTGTTTTAAGAGAAAGCTACGGAGAGTGTCACAGATGTACCTGTCTAAAATTTTGTTTGCGGTGGACAATTCAGCAATAGGGCCTATAATTCGTATAATTACTTTTAACACCACTTTTATATATATCTCAGTATTGCAGTTTTTAAAGTGGAGGGTATAATTTCCAAAAGTAATACTTGTTAATTAGTTTAGCAAGATAATCTGTTAATTGATTCATGCATGCCTTTACATGTTTGGCGTGTATGTTATCAACGAGGTAATTATTTTTTAAAGTGAATGTCTGAAATAGGTGGTATGAAAATGGATGAGTTCAATGGGATATTAAACGCCGTCATATAATTGTCTTTTTGGGTTGGATTTTTCTCCCGTAATTTATCAACCATATCTGGAAAATAATTATTGAAATTCGCAGCAATTTGAGAATTTGGCAGTTTTTTGGGCATATAATTAATTATTATATTATCTGGTGGCTTTTTCTTCTTTCATCTAATATGGTATTAATCATATCCCAGGAATATTTTGTATTGCCAGTAATAGATTTGAAGTATTTGAAAATTTTTTTGAAATATTTGAAATATTTGATATTGATTTGAAATATTTTGTATTGCCAGTAATAGAATTTTTTTTTTGTAAAAATTGAGATTTTTCTTTCCTTATAAAATCGGTTAACTTAATTTCGTATTTGTTGATAAAGTATTTTGTTAGCATTTTCGTTTCTGTAAGTAATTCATGCTGCATCTCTTTGTTCAATTGTATTAATAATTTCGGGAGTGATCCATTCTTTGCTGTTTTTCCGAAATTTGATATTGTGTTGGTCTGTTTAGATATTTTTGTCCAGAATCATGTTGAATTTATTTTTAAAACTATTGTACATTTCATCAGCAGACGTGTTCAGCATTCCAGTTAGTCTTAATTATTGAATTAATGATAATTTTATGATCATATTTTAAATATTTTTTATCACCTGTTATGTAGTCGCACACTGATTTATTTGAACTTAGTAATAACGAAAAAAAATAGTGGTCTTAAGCACCGATTTATTCTGGACAAATGTTTGCCTACTCTAGAAACGGTAAAAAAAAATCTTTTGTGAAGTTGAAAAACTCTACAGTTAAACGCAATCGACCTTCTTCAAAGGTTCTTGCCTTTTTTTAATCTTCAGAATGTAAAAATCGGTGTCCTCGGCCTTTTTAAAATCCCTTTTGGCGCATGTTATGGTGTTACTGAAAGAAAAAATTCTTGTTTCTAAGAATTATTTCTAGTCTTTTCGTTTCAATTGACACTTTAATTTAGTTTAAAATAATTACAACTTTTTAAGTATGCAGTGGCCAATAAGAGGACAAAATATAACAGAGTTTAGCGGAATACCTTTCTCTATTGTATATGCTTTACCATGCGTTATATTTTTTCTTCCTCCCCCCTCCCTTCAAATCGACGCAGAGGTTCATTCAGTCAGTAGCGAGCTAGGCTCATAATCTGCAGTTCCCAGGTTCGAGTCCCAACTGTGCGAACATTGAAATTCATCTCTGTTGACCCCCCCCCCCACCTTTCATTCGATCATAAAGGAGATCTTCTGTTCAGAGGACATACAATTAATTAGATAATTACGAACGAAATAACAGGTTTGGATTGGATAACAGTTTATTCTAAATCATCCATTACTTCGAATTTTTACCGTTATATGATAGAGAAAAACGACAAAATTATTTTCTATGAAAACTAGCTTTTAATGTTCGTGAAAGTCGATATGTCATTCTACTAATTTCCTTTGTTGTATTTTCTATATCGTTTTCAAAGGAAACGAGATAATATTTCCGCTTTGTCGTCTGTCTGTCCGCCTGTAGACAACTAACATTTTTGTTTACAGAGATATTTTAAAACTTCTGTTTGTGTTGGATAGGTATTGATGAAATATTACGATATGCACTTCCGAATCTCTCTAGAGCGATAATTACGCCTTCTAGCGGTGGAAAAGTTTCAAATTTAAAAATTTCAAACGAATATTGCAACGATGTATTTAAGCTATAAATTTGCAATTTTGTTGGTGGAATGGGAAGATAACGGAATTTCCACTAACAACAATGATTTGGCGGTTTAGACCCAGGGGGTGAGAAAACACAACTTCTTTGCTTTAACAGAAAATTGGTTGTTTTTAGATATAAATAAAAAATATTTTTTCAGGTTAGGTAGGAATTGATTAAATATTATGGATCGCTCTTCCCGAATCTTTCGTAAACCATAATTTCTCCCTCTAACGGTGGAAAATTTGAAAATTCCAAACGAATTTTGAAAGCGATGTATTTATGCTAGAAATTTGAGATTTTGATGGTGGAATATGATGACCACGGAATTTTCATTGCCAACAATGAGTTGACGCCTTAGACCCAAGGGTCTAAGGCGTCAACTCAGGTTTTTTTGTAAAAAACTAAAGTAAAAAACTAAGGTTTTTTTGTTTTAGCAGATAATTGTTTGTATTTACAGAAAAATGAAAAATATACTTTAGTATTAGATAAGAATTTCATAAAATATTATATTTACTTTCGTAATCCTTCGAAACTATAATTGAGCACTCTAATGGTGAAAAGATTTGAAATTCCAAAATTTTAAAAGAATATGATAAAGATGTATTAACGATGAAAATTTGGAATTTTAGTGGTGTAATATGAACGTCATGAAGTTTCCATTGATAGTCTATTTTAGCTGGATTGGTATTAATCAAATATTATAATTGGCATTTTTCAAATCTTTAGGTAGTTTTAGTATATAGAATCATTAAATATAGAAACGATAAAGGTGTTTTTAAATAACATGTATTGTAACAAAAATTTGAAAGTTTAGTGGTAGCTTTTCGAGGGATTACTGACAGCCATAACGTACCCACTTTTCTGAGAGCGGTGTGGAAAATGCAACTTTTTAAATTTAAGAATTAAAAGACGAATATATTTATTTATTATTATTATTACCAATAATATACTATTCATCTCATCATCCGCTGACTCAAATTAAAACGGTTAAGGAGTGAACGATGGAAGTACTTCATTCTCTGTTAAGGAGTAAAGAAAAAAATTCATTGTCTTTGAAAACGAGATACTCGTATGAGCCACAGGCGACATGAGATCTTCTAGGATTTCTTTTTTAAAGAGATTAGTTATACATCTGTAACTGGTAGCATTCTATTCCTGAAATTATTCATTTAGCAGCGAAATATATTATATAATATCATGGGCATTGTATTCACTGTCCTATTTAAATAAAGAGAATGAAACTCAAATGTAAGAGATGAATGTTCTTAGGATAAAAGAAAAAGAAATTAGTGTAATTCCAAAATATGGTATTGTTATTTTGCGTCTGAGAGGCATTTCTTTTGTACACAATCTTCTAAACAGCCAGGCACAAGAATTCCAAAGGATCAGAGATGGTTGGGAAAGTGAACCCATTGCAGAACTCTTAGGAGCATTTGGAAATTCCTGTCAAAACCATAGAGAATGTTCTTTAACGGCACAGGATATGGCTCTAATACACATGGGATCGCGGCTTAACATCCCATAAGACGGATGGATGCCTTTCCAAGTCCATCGGCGTCCCCTACTGACCGAGTGCAGCGAAGTCAACTACGAGGAGATAAATCTCATTGCTGGTGTAGGCGAAACTCGAACCTGTGAACCGCAGATTACGTGCCTAGCGAGCTTCAGATTCGACCAACCACGCCACTTCAAAGAGGCCTGCACAAAATTGAATTAAATTTCTTACAAAATGGGCTAAAATTGTTTTTTGACTGAGTAGAATACATTCAGCGGAAACATTTTCCTGTGGGTGTGATGGAGCCTTGGATGTGTGTAGAATAAAATGCAATCACTGTTAATTTTCAATATAAACTTGCACCTTTGGATTTCTCAGTTTTTATTATCATCTATAATCAAAACTTTGATGAAAAGGGATTACGTTGAAATTTCTATTTCTTTTTTTTATTTCTTACATAGTTATTGTCGCGTCTTTTACATTTTTCCAGTCTGCAACATTTTTCTTTTTAGAGAAAAAATTTTTTTTCGGGTAACAGAGTGCAAAAGCCTTGACATAAAGTTTCAGAATTGAATATTTTAACTAAATAACTTCTGGAGTCATATCTTTGATTATAGTTGGATAAAAACCGATTTCGAAAAGGTATAATTACAGTAACAAAATTTTAAATCCGGGGCAAGGAGGGGGCTGCTCAGAGATAAAACACAATATCCTACTTTATTTTACAAGGACTTCTTTTTTTATCCTCTTGATCACTGGCAGATCTCGAAACGTTTATTGGGGGAAAAGGGTTAGTGACGGAATCAATGGTTTCGTACGTAATGTAAAATAATGTGTTTCCGTTATTCTACAGGCACGAGGATCACGGCAAGAGAGGGAACCTCCCTACTCCCCCCTTTAACCGGGGAGAGGAGAGGGGGGTTGCCCTCTCTTAAAGCAACGTTGCCACATTAGCTTAAAAGGTAGTTTTCAAACTTCGAAACTGATGCGATTCTGACTGCATTGCATGTTAACGGTAGCTTCAATGAAAAGTTATTTCAAAGCAGTTCCAATCCACGCTTTTAATATTATCGTTCGTAAAATTTAAGTCATTGCTACAATTGTCCGTTAATATTATTATTGTTGTTTTAGTTAAGTTCGTTAATTCGTTTCGTTATTATCAGCCAATATGACGCGAAGTCTTCGACATTTCGTCCTTAAGGAAAAGGTCCATTTCTTCGACATTTCGTCCTTACGGAAAGATATTATGGACAGTGATGCAGAATTGCGGCATCATTTTAGAATTAACGGAGAGTTTATTGTTGGAAAAGACAGATAAAAGAATTATTGACTTTTTTAAGAAGTAAACCCTAATACAGAGCAAAATTATTCAATAATGATTATTTTGTAGTATGTAACTATGACAACACCTATCTTTATTTCATTTCTGTTCAGTATAACGAATATAAACTGATTTCCATTACAGAATAGTCCTTTGTTTTGTCAATGGAAAGTTAAAGTCGAAGCTCTATAACTTATGAAACAAGTTTTTGTATTTAAAAAAAATGTGATTACGGATAAAGATCTCAATCAAATAAATCAATATCTCGATTTTCAACAACATTCGTTCAATATATAACAAGTTATTGAAGTTTGAATATTTAAAAATAGCAATGCCTGATGAATAGTGAAAGAATTCTTTACATAAACTTCTAAAATGCAAATTTATTTCATTAAGTACTTTGATACAATACTTTTTACCAAGTTTTAGTTAACTTCGGAAGTCAATAGTTGTGACTGACTTTGCTATTGTTAAATATTGAAACTTCCATAAATACTGAACGAATATTGTTGATAATAGAGATATTGATATATTTGATTCATTCTTAAAATCAAAAAATATTTTATACAGAATTCGACGTTAGTTTCCCATTTAAAGCAACATAGGGTTGCGCCTTAATTTATGGCAACCAATGTATTTGGGTGACCCCGCTCAATTTCGTTATAATGACCTTCCACTCTTATTAGATCAAAGCGTTACTAACGGAAATAAATATGTTAGAAATGCACTAAGGGGGATTTGGTTGAAGAAAATATCCCTCAGCAGAAATGATTTGAAAACATGAGAATCACTGGGCACTACTAGTTTTATTTCCATTGTTTAATATCTCAATATAATACAACATACTTTTCTGATCAAATTATTATGGTTCAGATCATCTAATCCTTTTGATTCATTCAAAAACTCTTAAGGATTTTCTCACACATAACGCTTAGAATTATAAAGGAGATATATTTCTTAACAAAAAATTGTGATCTTAATTTTGTGTCAACTTGACAAGATCGGAAAGCAGTAAAAATCTCATAACAGAAATTGATAAGTGAAACAGGTAACTTTCAATCGACATTAATATTAAAGATTGAGTTAAAAATACAATAAAGGATTAAAATATACAAATGAATGAAAGCATAAAATTCTCTCGTAGCCATCCATGGTCGACGGAGGGGTTTAACCAGACTTTGCGATTTATTTCGCACAACAGATTTAAAAATGTTTCTTTTTTTCGTGTCGTTTTAAGCCAGCCTTTTGCACAAATGACATTTCACAGTGTCTGCACAAGAATGGCTTTTGTAGCAAATGTAGTCTTTTATGCACAATTAGATTGTGTTGCGTTGTGAAAGACTTGCTACAAAGATCACAAGGAAATTGTCGTTCTCCTGTGTGGATACGAAGATGCTCTTCGAGATGATTCTTCTGTTTAAAATTCTTTCCACAATGGCAACAGTTGTGAGGACGATCTCCAGAGTGAATGAGCATATGGTTCTTGATGTTGGATGATACATCGGTAGAGTAAGGACAGAATGAACAAGGGAATCTCCGGCCTTCTCCTTCCCCTCGATGCCTCTTCTTGTGCTTGGTGAGGAATTGTAATGATGTAAACCGGCAATGGCAGATGTCACACTCATAAACATCTCCACCTGTTTGAGAAAACACAAAAACAGATTTCGATAAACCGTATATTTTTAAGAATATTAATTAATACAAGTAGCTTTTTATTCAGTAAAAATGTAGCCATTGGGCACTTGAGATGTTTTATTTTGGGTTGTTTTACTTCTGAGGGTCACTTTTTTGCGCACAATGTTCTAAATGGACACAATGACTCAGAGAAGGTTGGGAAAAAGGGAATTCACTGGACAGCCTGCTGTCATGGCCATGACAGATATACCGTGAAAACGTTTATCACTTCTGCTCATAGCTTAACGTTCCATCCGATGGACGGCTTCCTTTCCAAGCCTATTCGGGTCCCCTTTCTGACCAATGATGGGAGTTAGCAGTGACAAATCTCAATGCCTACAGAATTGGAACTGGAACCTAGAAATTGCAGATTACGAGCCTGGTGCGCTACCAAGTGAGCCAAACCCCGTCCTCAATAAACATTAATAACAATCGCATTGTTAATTAATAAAGAGTAGTATTTGTATTGTGAAACATTTATCCATCGATCATTGGACTATGTTGAACTATGCTTCCAATAGTAAATGTGAAGAATTGAAATGATGAGGGACATCGAGTTGATTCTTCATCTAAGTCCGTATATGCCAGAAGGAATTAGCCCGTCCGAGCGCTATTCCCATCCTTAGCTGACCATTAGTGACAGTTACGTTGATGTGTGTCGATCAATTGTAAAATGAACCAAGCGCAAAATCAGCATTAATTGACCTTAGCCTGTAACAAAGATGCATGTTTTAGACACACGGTAATCATTTCGTTTAGAAAAGGAGCACAGTGAGATATTTAATTTGTTCATGGAATCACATGATACAGATCACTTCATGTCGCTGAACTGAAGACATGAATTATTATTATTCTTCAAACGATACAAATTGGTTTTTTTTCTATTACGTTTAAAATTAAATATAAAATCAGTATAATGCTAAAGTAAATCTGAACTTTATATTCAAAAACAAAAAAGCTCCCTCTATTTCTCACACAGATTTGTCTCTGTTAATAGTCAGTATTACATTTATATTGTTTTTATCTCTTTTTCTTTGAAAACGAAATAAAAACAATATAAATGTTTGTGAACTGACATTGAACTTTTTTGCTTACAGAGATAAATCTAAAATTCTTTTTGTGTTGGATAGGCATTGATAAAATATGACGATATGCACTTTCCGAATCTCTCTAAAGCTATAACTACGCCCTCTGGCGGTTAAAAAATTAAAATTTTTAAAACGAATATGCAAACGACGTATTTATGCTAGAAATTTGAAATTTTGATGGTGGAATGTGAAAGTCACGAAGTTTCCATTGCCAACAATGAGTTGATCACTTAGACCCAGAGGGGGTGGGAAAACACACCTCTTTAGTTTTAGCAGATAATTATTTGTTATAGAGATAAATGAAATATCAATTTTTTTTGGGTTAGATAGGCATTCATGAAATATTATGATTCACACCTGTTGAATCTTCCGACAACTATAATTGCGTCCTCTAAAGGTAGAAAAATTTGGAAATTCGAAAATTTCAAGCAAATATTGCTAACGACGCATTTAAGCTAGAAATTTTAAATTTTGCTGGTTTAATGTGAACGCCATGATGTTTCCATCGGCAACAATGAATTGACCTACAAACCTACCAACAATGGAACAAAATTTTTTTTCTTTTAGCAGAAAATTGTTTGCATTCATAGAAAAATGAAAATCTTTTTTAGGGTTAGTTAGGAACTGATAAAATATTATGATTCGCACTTTTGGAATTCGAACACTATAATTGCGCCCTCTAACGGTGAAAAAGATTGAAAATTCCAAACGAATATTGCAACGATGTATTAATGAAAGAAATATGAAATTTTGGTGGTGGAATGTGAAGGTCATGAAGTTTCCATTGGAAACAATGAAATGATATTTAAAAAACTCTTTTTTAGTTTGATTGGTAATAATGAAATATCATAATACGCATTTTCCAAATACCTAACAGTTTTAATACACATATCTTTACAAATCATTAGGGGGTCGGGTTGCTCAGTCGCTAGCGCACCAAGATCGTAATCTCCAGTTCCCAAGTTCGAGTCCCAGCTGGGTCAGCGTTGAGATTTATCTCCGCAAAATTCCCCTCCCTGCTCATGGTCAGTAGGGGATATCGATGTGTTTGGAAAGACCGCCGTCTGTCGGATGGGTCGTTAAGCCATGGCCCGCGTGCGGGAGAGCCATACCCTGTGCACGTTGAACACGCTGGATGGACTTCAGGGAGGCTACCATCTGTCTCCCAACAGCTGTTCCAGTGGGTCCCCTCCCCCAACCTTCTCTGAGCCTTCGGGGTCTTTGTGACCTGGCCGTTTAGTTCATGGTATGCAAAAAATTGCTGCTCAGAGGTAAAAACAACCCAACAGTTCACTAAATAAGAAACGGCAGAGCAGTTAATGATTACAAATGTTACAAATAATATGTATAGAATAGAAATTTGAAAAATCAGTGATAGTTTTTAAGAGATATTCCACTAAGAGCAATAATATATCCATTTTTTTGAGAGAAATGTGTGGGAAATGCAACTTTTTAGATTTAAAAATTAAAAAATGAATGTTTTCATGCTATGTAATTACTAATAAAATACAATTTGCATTTTTCCTATCATCTGCTAGCTCACATTAAATTTTTTAAGGAATGAAGCTGCAGGTAAAGAAAGAAGGTTCTTTCTCTTTGAAAACGAGATTTTCATATGCGCCAGAGGCGATATGCGTCCTTCTAGTTATTCGTTAGAAACTCAATTGCTACACGCATAGCATCATGACGAAGATCATAAATTAGAAAACACTTGGTGAAAGACATAACAAATATACAAAGGGTCAGAATTCAAAGAATTAGTTTCTTATTTGTACTTTGTAATTCTTTTTCAATATTTCACTAAAGTAAAACCAACTCTTAAAATGCAAATTACAGTGATTCAAATCACATAGTTGATATTTCGCAAAAAACAAAACTACTTCAGACACAGAGGTATAAAAATACACAAATAAAGTAACAATACTGATACTTCGTAGTTTTGCATTAAACTTTTTATCTGAAAACAAGAAGGAACGCATATCATAAAGGAAACTAATAAACTGAATCGGGTATTTATAAATCTTTGTTCAGAATTTAAAAAAATTACAAAATTTAACAGCAAACTAAAAAAAAGTTAAATGTAATAAATATAACAAGTTTAAAAATGCTTCTTTTCATGTCGATTTCAGTCGTCCTTCTACACAAATGACTTTTCACAGTATTTGCACAAGAATGGCTTGGGAAGCAAATGTATTCTTCTAGACACAGTTAGATTATATTGCTTTATGAAAGACTTGATACAAAGATCGCAAAGAATTGGTCGTTCCCTGTTAGGATACGAAGATGCTCTTCAAGTTGAATTTTCTGTTTTGAAACTCTTTCCACAATGTAAACACTTGTGTGGACGATCTCCAGAGTGGATGAGCATATGATCCCTAATGTGGGTTGATATATCTGTAGAAAAAGGACAAAATGAATAAGAGCCTCTATGGTCTTTTCCTTCCCCTCGATGCCTCTTCTTGTGTTTGGAGAGGAATTGTAATGACGCAAATCTACACTTGCAGATGTCACACTCTTACGCATTTTGGTGTGCTAGAGAGAAGGAATAGATATTTCAATTTAATATTTGCTTAAGAATGATGCATGTTATTACTTAGAACAATCCTGAAAGAATGTAACAAGTGACTTACAAAAAATGTTTTACATGGTATTGAAAAAAAAATTGCGTAATTTATCTAAAGGGTACAAATCAAAATTTGGAACAGTAAAAGCACTATTAATTTGGCAAGAATGTGAAATGAAATCGTGCTCTTTCGTCAGAAATAAAATTTATTTCAAATTTATTTACAAATGAACTGTCGAAATTTTAGTACATTGCAGCAATCATAAGCTCAGTTACAATATATAGTCGGTGAATAGAAAACTTCTGTCACTTAATACTGAGGCGGACTACGCATGTGTAGCAATGTAAACGAGACAGAATTGTATTACAGTGTGTGAATTACGTCATGAATGGATTGAAACACGGTTTATTTCAAGGGATGAGTCAGAGTAGTAAATTGATTAGTGTGTGAAAAGATGAATTTTCTTTGGTGTTTGGGCAGAGACTACTGAGAATTGTGGTTATATGGTGGTAAAAGCGGTTTTGTTCGGAAGTAAATCTGTGTAGGGAGCATCATTTCTTCCATGTGTAATGGAAGTAAAAGTTTGAATGCATGCTTTGATTTGCGATTCGGTTTTCCAATGTTATATTAGTTAATCAGTTACATTTTAATCAATGTGATGATGATTTAATGCAGTTGATATTGGTGCTTCAAATGACTGACACTGAATTTTTGTATATTATTCATTTACTTTATTGTCTCATTTATTATATTAGTTCATTTACTGTTTGTTTATTCCGAATTTAATCACAGTTCTCAAAGGAAAAAAAATGAAACTAAAATTCTATAACAATACGAGGACCAGTCGGGGCCTAAAATGAAAAACGTACGCTTATGAAATCTGGTTTCTGCAAATATTCGAATCAAATGTAACTCATAAATGCCTATTAAAGTGTATTGTGCCTATTAGGCGTAAAAGTATTAGCTTTATCGTTTCAATTCAAAAACTAACATACTTAACTACCTATAACCTTTCTCCAAGTTTCAAATTTCGATATCATTGAGCATGCAGGCAACGGGCAATGCTCTACAAACTGTGTAATCATTTCTGCTTATTCCTGTTAATGCATGCTCTGGAAATTTCGACTATTAATACGTCACTGGTTTGTGCACATGCCTTCGTAGTCAGAGTTCTGTGGACATCAAAACCTCGTGATTACGAGAAAGTACGAGCTCAGGCAAGGTTAAAAATAATTATGTCAAAACATATTCCCAAATCTTGCAAACACATAAGAATACAGAATTTAAAACTAAATTGGATAATAGAAATTGATAAAGGGCATTGTGAGATATAATTTACAAAGACATCAAACATTTAAACAAATTTACAATAGAGAAAATAAAGAAGTTGTTAATATATGAATACTTATAAATTTAAAAATGATTTTTTTTCATGTTGAACTAAAGTGAATTCGTCTGTGCTTAGTTAGAGCGTCCTGCGTTGTGAAAGATTTATTATAAAGATTGCAAGGAAATGGTCGTTCTCCTGTGTGAATACGAAGATGCACCTCGAGATGAATCTTCTATTTGAAACTCTTTCCACCGTGCGAACACTTGTGCGGACGATCTCCAGAGTGGATGAGCATGTGATGCTTGATGTGGGTTGATATATCTGTAAAGTAAGGACAAAATGAACAAGGGAATCTCCGGCCTTTTCCTTCCCCTCGATGCCTCTTCTTGTGTTTGGTGAGGAATTTCAGTGATGTAAACATGAACTGGCAGATATCACACTCATAATAGCTTTGGCCTGTGTGTAGAGAGCATAGAAAAAAATAAATGTATTAAATCGTATTCGTTTAAAACAATAAATGGAATATCAGCAATAGTCTTTGCTAGTAGAATATAATCTAAAAATAATAAATATAATGATACAAATACACTAAATTCCGATTTTGGTAAGTATTTAGCTGTCTTACACAACATACATGTCTTTATAACACATTATAATATAGGAAAAAATGTTTTTAATGTCTAGAATCATTACATATATATAAACAAATGACGAAATACTCATTTGCATTCATTAAATATGGAATCAGATCAGAAGTACCCTTACTGGTTATTTTGCGAATGAGGCAAATAATTGCCATTACGAAAGTGATAGATTCGTCGTATAAAGCAATTTACATTCTGTTCAATATCTAAATTCAACATCAAAGGATACGTTGTGTAAAACTTGGATGTTCACAGCTACTAAGGAGTATAGCTTATCCTGTGTTTGATCAAACTGTTTTATTGGAGGACTGATATGTCACAGATTGAAACAGAATTTGCTTTGAAAATAACAAAAAGTTCACTTCCTTCAAAAACGTCTTTTTATTTAACAGTAGAATCACTTGTAAGGCCTTTCTTCACTGAAATTGAACAAATGTCGATCTACGCTGCATTAGATTAAAGTCAGCAATTGTAACGTCTTCTTCATGATGATATTACTGAGATCTTGGACGAAGAGACTTCTGCTGGTCTTTCACTCCGAAAAATATAGTTTCCTTCTGTCAAAACAAAATATTACACTTAAAATTCATTTCGTCAACGAGAAACAATATAAAAATGTTTTCGTAGAGTTATAGTAATACAGGAAATATGAAACAAACATTTTTTTAGTTCGTTTTAATAAACGAAAATAATTTTCAATTTGTCGTCTGTCCGTCTGTAAATATTCAAATTAGTTTTTGTAAATAAATTCAAAATTATTTTTCGATTGGAAAGGAATTAATGAAATATTACGATTTACACTTTCTGAATCTCCGTATAGTTTAAACAACGCCCTCTAGCTCCGAAAAAGTTGAAATTTGCTTAATTTTACACGAATAGTGCAAATGACCTATTTTGGCAAAAAATTCAATATTTTGGTGGAAGGTGAAAATTTTTATTGCTCGTTATTCGAAAAATAAAGAGCAATAAAAATGGCGACCGTTACTAGCCAGCAGAATAGTGAATTTTTATAATTAGAAATATTCAAATGTACAATCATGAATTCTCGTTTCATATTAATCCGCTGGCCGGATTATAAAAGAAGACATAAAAATTATAAACTCACAAAGATTTGAATCAGTAAAGTGTGAAATCAGAACATCCTACATTTTCGGATAATTACCCAGCAGAATTTTTGGGTTGTTTTACTTCTGAGTGGAACCTTTTTTTCCGTACGAAACGTGCTGAATTGCCAAGTCACAATGAACCCAAGGGCTTAGACGATGGTTAAGGGAGCCACTGAAAGACTGTTAAAATTTTAAGATGTAGAAATCTATTAGAGGAAAGCAGTTAAGAGACTTCCCATTAAGGCCAATTCAGGGTGTTCTTTAACGTATACAAGGTATAGCTCTCCTGCGCCTGGGTCACAGCTTAATGTCCCATCCAACGAACGGTGTCCTTTCCAACCCCATAGGCATCCCCTACTGACCGAGCGCAGTGCGAAGAATTTTGGGGAGATATTTCTCAACACTAATCCGAGTGGAATCCGAACATAGGAATTGTAGATTACGCGCCTGACGCACTACAAACTGAGCCAACGCACCACTGCCGAGCAGGATGACTACGGAACTTGAGCCATTACTTTATAATATCAAATATATTCTCTTGCTGCAAAATTACACCTATATTTTCCTTCCACAACAAAAACAAAGGTTAATTACCATAACAAATCAATACAAAATTCTAAAACATGCACTTCAAAAGGTCCCATTGGCTAAAAATTCCAATAGGATTAAACTGACTTATCGCTAATATATAACAAGTTTTAGCACTTTTTCCAGTAGCTTTTTCAATTTTACTTTTTTGAGAATTAATCTTTTTATAGAAGGTACCTTTGTGACATACTTCATTTTTGAAATTATGAAGGAGGAAAACGGACTACTTTTGCAGATAAAAACAAAATGGCAGCATGAGTATCCAATTCTACAAAACATTACCTTACATTATTTCCTTTTTGCGCCTTATCTTTACATTTGAATAATATTTTAATTCTTATTTCAGTATATTTATGCAGAATTATTAAATTTAATTCGTTTCCTGCGATAACTACAAACCAACCATAACACTCGCAAAAATAAAATAAAAAAACACTCCACTCATATTCCTAAACCAAAAACAATGTGCCTGCCTAGGGTAGCTCTGGAGAATAATTTTCGAAACATTTCACCATTATAGTTTAACTGAAGTTGTGCAACGCTCAGTTCATCGGAAACCGATGAATGACTTCGAAGTATTAAGATTCCGAGATCAAAATCCGAAATATTCGAGATATGTATGTTATTGCTAATAGCCACGTTTCTATTCAAAATATTAAACAATTTGGATTCTCGCGTTTCTGTCCGAATGATAGTTTTATAATTATTAAAATTATGTTGAAAATAAACTAAATATTTGCTGTTAACATTTTGGAGTTCCAGTCTTTAATATAAGAAACGGTTTGCATTCGGGTTTTTGACAGATTTTACTTTTTGTCACATTGCAAAGTTTAAGTTGAAAAGACAATCCCTGTACATTTGTCGAAATCCATTTTCTTAATCTAGTCTTGGTTATTAATTATCATGCCTAGCCATACTGATATCATACTTTTATTGTTACGTAAGTGTGTAGTTATTTTAATGTTTTAGTCATTTGTGAGAAATATTACCAACAAATTAAATTACTGAGTGCCAGAAACCGCCATTTTTAATTTTGTAATATGTTCAAAGACTGATAGGTTTCATTACCTTAATGTCTGTTAAATGAAATGCAATGTGTTGCACTCAACATTGGCTTCATATTATTTTGCAATTTATCAGAAAATGACCTTAAGTTATATAAATGTACTTTATGATGGTTACTATTTTCACTCTTAATGTCCATAGCTTTCTTCCTCGAAATGTGAGACAAAAATAAATTTTAGTTGTATCTGCAATCACAAATAAAGAAATTCCTCAAATATTATGCATTATGATATGAAACCGTTATAAATATCAAAGAAATATTTGACATAATAAAATAACTATATCAATATATTGAATATCATATTATTCTGCAATGATTGCTGATTAATAACTGTGTAGAATGACTAAAAGTTCCGAGAAAGATTGACCAAGGCTACTACTTAATTTATGATAATAATAAATTTCTGTCCCCTCCTGTCAATATGAAATAGGGAAACATACGACATTATTAATGAACTAAAGTTACATCAATATTGATAGATTAATAAAAACCAGAAGAGAATTTAGCAATCAGTGTCACAATGTCAGATACTAGAACTTAGTAATATTCTATAAAAACTTTCGCACTGTTATACATATCTCAAGAAATAAATTACTTATGAATATAAAAGAATATTAGAAGATAGATTAACGAATGAGGAAAGAAAATTCTATAATTTTTACCTTCTATATTTACGTTACTTACATGAAACAAAAGCCGTCATTTTAGATTTAGCTTTTGAAGCATTACTAGATATCTCAGGATTTCAAGTTGTGTTGCCAGATAATTTTCCCTTTTTCTCGTTCAAAAATATTAATATTTCGTGAAATATTTCATTATGAGAAACATTTCAATCAGTGTTTCTATTCGACGAAGGTGTTTTTCATCTTTTTCCTACTTGGAAAACCTTAATCTATAATTTATCTATAATTTCCACCCGACTAGTATTTCATTAGCTCTCGCTATTTTCAAAGATAAATTGAGAATCTCATCTAGCAACAAAGTAAAATTTTGTAAACTAATATTTTCTAAATATTATTTATCAGAGAAAAATTCGAATAAATAAAATCAGTTGTCCCATGGCCGAGTGGTTAGCGCACTTGGCTACTGATTTAAGGGACCTGGGTTCGAGCCCCACACTAAGGCATTGGACTTGTTTTTCTGCTGAGGTCCTGCCATCCAAACAGATTTTCTACTACGGCATATAAACTGACAGGCTCCTGTCAGACCTCTGTGGCAAGCAGCTGCTTGAGGGGGTATTTTTTTTTTTAAATCAGTAGCAAAATATAAGTCACTATACGTTTGTAAATCTGGCTTTAAGGAAAACAAATTATTTTCTCAAACTGCTCAAAATACCTCTTGAGATAAATTAACTGTTTTTGTCTACATACGTATAAAAATCCTCATGCAGCCATGGGCTATGGAGGTCCAACCGGACTGCGTGATATTCCTCTGCAGACGTGTCTGTTCTGAGTTACAGCTGCGGTTGGACCTCCATAGCCAGTAAACGTTGAAGAGAGGATTTTAGAGATTTCAATTTGAAATCTCTACATGTTGTGTGAATAGCAGTCTTTTGACTGCATATGTCACTGTTCGCTTTTAATCTCTCTTGGAGATTATATATATTTTCTGTTTTTGACTGACAATTTTATTGTCAGATTTACAACTGTTTAAATTTCCGTTGTAGTTTTTCATGTTTGTTTTTTAAACACAAAAATTTCCTCGCTTCAGAATACAGTTAAGAGGGACAAAATACCACCAACACTTTTGAGGCAACCTAAAAATTAACTGAACACTCATAAAAAGCTGGTTACACTGGCTGTGGAAACATTTACAGCAAAATAATCTGGTGAGACCATTAGAGTCCAAACGACATGTAGCCAAGACTACAGAAGTTTTATAAACTTTTGGAGAAAGAAAATTTTACTTTTCATACATACCAGCTAAAGTTACAAAAGAACTTAAAGGTGATCATCAGGAACATTCCCGATGACATCACCTGTGAAGAATTGGCTGAGGAATTGTCCGGAATGGTCTTCATGACTCTTAAGGTTTCTCAACTTAAAAAAAAAACGAGGACAAGACTCCCTTACCTATATTTCTAATTGAGTTGGCAAAACACAGATGTCATCAAAGAGATCTTTAACCTGACTAATCTTTTCCATCTAAAGATCATTGTTGAGTCCTTTCAAAGGAAGAAAGGATCAACACAATGTCACAAATGCCAGCGTTATGGACACACTCAGGGAAACTGCTTCAACACCCCTAGGTGTGTGAAATGCGCTGACAACTATCTTACTACTGCGTGTGCCTGGACACACAGGGATGGTCCACCGACACTGTTCTAACTGCGGGAAAGATCACATGGCCAATTACAAAGGCTGTGAGCTCTTTCCCAAACTTCTCAATAGAGGAGTACCTTTGGAAAAACCCAAATAGGGAATAATATATAAGGTACCCCAATATGTACAACCCAATAAGAACTACGCATAAGCTACCATATATCCTGAAGAGATTCCAGGAAAATGTTTCACTCTTAATAAAATGATTTTTATTTTTGAATTTGAATTAATCGTATTTCTGTTTCTCACATCATCCCATTGCTGGATATAGAAAGCGACCAAGGGGCCATGTTAACCCGTTTCAGGAATGGTAGTAAATGTAATTTACGCAAAAAATTATTAAACTTAAACATATTTCAGGCATCTTTCAACGACTTTTTTCACGATCTCTAAAACGGAGTAGAAAATGTTCTACTGTAGTGTCAATCCAGTTTCTTGCGCGCGCACCCTACCCTACACCTTTATTTTTGGCAAGGTCCAAGACTGGATCATACTGAACTTTATTTCATGATTTCAAAACTGTCAAAGTCGAAATATTGGTCTCCGTAAATTAGTACTTTTTTTATTTGTTTTAAAATAAATATATCCGCTAAAGCCGCTGCTTGTTGCAGAGGTTACTAATTAATAAAAACACATTTTTTAAAGACAATCTTTAAATGCATGCTTGGCTTTGCGTAAGAAATAGGTCTTATCACTATGAGTGAATTTTTCTTCAACTTCTACGGAGATGAATGTACGTGTCAGCAACCTTGAGACAAATAGAGGCTGGCTAATATTTTTAGCAAAAATATTTTGAACAAGTAACAACTGTTTTGAAATGCGTCTTTAATAGAGAAAAAATATACACTGGCTGGAAAAAATCATGTGCAGTGCCATGAAGCATGCCACAATCAATGCAAAATGTCTTACTGACGTAAGTAGTCTATGTCCCTGCAAAGTCCTATTAAAGATGTAAAAGACACGATGGAAAGCAAAGCAAAGTGCGACATGGGCAAAAATTATCATCTGACTGATTTCGACAGGTGGCACATCGTTGGAGAGTGATGGGAAGAATCATTCGTAAAGGAGGTGATGGAACTGAGCGGAAAATAACGACGCATATTACCTCAAGTGTAGGAAAAATGGCAACGGTCTGAAGTTGAAAGAAAATCAACTTATTTATAGCCATTGTTATACATCCTATGGAATTTCTGCGCAATAAGAAATCTGTTGCGGAATATCTGTTGGATTAATGCGATTTTTACAGCGAGTGAGAAGCCATACTAGCACCGTATGTGTGTCAATGGCAAGTTGGCACAGCATTGGATGCATTGAATGCAATGAACAGAATTATATTCTTGAAATTAAGCCGATGACTTCTAGGGATGGATATATCTCACAGAGCAATGCTAGGGAAGGAATAGCTCTCAATGAACAAGGCTTGGTAAGGAATAACTCTCACTGAACAAGCCTGAGGATGGAATAAATTTAACTGAACCAGGCAAGGGAAGGACTAAGAAAAGAATAACTCTCACTGAAGACTAGAAAAAAATAACTCTTACTCAGCAAGCGTAGGGAATGAATAATACTCACCGAAACTGGCTAGAAATGAATAACTCTCACCAAATGAAGCTAAAGAAAAACTAACTCTCACTGAACAAGGTTGGGGAACGAATAACTTTCACTGAAAAAAGTTGGAGGACGTTCACTGAACAAGGCTAGGGAACGAATAACTCTCACTGAATAAGCCTATAGAAGGAATATCTTTCACTGAACAAGTTTGGGGAAAGAATAATTCTCGCTGAAAAAGGTAGGGAAGGAATAACTTTAACTGAACAAGGTTGGAAAAGGAATTCCTCTCACTTAACAAGACTAGGGAACGTATAATTTCTTAAGAAGGCCAACTCCTTTTGCGGGAAAAGAAGAGTGCAATTTTCTTCTACATATCTGTTTCGAATGCATTACACTGGTTTCCATAAGTTGAGGAAAATCCCTACGTTAAGTCGATGGGAAGCTAAGGTCAAACCTCTATAACTTCTAAAATAAGTTCTTCTGTTTTGAAAAATGTGATTGAGGATAAAGATCTCAGTCAAATAAATCAATTTCTCGATTTTCAACAATATTCGTTCAGTATTTAATGAGTTATGGAAGTTTCAATATATAACAACAGTGACAGTCTTAAGAAACTTATACAAAACTGATGAATAATTTTCTTTTCACGAAGTTCTAAAATACAAACTTATTTTATTAAACACTTTGATACAATACTTATTACTAAGTTTTAATTAACTTCTGAAGTCAATTTTTGTGACTGGCATTGTTATCGCTAAATATTGAAACCTCCATAACTCATTAAATACTGAACGAATATTGTTGAAAATCGAGATATTGATTTAATTGATTGATATCTTTATATGCAATCACATTTTTCGAAACAAAAATCATATTTTAGAGGTTATAGAGCTTTGACGTTAGCTTCCCATTCACTTAACATAGGGATTATCCTTAATTTATGGAAATAAGTGTATAATACCCCTCCCCCCACCCATCAACCCAAATGTTTTCGTCTTGCTACTCTGTGACCGTCACCGAGCAGGTCCCCCTTATGAAATACGCCCCACTAATATCCCCCATATTAATATTCATAACTGACCACGCCCCTTATTAATATTCATGGCTCATTAATTAAACACTTATCAAACTTGCCACCCCCTTTATTAAAACATTAAAGCACAGCCAGTTTGAATTATGACGTCGTAACCTTCGTGCCACAAACTTTGTCGTTCGTCCGCCATCTTGTACGTCATCAGCCATCCAAAGTAAAACCTCTAAATAATTCTAGGTCCCAAGGCCGCCATCTTGGTTTCTGATGTCATTACACTCGCCACAAAGTCCCAAAATATTCCAAGTCCAGCTAACTGCAGCACTATCTAGTGTTTAATACACGTACTATATTTAAAAAAAAACTATTTTCCACAGCTCATCTCTAACCCGCATCTCTCGCGTTTGTCAGCGCGTTACCTACGAATTTTTTAATTTATTTTTTATTCCTTATCAATTAAACACTTATCAAAATGACGGCACCTTTATTAATATGATACCCCTTAATTAAAACGCTTATCAAAAGTTCGACCTCATTAAAAAACCTTATTCATATCCGCCCCCCTTTATTAAACACTTATCAAAGGTTCCACCCCCTTGGACTGCCAACTCTTCTCGAAATTTCCACCGACGGCCATCTTGGATGACGTCACCAACAAACTCAATCTTCCAAATTATTCTAAGTCGGCAATCTTGGTTTTTGACGTCATCACACTCGTCACGAAGTCCAAAAAGATCTGCGAAACCCACATCCTATGATGTAATAGAACCTTTTAGAAAGATTTAGAAAATGTTGCACATTCTAGCCAAGACCCAGAAAATGGCGCAATTCTGGAACGTATGATGTAATCACCATGTCCAGACTTGTAAACCACTGAAGAATTCCACCCTCCTCTCAGATGATATCATGGATGTCACAATCCTCAAAAGAGTTACAAAGTACAACTGAATTTTCGATGGCAAAGTTCAGTGCATCTTTCTCAGAACGGATGATGCAATCCTCAAAATAATTGCAAAGTCAACTAAACGTTTGGTGGCCACGTTCAGGGCATCCGAGCCTTAATCCCTTTGGTAGTCATCTTCGATGGCCAATCTATAAACTCGTTATTCTTTAAAAAGTCCCCCAATCCCCCTTTATTAAAAAACCCTCATTAATTAAAACTCTTAGCAAAGGTTCCACCACCGAGCGGCCATCTTGAATGGTCAACCTTTCTCGAAATTTCCACCAACGGTCATCTTGGACGACCTCACACACCATGCTGTCGACCCCCCTCTGTTTCTGTATTGCATCAGACATAATGTGTTACAACATGTTTTGGAAAAGTTCATACCCCTCACACCCTTGACACCGTTTTCGAACCCATCTAGAAATTTCTCCAAGTCCAGAGACGTCGGATGACGTACCCGTTGACAGTAAACAGCCCTTCTGGACAAACCCGCATTGTCACCCCCCACATATACACGCACACTTCAACTCCCTTTGTTTCAGACATCACAGGAGATAGGGTATGGAAACAATGTTTTTGAAATAATCTTGATCCTTTTATCGAAACTTATTTACCCATCTCCTCTTTATGATAGATCAGCTATTTTGTAAATAAACAAAGTACCCCATCGGAAGAAGACAATCCATCTTGAAATTTCCCTTGGCGCCCCAAAACCTCAAAGTGTTGCGCCTTTCTTATTAACATTGGTCTGCATCGGGTTGAAGGATGACGCCATCAGATATTTGTGTTCAGACATATTCTGCACCACATTTTCCATGTCCCGTACCGCGTCAGGCCTTGTTTTGGAACGATGAAGTGATTTAACGTTAAATTCTTATTTCTACCAGGTATCAATTTATTACTCTCCGTATTTTCATGTTAATACTAAACCATTTCAAAAACCTCACACCACGAATCAGAGGTAAAAAACTTCCTTCTTCCTTACAAATTTCAATCTCGTACCTATTTATTAATTTTTTTTTCTTTCAATACTAAGTCATTTCAAAGACACAAACAGTTGATTCCAACAACACAAAAAAAACGAATAAAAAATAAAACTCACCTTCCTATTTTTTATTTCAACAGTTTATTACTAAACCGGCTGAAAGAAATCGCGATTGCATCAGCAAAAGAATAACCAATAAAACTAACTATATTCGTTACGCGACTTGGTCTCAAGTTTAAAACTTTTTACTCCTAATACGCATTATCGCTGGATCCCCAATTCAGCACATGATTCACTTAAATTTACTTACTTATTTTTCCGGTGGTGATTTGGATGCGAAAATGGCGGAGGGGGACAATCTCTCGGAGAGTAGTGATACGACCATGCACTTTGCTAAAAGCAAACCTAGTCAATGAACGATGCATTTTTCATACACAGGGTGCAATTAAGATTTGAACAAAAAAGTCATGACATGGATGAAATTAGGAGTGTGTAGAATATTTTCATGCATGAACATGTGAAGTATAAACGTGGGTTTAAACGGTAGATTTGCACTAAGGATGTCTATATTTTCGGACCCATTCTCATACTCTTTTCAGGAGTCCGTGTGTATTTCTACAGTTATTTTCCCTGCTACGTTTGAATAAGCGTGTAAGTGAACTGTGTATAAGGGCGAAGGTGGTTATTTTCCTCTGCAAGCACACGTTTTTCGACAATGATATCATCATCATCATCCTCAAGTAGCCATAGCTGTGGAGGTCAAACAGGACAGTGCAATTTAGTTCTCCAAGCATGTCTGTCCTGAGCTACATCTGCTGCATTCGGCCACTGCACACCAGTTCTATCAAGTCCTTTTGTCTGCCCACAGCATCCCAGGTCTCCCCCTCTTTCTGAGTCCTTTAGGCTCACTGTTCATAACCCTATTCGCCAATCTATATTCATACGGGCAACATGACCAAACCAACGGAGTCTCTCTCTGCACAATATGCTGCTTAAAGGAGTTTGCAGACTCCTTTGCCTAACCTTATCATTAGTTACAAAGTTGTACCACCTAATGCCCAAAATACTGCGTAAGCATCTAGAATCAAAATAATCTAGTTTCCTGTTATTTTGTTTACAAAGCGTCCAAGTTTCGCTACCATAGCTTACCCTAGAAAGAACCAAATTATTATACAGTCTAATTTTATTCTTTAACTATATACGCCTATTTCTCCACACTCTCCATAGATTCTTAAATGTCCCGGCGAAAATCCCTATCCGTCTGTTAATCTCATGCCGCACATCACTATTATATGTTACATTGCTCCCAAGATAATTAAACTGTGACACCTGTTCAACATTGCGCCCCCCCCCCGCCCCGATAGGGGACCATCTTGTCGTGGTGGGGGGGCCTAGGGCCCAGCAACCCGGCTGAGGCTTTGCCGGTCGGGATGATCCCCAGCTGGAGCATGCCAAATTCTTTGCCGGCTGTAGTGGGCAACAGCTGGAGCATTGCTAAGGTTTTGCCGGTTGGGGTGGTCCCCGGCTGGAGCATTGCTGAAGCCAACCGAGGTTGAAGACGCTCCTGGCTGGCCTGATTGCCGGTCGGATGGTGACGGCGTCGGAGACCTCACCTCTCAGGAGACCTGTGTGGTCTATTCGACGGCTCTGCCGAAAGGTCTGAACCCGCCTTGTAGGCACGAGCTGTCCAAAAAGTCTGGGTCTTACTAAGAGTCTCCACCCCGGACGCCGATCGAACTTGGATCTATATATCCTTATTCATGGCTAACCGGGGAATAGATTAAAGCAAGGTTTCTTCCGGTGGTCAGCTTTCCTTCTATAGGACTGCTGCCATGTGAGGCTGTGGTTGAGGTGCGCCTATAGGGCGTATTCCTTGCCCCCGGCTCTAGATAAGCACGGCTCTTCATAACCAGGTAGTGCTGTACAAGCGGAACCGGGAATTGCCGTGGTTGCATAAGATCGCAACAAGAGATTCATTGTTCAACATTGCATCCATTCAGATTAATTGAATCACAGCCTGCCTGACCAATTTTCATCACTTTAGATTTTTCTCTGTTTATAACCAAACCTACTCTACTACCAGTTTCATTAACAGCTCGAATGAAAGAGTTCATCTCATCAACATCATTTGCCAAAAGGGCTAAATCATCAGCATAATCTAAGTCAAAAAGTTTCGTATTTCCAGCCCATTTAAGGCCAAAATCTTTTCCCTGAAGTGAATTTCGCATAACATAATCAATAACCAAACTAAAGAGAAAAGGAGATAAAATGCACCCTTGTCGAACACCAGAAGTAATGCTAAACCAATTGCTACAAGCCTTACCAACTCTCACACACGACTCAGTGTTATTATATAGATCTTTCATTTTGTTGCCTAATTTGTCTGGTATACCATATGATCTCAAAATCAACCACAAATTATGACGATCAACAGAGTCGAAAGCCTTTTTGAAATCAACAAAGCTAGCAACCAAAGGTTTCTGAAACTCTAAACATTTCTCAAGAATCTGCCTAAGTGAAAATATCTGATCCACACATCCCCTACCACTTCTGAATCCACATTGCTCATCACGCAATTGACTGTCAACCAGATTCTTAATTCTATTAAGCACAATCATGGAAAGAACTTTACCTGGAACAGAGAGTAGGCTAATACCCCTATAGTTATCACAAGAACTGCGATCACCTTTTTTGAAAATAGGGATAACAATAGCTCTGGTAAAATCCTTAGGAACCATGCCTTTATCATAAAAGATATTCAGAATTTCAGTCATCCAAGTGGTAACCGAAACATTCCCAGCTCTAAGCATTTCGGTAGTAATTTCATCCACCCCTGGGGATTTATGTAGTTTAAGTTTAGAAATAGCCAAAATAACTTCATATTATGCTATAAGGCCAATATTAAAGCCAGTAATGCATCTATCATCATTGCAAACAATGGGAGTAGAACTAACCACATTGTTTAGAACATCACTGAAATGTTCAACCACCTAGGCATGACAGAATCCTCACCTTCTATAACCTTACCTTGTTTATCCTTCAATCCCTGTATACCTATCCATTTTCTACCACACAAGGCATTAACTATCTGGTACAGCTCTCTGCTGTTGTGCTCTCTAACTGCTTACTCGGCTTTGTCAGCCAAGCCATCAAGCCAAAGATTCTTATCAGCAGCTAACTGATCCTTTACAAGATTATTAAGCTCTCTCTAATGCTTTCTATTAGGACTAGTAGGGTATTGATTAAGGACATTCCTGCATTTCTTTCTTTCTGAAATAAGCTCAAGTGCTTTATCACTCAAATAATTCTGCCTCCTATGCTTCTTTTTTCCTAAAAGAATACTGCTAGTTTCCGTAAAATCCTGTTTAAAATGGTCCCACTCTTCCTCAACTTCAGTGGTAAGCATACTATGACTCTCATAATGACTAAGTAATCTATCATGGTAACATTTAGCTATAACTAAGAACAAAGCTTCAGTATTAAAGGCAAATTTTTTAACCCTAGCACAACACATTTTAAGTTTAACTTTCAAGACACTTTTAACAAGGTAATGGTCAGATCGAATTTCAGCTCCCCTATATGACCTGGTATTCCTGATAGAACTAACCCATTTGCATTAGCCCATTTGCTTAATCATGTTCTTATGCAGCCCATCAGGTGAAACCCATGTGTTCTTATGTATGTCGCGGTGTTTGTAATAAGTGTTACTTATTCTGAAACCATTGAGTTTACTTACCTGTAGGAGACTTTGCCTATTGCCATTGCAACTCCCAATACCAAAAGGGACTATCACTCCTCCCCAAAGGTCAGAGTCAGTACCAACTTTGGCATTGAAGTCACCTAGAGCAAGGGTAATATCTCCTTTCTTGACAGAATTCAAAATATCTTGAAGTTGTCCGTAAAACATATCCTTCTCATCCTCATCGGCATCCTCAGTGGGGGCATAACAGCAGATAATATTCAATCTTTAACGCTTGTCTGAAATTTTGCTGTAAGAAATCTTTCATTAATGCACTCATATCCTAGAAGAGCATCACTAGCCTGTCTGCTGAGAAGCAGACCCACACCTTGGTGATGCTTATTGTCTTCCCTCCCTGAAAAGGGAAATTTAATATTTTTAAGAATCTGATCTTTATCTTCCATCTCGTCTCTTGCATGCCGATAATATCTAAATTATAACGGTGGAATTCTTGTGTGAGGACATCAAGAGAAAAAGCTCTGTGCAGATTTTGGCGCAGAAAAAAAAAGAAATTAAGATCCAAGAGTATTGGATTACAGAAAGTCTACTCTGTATAAGTACGAACTTTTAAAAAATTCGGAAAAACTATTATTTTTATTTTCTACATTGTGATTTACACGTCCGATTCTTTGTTTGGGATAGCAGGAAGCCCATTGTTGAAGAGTTTCTATCAGTTGTTGAAGAGTTTCTATCCCATCACATTTTATCACATCACATCACATCTGTGCAGATTCCTCACATTCCAACTACCTATGGAGAGAAAATGGTTAGTGGGATGTTTAAAGAAACTATGTTTATTGAAAGAGGGAATGGCGACAATATTAACAACCCCCTAATCGCAAACATAGGCAAAGACCCGTTTCCCCACCACTAAAGGCTGAAGTCATCTACACTGGAAGACTTCCCCCAATGTAAAATTTGACGATGCCAGTAGAAGCAAAGAGTTCAGGTGCTGCAATGACCTCTGCTCAGGATTATCCACCAGCTGATGAACATATCCTGTGAATATATTCATTTGGGGCTGTCAACCCACAAACAAACAGAAAACACAGCGGAAGATTTTCCCTCCACAGAAGCCCACCAGTGCAGCAAAATCAGGATCCATAATGAAGCTCAGAGCCATATATCTGTCCAGTCCAGTGGGTTTATATGGTCAGCAACAGGACCCTGTGTGGTTGACCACTTCTCAGCAGGGTAGAAAAAAAAAGAAAAATAGCCAGAGTTGTCCAGATCAGTAGGCCACACTAATCTGGCAGCTCTCCGCTTCCGATCACTTCCACAAGAGAGTATCTCTTTTGAAAGGTACTAACGGGCTGATATTCCAATATTTGTTTGGTGTTCAAAAAATACAGAAGTGCAAATATTTAACAGCAGCAAAATCAGGCGTAAAAACATTGTATAAATCTGGCAATTATGGGAGAACTACATGCACAAAATTCTAAATCTTACACCTCTTTTATTAAATAGTTTGAAATTATACTTTTTTTAAAGTTTCAGTTAATTTCTGAAGTATTCGCATCTCTGTTATTCAACATTCAATTTCTAGAACTCTATAAAAGTACTAAACGGACATTGTTCGAAATAAACAAATTTCAGAGTAAAAATTTATTTATCCAATTACTGAACCTAGAATTTCTTTCTCTATTGATATAAGATGAGGATGTCTCCATTTTTATGCCCATTGGCTGTATATTGTAATTTAAAACTTTTATTACACTATATTTGTGTTTAAATATGTAGCAATTAATTTAACATTATTCTTTAATATCTTTAGGCACTCATAAATTAATAAATCATTTTTTCTTCATATTAGGTTTAAACTACATATATTGTAACAGTTTTAGGTGGTGCACAGATCATGACATATAACCCTTAATGTAGCATTTAATATCCAAAAATAGGGAGAGTTTTGTGCATCTATTACTCTGTGATTCAGTCTACTTCCTATAGATATATATATATATGTGAAGGTATATATATATACGTTCTAGAATATTATATAATAATATTCTAGAGCGTATCTAATGGATACATTATATCCTTAAACAACAATAATCAAATAGCAGCTGAACAAGGAAATTCGCCTTTAGCCATCTAAATCATCGACAGTGTTTGTTATTTCTCAAAAGATTTGGAAAATAAATAAGATAACATTTAGTTTAAACTAAGCATTCAGACACCTTTTTGAATTCTTCTTGGAGAATTTGCAAATTCATTTTTTCATTGTGTGCTTTAAAGTAAAGGTATCGTCCAAGAATTAAGTAACGCTCTTTTTTAGTCGAATTTCAATTTCTCTTTCCTCCTTCCTCTTACGTATTTATCGCGTAACGTTTTCCTGGACCACTCTTCACCTGATCCTTAGGTAGCAATTATTTTTAAGGTTTCCTCGTTTCTTTTATGATAGCATCAAAACAGTGTTTATGATTATAGTACTTAATTATGATGCAATGTCTCTTTTATGAATAAGAGTGTATTTGTCTGTTTAGAAGCCTTGAACAATGGTACAATAACTGACAGATGAAATATTTATCTGATAACCGATAACTGACGATTTAGAACAATTTGAAAAAAATTCAATATAATATGTACACTAATATATATGGTATAGTTAGATCTTGACCATATATTGGTCACACAGTCCCTCTGTAAAAACTGGATTCGTGAATTTCACTAGCGTTAAGTAATAATTTTTTCACATAGAGGTTTCTAAATTAGATTTATTCTCTTAAAATTAAATTTATACTTATTATATTAATAATTAATTTTAAAATATTCAATATGTTAATAAAATCATAAGAAATATATTTTATTCTCTTATTAATTAGAAATAGTGTTATTAAAAGTTAGAAAAATTTGCATTTATAATTTTATGCATATTTAATTTTCTTCCTTTTTCTCCCTCCTTTTACTCCACAGCTGCTCTGACCGGTTGAATCTAGATGGCCCTAGTCACATACGCTAATGAAAAGATCTCACAGAAACATCCTGAACACAGATGAAGACTTTATATTGAATTCTCCCGTAATGATTTTCTTTATATACAACTATGTTAATATTCATAAAAATAAGGATTTCAGTCAGTTTATTGCAAGCAAGATATATGTGGGTCAACTAAAATTGTAATTCCTATAAATGGAAATAATGGTGAAGAAAAAAAACAACCTTTCATACATCTTATAAAAATGTCGTTATCTCAGACGCCATCTTTTACCAAAGTTAGCTACACATTCGTTGTATGTGCTAAACGTTTCTCTTAAATGCCAGAAATTTATACACCTCGTAAAATATATGCTTTGCAATAATCCTAAAAGAAGTTTATTTTGTGAAACATCTCTTTGCAGAAAATTAAATTATTCCAGTAAAAAGACCATAAACTGAAGAGGCACTCACAGATGCAAACAACTCTACTACATTAACACGATTAGAAATAAATTGTATGAAAATACAAAAGGAATTTGAAGTATTGCAAATCAAATCTCATTGCAATTAAAATAAAACGTGAAGGGTTTATTTAAATTTTAGTACTATATTTTTAAAATAGCTAACTTTTAGTTAGCTTTTAAGATTTCAAATTTAACTGTTAGAATATAAAGCTGCATTAAAAAATTAATATTTAAAAAAAATGAAACATTCAATTCTTTCTTGGGACGGGGGTTGGTTCAGTACGTAAGGCATCAGGCCTTCCGTACTTAATCAGGCTTTACGTAATCCTTCAGTTTCGAGTCCCAACCCAATCGTTCAGATTCATTATCGCTTAATCCATACCGTGCACTTGGTGAGTAAAAGGGACACTGATGAGATTGGAGGTTGGAGAACAACACCGTGGCATGCTAAACAACACACTGGATGGCATTGATGCAAGTCTACCATTTGTCTCTTAACATCTGTGCAATAGGTGCCCTTCCCCAACCTTTTCTGAGCCCTCGGGATCTTACGCATTGTGTTATTTCGCCCATTGTGTGCAAAATAGCCCGGCAGCATTTAAATGGTAAAACATCACAACCCATTCCATCTTATCCAGTTAGATCTGTTAATTTGGCAGTAGCAAAAATTTCTTAACAAATAATACCTATTAGATCAAAATAGATTGTGCAACAAAGCATTAGTTAGAAGTTTCTGTAAGAATCCATTTAGTTTTATCATTTGGAAGGAAAATTGGCCAATGGAATCTTGCAATTAATTTTCCATATTTTTTCTATATTTTAAATACTGAAAGAGTCTTCTGAAGATTGAAATATAGATGTTATATTTTTGTGCCATTTTACAAGTCACAAAGGAAAAATTTAAATTTGCATTTGACGTAATACACTCTAAATTAAACTACCAGTAAAGTTATAGATAAAATAAATTAATTAAAAGTCGTCCCACTTCAGGTGAAAGTTCTGAAATTTATCTAGCATGTATTCATATGGGTACCTAAATTCAAATTTAATAAAATGAGTCTACCCTACAGCAAATAATGTTAACACATTATTGGGTGAAGAGAAACAACAGAACTGATTTCTAATTGAGAGAACGCACAGCGCAGGAATTTGCAAAAGTAATTCGACTATTGTCTGTAAATGGTAGCTAGGTACTCACTGGAAGGAGAGCTATGCATCAATCCCCTGTGATGATGCATAGAACCGGTCAGGCCTAGCACCTAATATCCAACCAGGCTGTTAGTACCTTCAAAAGAGTGAGGAAGTGAACGGAAGGGAGAGGGCTGCAAGATTAATGTGGTTTACTGTTCTAGACAACTATGGCTACTTTTCTTTTTTTATATCCTGCTGAGGAGTGGTCAACTGCACACGATCCTGGTGCTGACCATTGGAGGAAGTCTTCCGGTGTAGATGGCTTCAACTTTTAGTAGCAGGGGAATGGGTCTTTGCCCCATTCCTGCTATTAGGGAACAGTTTGATATTATCGGCATTCACTCTCTCAATAAACATAGTTACTTTAAACATCCTACTAACCATTTTCTCCCCATAGGTAGTTGGAATGTGATGACTCTGCACGGAGATTATTCTGTTGATGTCCTCACACAAGAATTCCACCATTATAATTTAGATATTCTCGGCTTGCAAGGGACCAGAAGGATAGATGAAGGTCAGATTCTTACAAATAATCTAAAATTTCTCTTTTCAGGAAGTATAATAATAAGCATCTTCAAGATGTAGGTTTGCGTCTTAGCAGATGCGTTAGTAATGCTCTTCTAGGAAATGAGAGCATTAATGAAAGGTTTCTCACAACTAAATTTGAGTCAATCATTAAAGCCTTGAATGCTATCTTCTGTTATGCCCCCACTGAGGATACCGACGAGGATGAGAAGGATGGGTTTTACGGAAAACTTCAGGATATTTTGATTTATATCGAGATAGGAGATATTACCCTTGTTTTAGGTAACGTCAATACCAAAATTGGTACTGATTTTGACCTTTGGGGAGGGTTGGTAGGGTCTTTTGGTATTGGAAGATGCAATGTCTGGGCAATGACTCCGACAGGTAAGAAAACTTACTTAATGGTTTGAGAATAACTAACACTTATTACAAACACTGGGATAATTATGGTTTGCGCCAGATGGGCTGCATAAGAATATGATTGATTATATATTAAATAATAGCAAATGGGCTAGTTCTGTCAGGAATACCAGGTCATATAGGGGAGCTGAAATTCCACACACGGAACCAAGGCTTACCCTCCCATTCGACGGACGGCGGTCTTTTAAAGCCCATCGGTGTCCCCTACTGACAGTGGGCAGGGCGAGGAGTTTTGCGGACCCTATAACACAGTGTGAAGTAATTTAGGATATTTCTGAACTTAAACTACCTAAATCCCCAAGGGTAAATGAAATTACTACAAAAATTCCTAAGCTGGGAATGTTTCGGTTACCACATGGATGACTGAAATTTTGAATATTTTATATGATAAAGGAATAGTTCCTAAGGATATTATAACAGCTATTATTAGCCCAAAGCTTAAGAAAGGCTCTCGCAATTCTTGTGAAAACTACATGGGTATCAGCCTACGTTCTGTTCCCGGTAAAGTTCTTTGCATGATTGTGCTTAATAGAATTAAGAATCTGGTTTCCAGTCAATTGCGTAATGAGAAATGTGGATTCAGAAGTGTAGGGGATATGTCTATCAGATAGTTTCACTCAGGCAGATTCTTGAGAAATGTTTAGAGTTTCAGAAACATTTGCTATATTGTTCATTTCTAAAAGGTTTTGACTCTGTTGATCGTCATAATTTCTGGTTGATTCGTAAGGCATACCAGACAAGTTAGTTAACATAATTAAAGCTCTATATAATAATAATGAGTCTAGTGTTAGAGTTGGTAAGTCTTATAGCAAATGGTTTAGCATTGCTTCTGGTGTTTGACAAGGGTGCATTTTATCTCCTTTTTTCTTTACTTTGGTCATTGATTATGTTATGCAAAGTTCATTGCAAGGAAAAGATTTTGGCCTTAAATGGTCTGCGGATTTTAAAATTTCTGAATTAGATTTTGCTGATGATTTAAAGATTTTGGAAAGTAATGTTGATGGGATGAAGTCTCTCATTGGAGCTATTGTTTAGACTGGGTAATAGAGTAGGTTTGGTGATAAAGAGAGAGAAAACTAAAGTGATGAAAATGGTCAAGCAGTCTGTGATTCAGTTGATCTGAATGGTTGCAGTCTTGAGCATGTGTCATAGTTGAATTATATATCTTGGGAGCTATGTAACAGATACTGGTTATGTGCGGCACGAGATTAACAGACGAATAGCGATTGCAGTCGAGGCTTTTAAGAATCTTTCGAGAGTGCGGAAAAATAGGCGTATACTTCAAAAACTAAAAGTAGACTATAAAATAGTTTGGTTCTTTCTAGGGTTAGTTACTTGGACACGTTGTAAACAACATAAAAGGAAACTTGATGCTTCTGATTCTAGATGCTTACGCAATATCTTGGGCATTAGGTGGTTCAATTTTGTAAGTAATGATGAGGTAAGGCAAAGGAGTCGACAACCTCCTTTAAACAGCATACTGTGCAGAGAAAGATTCCTATGGTTTGGCCAAGTTGCCCGCATGGAAAATTATAGATTAGCGAACAGGGTTATGAACATTCGCCATAAAGGCCTGAGAAAGAGGAGGAGACTTAGGATATGGTGGGCAGGCAGTGTCATACAGGACCTTGTTAGAATTGGTGTGCACTGGCCAGATGTAGCAGATGTAACTCAAGACAGACATGCTTGGAGAATTAAATTGCACCTAACTGGTTAGACCTCCATAGCCTATGGCTGCTTCAGGATGATGATGGTGATGATGAATTCGACTTTGATTGCAGTTGCTTCTTAAAAATGCATGTACAAAGCTGGGGTACCGTACACCACAACAATCGCAACTACGTTGAGATACGACTAGCATGCGATATGAAAACTGCAATTTATTCGCAGTGCAGTTGTAGCTTATTTGAGAAATATGTGTTTGTGAAACTAGACGGTCATGTCTCACTATCTTACTTTGCTTTGGGTCTTGGATTATTCTGCATGTTTTATTTCATTCTATAGTGCTCCATTACTCATTGTTGAGGAGACAATTGTGTGAATCTTCAAGGACGTACTTTCAATGAATATAAATTTTGCTTATTTATAAGCATCGAGGCTTGACCGTGAGAACAAACTCACCATGCGGAACGTCCAATGTAGATACCATTTTTATAAAAACTGTCAAGTCTCATAAGTAATAATTTGTTTTGCAGTGATTAATAAGTAACAAAATTACACTAACTTATTAACCGATAATATACCACGACGTATAAGTCATTCCTACTAGGCAGTTAAATGATTTCAAATTTATTACAATAATGGCGGCAAACTATAGCGAGGCTTCTATCAATGCAATTATAGGAAGTACACAATCTGTCCAATGCAGTATTTATATATACTAGAACAATGTTAATAACACTTTTGCAATTATGAAACAGTGAATTATGAACAGTAAATGAACCCTGAGATTTTAATGCTCGTGAGATTAAACTTCAATATTTCAGATAACAGCTACTAATAAAACTATCTTGTTAGGTGTTGTTTAGTAGCTTGAGAAGAAAATGGCGATAGTATCAGTTTCGTTTTGACTGCAAAGTTTCCCTTCATTAGGACGTACAGCAACGTATTAGAAAACAGACGATTATGATAGGAATTTGAAGTAATTTTGACATTAATAGAATGAAAGCTGAATACTAGATGAATGCAAATTATTTCAGTGTCAAATTTTGGCAATAAGATGAACTCTTTTTCGATCTTTTCATGTGTTTACATTTCATTTTTCATTGAGATCTCGGAAATGTTCATACTAGAATTTTTTGACTTCAGACTTATCGATGGTCAACATTCCTTCGTATTTACATACTCTGGTAATGCACGGAACTTTGGAAGAGTTTCTCAAATGTTATTTGTGCTCTAAATCGGTCTTTATTTTGCTGTAGAAATTATTTTGTCTCCCATTCATTTGGGATTGAAGTAAAATGGGATTGAAAACAAGATGTTTTTCTTTAACGAATAGGTGAGTACAAGAACAAAAATAACACTAATTAATAGAGCTCAGTATCAGGTGTTATTTACAACGTTTCATGACCTTCACACGTGCCGTCGTTTACCTGTAGTTGTTTCGATTTGCATAAAGACGCGCTGGTCAAAATGTTTTGGTTCTTCGGTGTATATGAACAAGATATTAAAAAATCTCCAACCATGAATACGACTTGTACTTGTGAAAAAGATTTGTTTATAGTGTTCTGAAATAATAGACGTTAATAGGATCAAGCAAAGGCGGAATCGATTATATGATGTGGTACTAAGGTGCAGTATCGATATATGTTTTGCCTAGCTAGGAATTAGCGTCGTCTTTATGAGCACTGTGACGTTTGGGTCACTTTGTTTGCATTTCGGACTTTATGTGTTTAATATTCTGGCTTAAAATTAAAAATAGTTGAAAAACATAGGAATATAAGACTCAGTGGCCACTTTATGAAGAACAGACTCATGGTTCAGAATCAAGGAACCTTTTAGCTTTTCTATTCCTCTAGAGATTAACATAGCTAATGCTACTTGGATTTTAATCTGTTTGTATTAACGTTTCAGATTAATTTAACTAACATCACCGTTTAGTAAATATTATGGCTTCCATATTTGTAAACAGCGAATGCATATTTTTGATATTCGAGACAGATGATAGAGATTGAGATATTTAATTTCGTTTAGTCTCATTTCAAATTAGAAAAAACTGCATTAGGAAAGGCCCCTGATTCTTAATTAAGATGAAGAATTGCTATTAAACTAACGTGGGTCTGTTCCAAATAAAATGATCACCGAATATTCGTTCAGCTTATTCAGAAGAAGCAATGTAGCCATATGTTTGGGAAAGGAAACTTAAATCTTACCTATTAGTTAATATAAATATATGGAATCATTATCATATCCAAATTATTTCAATTAGATGTCGAGGGGCGGCATGCTTAAAATACGTTATTTAAGTCCTCAAATTAGGCTTGAATAATTATAGACGAGGTCTGGTGAACAGCTGCTATGTGTTTATGCTGTGAAAAAAAATATTCAGACAGAACTACATTAACCTATATTTTTTAATCACTATATGTGATAAAATCTAAAATTTTTAAATAGAAACTGTACTTGAAAACAAATACACGATAATGTTTGCAATCATAAACGGCAATTAAAGAATAATACAGAAAAGGTTTTCGATCATAAGCTGAGAATTCTGAAAAGCTTAAAATCAATTTTAGGCAAATAGTTAGAAAATAAGCTAACAGTGAAATTATTTAATACAAAAGAATCATCTATTTTTATAAGGCAATAGGAGCATATTTTTAAATAGTGATATTTTATCTGTAGCTTGGGGAGACCCCCCCAATCTTTGCCGTCTCGGAAATGCCCTGATCGAATCATCTGGCCATTCATCGCCTACCTTTTCAACCGTGGTTAATACCTTCAAAAAGTGGTTAGAGGAGGGAAATACCACGAAACGCCAATTAGGTGTGGGCTAACCACACTCATCGATGCTAGAGGTGAGTGAAGGCTATCCCGTTTGGTACAAGCCAACAGAAGGGATACTGTGGCGTAACTCGCCAATAATTTGAATGCTGGTGACAGGAGTAATGTGTCATAACACAGAGTCATCGAACCCTGCTGAAAATGAGGCTGTGTAACCTCAGGCCACTCTAAGTGTTCATGCTAAACTCGATTCATCATCGAAAGCTCTACAATGGGCACGCGAGAATCAAAACTAGACCTTCGATGATTGGAAGAAGGCCGCCTGGTCCGATGAATCTCGCTTTCTGTTGCATCATGTGGACGGCTGGAAACGTGTGCGTCGTTTACCTGGAGAAGTATTGGCACCAGGATGCACTGTGGAACGAAACAAGCTGGTGGAGGAAGTGTTATGTTTTCGTCAATGTTATGCTGGGAAACCCTGAGTCCAGTCATTCATATGCAAGAAACTACGACGTCTACCACCTACTTAAATATGATTGCAGACCACGTACATCCTTTCATGGCAACGGTATATCCCTCTAGAAGTGCATGCTTTCCGCAGGATAATGCGCCATGCCATACTGTCCGGATTGTTCGAGAATAGTTCGCGGAACATGAGGAAGACTTCCGGGCATTGCCCTGGCCTCCAAAATCCCCATACATCAATCCAATCGAGCATCTGTGGTTTGTCTTGAAACGGCATATTCGATCTGCGGCGACTTAACCACGTAACGTACAAGAGTTAATGGATCTGCTGGTAACCATTTACCACAATAATTGTGGTACCAGACTTGTGATACCAGATAACACAAGATATCTTTAGAAATGTTGTAGTGCCCATGCCTCGCCGGGTAACAGCTGTTTTGTCGGCATGTGGAGGACCAACATCATATTAGGCAGGTGATCATAATGTTTTGGTTCTTCGGTTTATACTTTAACAATGGATTTATGCAATCATTCTTTCTTTCGAATGCTATTTTAAATCTTTACGTTCACAGTTAAGGAGAAGTAATGGCAACAATAAATTTGACAGTTATTCTCGTTTCCCGAGGAATAGCAAGGAAAATAGTTTTGCTTCTAGCAAGCACCCCTCTTGTACTTTCGACCTGAAATCTGGCACTGCAATCCGGACCACAACCTGAAATATTCTCTGAATATGTGGAGCATGTACGTTAATTTCCCGATGAGTTATGGCTGCCACAAACAGAGAGACAGACACTAAATGACAATTCCCAACTCGCTAAGTTCTGACGCCATATTCCGTATCATCTCTGTGATGTTACTTCTTCGTTTGTTGGTCTACTGGGACCACTTAGGAACGTCCCCTCGGTTCGATCGCAATACGCGATGGGTGAAAGAGTCTTTCGGAACAAAAATCAAAGATTTTATCGCAACTGCATGGACTCAATACTGAGGCTCCTCCCCAATAAATTGGTTCAAACTTCAGCCTTTACTTTAAAATAACAAATATTTATTTAACCTTCCAAACATGCTTGATGGACGAGGACATATGCTCATTACATTGATTACAACAACAGCTTACTATGCCTGTTCAGCTGCATCCACAGAGCCCAATGCCGCTATTCCCAGTCGGCATTTCCCAGCTTTACAATTTCTCCTCTGCACGCTTTCGAAACTCGACCGGCTCTGTTATTCTCGTTGTTGCCGACCCTTTCTCTTTCTCTCTCCGCCTGACCATCTGGGATGTCCGGTAGCAGTTGGGTGACCTCCGTCCCCTCGGGGCACTGCTACTTCAATTAACTCTCCAGATGCCGGGACAGAGGGCCTCCCACGTAGCATATGCCTATTTTGGTGAAATCCAAAATAATATACAAATCATGAACAAAAAAAAATATCTAAAAAGGCCTCTAGCCTGACACCTCCCTGCCAGAAGTCAGTAGTTAGTCCTGTTAACTGCTGACTAAAAAGTCAAGTTGAATGCTGAAAATCAGAGTTCATTTTCGCGTTAATCTTAGAGTTCAATGCCACAAAATTCAGAGTTCTAAGTTGCTTTATGAATTCTATAAATTTTCTGCGAATTGGCACATCCTTTACACATCTATGTACACTACCTTAAATATAGAAGAACTTCTAGGTATATCCCGGTGCACTGAGTCTAAATATTGTCTTTTTGCTTCAAACAAAAAAAAACCTGGTGACTGAAGTAGTTGTCCGTGAGTACACAGTTTATAAATGAATTCTCTCACTAATAACTGTCTTTGACGAAGGTATGCCGTACTGGCGGTGTTCATTCGTTCACAGGTGACATCCCATGTGACAGTGTAACGCTCCAAACAAATGCAAAATACTTGAAGTTTTTATGCTCCGGATAGCTTAGACGGGCGCCAGGCAATAATTAACAAATTGCCAAAAGTAGAATAAGTTGATAATAAGTTGATTTAGGGTTCAAATACCAGCGAGCGTTCACGAGTAAGAATCAAAATGATTGTCAAGTAATATAAATATAAAAAAATCCTTAATTCGCGTTGCTCAAGAGAAAAAAACTGTACAGACTCAAAATGTTTTAAATATAACAAAACAGATTTATTTCCAAAATAATTCAACTCACCAAGACATCAATGAAGAAAACACAACTCCAGTGCTACACGCACTGTGCTTGGTGCTACACACCTTGTGCTCGTGCACTCACATGTGCTTATGCTTATGCTTAGTGCTTCTACTACTCTTTCTCCTTCTACTACTCTACTGCTTATGCTACTGCTTAAGTGACTCGTAGGTCACCGGTTTTTTTACATGAGGCCGGCGCATGCCGGGAAAGACATTAACATACTATGACGAACGACGCAAAAGCTATGACGCAAGAGGGGGCGTGTCCTTGGCACGCGCTTTAACGGTACAGTCGGAAGATCGGAGTTGCGGCGCATGCGCAACTCCTAGAAACTTGGAAACGAGTGCTGCGATGCCAAAAAGGAAATAAAAATCCCCAAAATGATAAATATAACGTAAATTAAACAAAACTGGTTAAGGTAAAGCAAAAGTGAACGGTGGGGTATCACAACTCCCCCTTCCAAAGGGAGTCAAAAGATTTGACCTAACAAATTTTGACGAGCAATTTTGAATAAAGGACACATCTTACGTCATTTACACATGGCTGAACATAAATAAGTAAAAGTATGTTAGCGCAAATTTTGATATGACGAACTATTCTCACTTTGACACAATTTTCCAGCACAACCAAAGGTACCTCCTCCCTTTTCCTCCTGACAAAAATATGTAATTAACAGTTAACCTAGTGTCAATATATACCAGTGGCTGTGACAGTTAACTGTATACTAGCATCATCGGTCTAACTAGTATCATCACATTCTGATACAAACTCGAAATTGGCATATCTTGAACTGTACAGAAAATAACAGGTTAATGAACTCCTAATCTTCCTTAGATTCTAATTGTTAAATATATGAAAAGAGGAAAAAATTCATTACAATTGTTGTTAGCGGGGTGATAACTTCCGCTTTTCCCCTAACCACAAAAAAGTATGTGACAGCTAAATCTTCACCTAAATCACATAAAAAAACGGGTATTCGAACACCGTTATCTCCTCCTAATTACATTCAAATACGCAAAGCTAAGAAAATTCAAAATTTACAAACAAGCGGGAATGTAATCATCCGCTAATTCTTCTATTCACAGAAATCGCGATCTAGCTGAAATAAAAAAATCATTAGTTACCTCCCCCTTCAGAGCTAACGTCCCCCTCCCAAAGGAGTTATGCTGGTAACAACTCGGTTATCAGACTATGCCATTTGGGGACAGCTCCAAAAAGGTACACAAAAAAAACACAAAATTCTGCAGTCATCATCATGGTCATCATCTATATATACCAATAAATACTGCCAATGTCATCCCAAAAATTACGTATCATTGACACATAAATATCACTGATGACACTGAACAGATTTAAACACATATACATAAATCGTATCTAAGAATAAAGAAAAAAGAGTGTGAATAATTTATAATATACGATGATAACATTTCATCGAATAACTTTTACATGAATCTTTTTTTTACATAAATTCACTTTGGAATGCACGATATTTTACAATACAAATTCTTAAACATAAAAAATATTAAATTACTAATTCTCTTTCACTCTTCTCATTCATATACAGAAACATTTTACAATTTCTAAACTTTCAATATCGACTTACAAAATTTTCAGCTATCAGTCAGCTGAAACGAAAAAATCTACAAAAATACATTTTAACTCACGTAAATAACTAGAACCTCGATGAACAAGAATGCAAAAAAAAAATTCTATTCACAGAGTATAAACTCGAACTACAATAAATTCACTTTTCAAAAATAAATATCGAACTCTAAAGTTTCAACAAGAAATTAAACATCGCTAACTATATAATTCACAAGGCTTCTTCTTCGTCTTCATCTATTCCAGAAAAAAACAGAGAACATTTTATAACTCAATCAAGTGCCAAGTGAAAGAAAAATATACTTAAATTTCATTGTTGGCACTCTGTGGCAATAAATCATCTAGTCCGTTTCCGATAACATCCTTCCGTCGTCGTTGGGTGGCTTCACGTAAAGTTGTTACTGAAGATCACGTTCAAGTCAAGTCGTCGCTGTAGATCTCTCTCGTGACGTCATCTTCCCGATGTTCGCTGCCGGTTGTCGCTCTGCAGGCTCTGGTCGTTTCGTCGGCTTTACGTTGCTCCGTGCGGATTTTTGAAGAACCTTTTCTCGTACTTTCTAGGCTTATTGGTGTCCGCCTCCAAATGACGCTTTAATAGTTGAGGACCTCCAGACTTGTCAGGAATACTTGCGGTCGGCACAACTTCTTGGTTGGTTTTTTCTTCACTTAAATCAGACTCAAAATTATTTTCATCGTTATTACTTTCTTTTAAAACTTCTACTTTAAAAACCTTTTCAAAAACGGCTTTCTCATATGGTTGTTCTACTTCACAAACTTCGTTATTTAAACTTTCATTATTTGCACTAACGGGACATTTTATAGGTGCTTCTGAAATAATCTGTTCTGGACCATAAGGTAAGTCAAAAAGTCCACGGAACCGCGGCTGCACTGTCAATCGACATTCGTCATTATTATCGTCGCAAACTTGTTCCTTAGCAAACTGAAGATCGACTTCTGTATCGTTTTGATCTGTTACTTTAGTTACTTCGTGGCAATCAGTAACAAAAGGTAAAGCCATAGTGGCAAGGCATAACTCCTGAGAGGGCTTTTCTTGAGGAACTTTGGCCTCTCGCTTCAAAGATCCCGATGAAAGTTTCCCGAATTTTCATTCCTTTGATAGCAATATTTCTCAGTATGTCCTAGTCGGCCACAAAAATTACATCTGAAAGATTGAGTATGTTTAAACAAAGTTTTAGGTGTAGTGTTATGGTTCGAAGCTTGACGTGGCAAAAAGTCTCTACTTCGTTCATATTCTATAGTTCTAGGCGCGTTCGGCGCAAATTGTCGGGACCGTGTAAATTCCGGTCGTGCGGGAGTCATTCTACGCGACTCAACCTGATATCGCTGCTTTGGTGGGAATGGCATCCATTGTTGTTTAAGTGTATTTTCTGCAGATTGTCTTCTTGCAGTGCATTGCCGAGCCAATTTGACTAACTCTGAAATTGAATTTACGTTTCGTACTTCTAGGAATTCTCTAATGGGCAAAAGCAATTGAGACAAAATGCAATTTACAATATCAATTTCAGCGGCATCAGCATCGTACAGCTGGTATAACTCTACTGTACCCCATATAAATTTTTCTATATCATCTCTTTCCCTTTGTCTTCGTGAAAACAACTCTGTAGTTAGTTCTGTAAAATCATTATAAGCCGGATATATGTCCATGATTTCGTTTTTAAATTCTTCCCAAAGTTCTATGCCATGACGACATCCTACGTTATTCCACCATTGCTTAGCACATCCAATTAGGCAAGATACTGCTAAAACAACTTTTTTGTTGCTTGGCACTTCATGTAAACGGAAGTGCTCCTCCATGGACTTGACAAATGTCCATGATGACGGACGTTTCGAACCGTCGAACCTTATCTCAGGTAAAGGCCAATTAACATAAGGACTATAGTTAATGGATGGGTTGGCAAATCGTCGTTGTGGCATTTGAAAATACTCTGTTCTATCGCTTGCTTCTGACGGAACAGAAAATGGAACCTTACGTTCAAAGTTTCTTCGTCGGTGAACTGACGTAGCACTGTCAGCAAATTTAGGGGTTGTTGTCGTTCCCCTTTTCTCCCGATTATCATCAAGCAGATTCATTAGCACTTCTGCTTCCATCATTACATCTTGCAATCTACCCTTTACTCTTTCTATGTCGGGAGTCATTATGGCGGAATCGGCCATATTGTTAGCAGACATGTTTAGCGGTCTGCCGAAATTTTGAATTTTGGAAATTTTGAAAACCTTTTTTAATCTTGAGCAGCGCTCAAAGGTACTGCTATACAACAATACTAAAGCTATAACTAAGCTTACAAAAATATAAATTTGCTTATCAAAAAAAGATTTTTCTTATCGTGCCTACGTACGTGTGTGCCCGGACACTTCTAATCATTACATACAACAAATATCTTAAATATTCAGCAATATCTACGCTGAAATTCAGTACCTTTGAATAATACACAAAAAATGTTAAGCTACTTGCTCAACAAAAATTTTCGGCTTAAGCTGCCGTTAAATCTACAACTAGTATATACAACTACTGAGCTCAAAAAAATTACTATCTTTGACAATCATACAAAATTTATCCACAAATATATATACTATCTTTAAATACTGTCGAGTCCCTGTTCGCTGCGCCACTTCTTTTATTTACTCTGTAACGCTCCAAACAAATGCAAAATACTTGAAGTTTTTATGCTCCGGATAGCTTAGACGGGAGCCAGGCAATAATTAACAAATTGCCAAAAGTAGAATAAGTTGATAATAAGTTGATTTAGGGTTCAAATACCAGCGAGCGTTCACGAGTAGGAATCAAAATGATTGTCAAGTAATATAAATATAAAAAAATCCTTAATTCGCGTTGCTCAAGAGAAAAAAACTGTACAGACTCAAAATGTTTTAAATATAACAAAACAGATTTATTTCCAAAATAATTCAACTCACCAAGACATCAATGAAGAAAACACAACTCCAGTGCTATACGCACTGTGCTTGGTACTACGCACCTTGTGCTCGTGCACTCACATGTGCTTATGCTTATGCTTAGTGCTTCTACTACTCTTTCTCCTTCTACTACTCTACTGCTTATGCTACTGTTTAAGTGACTCGTAGGTCACCGGTTTTTTTACATGAGGCCGGCGCATGCCGGGAAAGACATTAACATACTATGACGAACGACGCAAAAGCTATGACGCAAGAGGGGGCGTGTCCTTGGCACGCGCTTTAACGGTACAGTCAGAAGATCGGAGTTGCGGCGCATGCGCAACTCCTAGAAACTTGGAAACGAGTGCTGCGATGCCAAAAAGGAAATAAAAATCCCCAAAATGATAAATATAACGTAAATTAAACAAAACTGGTTAAGGTAAAGCAAAAGTGAACAATGGGGCATCACAACAGGCTATGCACACCTTTCGTGACTACCTAAATATCACCTTCCCGTACGTACCCTCTGACTCTACAGGCTGAAAGTCGTCGACATTGGCGTCGGCCTGACCATTTAAATTTGTAAAAGGTGTTAATGTACCCTCCCTTAGACAATTTGGCTCATCAGTGACTTCGAGTCTAGACAATGCATCTACATATTTGAGCTGGGAACCCGGACGATGCTCAATGGATACCTGATATTGCTGAAGAGCTAAAGACCATCTTTGCAGCTTCGAACTTTGTGGACTCGCCGTTGTTAGATAGGTTAAAGGATTATGATCGGAGATAACCTTCACTGGAACACCAAATAACCACAATTCGAACTTTTTTAATCCAAAGATAATTGCGTAAGCTTCTTTATGAACGGTTGCCCACCTTCTTTGTGTGTCTGTCAATTTCTGGCTGGCATAAGCTACAGGTTTGATATTATTCTTGTCATCTGTCTGGGCGAGGCACACCCCGACTGCAAAATTAGATGCGTCAGCATACATTATGTAGGGTTCCCCATGCTTTGGTACATCCAATATTGGAGCGGTACATAACCTTTCCTTCAGGGTCTGAAATGCTTTATTCACTTCGGCTCTCCAGATAATTCGCTCGGGAGCCTTTTTCCTAGTTAATTCTGTTAGAGGCTTTAATATTTCCGCGAACCTGGCAATATAATCCCTATAGTACCCGAACAGCCCTAAAGATCCACGGATTTCTTTCTTCGTCTTGGGGATCTGCAAACGATGTATAGCTCCAAGTTTTTCCAGGTCCGGTTTATGGGTGCCTGACCCCACTATATGTCCTAGATATTTCACCGTATTTTGGGCAAAACAGCATTTTGCTAAGTTTCCTGTAAGCCCTGTGTTTTCTAATTCCATTAGCACCTCTCTCAGATGCCTCATATGATCTGCCCAGGTTTCGGAATAAATGGCTACATCATCTAGATACGTTACCGAATAATCCTGATGCCCAGCTAATATGGAATTCATTATTCGTTGAAAGCAGGAAGCCGCTCCAATCAAACCAAACGGGAGAACTTTCCATTGGTACTGAGCCTTGTGAATAGAAAAAGCAGTTAGTGGTCTGCTTCCCTCTGCCAGCTCTATCTGCCAGTACCCACGTAACAGGTCTATCGTAGAGATGTAATTAGCAGCACCTACCTTGTATAATAGATCAGGTACATGGGCCATGGGAAAAGCATCAGGTATTGTGTAACCATTCACCATTCTAAAATCACAGCATAACCGCATGGTCCCATCTTTTTTTGCAACACACAGAATGAGATGCGTGAACTCGCTCTGTGCTGGCTCTATCATATCCTCTAAAAGATCACAAAATGTTTCTGCACTTAACAGTACTTCTTCCCGTAGTCCATCAACTACTGCGCATAATACGTTTACTTTTCCACCCCTGGCCTTGGGCGAATCAGTCTCTTCTATTAGGCTCAAAGCAAGCTCCTTTACCTCTGCTCGTTTCGTCTCTTCGAAGGGCCCACGTACTATTATGTGGCTCTTCACCATATGTTTTTCTTCCTCTAGCATGCCTTTTCTGACCACCGTTATCTCCGCCCCTGAATCGACCACTGCTTGCGCCGTTTTCTCGCCACATCTAACTCTAACCAGCTTATAATCAGCAGGAATCGTCCTCTCCCACTTCGACCTTTTCTCCCTCCTGAGAACTTCGCCTAAAGGTATTTTAACTCTGGCTATCATTGCCTCGCTGTTCTGCTTTACCACCTGTGAATCAACTTCCCTCACCCGATTCACCTTTGCATGATGATTACTAGCACCGGACTCTCTTGATCGAGCTGGGCAAACACGCATCAAATGCTCCTGTGATCCGCACTTATGGCATCTTTTTATCAACCCTTGCGAACCCTTACTGCTGGGATAATTATCCGAGATATTGCGCCTGAATCGACTGTCTGTCCTAAGATTCTCCCTTCGCTGGAAATTATTACCACGGGTATCCCCTATTCGCTGTGGCCCTACATTCACTTCAGTAAAGCTTTTTGTCTGTTTTCTGTCCTCTCTCACACTGGCTGAGTGTATCTCTGCCCACGTGGCTATTTCGTCTGCTTTTGCCCATGACTCCGCCTCTTTCTGTACTACGTAAGCATGAGTGTCTTGAGGAAGGCTATCACGTAACTTATCCGACACTATCAGGTCCATAAGCTCCTCAAATTTTGTCACCTTCCTACTGCGGACGTAGTAATCCCAGCTATTTCTGAGTCTCCAGGCTAACTGATTATATGACTCATTCGGTTCTTTCGCGATAGTTTCAAACTTTCTCTTATACGTAGAGGTAGTGAGCTTAATCTCTTTTAATACAGCCTCTTTAACTTTCTTATAATTAGCAAAATCCTCTGTACTTAATTTTCGAAAAACGTGATTTGCATATTTACCGTCTAAAAAAGAAATGATGACTTTGCCTTGAAACTCCTCTGGTACTTCATATATCTTAAATCCCCTTTCCACTGTCTCAAAGAGATTTATCACCTCTTCTGGGTTTTTAGGGCTTCCAGCTAACATATTTCCCAATAATTTTATATAATTAGCCAGCCGCGCATCTGCTGGATTACTAGAAACTGCCACCGTTCGCACATCACCCCTCTCCTCGTTTGCATTCCTCATTTGCAGTTCCAGCATTCTATACTCATGCTCTCTCTCCTTTTCTCTTTCTGCCACCTCTCTCTCCTTTTCCCTTTCCGTTGCCTCTCTCTCCTTTTCCCTTTCTGCTGCCTCTCTCTCCTTTTCCCTTTCTGCTGCCTCTCTCTCTTCCCTTCTCAGTTGCATCTCTAACCTCATCCTCTCTAATTCAAAATCATATCCAATCCTTTCTTTAGATCCCTGCTTTCTGGTCCCACTCTGCAGCATATCCGTATTGTTGTCATTGCCATAATCCCTCAACCCTCGCATGTCTACCGCAGCATCCGACTCTCTCTCTATTGTCATCTCCTCACTTCCCCGAGCACTCCCTGAATAACCACCCTGTGCGCTATCCCTTTCTGTGACTGTGTAGCTTCGCCTTAACTCATCCCTTTCCCTATCGCGATCGCTCCTAAGCTCCATTTTAGCTCGTACAGGCCTCTGCCGTATCTAACTACTCGCCCCTAGAGTAAGAGGATACTTACCTCCGATGTGATGACAGGAACGAACCGCCTCGTCAGTCTGCCACCTGAAGCACACAGTCGGAACACTCTTGGTAGTATCAGCCTTGCGCTGGTCAGCTCCCAGTGGATGTTGAACTTTTCCGTCACCTTCACAGTTTTTTCCACAGTTCGAACGTGATGCACGATTCTTCAGGTACCTTCACTGCTATTCTATCGCCTGAAGCACACCGCAGGACACTCTTGGCAGTATCAGCCTTGTTCTGGTCAGCTCACAATGGATGTCGGAACTCTTCCGTCACCTTCGCCGCTACTTTCACCTCTGTTGCGTACTGTCGACTGCGCCACTTTGTGATGTTACTTCTTCGTTTGTCGGTCTACTGGGACCACTTAGGAGCGTCCCCTCGGTTCGATCGCAATACGCGACGGGTGAAAGAGTCTTTCGGAACAAAAATCAAAGATTTTATCACAACTGCATGGACTCAATACTGAGGCTCCTCCCCAATAAATTGGTTCAAACTTCAGCCTTTACTTTAAAATAACAAATATTTATTTAACCTTCCAAACATTCTTGATGGACGAGGACATATGCTCAATTACATAGATTACAACAACAGCTTACTATGCCTGTTCAGCTGCATCCACAGAGCCCAATGCCGTTATTACCAGTCGGCATTTCCCAGCTTTACAATTTCTCGTCTGCACGCTTTCGAAACTCGACCTGCTCTGTCCTTCTCGTTGTTGCCAACCCTTTCTCTTTCTCTCTCCGCCTGACCATCTGGGAAGTCCGCTAGCAGTTGGGTGACCTCCGTCCTCTCGGGGCACTGCTACTTCAATTAACTCTCCAGATGCCGGGACAGAGGGCCTCCCATGTAGCATATGCCTATTTTGGTGAAATCCAATTTAATATACAAATCATGAACAAAAAAAAATATCTAAAAAGGCCTCTAGCCTGACAATCTCATTCGGATAAATTTACGAACAATAATTGGTTGTAAAACACAAAACAAAAAAAATTGCCCTTAATAATTAACAGACATTAGAAAATCTATTTTATTTTACTATTTCAACTGATGCAGTATTTAATCACTAACGGAAGTTCAGATATTTAATAGCAGCGATATCAGTTTATTTAGTTTGAAACCCTAACAGAAACAAGTTTATAAGAAAGCAGAATCACATAATCTGCAGTTTTTGGGCAGAACGAGATAAATGTTTCGGTTTCCATTACTAACTATTTCAATACTGAACTCATAGAGAATCCTCAGCGCTGAGATTTATCTCCACAAAATTCCCCGCCCTGCCAAAGGTCAGTAGGGGACACCGATGGGCTTGGAAAGGCCGCCGTCCGTCGGATGGGACGTTAAGCCGTGTCTTCGTGTGCGGGAGAGCCACACCCTGTACACGTTAAAGAACATGGTGGCTGGTCTTGACGGTAGGCTACCATTTGTCTCCCAACATCTGTTGCAGTGGGTCCCCTCCAGCAACCTTCTCTGAGCCTTCGGGTTCCTTGTGACCTGGCCACTTCATCCACTGTGGGCAAAAAAAAGTGCCGCTCAGAGGTCCTTTACACATATTTGATTATTCTTCTTTTTCGCTTCTTTTGTTATTCAGCTGTTCGGGACCGGTCATATTGTTGCGGATCACAAAAATGGATAGCCACTGAGCGTGAGTATTAAAAGCTATATTTCAAAACCAAATTCAATACAAGGTAAATTGTTACAAAGGAAATATGGATGAAGTATCTTATTAACAAACTAACTATTAACATGCACAAGTCATCAATCTTCCTGCGTGAGCACACATCAGCTCTGTGTATTTTACTAAATACTACCTTTTACTTGATTTACCAGGTCACCCGAAGATCTTCACTCGTAAACCAATTCTCGTCCTGTGCTAATAACTGTTCACACACTAGCCGAACAAAAAGACAGTCCGTGTAGACATTCGAAGTTAGCCATAAAAGTTCCCACTTTTATACTTCCGCGTATACACAACACATCAAGTTACTTCTTGATACTTAACGATAAAAGATCCCACTTTTATCCTTCCGCGTATACACAACACATCAAGTTACTTCTTGATACTTAACGCGCACTGTCTCAGAACAGCTCACCGTCCATTTTCGAACCTTCGACCGTTACAACACAACGACCGTTACACGCTCCACTGTTCTTCTCCAAATTCTCCCAAAGTTCAATTCGTTGGCTGAAACTTTGCTTTCGGTTGCCAGATTCTTCTGTCGTAACAATATCTATATAGTCCTGACATCTGTTGAACAAAATTGTCACGAAAAATATTTAAAAAAATGCGTCTTTTTTACTATTTGTATTTGTTTAAATTTCAAAAATGTCTCAAATGTTTAAAAAATATCAAGAAATGAACTAATTTATTGTGACTTTATTTAAAGCTCATGGAATATTTCGTAATTAATTAAAACTTTTTTTACTAAGAAATAGGGGATGAATTAGTTGATTTTCAATACAAACAGTTTTCATAGCACCGTAATGTAATTGGTACTCCAAAATTTGAACTACGTCTTCAAAAGACAAATAAATCTAATTCTGATTAATTTTAAGCTTAGTTGAGAGATTTATATACAAATGCACAATATAAAAATATCCCTAAAGAAGAGCATGATTTTAACGAATTTCTGTTTTACAGACTACACAGGGATTAACCGCTTAGTCGAGGGGTCATTTCACACCCTAAATAGTTAACCTCTATTGATTATTTTATTTTCCAATCCAAAGAGGTTTTACATGTTAGGGAAAAGGATGAAAATATCTTCATAAATAAAATAAAAAATTAAAAAATACTCCCTCAAGCAGCTGTTTGCAACAGCGATCTGACAGGAGCCTGTCAGTTTCTCCACCAAAGTCGAAGGTCTGTGAGGGTGGTGGGGCCTCAGCAGAGACAACACAAACATCCATGCCTTACCTGGAGCTCGAACTCGGGTCCCTTTGATCACTTTAATACGCCATAGAGAAGATATGTGTTGGGTTGGATTGTTTTACCTCTGAGCGGCAATATTTTGTACACCATGGGCTAAATGGCCAGATAACAAGAACCCCAAAGGCTAAGAGAAGGTTGGGGGAATGTGACCCAGTGTAACAGTTGGTAAGAGACAGATAGTAGCCTCCTGTCAAGGTCATCCAGCGCGTTTTTACGTTGGATGTTTTATCTCTTAGCGTCAGTTTTTTTGCACAGAATAGGCTAAATGGCCAGGTCATAAAGACTAAGAAAGCTCAGAGAAGGTTGAGTACCCACTGGAACATTTGTTGAAAGACAAATGGTAGCCTCCCATCCAACATTTTATTTAACGTACACAGGGTATGGTACATACAGAATTTCTACACTCTTTTTCTTGTGGTTTTCATCAAATTTTTATTCTAAGAATATTATTTTACGACAGTTTGCTGGTATTTTTGTGTTCTAGTATTGGCTTTGCTAATTTTACGCTTATGACGTCATCTCTTTGAACTTTATATGTATAATAGAACAGTAGTTCTCAACCTTCTGTGCTTCACGTACCCCCTGGAAATGTGTAACTGGCGTACCCCATGTATCGATAGCGAAAACTATAGTTAAAGTACAACAATGGAAAATTAAACATATATATACAGTACTGTGCGAATTATTTGGGACAAGCAAAGCCTGGAGAACCTCTTCGATCCTGTCACATCCAGCAATCCCCCAAACACCTACCCAAGGTCATGTTTTGGAGATGTTTCACAGCTTCCGGGCCACAGACGCTTCACCCCATTGAAGGAATGATGGACAGCAAAAAGTACATAGCGTTCTGGAGGCGAAAATGGTCCCAACACTGCAGAAGCTGTTTCCTAATGGCGATGGGGTATTTCAACAGGATCTGGCTCCATGCCACAATTCTAAGCTTGCTAAGAGCTTCCTTACCCAGCAACATTTGAAGGTATTGGAGTGGCCAGGAAATTCATCCTATCTAAACCCCATTGAAAATTTGTGGGCCATTATTAAAGCGCGCATATCTAAGATGGATTGCACGACGAAAACCAAAATGATAGAAAGTGTCATGAAAGTGTGGTACCACGACCCTGAAGTGAAGGAGATGTGTGGAAAGCTAGTGGCATCAATGGTTGAGAAGGTGGAAGAAGTAATTAAAGCTAAGAGGGGTCACATTCACTATTAACTATGTACACTATTAAACAAATAAATAATTTAGTTGTGTCTTTGTTGCTGCATTTCCCTATTGTCCCAACTAATTTCCACAGTACTGTATATACACATTCTTTATTGTAAAATTTTAAATAAAAAAAATTGTTACCAGAATTATTCCGGATATCAGACCAATCTTCCGATGTCTGTCACTTTTAAAAATTTCGGAAAGATGTGGTCACTGATAGGCAAGTTGTTAAAGGCTGAGAAGCTATTACAATCTGTTTATTATCGCTGGAGTTGATCAATTGACCTGCTGTCGCTTTTGTTTCTGAAAGGGTTAAATTGTTCTCTTCCTTCTGGAATACAATCTAGCCACTTTTTCTTTCATTCCGTCAATTAGGAGGATTAGCTAGATTTGAGGAATGCACCATGAATATATTTGGTTGCTAAAACTTTTTCCTGACGGAAATACTATTTACGAAACAAATAAAAGGCGTATCCGGATTAACGTTTCTAAAAGCATTGTTGTGTCAAAGTGTTGTTGTGTCTTTCATCGTGAAAGATTAATTATTTTTTCAAACGTCTTATCCTACGATGAGAAACCCACAAAAGGAACTGTTTCCGATACATTGTAACATTTACTAGTGAATGTAAAACTTTGGTTTTCAACTGAAAGAGACTTCATTGGTTATTTAGATATCGTTACTTCTGTTGTTAAAAGCTTTCCGGGAGTCTCCGGAACGACACATAGGAGCCTTTTCTGCAGGTAAACTTAGGAGAATAAGGATTTCCTCATTTACGAATAGTTATGGAATGTAACGGACTCCTTTATCGCGGCGTGATGCTATTGAAGTAACGTTCACTTCAGTGAACTCTTAAGTACGACTGATATGATGCAAATATATTACATCAGGAAATATTTTTAAAGCCCCAGAAATTTGAGATACGATGAGCATTTTAGAGATAAATTTGGGCGTTCTCGATTTTTGGTGTACAGCACTTTACCCCACCTAAAGAAATTGATTTTTTGCACGTATTTACTTAAAAAATAAATATATATATATAGCGTACTAAATTCTGAATAATTACGGTTAATGCTTAAAAATGTTACCATACTTGTAACATTGTGACGTTTTGAGCATTTAAATTATTGATAATTTCACGCTGTTGTTTAATTCGGTAAAAGTTTCAAAGGTGATTGAAAGATTTAATGTGGTAACCAGTGGAACACGAAATTTGTTCCATCCCTCGCATAGTGGGTTCTTTTACGTACGAGCAGCAGTTCTTGGCACTTATACGACAAAATGGCCACTCCACAAGGACTCCATGCATTTGGCGAAAGGAACCCACAGCACCACATCGGTTAAGAGACAGAGGACAACCTCACATCATGGCCATCCAGGGTCTTATTTAACAGATGCAGGGTATATTTCTCCTACACACACGGACCATGGCGTTACCTCACAACCGATGGACGACGGCCTTTACAGAAGGTGTTCGCCTTTCTAACCGACAGAAGGATTGGGGGTTTAACGTTAAGAAATCAGATCTTTGACTGTAGTGGGACTCGACCCTGGGAAATACATATTCCTATCATGCGGCAATACCGAACCATCCACCCCCTTCACTTTAAAGAAAGCACTCTTTCTGATCCTATGTCTTTTGGTGGCATTTCTAATAGCAATGCGGAAGACCGCTTAGTACGAAAGCAGATATCGTTACTACGCAATGACGGATATATACGTAACTGTGGATCTCGACGATGTCACAAGGGCTACTCGAACCAGAAAAAAACGGCACACGAAGAGAAACCAGAGCAGCTATTCATTCCTTAACGGAAAGGAACTCTGCGAGTGCTGGGGCGGGGGTGGCTCAGTTGCTACTGCACCAGGCTCGTAATCTGCAGTTCCCAGGTGCGAGTTCCAGCTGGGTCAGCGTTGAGATTTATCTCCGCAAAACTCCTAATGCCCAAGATACTGCCTAAGCATCTGGAATCAAAAGCATCTAGTTTCCTGTTATCTTATTTACAAAGTGTCCACGTTTCACTACCATAACTAACCCTAGAAAGAACCAAACTATTATACAGTCTAATTTTAGTCTTTAGGTGTATACGCCTATTTCTCCACACTCTCCCTAGATTCTTAAAAGTCCCGGCAGCAAACCCTATTCTTCTGTTAATCTCATGCCGCACATCACCATATTCTGTTACATAGCTCCCAAGATAATTAAACTGTGACACCTGCTCAAGACTGCAACCATTCAGATTAACTGAATCACAGCCTGCCTGACAAATTTTCATCACTTTAGTTTTCTCTCTGTTTATAACCAAACCTACTCTACTACCAGTTTCATCGACAGCTCGAATGAAAGAATTCATCTCATAAACATCATTTGCCAAAAGGGTTAAATCATCAGCATAATCTAAATCAGAAATCGTGGCATCTCCAGCCCATTTAATGCCAAAATCTTTCCCTTGAAGTGAATTTCGTATAGCATAATCAATAACCAAGCTAAAGAGAAAAGGGGACAAAATGCACCCTTGTCGAATACCAAAAGTAATGCTAAACCAATTGAGACAAGACTTACCAACTCTCACACACGACTCAGTGTTATTATAGAGAGCTTTCATTATGTTAACTAACTTGTCAGGTATACCATATGATCTCACAATCAACCATAAATTATGACGATCAACAGAGTCGAAAGCCGTTTACAAATCAACAAAGCCAGCAACCAAAGATTTCTGGAACTCTGCACATTTCTCAAGAACCTGCCTTAGAGAAAATATCTGATCTACACATCCCCTACCACTTCTGAATCCACATTGCTCATCACGCAATTGCCTATCAACCCGATTCTTAATACTCTTAAGCACAATCATGCAAAGAACTTTCTTTGGAACAGAGAGTAGGCTGATACCCCTATAGTTATTACAAGAACTGCGATCACCTTTTTTGAAACTAGGAATAATAATAGCTCTGGTGAAATTCTTAGGAACCATGCCTTTATGATAAAAAATATTCAAAATTTCAGTCATCCAAGTGGTAGCAGAAACATTCCCAGCTCTAAGTTTTTACGTAGTAATTTCATCTACCCCTGGGGATTTATGTAGTTTCAGTTTAGAAATAGCCAAAATAACTTCAGATTGTGTTATAGAGCCAACATTAAAGCCACCAATGCATCTATCATCATTTCAGACAATTGGAGTAGAACTAACCACATTGTTTAGAACATCACTGAAATGCTCAGCCCACCAAGCCATGACAGAATCCTCACCTTCTATAACCTTACCTTGTTTATCCTTCAATCCCTGTATACCTGTCCGTTATCTACCACACAAAACATTAACTATCTGGTACAGCTCTGCTATTGTGCTGTCTAACTGCTTCCTGGGCTTTGTCAGCCAAACCATCAAGCCAAAGATTCTTATCAGCAGCTAACTGATCATTTACACGTTTATTAAGCTCTCTGTAATGATTTCTATTAGGACTAGTAGGGTATTGAGTAGGGACATTCCTGCAGTTGTTTCTTTCTGAAATAAGCTCAAGTGCCTTATCACTCAAATAATTCTGTCTCCTCTGCTCCTTTTTCCCTAAAAGAGTAGTTAGTTTCCAAAAAAGCCTTTTTAGAATGGTGTCATTCTTCCTCAACTTCAGTAGTAAGCAAACCATGACTGTCATAATGACTAAGTAACCTATCATGGTAAGCTTTAGCTGTAACTGAGTCTTTCAGAGCTTCAGTATTAAAGGTAAATTTTTTAACCCTAGCGTAACACTTTTTAAGTTTAAGTTGCAAGACACTTTTAATAAGGAAATGGTCAGATCCAATTTCAGCTCCCCTATATGACCTGGTATTCCTAACAGAACTAGCCCATTTCCTGTTAATTAATATATAATCAATCATATTTTTATGTAGCCCGTCAGGTTAAACAAATGTGCACTTATATATGTTGCAGTGTTTGTAATAGGTGTTAGTTATTCTGAAACCATTGAGTTTACTTACCTGTAGGAGACGTTGCCCATTGCCATTGCAGCTACCAATGCCAAAAGGGCCTATCACCCATTCTCAAAGGTCCGAGTCAGTCCAACTTCAGCATTGAAGTCACCTAGAACAAGGGTAATATCTCCTTACTTGACAGAATTAAAAGTATCCTGAAGTTGTCCATAAAAGGTATTCTTCTCGTCCTCATCGCCATCCTCAGTGGGGGCATAACAGCAGATAACATTCAAGTCTTTAACGCTTGTGTGAAATTTTGCTGTAAGAAACCTTTCATTAATGCACTGGTATCCTAGAAGAGCATCACTAGCGTGTCTGCTGAGAAGCAGACTCACACTTTGGTGATGTTTATTGTCTTCCCACCCTGAAAAAAGAAATTTAAGATTTTTCTTAAGAATCTGACCTTTATCTGTCCATCTGGTCTCTTGCAAGCCGAGAATATCTAAATTATAATGGTGGAATTCTTGTGTGAGGACAACAAGAGAATAAGCTCTGCGCAGAGTCCTCGCATTCTAACTACCTATGGAGAGAAAATGGTTAGTGGGATGTTTAAAGAAACTATGTTTGTTGAGAGAGGGAATGCCGACAATATCAAACAGCCCCATAATCGCAGACATTGGGCAAAGACCCGTTCTCCCACCACTAAACGCTGAAGCCATCTACACTGGAAGACTTCCTCCAATATAGAATTTGACAATACCAATAGATGCAAAGAGTTCAGGTGCCTGCGATGACTTCTGCTCAGGATTATCCACCAGCTGATAAACATATCCTGTGAATCTATTCACTTGGGGCTGTCAACCCACAAACAAACAGAAAACACAGCGGAAGATTTTCCCTCCACAGAAGCATACCAGTGCGGCAAATTCAGGATCCATAATCAAGCTCAGAACCTAAATTCAGTCCAGTCCAGTGGGTTTATGTGGTCAGCACCAGGACCTTGTGTGGTTGACCACTCCTCAGCAGGGTAGAAAATAAACGAAAAGTAGCCACAGATGTCCAGATCAGTAGGCCACACTAACCTGGCAGCCCTCCCCTTCCGTTCACTTCCACAAGAGAGTATCTCTTTTGAAAGGTACTAACGGTCTGCACCACGTGAAGGCTGGGTCGGTCATTAGGTGCTAGGCCTGGCCGGTTCTATGCATGATCACAGGGGATTGGTGTATAGCTCTCCTCCCAGTGACTACCTAGCTACCATTTACATTACCTGAAAATACTGAAGCCAAAATTTATAAAGCCTCAAAAAAAATATGGATTATATATATTTATAATGATTAGAAAAACACTGAAATTCGTGTAGAAAAACGTTTTAAAAACAGTCAAGCGTATTGAACTCTAGGGGTATGACTGTCGCCTTCAAACGTTTAAAATGTAGTCACTCACCATACGAAAGGAAACTTTTTTTTACAATTCAGATTAAAGTCGAATACTGTAGATAAGGACAATTAAAAAAGAAACGACTAAAGTCGAGTGCGGCAGTGGAGAATTGAGTTAAGGGCATTATAGCTAGGGAAAAAAACTGCGGTGCCCCCCTTCCCTTGGTGCCTTAAGCAGGTGCTTATATTGCTTAAGGGTTAATCCAGCAGTGGTTGTAAACCATTAAATTCAGCGTGGTGGCGAAGATTGGAATAATTAACTTGATTTACCTGATGTTTTTCTAGTGGCCGAGTGCTTGGTTAGACTTGAAGGAGATAAGGATACAGCCCGTGTCGATATCTGCTTACAAAACGTTTTCTTTTTATCTCACGCAACTAGGTTTATTATACTCCTATTGTTTCGCGGTAAGCAAAGCGGACGGAACTACAATCCCACGAACTCGGTTCATTTCGTCATCATATTCACATGTTAACTGCGATGACCGAAAAGGGACCGCGCTTGGCGAGAGCTAATTTATTAGCACTTAATTTTGATTTCCTTCCAACAATAGGATAATGACGTCGACACTGATGTTGTGGAATGCAGTGTTTTCTCAGTCGCAGGAAATGAGACTCCAACAGTGTTTCCTATTCGCAACAGAGGATTCTCTGTTTACTCTTCCCACCTGTCTCCATTTTCTCTATTTTGTGTACGCATAAACTTTGTCGAATAGAAATCAGGCACATTACTTTTAATGTAGGATCTCTTGCAAACGTCTTTCTTAATAACGGTGAGTATTACTTTTTCTGGATGTTAAATATTAGACCTGCTATTGTGCAGAACGCATGCTTTCTATGTAATTATTTACTTTTAATGAGTGGGTAAGGAAACGTAATGAGGTATCAGTTACGACACTGATTCCTAGTTCAACCCTAACATATTGGCATGCAAATCAAAATATCGCGGTTCTGCGGTACTAAATTTCATCTTTCATTACATTTTACGCTTTTAACGGCATGATAATGTAAATCAAAAAAGTATACTTGTATAGTCTTCATGCGAGAAACATGTCATTTTCGCGATATATCTGCGACCACACTGTCACCATATAGTGGAAAGAGGTTTTATTTGTATGTTTTACGAGATATACGATAGTTATTTCCGGTGTTCCATTTGCATTTTCTCCAACTCAAACTTAACGGCCACCCTATTACAAAAAGCAAAAATTAAATCGCTTGCAATATTCGTCGATAAATTTCCATCTTAGAACTTTTCCGACTGTATGGAGGCGCAATCGGAGTCATCGACACATATCGCAATATTTCAAACCGTTCCAGCGTTACAACCCTCCCCCTCTGTAAGTATGCGACACCGATGGCCTTGGAAAACCCGACCTGCGTGATGTTTAGCCGTGTCACCGTGCGAAAGAACGTTCAGGTTAAAGTACGCGCTGGGATGGACTTACCATGGAGGTACGAAGAGAGGGAGACACCCTATCGCTTGAAAACTGTACCTGAGCGTCGCCATATTGTTGCTACTCGTAATCGTCCTCTCACTGTGTTAAACAACGACAGATTGCATTAAAAATGGATTTGGGCATCGCGTTTGGATGCATTAATGAACCTGCGAAAAAGATCACAGGGATAACATTTCATAGGTAAGAAGTAATGCTAAAGTTTTGCTTTGTAAATTTGAAACTTTTTTATTATTTTAACTATTTATGACAGTAGCATAGTTAGGACTTGCGGGAGGAGAGATAGCGAAAACTTGAGGAAGGACGTTGCGAAACTTTCCCAGTATTTTAAATGTTAACCGATTAAATCAAGGTTCATTACAAATTCAGAGAAAGAAATAATAAACCAAGAAATGGAAGAGAACATAACACGAACATTATTCATTTCCTATGCTTTTGATGAACCCTTCCGAAAGGCTACAGAATTTCCGTTATGCCAGTGAAAACCTAACTTGGAAGCTCTATAATTTCTAAAATATGCATTAATGGAAACATGTGACTGAAGATATATTACAGATCATAATTAAATCTATTTAGATATAGATTTTCAGCAATATTCGTTAAGTATTTAAATAGTTGCGGAAACTAGAATATTATAATATAGTTATAGTATAGAATAAGTATTAATCTTCCATGTTATGCCAGTGAGAAAATAACGTGGAAGCTCCATAAAATTTTAGATTTGAAGCTGCACTGGATGTATGCAGTTCTACAATCAATACCTATTTTATGAAAAACATGGTGTGGCTTTCATTTGATGTGTAATTTGTTATTGCTAACTTCGAATGGGATTAAACAACTGTGTTTAAAAACGTAAGCAAACGCGAAACTGAAACGGAAAAAAGTATTATATATATATTAAACATCTCTTGACCTTCCAAGTGAAAAAAAAATCGATTTAGCAATATTCGGCGAAATAATTCCTTTTCTGTGCATGAAACAATTGCGATTTTATTGAGCAGTATTCGTGTAAAGCATTCGGATATATTACAATTGACGTGCAGTATATGGTTTTCTGAGTAGCAACAACCTGGCTACCGCTGTCCTGCGAGGCTACACTAGCGACCTATGCTACGAGATAGAAAGGGCGCCTCCTCCTCTTCCTACCCCCATGATTACTTCCAACGAAGAAGGCTAATGAAGGCTAAATGCTGTTGCCAGATACATTTGATATTCCATAGCAAAATATAGCTGAAAGAAATTAAGGATTAAAATAATTTAGGAGGCGTACTTCGAAAATACTCTTAACAGTTCACACTTTTAATGAAATTTTTCCTCTGATAAATAGATTCCAGCAAGGGTTAAATTAAAACCAGATTACGAAATAAACTATCTTAAAGAATAATTCATTGTCTTATGCATTTTCATTGGAATCTACATTATAAAATTAAGACATCTGAGGCAGAAACAGAGTTTAAATTAAAAAGATACTAAATGTGCGAAACTAATGGTTTTGACTAATTCTTCGCTCTCATTAATGCTTAATTTTGAACACAAAGAAAAAATAATTATGGTTTACCTCAGGGCCGGCTGTAACGGTTAGGGGGCCTTCGCTATGGCAATGCTAGTAAGCAAAATGGACGCAAAAAAAAAATGTACCCATAGTTTTTCAAGACAATTTTTATAGACCGCTATAACGAAGGGGAAAGTATTCCTTTAGGAATTTCTGTGTAATTGTATTAAGTTGGGAATATGGATCCCAAAAAACGAACTCTGAAAGGAAACAGTAATTTCTTATGAAAAACGAGACATAATTAGAAAAGATTATTTTAAACGTTTCTTTTAATAAGAAGCAAATGTGAAGAATAATTGAAACTTTGGATAACAGCGTTTAAAGTTAAAGAAATTAATTTAGAGAATTAACTTGAAAACAAGAAGGAATTAATTCACAAATGTTAGAAAAAAATTATGTTCAATAATGATATAATTTTTAAAAGTTTTTTGTAAAAAAATCGTGTAACTACTTCCAGATATATGCGACAACTGTGTTTGTTACCAGGATTTGAATTTTTGATATCGTTTTAGCTTCACTTAATATTTTTTTCCTTTTTATGTTTTTCCTGCTCTAGTGTAGGGTGACCAGATTTAAAATGGAAGATCTGAAAACTTCTGAAAATTCAATTTGAAGATTTGATTTTTCTTGAAATTGTTATGTTAACCCTTTGCACCCCAGATGTTTTTTTTAGTATGATCGTTAAATAGTATTAGTATGTCGCCGTAGCGGTGCCTATAGAGTGCAAAGGCTTAAAACGTAACACCATTTTTATCATTTACAATGCATTTTATGCATAATTGCATATAATAATAACATAAATATCTAATAGCACAAAATATAATTTGCATAAAATATGTTATCAAAAATCAGTGTTGCTGTGTGTATTTTTCACACAATTAGTTTTCCATTAATTTTAAATATTTTTAAACATTTCAAAAATATTTGAAATTGAGCATTTATGCCCTATTTGTTTGATTTTCCTTCAGTTAAAATGTCTACGCAATGAGCACTAACAGTTACTGTAACTATATAAAGCTATAATTTGTCTGTTCTAATTATGGCCATACCTTATGGCCATTTGCCTCATATGATATTGGTCTTCCATGTGCTGCCAAAACAGATCTTACCTACGAGGCATGGACGCTACAAGATTTCTAAAGCTGCCTTGTGGTATCTGGTACCAAACCCTTACCAGCAGCTCCTTTAACTATTGTAAATTATGTGGTTGAGCCGCCGCACATCGGCTATGCTGTTTCAACACAAACCACAGCTGCTCGATTGGATTGATGCCTGAGGATTTTGGAGGCCAGGGCAATTCCTGAAAGTCTTCCTCATGTTCCTTGAACCATTGTCGAAAAGTTCAGACAGTATAGCATGGTAGTAGTTTGGGGCCATTCCATGGTACTCCTATGCACAGTGCTTTCCCCATATGATGTCACGGACCACGTCCCCTATGAAATAACCTATTACGTAACTGGCCACGCCCCTTTATTAACATTCATAACTAATAATTCATAATTAATAATTCGTCCCCCTTAATAAAAACCGACTTTTAGCCCCCTTTTAACCCGTGGCGCCATCTGGTGACAATGAGGAGTACTATTTTCGGAAAAACCCCTATTTTAACTCTAATTTCTCGATTTTTGATTCTCCATTATTAAAAAAAAAACCCTGGCGCCACCAGGCGACAATGAGGAGTACTATTTTCGGAAAAACCCCTATTTTAACTCTAATTTCCCATCATTAAATGCCCCTGGTTGGCTTACCTATATTTTAAGCCCTCCTTCTCGAATTTTCAGACCCCCTGGTTGTCCCACCTATATTTTAAGCCCCTCCCTTCCAGATTTTTCAGACCCACCTATATTTTAGGCCCCCTTTTCGAATAAGTCCCTCGGAATGCCAACGATCGGCTGATGCAAGCCTCAGAATAATTGCATGGGTGGCAACCTCACACTGAAAGGGATGATACGAGTCTCTAAATAATTGTAAAAGCAGCTCCTCACATAAAATCAACTCCCAAAGTTGTATATTCTATGTATTTATTCCTTATCAAAACTGTGTCCTCCCCTCATTAAAAATCTAATCGGTGGCATCCAATTCCCATTTTAGTACATCTCCTGTATTTAAAAACTCATCACAAACTCCCGTGGTATTCATCTGAAATTTTACAAGTCTACTAAACTCTAATTGTTCCAAGAGACAATTCTTTCCACACTACCTCCTTTGTAACCTACCACAGTAGCTTCTTCAGTAAGTGCAAGTTTGTAAGCATATTTCACGATGTTAGGAACGTGATCTAACGACCACACCTTTTCACTAGGCAGAGGATGAAAGGGTAGGCCTAACACATATTTAGACACGTAATTGACTGTCCTGTCTTTTACCAACAAAGGTTGGTGATGCCGAAGATTGAACCGATAGACACCGCATTTTCCATTCAGAGTTGCATATCCAAGTTCACGCACTAGGAAACGACCATTTACACGGAAACCATCAAGATCTAGAATCATACAGATATTTTGCATGTTTGCACTAGTTCGAATACCGGGAGACAAACGCTTGACGACTTCACACAGGCTGGGGCTACAGACGTCTCTGCCGTTTACGCCTCAGAGCCTGAACGACGCTCTGTGGCAGTCCTGGGGGCCAGGTTTCAGGTGGTTTCATGACCAAAGGTCCTCGTAGTCTTGTAGGCGGTGGCGGCGTGTCGTCATCCACAAGAACTGCATGTAGCACAGGACCACTAAGCCCAGGGCGTGGCAGCATACTAACAGTGATTGCTGGAGGTGGACGTGGAGGTGGAGATGGAGGAGGCACAACCACAGATCGACGTAACGGTCGACGAATACGGGGTCGGAAGTGCTGTGGATCACTCTCGTACCCAGATTCCTCTCACTCGTCCAAACAATTGCTGTCTATAACATGTAGCTCGGAATAAATGTAAAAATAATAAAATAATAAATTAATGTTATAATAATAATAATAATAATAATAATAATAATAATAATAATAATAATAATAATAATAATAATAATAATAATAATAATAATAACCTTCTTCAACCGTTATATACCGTCAGAACCGTGACTTTTACACATCACCCCATTGGATAAACACGCGATACAGTTGGAGAATGCGTGACACAGAGCAAAGTACTTATTACTGCAACAACCGATGCAATTATTCTGAGACTTGCATCAGCTGATCGTTACCGTCCCGAGGGACGTTTTTAGGAAGGAGGGCTTAAAATATAGGCGGGTCTGAAAAATCGAGAAGGGAGGGTTTAAAATATAGGTGGGATAACCAGGGGTCTGAAAAATCGAGAAGGAGGGCTTAAAATAGAGGTAGGCAAACCAGGGGCCTTTAATGATGGGAAATTAGAGTTAAAATAGAGGTTTTTCGGAAAATACTACTCCTCAATGTCGCCAGGGTTTTTTTTTTTAATAAGGGGGAGGAATTTTTTATAAAGGGGGAATCAAAAATCGAGAAATTAGAGTTAACACAGGGGTTTTTCCGAAAATAGTACTCATCATTGTCGCCAGATGGCGCCAGGTTTTTTTTTTATAAAGGGGGAGGAATTTTTTATAAGGGGGGAAATCAAAAATCGAGAAATTAGAGTTAAAATAGGAGGTTTTCCGAAAATAGTACTCCTCATTGTCACCAGATGGCGCCACGGGTTAAAGGGGGGGGGGTAAAAAGGGGTTTTTAATAAGGGGGATGAATTATTAATTATGAATTATTAACTATGAATATTAATAAAGGGATGTGGTCAGTTACGTAATGGTTATGTCATAGGTTACGTCATAAGGAGGCGTGGCCTGTGACGTCATAGGGGGAAAGCACAGCGCGTGGGGGTACCGTGGAATGGCCCCAAACTATTCATGGTACATTAACCTGCTGAAAGAAGGCACTACTAGAGGGACATTCTTTGCCATGAAAGACTGAAATGATTTTTAGGCAGGTGGTAGACATCATAGTTTCCTGTACAGGAATTACTGGACTCAGGGTTTCCCAGCAGAACATTGCCAAAAGAATTACACTTCCTCCACCGGCCTCTTTTCGTCCCCCCATGCATCCTGGAGCCAACACTTTCCCACATAAACAGCACACACGTATCCGGCTGTCCACATGGGGCAACAAGAAATGAGATTTATCGGACCACACAACCATCTTCAAATCACTCAAGGTCCATTTTTGATACTCACCTGCCATTGTAGGTGCTTTCGACGGTGAACCGACGTTAACATTGGCATTCAAAGCTGCCTGCTACTATGCAGACCCATTTCCAACAGGGTTCGATGTACTGTGTGTTGTGATACATTACTCCCATCACCAGCATTCAAATTATGGGCAGTTTCGCCAAAGTATACCTTCTGTTGGCTCGTACATACAGACTAGCCTTACTCATCTATAGCATCGATGAGCCGTGATCGGCCCACACCTAGCGGTGGTTCGTGGTTTCTTCCTCCTCAGACCACTTTTTGAGGCACTAACCATGGATGACAGTGAGCAACCCACAAGCCATTAAATGCTCTGACTCATTCGCCTGGCCATTACAAATTGTCCTTTGTCAAAATCACTTAAATCCACTGCCTTCCCCATCTGAAGGACAAGAATAACACTACTAATTAACAGAGCTCAGTATCAGGTTCTATTTATACCGTTTCATGACTTCATATGCGCCGTCGTTTACCTGCAGTTGCTTCGATCTGCATAAAGACGCGCTGGTCATAATGTTATGGATCTTCAGAGTACATTTGACTATTACAAGTGGAAAGGGGAGGCCAAACTGTAGAAAATGTTGTTACCAGGGAAATATGAGTTCCAAAATATACTGTATTTGGTTTTTGATACTGAAGGCCTATGTAATAACAAATCATATCGTCGGTAAATTTATATTGTATGTTATCTGCAATGGTAATGCTTATTGTATGTCTGAGCGGCATTCCAAGATGAAATTATTTACTTCAATTGTTGAGAATCTCTTATCACCTTTTAGCAGTAATTTGCTGCCATTGATGGTCTCCATCTTCAACGATATATCTTTACCATTGTAGCAGGGACGGGGGTGGCTCAGTCGGTAGTGCGCCAGGCTTGTAATCTGTAGTTCACAGGTTCGAGTCCCAACTGGGTCAGCGTTGAAATTTATCTCCACAAAATTCCCCACCCTGCCCACGGTCAGTAGGGGACACCGATGGGCTTGGAAATGCCGTCGTCCGTCGGATGGGACGTTAAGCTGTGGCCCCGTGTGCGGGAGAGTCATAACCTGTGCATCTTAAAAACACGCTGGATGGCCTTCATCTGTCTCCCAACAACTGGCTATCATCTGTCTCCCAACAACTGTTCCCGTGGGTCCCCAACCTTATCTGAGCCTTCGGGGTCCATATAACCCGGCTATTTAGCCCATGGTGTGCAAAAAAGTGCCGATCAGAAGTAAAACAACCCAACCTAACCATTTTGGCAATTTCCTGATTTTCCTGTTCTCTGCTCTCATCATTCACAGCACCACTGTTTTCTGGAAAGAAATCCAAATGAGAACTTAGGAAATGCACCTTCAAAGACATACTACATCCTAGAATGTGATATGAAGACAACAGTTCTTTTCTCATCTCCAGTGATGATACGATCAAATACCTCATCATGCAACAGTGAGCGAATATCTGGTCCGGTAAAAACACCCTCTTTTATCTTTCCATCACTAAGTCTTGGAAATTCACTCAAAGGTACAGAAAGGCAGTTTGTGTATGATCCTTAAACAAATACCCCCTCAAACAACTGTTTGTCGCACAGGTCTGACAAGAGATTGTCAGTTTGTACACCGTAGTAGAAGGTCTATGAGGATGGCTGGACCGCAGCAGAAAAACAACACAAACGTCCATGCCTTACCAAGGGTTCGGACCCAGGTCCCTCAGATCAGTGGCCAAGCGGGCTAAACACATGGCCACAGGACGGACTCTGATCCATGGCCTTGATAAAATTCTTCATTAGGCCCATTTTATATGCAAAGGTGGCAACAAAACCTTCGTGGATTGTTCCAGCAGATGGTGTAGTATATTCTTCTTCTTCCCTGGCTCCAGTGATTACCGAGAAGGCCAAATCCTCGTCACGTAATGAGATTGCTTTGTATCTGCTATTACATTCGCAAAGAAAACAACAGGACTTTGTATATCAGAGTTATAGTCCAATCAAAACAGCAATGACTTTTAAGTCCGCAATAATATACCACTTATATTTGTTATAATTCATGTATTGAAGATATTGTTTCATATGCTTGTAAGTTTCCTTCGTATTAACAGCATGACCTACTTCAAAAGATAACAAATTCCCATTGTACAGAAAAACTGCTTTCATGCTTTATTTCGAGGAATCTCTATATATGACCTCCATTCTTCTGGAGTATGTGTCATGTGAATAAACCGTCAACCTCTTTGCAAGCAATCAGGTTACCTACCATTGTGAAGAAAAATACGAGATGTTTTTGGCATCTGATATACCCACGTACTTTCACATTTCTATGAAGAAGATTCCACTGCTGCAGTCTGGATCCTCGGAATTCAGCCTTGCTCTTTGGCAGCTCAAGAATCTCTAACAAGATCGTTCAACTCGTTCTGCGTGATCTTCCGATGTTGTGGGTGCGAAGTCGCAATCTACAGATGCTTGTTCATGTGTTCCTCTTTCTTCCTTCTCTTCCTCCTCTGAGTCCACATAGTAATGTTCCGGCGACTCTGGGACAGGCAGGTTTTCCCCTTGTGGCACTGGGTGGATTAGGTTAGTTTATTGTCTGTTTTTACTTTTTGGTAATAACACTTCCCAGCGGAGGTATACAAAAGTAACAGTCACTCACATGGTTCCCGCCATGTCATCGGAATGGCAAATGGCATCGATCGCCTCTTGCCCTTTAGCCAGCTGTGAAGACATGTTACAACTATTACACACTCTATGCAGAGCCCATCTCCCCTGGTTCCTGAGGTCCTGCCATCCTCACAGACATTATACTATTTCATATAAACTTACAGACTCCTGTCAGACCTCTGTGGCAAGCAGCTGCTTCAGGAGGTATTCATTTCTTTTAATTATCTCTATTTACCTCTTAGTTCTATTTTCATAAATAAATGCATAAAAATAAATGAACGTTAAATATGACGTCGAACTGCTCCACTTAAATATTTAAGACTTTAAAGTTCAGGAAAAATTGATGAAATTCTCTGACTGCTTTCAAAATTTAATAAAATATCTTGCATTATTTGGATATTAATTTTTACATATTCGGTGATCGGAATTAAAATGCCAATACTTAAAAATTGTTGAAAAAACAACTCAGTTGAAACACACGATATTTGAAATTTACGTAAATCAGATCATTAGTAAAGCATATATGAAGCAAACGGTAGTTCAGAATTTAGGAACCAGGTGGCGTTTATTTCTCATGACTTTGCCATTGCAATTTATTGGAATGATACATAGAAAAAACGAATGGTAAGGGTTTGATGTTTTAACAGGTTTTAAAGAAAACAGTTGCTTCAAATATCTTGCTCCAATGCGTTGTTGAAGCAAAGGAGATACTTGTTTTAAGAACAGTTACTAACGTCTCTCTTAAAGTAATATAAGGAAGAAAGTCAAGTAAGAAGAAAGGTTAACTATCATCCAATTATGATGGATAAATGATCAAGGGCATATATATATAAATGGAACAAGGGCATCATCATTAGGGTCCCAGCCTTACTAATTATTCTATGATATACTTTTATTTTAAGTCAGTTTCAAATTTCATCTTAAATTAAACTACAAATACGAAAAATATCTGGCAACACTGAAGTCTGAGATATCTAGCAATACTTCAAAAACTAAGTTTAAAATACAAGCTTCCGTTTCGGGTAAATAGGCTTAATATAGAAGGTAAAAAATTATAGACTTTCTTTCCTCATTCGTTAATCTATCTTCTAATATTCTGTATTCATAAGTAATTCATTTTTTCAGATACGTATAACAGTGCAAAAGATTTTATAGAATAATACCGTAAATTCTATTTTCTGACATAGTGACAATGATTGCCAAATTCTATGTTTAAGGTTTTATTAATCTACCAGTATTTATGTACATTTATAGTTCAGTAGTATTGGGTTATATTCTGCTATTTAATGTTGATTGGAGGGAACGGAGTTTTGCTATTATCAGATATTAAGTAATAGCCTAGGACAGTCTTTCTCGGAATTTTTAGTCATTCTACACAGTTATTAATCACCATTCATTGCAGAGTAATATAAAACGTGATATTCGAAATATATTAATGTCGCTATATAATTGTGTGAAATATCACTACACTACTTATAATTGTTTCATTGTCACAATGCATACAATTAAAAATTTTTTTGCCTACAAACAACTAAAATTTCTTTTTGTCTCACTGTTCCAGGTACACGGCTATGGACATTATAAGAGAAAATAATAACAATGACGAAGCATCTTTATATAACTTACAGTTATTTTCTGATAAATTGCAAAATAATATAAGCAAATGTTAAATGCGTTGTTGCATTTTATTTAATAGCCATTAAGGTGATGAAACCTGTCGGGTTTTGAACATATTACGAATTCAATAAGGCGGCTTCTGGCATTCAGTAATTTTGTTTGGTGGTAATATTTTTCCCCAATGACTAAAACATTAATTATCTTGGGAGCTATGTAGCAGATACTGGTGTACGGCATAAGATTAGCAGACGAATAGGGATTGGTGCCAGAACTTTTAAGAACATATGAAGAGTGCGGAGAAATAGGCGATATACCAGTTTGGCTCTTTCTAGGGTTAGTTATGGTAGTGAAACTTGAACGCATTATAAACAAAATAACAGGAAACTTGATGCTTTTGATTCTGGGTGCTTACGCAGTATCTGGGTATTAGGTGGTTCACAACGGTTTGTTGTGTGAACCACCTAAGTTTGTGTTTAAATAATGATGTGGTTAGGCAAAGAAGTCAGCATCCTCCTTTGAGCAGCATATTGTGCAGAGAGAGACTCCGTTGGTTTGGCCATATTACCAGTATGGATAGCTGTAGATTAGCGAATAGGGTCATGAACAGTGTGCCTAAAGGCCTTGGAAAGAGGGGAAGATCTGGGATGCAGAGGGGACAGGAGTGTCAAACAGAATTTTGCTAGAATTTGTCTACAGTGGCCAGATGTAGCAGATGTACCTCAGGACACATATGTTTTGAGAACTAAGTTGCACAATGTGGTTGGACCTCTGTGGCCCATGGCTGCTTGAAAATGATGATGATATCTTTCGAACGCGAGGACCTACAATTACGAGTTAGGTGTTAAATAAAAGGTCTTGTTAGTCCTATTTACCTACTCAACAAGATCGCCGGCGCCCTATCTTCCTTTGAAGTGAATGCGAATTTCACGACTGATTGCACCTTGATATGCTTTAGATTTATTTTCTACTTTTTAGGGCCCATACTGGAAGATAGCTAATTAAAATTTTTAATTTATTTATGCTTTTATTACTAAATACACCAATCTTTAGAAACTTTGATATGATATATGATTCACAAACATTGGTCACATTTTTCCTCCCCCAATTTTTGGAGTAGTGTTCACAATAGGCCATGAGATTGGAGACATCACAACATTTAATTTGAGACGTAACTCGTTAAGGGCTCTCTATTATAATAAATAGAATTATATTAAATAACATAACCTCCCGCGAAAATCAGCCCCCTTTTTGAGGGAGGAAAATGGTGGGAGGTGGGAAATTTGGAAATAGTCTACGACCATTCTCATATGAACTCTCATTTGACACATAACTCCTAATTTTAGGTCCTTACGTTCGGAAGATATAGCGGAACAATGGTTTTCATATTTCACCTTTTTTAGGGGAGAAGGGAACATGGGCGGGGAGGGAATATTTTTTATAGCCTCTGACATTCCTCGCGTTGTAAGCTTTGATTTGATACATAAATCATTAAGTTTGAACGTGGCGTCCGAAAGATATGATGGAACAACTTTTTGTGTGAAAAGCACACAAACCGACAAATGAGGAACGAAGAGCAAGAGGAAGAGAGGTAATAAAAGCAGTTGCAGAGTCTGGTCGGACAAATCTTGACAGTTTCTCCAAGCATGCGTTACTACGCTCAAAGAGAGTTTCTAATTCTGGTTCAAGTTTGGGCAGATTTTTGGATTTGAGTGCCATTATTCCTGGATCCGCCTTCGAATATTTTTATGTCGCTTATCGAAAAAAAAAGGTGCAGTGCTCTTTTTCATTTTTTAAATAAATATTTCAAAGTAAAATATCTTCAATATATTTTTAGATAGACTCAAATTGCAGTGTTGTTTGATGAAGAATCAATTTCTAATTTTAGTAACAGTGGGTTATACCAATCAACACTAGAAATCATAAGTAAATAAGCATAACTTTGAAATTAATCATCTCAAATTAATTTTTATTTTTGTAGCAAGATTAGGAATGACTTTAAGAAGTAACGAAAAATATTAGAAATACTCGTGTAATACGTCACAAATATTCTCACAAATTCATATCTAGCGTTCGATTGTTTCGAAAGAATTCCATAAACACGAAGCAGAATTCATTGTCAATTTGGTTTATTGGGCTAAAAAAATGAATTGTTTAGATTACCTGGTGCTGATTCCCTTTCAGTGCAAGGCGACTTCCTCTTCTAACATCTTTCTATCGAAAGGTCATCTTTCACCTCAGCCATATCATTTAGGAAGGATCGTGCTCGACTTTACCTCAACAGCAACATATTCTGTTCTTCGGCAACAAGGTACGAAATCAATTCTTTCTCTGACTTCAATGTACTCAATTTTATATCTAATCAATCATTTTTCCGTTTGACTTAGATGGTAGGGGAAGTTGTGGATTGTCCTTTAGTCCTTCGAAAATTCCTCGATAACACAGACCTTAAGTTTGGCATTACATTTGAAGTGCCGTATTCAACACCTACAGATTCACACTTTACTGTATTACAGAATAATCAATAAATACCGCCTCAAGCAGCTGTTTGCCACAGAATAGAACTGTTAATGTTTATACATAACCACAGAATACGAACTTTAATGTTTCGTCAAAACTATTCTCATACGGTAATAATACGGTAATACAAAACTATATTCATATGGTAAAATAATTTATAGGAGATGTATGTCGCGAGAGAAATACATATAAGTGTTTTATATTTCGTAGCATATGAGAATAATATAAAATATGTAAATGAGTCTCGATTCTAAATATTTAAGCGGTTAAAGGTTTCTAATCGCTTATCAAAGTGTAGCTCACCGTTGGTTAAAATGGCTTTGAATGTAAATTTCATTGCTCTTTTCACTGCTAGCAATCTCCTTTGCTAAAAATGCTGCAGTGTCATACCACTTTTCGCGGAATATTGCATTCGTATACCACTGTTCGCGGAATAATGCCTCGGTTTCGTTGCCGGATTCCAAAAACATTGTTCTTTTATTAATATGTCGTTATATTATTCTTTCTTCTTTCTGCCTTTTTCTCTCTTCCATTCGAACATTTCAAATAATTTTCAGGTATTTTTCCACTTAAAAGTGAGGCCCACCTTGAGCAAGTGGTTATTATGTTGCTGCGGTTAAGTGATTGTATGAATTGAATATGCTATTATACGAGCAATTATACGAGCATTATGTTAATCCGTCCCTAGCTACTGCTATTTACGGAGCAGGGGTAGTTCAGGTGAAACCGCGCCAGGCTTGTAATCTGCAGTTCCCAGATTCGGGTCCCAGCTGGGCCAGGGTTGAGGTTTACCTCCGCAAAACTTCCGCCCTTCCGTTGTTCAGTCGGGGGACACCAGTGGTCTTGGAAATGCCACCGTCCGTCGGATGAAACATAAAGCCGTGGCTCAATGTGCAACAAAGCCATATACCCTTTGCACTTTAAAGAACACACTGGATAACCTTGATGGGAGGTTATCAACTGTCTTCTAACAGTTGTTCAACTAACATATTAACCTTTTCTGAGTCCTCGGGGTCCTTATGACCTGGCAATTTAGCTAATTATGTGCAAAAAATGACGCTTGAAGGTAAAACAACCCAACTGCCATTTAGCTCAATGTTGGAAAATTTACTCGAACCTAAAGAAATGTTCCCTTTAAATTTTGGGGAATGTATCTAACTTTGAACAGATTTAACAACTATTGACACTTTAAAATATAGTTTCCATTTACGATTCATAATTGCCGTCACCTTTTTAAATTAAATGTATTTTTTCATCTCTCATCATTATAAGTGTAAAATCTCTTTGGGTAACTCTTCGTTTGCTGTTCTTTCTCCATTCATTTGGTTGATATCTAGTGCCAATTAACAATAATAAATAATAGTTAAGCATATTTTTCTAATACTTAAATCGCTTTTCTCTTCTTATTAATAAGAACTTCTCATTTTCTTAATTTTCGAATAATAAAATCATTTACATAAAGCGTGTATATTTTTTAAGGTTTTTTGTTAAAAAAATGGAAATCCTAGTTTTGTCAATGTTCTGAAAAATGTCAAGTAAATCAGCTATTCCTTTAATGTTTTGTGCTTGTTCTTTCCGTTCAAATGACAATATTCTCCGCAAGTTCCGGTAGGAGTCATCAGGACCCAGAAGTGCCCTGTGAAGGGAAGAATATGAATATGATTGACAATTAAGGTACGTCTATAAATAATTTTCAATTATTGGACCCATTTTAATCACATTTATAGGAGAGCATCCCCTGGATGGCTTATATCTGTCCATAAACTTAGATTAAGGAATAAGTTATTTTCAGATAACTGGAGGAGCAGGGATAATCCTAGAGTTGGGTGGAAAGTGTGAAGAAGGACCTTCGTAGAAAGGACGGTTGTGGTGCCGAAGTGCAATAGTTGTTACTTAGATAGACATGTTTATCCAAATGAATAACAAGTCTGCTTTGGTCTTTCGTTAATCATGTCTTCTTTAGAATTAGATATGTGCATGTGTATTCTGTGAATTGTTTTCCCATAGGAACTTTTCCAGATATAACATTGTCTCCCATACGTACCTCTTAGAGAGCAATGCAATTTTTCTTGTAACAAAATTACGCGATGGTTCTACGGGAGGGTTGGTTAGAGAGAAAAGATCATGTTCTATCGCGGGGTTTATAACGATAGATTCTACAAAACATTTCCATTAAATTCGCTCAACAAAAAATAACTTCTGTTTGAGGCTTTAATGGATGTTTTGTGGCATCTTGAGCCCTCTTTTTCCTTTCACACTAGCTGCCTATGTGTGGAGGGGTTTTCTCTAGGTTATATCAAAACACTCTGACGTGGATGGTGCCTTGACGTAATAATAATAAATTATACATAATAGTAATAAGAACAATAACCAATTTGAAGTAATCATAAAAATTTAAATGTAATTTCGCCGCAATAAATAAATTATTTCACAATACGTAATATAAAAATAAATGGAATTCAATTAAATATTAGCCAAATTTATTTGCTTAAATTTTTATGCATGGTTCCCTCCTTTTGCTCAACGGATCTGCGGTGGTCTTAGGTAAACGGGGTATGCTTATAACTGTAGTTTTTCGCTATTTCTTGCTACCAGATTTTCTTCTGTTAATGAAATTTCCATTTGTAATTTTAGACTGGCTTATCGAAGTTTCACCTTTCATAGCTGCAGGAAATGCTTAATAGCTATTTTTAAACCACTAGTTTTGTATAAAATTATAATACATATATTCTTTGAGTGCAACTAAAACATCACATTTGAAACCTATTTCGGATGTAATTTTATTTACTTGAAACGGAATTTTGCGGAAGTCTTAATTAGTGGACAAAAAGATAATCATTCGGACGTAGTATCATATAAGACGAAACTTTAAAGGGTAAATTAGTGAAACTTGAATAAAGGAATGAAAGCTATCAGTTATATGAAACCATCGTACATTCACTAGGGAATGTACGATTGATACATTCCAAATAAAATCTTTTTTTTTTAACTTTAGATATATCGCAAAGATATACCCGTGATGTATTTTTTGATGATGATCCAAGTTGCTCATGGAACGAAATGAAATGGTTTATATTATTTTGTTTTATAAATATAGTGGTAGTTTCAAACAATAGCTTTCACATTTTAATTTTCTTACGGGTTTTTTTCATCATTTGTTGGTTTTTCAATTCTATATATATTTGTCAAAATGGTTCTTCTAAGATGTTGACCACTGGCAACATGCTACGTACCAAATAAAAGTCTCTTATATAGGACGGTCGTGGATTTAAAAAAAAATTCCCAATCTTATTTGCCCATCTTAATCTATATAACAAAAGACGGTGTCACTAACTGCCTAAGTGTAGAGGGGTTTTCTCCAGGTTAGAGCAAAACACTCTGACATGGATGGTGCCTTGACGTGGCGTCAGAGCTTTTCACTAAACCATCCGGCAGACATCATTCCAATAGCATATCCCTTATTTTTTGAGAGCTTTCTATTATATAATTAATATATCATTTAATCTACGCTTAATGAATGATTTCAAAGTCAAAATATGAAAGAAATTCCCAATAACTACATATTGCTCTATTAATCTCTTTTATTACTTCATTAATATTTTCTTTCGAATTAAATTTGTTGACGATAACAACTTCCAAACACAGTAAACCCTCGTAAGCCTGGTTACAGCTAATCCGTATGTCTTCTAATCCCGATTGGTGGACAGATATTATTGCTCACCACGCTCAACAAACGTGTTCGTTTCGATCGCTCAGTGTTCTTGTTGTTGGAGCCGCGACGGACGGGTGTTGTTCCTTATAACGCATAATTTATGTTCTGCTATTTAATTGAGCAAAAATATATTTTTTTAATTATGGATCCTAAGTATTTGAAGAACGGATAAAAAGAAAACAGTTTGCGTTAACTATATTTAGCAAACTGAAAGTGAGAGAAGAACTTGGAAAAAAATTAAATAAATTAAGAAATACCTATCTTCTTGTAATGTCCTAAAAATAGAAAACAAAATTCAAGCATATCGATGGTGCAATCACTCACTGAATTCGTATTCACTTCAAAGGAAGATAGGGCACTGGCAATCTTGTTGAGTAGGTAAATCGGCGGCCTATATTCCTTTGAAGTGAATACGAAACTCAGTGACTGAATGCATCATCGATATGCTATAGATTTATTTCCTACTATTTGAAGCACATACCAAAAGATATCAATTCTTTTCAAAATTTTTGTTATATTTATATACACTGATTTCCATAAATTAAAGAAACTCAGAAAATTTATGATAAACAAAAAACTATATAAAGGATTTTAATGAAGTTTGATAAAAACATGAATGACAATTCTAGTTTCAGAATGGCATAAAATATTTTGCAAAAAATATTTTTCGTCAAAAAATAACACTTACAGAAACTTGTTCAAAAATGAGGTGTACGAAGGAAATGGGTAGAGTTCTTTAATAAGGAGTGTGTGTATTCATTACAGCAATGCAGGCACGACAGCGATGTTCCATGCTGTTTATGATGTTGTGAATCAGCTCATTAGGGAGTAACAACCATTGTTCCTTTAAAGCAGTAATAAGTTCCCCCTTTGTTTCAGGTGACGGGTTGAGGGCAGCAACATGTCTCCCTAGAGCATCCCACACATGCTCAATCGGATTTAGGTCGGGAGATCGAACTGGCCACTCCATGCGCCTATTGATCTCCTCTTGAAGGTATTGTTCCCCTAGTCGAGCACTGTGTGGACGAGCGTTATCGCCTTGTAAGATGAATGATTCTCCTATTGCACCAGCGTAAGGACGTGCATAGGGTGCAGGATGTCATCTCTATACCTTTGAGCATTGAGGTTCCTACTCGTCAACACACAGAAGTTTGTGCGTCCACCTAAGGAAATGCCACTCCAAACACACACGCTACCTCCGCCGTAACTGTCTCTTTGACGGATGTTAATGGGATGATAGCTATACCTCGTTCTCTCCATGTCAAAAAATGTCTGGAATCACTCTGCAAGCAATATCTGTACTCATCGGTGAAGAGTAATGGACTTCCATTGCTCTTCTGTCCAATTAACATGCATGCATGCCCAATTCAACCTCTCTCTCCTGTGACCACGTGAGGGGAATACAAACTACTTGCCTTCTAGCGTACAGACCTCCCTCACGGACCTCCATTGCTCTTCTGTCCAGGTAATATGCATGCATGCCCAATTCAACCTCTCTCTCCTGTAACGTGACGTGAGGGGTATACAAATTACTGACCTTCTAGCGTAAGACCTCCCACTTGAAGCTTTCTGACCACGGTATAAGCTAATACAACCCTTCCAGTGGCTGCTGCAAGAGATGATCGTAGCTGACAGGGAGTTGATGTCCTGCTCCTTCGTGCTGTTAATCGCAGATATCGGTCTTTTACTGCGGTCGTAACTCTGGCCCTTCCTCGGCTAAACCTCTGAGACGTAGAATCTGTGCTAAGAAATTCATTCCACAGTCTATGGACCACAGAAGGACTCACATTCAGCCATCGTGCCATGTATGACTGACTTTAGCCCGCTTCGAGCCGGCCAATAGCTCTCCACCACAGTTCACTTGGCAGATGATGTTTCGAGGTCATTCCTACAAAATGTCTATTTACTCACATTTACAACACAAAATAACATTTCACTCGAAAACACCCGTTTATATGCCGCTATCCGATTACGCAAATTCACACAACTTATACTAATTTGCATACAATATGCTCACTCGGCCTTACTTTGCTTGTTACATGAACAAGTTTGGTGAGGATCACATAATTGTTTCGCAAATTATCGTTAATTATTTCGTTCGTATTTTTTTATCGTTAATTTTTTCGTTTAATTATTATAAAATTCGCAAAATTATCGCATTTTATGTTTTATAATTACTAATAAAATACTACTATGTGCATTTCCTCCATCATACATTAAAAATAAATAAATAACCCCTCAAGCAGCTGCTTGTTCAGAGGTCAGACAGGAACCTATCAGTTTATATGCCATAGTAGAATATATGCCATAGTTTATATGCCATAGTCCATGAGGATCCAGCAGGAAAACAACACGAACACCCACAATTTAAATTTATAAGGAGTAAAACAGTAGACAAAGGAAGAACTTCATTCCCTTTGAAAATGAGATTCCCATAAGCGCCAGAGGCGATATGCGTTGCGTACTTCCAGTTATTTTACACTTTCAGTACCCTCTAACAGTGGAAATTCGAACTACTGTATAATTGAGAAAGTAAACTACTAATATTTTATTAGTACCTGTAATGTGTAAAACAAGTTTTTCTTTTATCTCTTCAAGCAGAAAAGTTGCATTTTACCAACGGAAGAAATCATTGCTATTAGGGTAAACCACTTTATCATTACACTCTACGACCAAATATTTAAGTTTCTAGAAAAAATAGATCATTTGCAATATTTATTTAAAGATTTGGTATTTTCCAGCTTTTTTCCGCCGCTAGAGGTCGCCTTCCGAGTTTTTATTTTCCGTCTTTAGCACTCTCTAACACTGGAAATTGCAACTGATGGGTATTTGAAAAATGTAAATACTAATATTTTTGTAGAAAAAAATTTCGCCGACATACAGGATTCGAACCCGCATCTATCCAGAAACATGCCAGAGCATTCTAACCTGTTGAACTAAAGCTGGCTTTTTTCACAAAACACATTTATTGATTTATAGATGTTTAAACGTCTACAGGTAATGCTGAAATTATCAAATATTGTTTAAATCGTTAATAATTTGTTTGTGTCTGTAAAACAACAACAACAAAAAAAAGTTGTTTCGTTTGTCTCTTTAAAAAAGTTTCATTTTCGCACTCCCTTTGGCTAAGATGCCAAAACCTTGTTGCCGTTGTAAACCTTCTGACCATAACACTCTACTACCAAAATTTCAGATTTCCAGTGTAAATAGTTTGCTTGTAATATTCGTTTGAAATTTTAGCATTTTCCATCTTTTCCCACCGCTAGAGGACGCTATTAAAGCTATTGAAAATTTTCAAAATTGCTAATCACAATATTTGTTCGACACCTATAGAACCCAAAAAGAATTTTTCATTTATCTCTTAAAGTAAAAAATTGATTGTCTATAGACGTACAGACAGGTGGAAAGACAGATGGACAGACAACAGTTAACAGAGAGGCAGACAGACAGACGAACAAATATTGGCATAGGCAGACGACAAAGTGAAAACATTATCTCGTTTTTCAAACGAATCTTAAAAGAAATTATTTTTTTGGTTTTCAGTTAGCTTGTTTCACTTTTGCAGCCGATTTCCGTCTTCTGATGGAGATTCTCGGGAAAAATATTCATTAATTTATTTCTTTGAGTGAAATATTTACACCCTAATACAGCGCAATGAGGCATTCATAAAATATGACAGCTTTACAGATAAAAAAAACGGTAGAAATATATAAAACTGAGACGTTATAACTTGTTACACACACTAACTCATAGGCCTTCGTCTAACGGTAGGACAAAACATGGCGTCCATAAACCACGTGACTCAATTAACCAATGGCAGTGAATCACCGAGATAGCCAGCCTCCAGTTTAATCTAACCAGATAGAGGACCTCTAATTTAATCTAACCATTATATGTTGCCATTCCCTAGAATTCTAGGTTCGTGGTTAGTAGAAGCCACCAAATAATTAAAGAAATATAGCTGTTGTTCCTTTCTAATATGTTGTGATCGGTTGAAACAGCGGCTCATAAGACAAATAATATAGAAAATCTCGCTCAGTTCTACAATTTTTGACCAAAATAAGTTAAGGTGAAAAATAAACGAGTTTTTCTAATCCAAGGTAAATCTTTATTAATATATATATTATACAATATTTATTAAAATATTTATTTAAAAATGCCTTTTTTTAATCAAGTAGTTTGATTATTAAAAATATAGTGGTCCAGGGGTTAGCGAACTTGGCTATGATCAAAGGTACCTTGGTTCTAGCCCCGGATAAGACATGGATATTTGTGTCGGTGTTTCTGATTAGGAACTGCCATCCACCAGACCTCTATTATGGCGTATTAAAGTATCAGGATCCTGTCAGACCTATGTGGTTAGCAACTGCTTCAAGGAATAGTTATTATTTTATTTTAAAGTTTTTCCCCCCTCTTTACTACTCATCAGAACTGTATGTTTTCTGTTTTAGGTAGAGAATTTTGCTTGCTGCTCTTTAAGACTATAGTGACAGTGAATCATCGCTAAGTTGTGCTGGACAGCTCTGCTTTATACGTATTTGCTTTAAAACAGTTTACATCTGTGGGAAACATCTCGTTTTCGAAGATAATGAATTTTGCTTTGCACGTTCAGGAAACATGTCTTCGAGCACACTTCTGACAACCCTATGAGACAATATTTATTCACAAAATGAATAAATATTTCGGTTTCGGTAATGACTGTCACAGACTTACTGTCGAGAGACCTCCTAACTATACGACTATATTTTATAGTTAAAAAAAAAGTGTTTACTATAAAAACATGAACAGTTGTGCTTACCTTGAGCGCCACTGTTTTACATTCAACGGTGTAAGTGTCAGGTCACAAGGAATCACAGAATGTTTTAAAAGGTGATTCACTGAACAGTTGTTAGCAGACAGATGGAAACTTATGGTCAAGGCCATCTAGCGTGTACCTTGAAGTGCAGGGTATGTCTATATAGCAAATGGAGACACGTCATAACGTCCCAACCGACATGTCTAGTGAGATCTTCTTTCTTATGTGCCCTTGCTTTATATATTATATATTTTTGAAAATATATAAATTGAAAAAAATCCAATTTCCAATCGTTCCTCTCCCAGCCTGCGGACCTTTTTCGCTCACCTTAGGTTAAGAACCCTCGCTTTAGCAAAAAGATATATAGTAATCTGACAGGCACTAAAATAATTTCGTTTTACTGGATATATCTTTAATAATAATAATATATTCCATAATAATAATAATTTATTACATAATAATAACTATTCCATGCAGGGGGTTACAATAAAGCCAAGGTACAGATAATTTTGGATATTTAAACGTTCAAGTGGCATGATGCCTAAGAGTTGCTCCGAAGTCTTTACAGCGACATCATCATCGTTATCATCATCATTCTCAAGCACTTATGGGCTACGGAGGTCTAACTAGATCGCGCAATTTAGTTCTCCAAGCATATCTGTCCTGAGTATATAACTCAGGACAGATCTGCTGCATCTCTCCACTGAACACTAGTTCTAATAAGGTCCTGTTTCACATTGTTAGAGATTACCGATTCCTTTGCCTAACCTCTTCCGTTTGTAGAGGTTGCCGATTCCTTTGCCTAACCTCTTCATTACTTACAAAGTTGAACCACTTAACACCCAAGGTACTGCCTAAGCATCTAGAATCAAAGGCATTAAGTTTCCTGTTATCTTTTTTACAAAGCGTCCAAGTCTCACTACCGTACCTAACTGTAAAAAGAAACAAACTATTATAGAGACTAATTTTAGTCTTTAGGTGTACACGCCTATTTCTCCACATACTCCACAGATTCCTAAAAGTAGCAGAGGCAATCCCTATTCATCTGTTAATCTCATGCCGCACATCACCAGTATCTGTTACATAGGTCCCAAGATAATTAAACTGTGACACCTGCTCAAGACTGCAACCATTCAGATGAACTGAACCACAACCTGCCTGACCAATTTTCATCACTTTAGATTTCTTTCTGTTTATAACCAAACCTACTCTACTACCAGTCTCATCAACAGCTCGAATGAAAGAGATCATCTCATCAACATCATTTGCCAAAAGGGCTAAATCATCAGCATAATCTAAATCAGAAATTTTGAAATCTCCAGTCCATTTAAGGCCAAAATCTTTCCCTTGAAGTGAATTTCGCATAACATAATAAATAACCGAGCTAAAGAGAAAAGGAGACAAAATGCACCCTTGGCGAACACCAGAAGTAATGCTAAACCAATTGCTACAAGCCTTACCATCTTGTCTGGTATACCATATGATCTCACAATCAACCACAAATTATGACGATCAACAGAGTCGAAAGACTTTTTGAAATCAACAAAGCTAGCAACCAAAGGTTTCTGAAACTCTAAACGTTTCTCAAATATTTGCCTAAGTGAAAATATCTGATCTACACATTCCCTACCACTTCTGAATCCACATTGCTCATCACGCAATTGCCTGTCAACCAGATTCTTAATTTTATTAAGCACAATCATGGAAAGAACTTTACCTGGAACAGAGAGTAGGCTAATACCCCTATAGTTATCACAAGAACTGCGATCACCTTTTTGAAAATAGGGATAACAATAACTCTGGTAAAATCCTTAGGAACCATGCCTTTATGATAAAAGGTATTCAAAATTTCAGTCATCCAAGTGGTAATGAAACATTCCCAGCTCTAAGCATATCCGTAGTAATTTCATCTACCCCTGGTGATTTATGTAGTTTAAGTTTGGAAATAGTCAAACTAACTTCAAATTGTTTTAGGGCCAACATTAAAACCGGTAATGTAATCTTTCATCATTACAAACAATGGGAGTAGAACTAACCACATTGTTTAGAACATCACTGAAATGCTCAGCCCACCCAGCCATGACGGAATCCTCTCCTTCTATAACCTTACCTTGTTTATCCTTCAATCGCTCTGTACCTGTCTGTTTTGTACCACACAAACCTTAACTATCTGGTACAGTTCTCTGATGTTGTGCTGTCAAATTTCTTCCTCGGCTTTGTCAGCGAAACCATCAAGCCAAAGATTTTCATCAGCAGCTAATTGATACTTTACGTTTATTAAGCTCTTTGTAATCCTTTCTATTAGGACTAGTAGGGTATTGATTTAGGACATTTCTGCAGTTCTTTCTTTCTGAAATAAGCTCAAGTGCCTTATCAATCAAATAATTCTGTCTCCTCTGCTCCTTTTTCCCTAAAAGAGTACTGTTAGTTTCCAAAAAAGCTTATTTAAAACGGTCACATGTAATTATATTTCCATTGCTCTCTCTCCGCTGTGGGAACTAAATTGCAATAAATCCTGTAATTGTCTTAGAATAAATAATGTTTTCAATTTGATTTAGTCGAAAATCAAAACTGACGGAGTGTAAACAATTTCGTTTCCATAACAAAATCATTTCTGTATTCTCGAACATTTTCCCCTGCCTAACCTTTTTGTTTTATTAGTTAATACGTTTAATGAATTTGTACTATCATTGCATTAAATAAACAAATTGTTCTCGTCATAATATTTTGGCATTTATAACCTATGAACTTTCTACTTTTCCTCCAGCCCAGGAAACGTTCTTCCCCCCCCCCCCCACAAGTGTCAGCAATTATAATTATTTCTTATAACATAACCATTTTAAATAGCAAGCTACCATTTTTTTCCGTGCAATGGTTCATTTCAAATTATTTTTGTTTGATATTTTTGGATAGCGTTGTACAATTTTGCAACCATCTATGTATTGAATTATACATTATGGTATATGCATTCATCATCCCTTGCTCATGCCAGTCAAAATATCCTTCTGTGCTACGTCTGTTGTCATTCATGACTTATTTTGGCAACTTCTGACCTGCTATATGTGGTTTTAAGCTATTTTTTGGTTTAATGCTCTAAGGTTGTGTTTAGTACTATATATTTCGTGCGAGGGACAAGGTATCCTGTGAAAGCCATTTTTGAATATATTGAGATAATATATGAGAAATTGTAAATCCTCTTTGATCTAGTGGTTAGCGTACCTGACGACTAAGATCAGCAGGACAAGTCCTTGTGTATTTGTATGATGAACTAGAACAAGCCTAATATATCTTCTAGGTTATCTACGTCCTTTGTGTAGGGAAGTAACACCTCCCTTTATTAAAAATTGAACTAAATCAATAACACAAAATAATGAAAGAAAGAAATCGATCCATAAAACAATTACAAAAACAATAACACTCTGTGAATATTGACTTTAATAAACTTAACAATAGAGTGTTGCTGCATTTTGAGAAATATGTTAAAAATGGTTATTGGTTTCCGTGAGTATATCAATATGGAGGCTTTAGTTAAACTTATCGCTTCATGAAGTAGTTAAGGAAATATATTAAAACAAACTCTTCCCCCACTGAAGTAAACTCTCTCTCTCTGAATAGAGAAATTTAAATTACTTGCTCAGAAGCAATGAATGACTTGAAACTCAGTATAAGTATAGATGGTGACAGGCAGTGACGTGATGACGGTTACAGAACAAAAAAAATGTGTATAGAAGTTATTGAATCATGCTCATCATCATTTTGTAGAGTGACTCCCATTGGAAATGCACGATATTAAGCTTCATGGTTTAGTTATACCGATGATGGATATCATCCTACAATAGAATGTGATTGTTCCACTCGTAGACCTTTATTAAACTTTAGTTCTGCCCCATTGCAATGGCATTCGATGATAGCAGGGAGTAAATGGAAATCAATGCAATGGATACACGATTTCAGCCCTGCCTATGTAAGTTGACTGCCATTATTAAAAGGAACCTTGTTGGGTGGAATAGCAAGACTGGCATTATAACCCTTTTGAATATGTACAATACTGCAATTGACACAACCAGAGTCGGTCTCTGGATGAGAGGTTCAATCTCTACCTGAAGGATGTCTATGTCATCCTGAAACTGTTTCCAGCATCGATCAACTCTCTTCATGTCATGCACAACATGCTCAGAGATCTGATGGCCGACAAACAAGCCTAAAAAAAGTCCAGGTTTATTATGTCACTCTTCATAGTGGTCATATGTATCCTGGAAACTTGAACTTGAATAATCTGTCTGCTTCTACATTTATTATAGTATTCTATATTTATTATATTTATTATATTATTCTACAATTATTATATTATTCTTTTGATGTCCTCATGCAGGAATTCCAGTATTATAACCTAGATATTCTAGGCTTGCAAGAGACCAAATGTACAGGTAAAGGTGAAATACTTAAAAATAACTTTCAATTTCTCTTTTCAGGGAGGAAGGATGGAAAGCATCTCCAAAGTGTAGGTTTGTTCTCATCAGACACGTCAGTGATGCTCTTCTAAGATATGACTGCATTAATGAAAGATTTCTTACAGCAAAATTTAAAGCAAAAATTAAAGACTTGAATGTCATCTACTCCCACAGAGGACTCTGATGAGAACAGAAGGATACGTTTTACAGCCACCTTGGGATATTTTGAATTCTGTGAAGAAAGGAGGTATTTCTCTTGTGCTAAATGATTTCAATGCTAAAGTTGGTACTGACTCGGACCTATGGGCAGGGGTTTTAGGTCCCTTTGGCATTGGTTGTTCCAATGGCAATGGAGAACGTCTTCTGCAGGTAAGTAAACTTAATTGTTTTCGAATAACTAACACATATTTCAAACATCGGGACATTTATAAATACACATGGGTTTCACCTGATGTGTTGCACAATAATATTGTTACGACAGAAGGAATCTGGCAACCGAAAGCAAAAAGTTTCAGCCAACGAATAAGAACGTTGGGAGAATTTGGAGAAGAAGAGTGGAGCGTTAACGGTCATTTTTGTATTGTATCGGTCGTTGTGTGTTGTAACGGTCGGTGAGTTCGAAAATGGACGGTGAGCTGTTCTGAGACAGTTTATCGTTAAGTATCAAGAAGTAACTTGATGTGTTGTGTATACACGGAAGTATAAAAGTGGGAACTTTTATGGCTAACTTCGAATGTCTACACGGACTGTCTTTTTGTTCGGCTAGTGTGTGAACAGTTATTAGCACAGGACGAGAATTGGTTTACGAGTGAAGATCTTCGGGTGACCTGGTAAATCAAGTAAAAGGTAGTATTTAGTAAAATACACAGAGCTGATATTGTGTGCTCTACGCAGGAAGATTGATGACTTGTGCATATTAATAGTTGATTTGTTAATAAGATACTTCATCCATATTTCCCTTGTAACAATTTACCTTGTATTGAATTTGGTTTTGAAATATAGCTTTTAATACTCACGCTCAGTGGCTATCCATTTTTCGTAATCCGCAACAATATGATAGACTATATTTAATTAACAGAAAACGGACCTGTTCAATTAAGAATACCAGATTATACAGGGGAGCCGAAATTGGGTCTGACCATTACCTGGTCAAAAGTGTCTTGCAACTGAAGCTTAAGAAATGTTGCGCCAAGGTTAAAAAAATTAGTTATAACACTGAAGGTCTGAAAGATCCAGATATAGACAAAGCATACCATGATAGGCTACTTAGTGATTATGAAAATCGTGATTTGCTTACTGCTGAATTTGAGGAAGAATGGGTTCAGTTTAAACAGACTCTTCTTGAAACCAACAGTACTCGTTTGGGTAAAAGGGAACAGAAGAAACAAAATTATTTGAGTGATAAGGCCATGAAACTTATTTCTGAAAGAAGGAAGTGCAGGATTAATATGAATCAACACTCTACTAGTCCTAACAGAAGACATTACAACGAGCTCAATAAACGTGTAAAGGATCAGTTAACAGCTGATAAAAATCTTTGGCTTGATAGCTTGGCTGATAAAGCAGAGAAAGTAGTTAGACAGCACAACAGCAGGGGGTTGTACCGGAGAGTTAATGTTTTATGTAGGAGGAAACAGACAGGTACACAGGGATTGAGGGATAAATATAGCAAGGTGGTTGAAGATGAGGATTCTGTGATGGCTTGGTGGACTGAGCATTTCAGAGATGTTCTAAACAATGTGATTATTTCTACTCCCATTGTTTGTAATGAGGATAGTGCATTACTGGCTATTATGATGGTGCTATTTCACATTCCGAAGTCGCATTGGCTATCTCTAAATTGAAACTGCACAAATCCCCAGGGGTGGATGAAATCCCCACTCAAATGCTTAGAGCTGAGAACATTTGTGTTGTCACATGGCTGACTGAAATTATGAATATTTTGTATGATAAAGGTGTTGTTCCTAAAGATTTTACTAGAGCTATCATTTTCCCAATGTTTAAAAAAGTTGATCGCAGTTCTTGTGATAATTATAGAGGAATTAATTTACTTTCTGTCCCAGGTAATGTTCTTTGCATGATTACAGTCGCTCAAAAAAGTATCCGAACACTATGGTTGGTTACAGAATTCACAAAAATATCTGGCAACGATATTTTTAGGAATTAATGATCTGGCAACCTTCGTGTACACGATGATACGACTGTGTACACGAAGGTTGCCAGATCACTAATTTCTAAAACAAATCGTTGCCAGAAATTTTTTGTGAATTCTGTAATCAACCATAGTGTTCGGATAATTTTTTGAGCGACTGTACACTTAATATTATTAAGAATTTGGTTGATGGACAACTGCATGATGAACAGTATGGATTCAGAAGTGGTAGACATTCTATTTCATTTTCGATTTTGCATTTACTTTTGAGTACATGTACATGTCACATGAGCTACAAATTCCCTGCTCTTAACCTTTCCTGTCCGATGGAATATTTTAGTAATTGGGAAACGCTATTCAAGTATCATTAGATATAATATATTTATATATTTCAGGGGGAGGCGGTATTATAGAATACATTTCAGTGGGGAGAGGGTTCTGAGAATGATATTGTAAAATTAAAATATCATTCTCAGAACCCCACCTCCCCCTAAAACTAAATTGTCGGACCCCCTTCTCGCCCGAAACTAAATTTTCTCAGACACATATATATAATAACAATAATTTAGAATTATTTATTTGTTCTTTAAATAAAGTCACGATATTCTTTGATAATTGATAATAAGTAGTAGTGTAATAAGTAGTAGTAATTGTAAGTAAGTAAGTAGTGATACAATTATATTTTTGTTTCCGTGGATGTGCCTCGAAACCAATTATCGTAGAAATAAGTTTTGTACTGCTATCGGTCATCTCTCTCAGCTGATGCAGAAGTTCTGTTACTCTATACATTTCGTTCTTAACACACACCTGTCCCTGTCTCTCAGATCCAATTTGGCACGATTAGCGAATGAAGTTTTGAGATACTTTGCCATTATCAATTCACTTGGGTTATTGTGCCTCGTCATTTTCCACTGGGTTCCATACCTCCATTACAAATGCTCATGCAAAATCCAACAATTAATCCTCCTTCGAAGTCAGTCAGATCGAACTTTTTCCCCATATCACACTGAACTTTGCTTTCGACAATGGCATTAAGGGCTTTGTAGGAATTCGTAGAGACAGAATACTTACGTCAGTAAGCAAATTTCCAACATTGACATGTTCCATATTATTCGAGCATGATGCATTGGTCATAATAATTTGGGTTGGGTTGTTTTACCTCTGAGCGGCCCTTTTTTGCACACCATGGGCTAAATAGCCAGGTCTCATGGACCCCGAGGGCTCAGAGAAGGTTGTGGGAGGGGACCCACTGGAACAGCTGTTGGAAGACAGATGATAGCCTCCCGTCAAGGTCATCCAGCGTGTTCTTTAACGTGCACGTTGACTGCTAAAGCGCAATCGACGCGCAACAGTGCAGCAATTGACCGCTCAAATGAACGCTGGTACACACAGATACGTGTCCCCGATAACAGTAGAGTGAACCTTGTTATGCATGGGTCTCCGGAGTCGATGCAGCGTAAAGGCGCCAATGTTAACAAAGATCCATCGGCAACGACGCCTGCAGTTCGCACGGGACTACCGTCATTGGACAATGGAAGAGTGGTAAGAGGTTGCCTTCTCTGATGAATCGAGGTTTCTACTCCACAGAAATGACGGGCGGTGGCGGATACGGCTTCAGACACGAGAACCAACACCCAGTCACACTTGTCAGTCAAGTGCAGGCTGGCGGTGGCAGTGTGCATGTCTGGGAGATGTTTTCCTGGTATGACCTGGGACCACTGGTATCACTGGATGGGTCCCTGAATGCCAATGGCTACCTGTCCATCCTCACTGACCACATGCATCTCTTCATGTTGAACGTTTACCCTGGTGGTGATGGTATCTACCAACAGGACAAGGCGCCCTGCCATGTCGCTGTGGTGGTGCGTGACTGGTTCCAGGAACGGATGTTCGGAACAGCGATGTCTCCGTTCTTCCTTGGCCGGCGAAATCGCCTGACCTCAATCCCATAGAACATTTGTGGGAATATTTTGATCGACAGGTTTGGCGTTCGGACCCACAAACACATCATCTCCGAAACCTCCGTGCTCTGTTGGAGACCTAATAGGCACGTGTGCCTCTGGCATCCATGTCACGTTGTGTCGCCGCTGTCATCCGGGCCAAGGGTGGTTATTCCCATTATTAGGTAGGTGGTCATATTATTCTGATACGACTGTGTATTTAGATTCAACCTTTCTATGGAACATTCACGTTTCGAAGCTATGTGAAAGTATCAGATATCGCGCCTTAAAATTTACAAATTGCAATTCATAGTCGATACGACATTTGCCTTATGATCTACAAGGCAATTTGTGAATCTTTAATTAGGTATGGAATTACAATATATGGAACAGCTGGCATTACTAACCTAACAAAATTGAAAAATTGTAATCATCTATAGCGAAAAATATAATTCCATACAAGCTTAGAGATAGTCTTTCAAACGCAAGTGAAAGATTTTCATTCCTAAATATTCTATCAGTCCAAAATCTCTTCAGATGTGACATTATTCTGGACACCTTTTTCAATGACACCTATAAAGTACAAATTACACCTGATAAGAATACAAGACTTCAGACCAATAATTATTTTCAGATCCCGAATTTTTTTAATAATTCTGGTAAAAATCTTAAAGAGTATATAGTGTCGGAGATTTTTAACCAGTTACCAAGAGAAATCACATATCTAACTAATTTTAGTGAGATTAAGTTAAAGGTTAAAAAGTAATTAAAGAATGTCTGTTATTCTGTAATCCTAAGAAAACATGTATCTATATGACTTTTGTATTCTTTTTTAATATTGTTACGACAGAAGGAATCTGGCAACCGAAAGCAAAAAGTTTCAGCCAACGAATAAGAACGTTGGGAGAATTTGGAGAAGAAGAGTGGAGCGTTAACGGTCATTTTTGTATTGTAACGGTCGTTGTGTGTTGTAACGGTCGGTGAGTTCGAAAATGGACGGTGAGCTGTTCTGAGACAGTGCGCGTAAGTGTCAAGAAGTAACTTGATGTGTTGTGTATACGCGGAAGGATAAAAGTGGGATCTTTTATCGTTAAGTATCAAGAAGTAACTTGATGTGTTGTGTATACGCGGAAGTATAAAAGTGGGAACTTTTATGGCTAACTTCGAATGTCTACACGGACTGTCTTTTTGTTCGGCTAGTGTGTGAAAAGTTATTAGCACAGGACGAGAATTGGTTTACGAGTGAAGATCTTCGGGTGACCTGGTAAATCAAGTAAAAGGTAGTATTTAGTAAAATACACAGAGCTGATATTGTGTGCTCTACGCAGGAAGATTGATGACTTGTGCATGTTAATAGTTGATTTGTTAATAAGATACTTCATCCATATTTCCTTTGTAACAATTTACCTTGTATTGAATTTGGTTTTGAAATATAGCTTTTAATACTCACGCTCAGTGGCTATCCATTTTTGAAATCCGCAACATTTGGTGTCAGGAGTGGGATTAATTAATTGAATGCCTTTCACTAGAAGTATGGATGAATTAGTAAAGTTGATAAATAGCTTCAAAGCCGATATGACTGCGCTGATGACTGATAGGAAAACCATTATGACTACGCTGATGACTGATAGGAAAGACCTTATTGCTACGCTGATGACTGATAGGAAAGCCGTTATTGCTACGCTGGTGACTGATATGAAAGCCGATATGACTACGCAGATGACTGATATTAAAAGTGATCTAGCTGCCCAAAGCGATAAAATAGGTGACTTGAAAGCCGAAATGGCCGCACAAAATACTGAGATGAGAGATGAAGTGGCTCCTCAAGTTGGTAAGATTATTGATCAGTTCAAGGATAGTAAAACCGAACTCAATAGACAATGCAATAGTTTAAATGTTGAATTTGTCAGTGAAAAAGATGATCTTGATAGTGTTAAGTTAGATTGTAAACATGGAAAAGAAAAAGAGAAAGGCAACGCATATAAAAATGTGGATCTGCTACTGGAAATCAAGAATCGTAGAGATAGCGCAGATAATGCCTTTGACCACGCAACTACTGGTGATGCATGGCAGAGTGTCTATGTCGCTGGTGACATGTCTAGGAACTGTGAAGAACAATCACACAGATCATCGAGCTGTGAGACTATACAGTATGCTTTGCACTTCAAAATACCTAGGTATACAAGTCTGGCACGATCTGAAGAGAGATCCACACGAAAGGTATTCTATTCCTCGCTGTCAACAAAATACGTCATGGACAATTATCGCAAAGGTAGAGTAACGAGTGGTAATGAAGGGGAACAAAACAGAGTTTACGTTTCGCAGAGTGGTCCGAGTAAAGAAGAGGCGTCCATTCATCATAGATACAAAGTGCCATTCGACGTTACTGGGGAAGTCGGAGAGATTTTTCCGAAACATATAGCCACACTCGAATCGTTTATAGAAAGTGGGGATTTAAGAAAGAAGAATTCCGAAGAATGGCTTAGAAGCGTAACAGGTGATGCTAGTAAAGGAGCTTCAGGCAGAGACAGTACTTCAAAGACTAACTTTCTGGATGAAACTAAGCCTCAGAGTTACGATCAGAGAGAAGTGAATCCCTCAGATAATTTCAACGTAGCCACGCTGAATTTCTTTTCTGAACAGTCAATGTGCAGATTTGGGCATTATAACCGTTTAGATTATAAGGATATAGAAAAGTTTTATCACGACTACAAGAGCTCTAAAGTGGACAATATCATGTTACAGAACTCGTCGCTGATCTCCAGAATGAACAATTTGGCAATCATGAGTGATATTTCCCTGGCTAATTACAATGAGAGCTCCAAGAAAGTGAATTCGGAAGAAACAGCAAATATGACCTCCTCGGGTCATGTGTTTTGCTGGAGACCCGAGTGGCGCCATCGGATGGTAGATAAAAACAGCACAGGAGGTGTCGGCAACAAAGTGAGTCTTGTCTTGGCTCCTGCACTTGCTGCTTTAGGTCTCAAGGTCCCTATGATCTCCGGTCGTGCTCTCCAATTGACGGGAGATACTCTGGACAAATTGGAATCCATCCCTGGCTTCACAGTCGACTGCACTAAAGATAAAATCGAGCAGATGATGGAAGACGTCGGATGCTGCATCGTAGGACAGACAGAGGAGCTGGTGCCAACAGATAAGGAGATTTACCGCTGCAAGGATCTGACGGCTACCGTAGATAGCGTTCCTCTAAGGAGATGCTCAATTGTGTCCAAAAAGCTGGCTGAAGGAGTGTGCGTTTTGGTTTATGATGTTGAATTCGGAAAAGGAGCTATTGATCTCATCAGTATAGAAGATGTTGCTGTTGATTTAGTTAAGAAAATGGTTGCAGCATCACAAGCTCGTGGAATGAAGAGTTTGAGTTGTTCAGCTGTTATCAGCAACATGGATTCACCTCTTGAAAACTCTGTTGACAACTCTCTGGAAGTGATGGAAGCTGTTCAGTGTTTCCTTGGTGACGGATCCTTGGAACTGCAAGAGCTCGTCGAAGAGTTAGGAGGAGAACTTCTGCGTTTGGTGAACATTGTGGATAATAGGGTAGATGAAGCATCACGTGTCTGCAAGGTTCTGCATAACGGCAATGCTTTGAACAAGTTCCGTAACATGTTAATAGAACAAGGAGTATCTGAAGATGTTGCAAGCTGGCTATGTGAAGATAAAACAGAAAAAATATTGCTAGCAGCCCGACACATCACTGATTTCACTTATACAGGAGAAACAGATAAGGTTGTCGGATTAGAAGCTGCAGTCCTAGCAAGAGTATGGAAGGAGGAGATGGACCGAAGCGCTAAAAAGAATTATGGAGCTGATATTATATTTGTGAAGCACCTTGGGGACCAAATTGAATCAGGTGAAATATGGCTGAAGGTTCATCACGACAGTTCTGAATTAAGTGAAAGTCAACTGACAAAAGGGTCAGATTGCAGGATGAAAATTCTCCCTAGATTTTATGTCACTAATGACTTTCATTCCTTGTTACTCTTGATAGAAGTAAAAATCCAAAGAAGAAAACTTTCGACAAAGAAGAAAACTTTTTACAGGTTTTGCACGAAAACTCTTAGTCGATTCTTCTCCCTGCAGAGACATAAACGTGTTCACAAGGGCTATAGGCCTTACACGTATTATGTTTGTGGACGAGGCTTCAGTCAGAAAAGAAATCTACGTCATAATGAGATTCGCTTTCATTTTGACACAGACGTGGTATATCGCATTCGTCGACGTCCAGCTACAAAGTGCAAGGTGGTTCACGTGGATCGTTTGGCCCCGTTTCATCGAAGAACTGAAGAAACTTTGGAATCCAGAATTGTTCGGGACGAACAAGACCTAGGGAGGGGGCAGTGTTACGACAGAAGGAATCTGGCAACCGAAAGCAAAAAGTTTCAGCCAACGAATAAGAACGTTGGGAGAATTTGGAGAAGAAGAGTGGAGCGTTAACGGTCATTTTTGTATTGTAACGGTCGTTGTGTGTTGTAACGGTCGGTGAGTTCGAAAATGGACGGTGAGCTGTTCTGAGACAGTGCGCGTAAGTGTCAAGAAGTAACTTGATGTGTTGTGTATACGCGGAAGGATAAAAGTGGGATCTTTTATCGTTAAGTATCAAGAAGTAACTTGATGTGTTGTGTATACGCGGAAGTATAAAAGTGGGAACTTTTATGGCTAACTTCGAATGTCTACACGGACTGTCTTTTTGTTCGGCTAGTGTGTGAAAAGTTATTAGCACAGGACGAGAATTGGTTTACGAGTGAAGATCTTCGGGTGACCTGGTAAATCAAGTAAAAGGTAGTATTTAGTAAAATACACAGAGCTGATATTGTGTGCTCTACGCAGGAAGATTGATGACTTGTGCATGTTAATAGTTGATTTGTTAATAAGATACTTCATCCATATTTCCTTTGTAACAATTTACCTTGTATTGAATTTGGTTTTGAAATATAGCTTTTAATACTCACGCTCAGTGGCTATCCATTTTTGAAATCCGCAACAATATGTTCACTTATGTATGAAAACTAATGCTCATCAATATTTCCTGCAGATAAGTTATTAGCTTTGCGGGTTAAATGTATAAAATCTCTCTGCATCTCAGTTTTGTGAGATGACGATGATGATGAATAAATATATTTACTATATATAACTTTCAACACATTCCCTTTTCATCAAGGTCTTGATTATAGATAATAAGGTAGTAAAAATTGAAAGAAATTCAAATATGCAAGTTTATATTGAAAACGAACAGTGATTGTATTTTATTCTGCAAACACTATACTTTGCCTTTATTCATTTTAATACAAATTTTGCTTAGGCCTCTTTGAAGTAGTGGGGTTGGCCAGTAGGTAGCAGTCCACGCCCGTAATCTGCAGTTCAGAAATTAGAGTTCCGCCTAGACCTGCCTCGAGATTTATCTCTTCAAAGTTCACTTCTCTGCCCTTAGTCAGAAAGGAAAACCGATGGAGTTGAAAAATTAGATGTCTGTCGGATGTGATTGTTAAGCCTCGACCCTATGTTTAGGAGAGCCATGTTCTGTTCACGTTAAAGAACATGCTGTATGGCCTTGAAAGGAGACTACCAACAGTTGTCCTAACAGTTGTCTAATGGATCTCCTTTCCCAATTCTCTGTGACCACTTCGGGTCTTCGTGCCTCTCTATTTAGAAGAGTGTGTACAAAATTAAAGCCACTCAGAGGTAAAACAACAACACTTTACTTTGGAATTACACCTCTGCGCTTTATCTTCAGAAGATTCATTTCTTCATTTGACTTTCTTACTCTTTATTTAACTAGGTCAATGAATAAAGTGCCCCTGATGACATATAAGGACATTGTTCGGTGCTATATGAATAATATCAGAAATTGAATGTCACCAGTTACAGATGGATAACTAAGCTGTTAGGGAAAAACAATACACTAGCCTAAACAAGAAGAATGACGTATCGAATCTAACGAATATGGGAAGCTAGTTTTACACAAAAAATTACTCATTTCTCTCTATCACCTAACGATGAAAATTCGAAGGAATGGATGATTTAGGAAACTCCAATACTGCTGTTTCGTTCTTATTTATATAACGAAAAATATTTCTTTCCTCAACAGAAAACTGTAATGAAAATCTTTCAGACCAACATATTTCAGAAAACCTTTAGCACTCGCATTCCACGCATATTTCCCAGTGGCAAGTCATAAATCCGTTAAGACAGCTGTCCTCATGACTGGCCTATGGGAAATCCATGTTCAAACATCACTTGTCTGAGCTGTCCACCCCTAAAACTGGAAAGTCCATTTTTTTACAACTCTAAGGTTCCGATGGAAGTGTTATATGTTATATCGCTACATTTAGTAAGACACTTACAAAAAATATTAAAAGAAAAACAACAAAAATCGTCATTGAGGTAGATGGAAGTGTTATATGTTATATCGCTACATTTATTAAGACACTTACAAAAAATATTAAAAGAAAAACAACAAAAATCGTCATTGAGGTAGACACATAAAATATTTTTTATCAGAACTATTTGACAGCTTTGAAATGTACGGAAGTTAACCTTTGAACAGAATTTTATGGCTCTTATAAGAGTCGTTTATGAAATGGAGCTATTCCATTTGCCTATTTTCTGATTTTGGTGAATATTCTACACAGTCAGTCACTTCTTGAACTGCTACATTCTTCAAGTAACTGCTGTGAATGACTGGAGAAGATGAATTTGAAATAACTGGGAGAAGCAACAATTCTTCATGCTCCTCCATCCATTGCTGTAAAACCTCTTCTCTCTCGCAATAGGATACTGTGCTTCAGTAATCTCCTAGCTGAGATTCCACAACAGGTTCATTCGGCAGAGCGGATCAACTTCTGAGATGCATGTTGACGCTTCAACGACAATCAAATAAGCTGCACGTTGTGGCAAAGTTTGACAGAATCATCTACGGTGTACATTCTAGTGAAGTTTTGCTCTTTTAAGGTCATTCCCTATTGGCGGATTAAGCTATGACTAATACTAATTAATCATCTGAAAGAAATTAAGTTAAGAAGACATGGGAGAACCTGCCAAGGGAGAATGGAGACATCGCTGTCGTGTTCCTGGAACCAGTAACACACCACCTTAGCGACATGGAAGAGCGCATTATCCTGTTGGTAGACACCATCACCACCAGGGTAAACGTCCAACATGAAGGTATGCATGTGGTCAGCGAGGACATCCATCAAATCAATACCTCTGCACATGTGCTCATATTACGCACTGTGGTTCATCTGTCCTGACCGGCCGCCTATATCTCCGTGTGGTGCACTCTGTGAGGCGCCTGGGCGGGTACACTGTGATTCCGTGGGTGGTCATATTATTCTGTTACGACTGTGTATAAACTTAGGTACTTAAAATTATTCACCAATTCAATGATATGACAATTACAAATATTTTTATAAGTTTCGGATTATAATTGTTTTTATAATTATAAAATCCAGGATTCTTTTGTATTGTCAATAATATATTTGAAGCGTTTCTTATAAAATTATAATTGTATCGTAATTGAGACCCACAATTTATAATGTGGGTCTCAGTGGTTTGATGTTTTCAAAGTACCTGGTGAGTGGAAGATCATCCTTTTAGCTTTATCATATTTATATATATTAAATAAATATTCAGTCATCTCACCAAGCAATTATAGTCATCCTGTAATACTCTTACAGCCGCATCCACGTTGCGATTGCTGTTATTTAAACAGCAATCGAGATTATTTATTTAAAATAATCAACATAAAAAATAATCTACTTTTTAAATTAAAATTAGTCATATTATTAATATACAAGAGGAACAACAAGGATCCAAGTATAGATCCTTGTGGAACTCCAATATTTTATTTTCTTTCGCTACTTAAGGCATTTCCAATTTTTGTTAAAACAGTCCTATTATTTAGGTAGTTCTTGAACCACATAAGAGCTCTCCCTCTAATTCCATAGTTTTCAAGTTTTGAGAGAAGTATATTTTGATCCAATGTGTCGAATGCTTTACTAAAGTCGAGAAAGAGAACAGCAAACTTTTCTTCAGAGTTGAAGGCTTTATTAACACATTCTGAAAAATTAGGCAGTAGAATTGTAGTACTTTTTTCCTTCTGGAAGCCATATTGCCTATCAAAGACAATGTTGTGTTTTAAGAGGAAACTACGGATAGTGTCATCGATGTACTTCTCTAAAATTTTGTTTACGGTGGACAAGATAGCAATAGGCCTATAATTCGTATAATTACTTTTAACACCACTTTTATATATAGATCTCAGTATTGCAATTTTTAAAGTGGAGGATATATTTTCAGAAGTAGTGTTTAAGTTAATTAGTTTAGCAAAATAATCTGTTAAATGATTCATGCATGCCTTTATATGTTTGGCGTGTATGTTATCAACGCCACATGATTTGCGTTCATCCAAAGAGGTAATAATTTTTTTAAACTAAATGTCCGAAATAGGTTGTATGTAAATGGTTGAGCTCAATGAGATATTAAACGCCGGCATATAATTGTCTTTTCGGGTTGGATTGTTCTCCCATAATTCATCAAACATGTCTGCAAAATAATTATTAAAATTCGTAGCAATTTGAGAATTTGCCAGATTTTTGGGCATATGATTAATTATTATATTATCCAGTGGCTTTTTCTTCTTTCCATCTAATATGGTATTAATCATATCCCAGGATTATTTTCTATTGTCAATAATAGATTTGAAGCGTTTCTTATAAAATTCAGATTTTTCTTTTTTTATAAAATCGGTTAACTGAATTTCGTATTTGTTGATGAAGTATTTTGTTTACATTGTTGTTTCTGTAAGTAACCCATGCTGCATCTCTTTGCTCAATCATATTCATATTTCGGGAGTGATCCATTCTTTGCTGTTTTTCTGTATTTTGATGTTGTGTTAGTTTGTTCAGATATTTTCATCCATAATCATGTTGTATTTATTTTTAAACTATTGCATATTTCATCAGCAGGCGTATTGACTTGTTCAGTATTCCAATTAATCCTAATTATTGAATTAATGATAGTTTTATGATTATATTTCAAATATTTTTCATCACCTGTTTTGTATTCTTACACTGATTTAGTCGTGCTTAGTAATAACGAAATGCACCGATTTACTCTGGACAATTGTTTGTCTATACTATAGAAACGGGAAAAAAGTCTTTTATGATTTTGAAAAATACTCGTGTTAAAATTTTAAATGCAATCTCCCTTCTTCAAAGGTTCTTACCCTTTATTAAACTTCAGAAACTAAAAATCAGCGTCCCCGACCTTTTTTTAATCCCTTTTGGCGTATGTATGGTGTTACTCAAACAAAACATTCTTGTTTCTAAGAATTATTTTTAGTTTTTGCGTTCGAATTCACACTAAGATTTAAATTTAAGTTGAAATAATTACAACTTTTTAAGTATGCAATTGGCAATAAGAGGACGAATTATAACCTAGTTAGCAGCAAGCCTTTCCGCATATATGCTTTACCATGCGTTATATTTTTCCTTCCTCCCCCTCCTTCAAATTGACGCAGAGGTTGACTCAGCCGGTAGCGAGATAGGCTCAAAATCTGCAGTTCCCAGGTTCGAGTCCCAACTGTGTGAGAGTTGAAATTCATCTCTGCTCGACCCCCCCCCCAACCCCACCCACTTGCATTCGATCAGAAAGGAGGACTTCTGTTCAGAGAACAAAAAGTTAATTAGATAAATACAAACGAAATAACAGAATCGGATAACAGGTTATTCCAAATCATCCATTCCTTCGAATTTTCGCTGTTAGAGTATACAGAGAAACGACAAATGTATTTTTTGCAAAAGCTACCTTCCCATGTTCGTGATAATCGACATGCCATTCTTCTAATTTTCTTCGTTGTATTTTTTGTCTCGTTTTCAAAGGAAACGATATAATATTTCCGCTTTGTCGTCTGTCTGTCTGTCCGCCTATAGGCATCGAACTTTTTTTATTTACAGAAATATATTAAAAATTCTGTTTGTGTTGGATAAGTATTGATGAAAAATTACGATATGCACTTTCCTTATCTCTGTAGAGCTATAATTACGCCTTCTAGCAGTGGATAATTTTGAAAATTCAAAAATTTCAAACGAATATTGCAACGATGTCTTTAAGCTAAAAATTGGTAATTTTGGTGGCGGAATGGGAAGGTAACGGAATTTCCACTAACAACAATGAGTTGGTGGTTTAGACTCAAGAGGTGGGAAAATACAACTTCTTTGTTTTAACAGAAAATTGGTTGATTTTAGATATAAATGAAAATATCTTTTTAGGGTTAGGTAGGAATTGATTAAATACTATGGATCGCTATTCCCGAATCTTTCGAAAACTATAATTTCTCCCTCCAGCGATGGAAATTTTATAAAAACCAAAATTTTAAACGAATTTTGAAAGCGATGCATTATTGCTAGAAGTTTGAGATTTTGGTGGTGGAATATGATGATCACGGAATTTTCGCTTCCAAAAATGAGTTGGCGCCTTAGGGCCAAGAGAGGATGGGATGACAAAACCCTTTTTTTTGTTTTAGCAGATAATTTTTTGTATTTACAGATAAATAAAACGTATCCTTTAGGAATTGGTAGGAATTGATAAAATATTATGATTTGTACTTTCGGAATCTTTCGAAGACTGATTGAGCCTTCTAATGGTGAAAACATCTGAAATTCCAAATTTCAAAAGGATATGGTAAAGATGTATTAATGATAAAAATTGAAATTTTAGTGATGTAATGTGAACGTCATGAAGTTTCCATTGAGAAGATATGAAAATAAAAATTATGAAACTATTTCAGTTGGATTGGTTCTAATCAAATATTATAATTCGCATTTTTCAAATCTTTAGGTAATTTTAATATATACAATCATTAAATATAGAAACGGTATAGCTGATATTAAATGTTTTATAGCATGTATTGTAACAAGAATTTGAAAGTTTAGTGGTAGCTTTTCAAGGGATCACTGACAGCCATAACGTACCCATTATTTTGAGAGAGGTGTAAAAAATGCAACTTTCTAAATTTAAGAATTAAAAAGACGAATACCTTTATGTTGTATTACCAATAACATACTCTTTACCTCATCATCCGCTGGCTCAGATTAAAACTGTTAAGGAGTGAAAATCGAAATACTTCATTCTCTGTTAAGGAGTAAAGGAAAAAATTCATTCTCTTTCAAAACGAGATACTCATACGCGGCAGAGGCGACATGCGTTCTTCTAGTCTTTCTCTTTTTAACAGATTATATACATCTGTAAATGGTAACATTCAATTCCTGAAATTATTCATTTAGCAGCGAAATATATTATATAATATCATCGACACTGTATTCATTGTCCTATTTAAATAAAGAGAATGAAACTCAAATGTAAGAGATGAATCTTCTAAGGATAAAAAAAAAACTGGTGTAATTTTAAAGGTGTTGTTGTTTTTTATCTCTATAATTTGAACCCTTTAAAATGAATTTAAATTGATAGTATTTCCTCACCATCAAGGATCAATCCTATCCTTCTTATCCTTTTAGCAGCATTTCCTTTTTTTTTTGTTAGAAGCATTTCCTTTGTACACAATCTTCTAAACAGCCAGGCACAAGAACTCCAAAGGCTCAGAGATGGTTGGGAAAGTGGACCCATTGCACAACTCTTAGGAGCATTTGGAATCTCGTGTCAAGTCCATAGAGCATGTTCTTTAACGGCACGGGATATGGCTCTCCTACACATGGGATCGCGGCTTAACATCCCATAAGACGGACGGCTGCCTTTCCAAGTCCATCGGCGTCCCTTGCTCACCGAGGGCAGCGAAGTCAACTATGAGGAAATAACTCTCAATACTAGTGTAGGCGAAACTCGAACCTGTGAACTACAGAGTTCGAGCCTAGCGCCACTCCAAAGAGACCTAAACAAAATTTGTATTAAATTGCTTACAAAATTGACTAAAAAATTGATTTTTCACTGAGCGACATTCAGCGAAACATTTTCCTGTGGTTGTGATGGAGCCTTGGGTGTAGGGAACGAAGAAAGACAGAGTATAGTGTGTGTAGAATAAAACACAATCACTGTTTATTTTTAATATAAACTTGCACCTTTGGATTTCTTTCAGTTTTTACTATCTTATCATCTATAATCAAAACCTTGATGAAAAAGGGATTACGTTGAATATTCTATTTCTTTTTTATTTCTTTCACAGATATTGTCGCGTCTTTTACTTTTTTCCCGTCTACAACATTTCCCTTTTTAGAGAAAAATATTTTTCTGTTAACAAAGTGCAAAAGCTTTGACATAAAGTTTCAGAATTAAATTCCTTAACTAAATAATTTCAGGAGTCATATCTTTGATTATAGCTGGATAAAAAACGATTTCAAGATGGTATAACTAGAGAAAACAATGATGCTCTCAGAGTATCAAAAAATTGATCAAAGATTCAGCTATTTCATTTGATTTTCATCTAAGTGTAACTAGGGCAACGAAAGTGCTCTTGATCACCGATAGATCGCGAAACGTTTATTGGGGGAAAGTGGTTAGTGACGGAATCAATCGATTCGTACCTAATGTAAAATAATGTTTCCGTTATTCTACGGGCACGAGGAGTACGGCAAAAGAGGGCACCCCCTACTACCCCCTTTTACCGGGGGGAGGAGAAGAGGGTTGCCCTATCTTAAAGCGACGGCCACATTAGCTTAAAAAGCATTTTTCAAACATCGAAACTAATGCGATTCTGATTTCATTGCAAATTTAACTATAGCTTTAAGGAAAAGTTCTCTCAAAGCAGTTCCAATCCACGCGTTTCATATTATCGTTCGTAAAATTTAAGCCATTGCTACATTCTCCGTTGTTATCATTATTGTTGATTTAGTTAAGTTCGTTAATTCGTTTCGTTATTATCAGACAATATGGCGCGAAGTCTTCGACATTTCGTAAATGACACAGAAAGATATTTCGGACAATGTGATGCAGAATTGCGGCATCATTTTAGAATTAACGGAGAGATTATTGTTGGAACAGACAATTAAAAAAATTGCCTATTTTGTAAGAAGTAAACTCTAATACACAGCAAAATTATTCAATAATGATTATTTTGTAGTATGTAAATATCACACTTTTTTTTTATTACATTTCAGTTCAGTATAACGAATATAAACTGATTTCCACTAAAGAATAGTCCTGTGTTATGTCAACGGGAAGTTAAAGTCGAAGCTCTATAACTTATGAAACAAGTTTTTTTTTATTTAAAAAAATGTAATAGCAGATAAAGATCTCAATAAAATGAATCAATATCTCGATTTTCAACAATATTCGTTCAATATTTAACAAGTTATGGAAGTTTGAACATAACTTGTACATAAACTTCTAAAATAGAAACTTATTTCATTAAATACTTTGATAAAATACTTTTTACTAAGTTTTAATTAACTTCGGAAGTCAATAGTTGTGACTGGCGTTGATATTGCTAAATATTGAAACTTCCATAAATACTGAACGAATATTGTTGGAAATAGAGATATTGATGTATTTGATTAAGATCTTCATCTGCAAATCACATTCTTGAAAACAAAAGTTATTTTATACAGAATTCGACGTTAGCTTCCCATATAAAGCAACATAAGGTTACTCCTTAATTTATGGCAACCATTGTATTTTGGTGACCCCGCTCAATTATTACCTTCACTCTTATTAGGTCAAAGCGTTACTAACGGAAACAAATATGTTAGAAATGCACTAAGGGGGATTTGGTTGAAGAAAATATCCCTCAGCAGAAATGATTTGAAATTCTGAGAATCACTGGGCACTACTAGTTTTATTTCCATTGTTTAATATCTCAACATAATACAAATACTTTTCTGATCAAATTATTATGGTTCAGATCATCTAAGCCTTTTGATTCATTCAAAAACTCTTAAGGATTTGCTCACACATAACGCTTAGGGTTATAAAGGAGATATATTTCTTAACAAAAATTCTGATCTTAATTTTGTGTCAACTTGACAAGATCGGAAAGCAGTAAAAATCTCATAACAGAAACTGACAAGTGAAACGGATAACTTTTAATCGACATTAATATTAAATATTGAGTTAAAAATATAATAAAGGATTAAAATATACAAATGAATGAAAACACAGAATTCACTCGTAGCCATAGTCGACGGAGGTTTAACCAGACTGCGATTTATATGGCACAACAGATTTAAAAATGTTTCTTTTTTTCGTGTCGGTTTAACTCAGTCTTTTGAACAAATGACTTTTTACAGTGTCTGCACAAGAATGGCTTTTGTAGCAAATGTGGTCTTCTATGCACAGTTAGATTGTGTTGCGTTGTGAAAGACTTGCTACAAAAATCACAAGGAAATGGTCGTTCTCCTGTGTGGATACGAAGATGCACTTTAAGACGATTCTTCAGCTTGAAACTCTTTCCACAATGGCAACACTTGTGAGAAAGATCTCCAGAATGGGTGAGCAAGTGATACTTGATGTGGGTTGTATTATCGGTAGAGTAAGGACATAAGGAACAAGGATATCTCCATCCTTTTCCCTCCCCTCGATGCCTCTTCTTGTGTTTAGTGAGGAATTGCAGTGATGTAAACCTGCACTGACAGATGTCACAACGAAAACAGCGTTGACCTGTGATAGAGAGCATAGAAAAAAATAAATGCATTAAATCGCATTTGTTTAAAACAATAAATGAAATATCAGCAATAGTCTTTGCTAGTGGAATATAATCTGATAATAATAAATATAATGATACAAATACACTAAAGTTGGTAGGTATTTAGCTGTTTTACACAACATACATGTCTTTATCATACATTATAACATAAAAAAATTTTTTATATCTAGAATCATTATATATATATAAAAACAAATGATGACATATCCATTTGCATTCATTAAATATGGAATTAGATCAGATGTACCATCATTTTTCATTGCATTAATCTTTATACAGAGTACTGGTTATTTTGCGAACATAATGAGGCAAAGAATTGCCATTACGAAATAGAATAGATTCCTCGTATAAAGAAATTTGCATTTTGTTTAATATCTAAATTCGTCATCAAAGAATACGTTGTGTATAATTTGGATGTTCACAGCTACTAAAGAGTGTAGCTTATCCTGTGTTTGATAAAACTGTTTCATTGGAGGACTGAATTGTTACAACCTGAAACAGAATTTACTTTGAAACTAACAAAAAGTTCACTTTCTTTAAGACTTCTTTTTAACAGTAGAATCACTTGTAAGGCCTTTCTTCACTGAAATTGAAGAAATCTCAATCTAGGCTGCATTAGATTGAAGTCAGCACAATAAGGCAGCAATTGTAACGTCTTCTTCATGATGATATTATTTCCATCTTGGAAGAGCAGTCTTCTGTTGGTCTTTCACTCTGAAAAATATAATTTTCTTCTGAGAAGAAATAAAACAAAATAATGTATTTTGTGAAGGATGAATTAAATAAAAATGTTTTCTTAGAGTTATATAGTAATACAAGAAATATGAGACATATGCTTTTCAATTCATTTAAAAGAAAATGAGGTAATGCTTTCACTTTGTCGTCTTTCCGTCTGTAGATATTCAACTTCGTTTTCGTAAAAATATTAAAAATGCTTTTTCGTTTGGAAAGGTATTAAAATATTCACACTCTCTGAATCTCCGTATAGTTTAAATAGCGTCCTCTAGCGCCGAAAAAGTTAAAACTTGCTTAATTTTGCAAGAATAGTGTAAACGATCTATTTTGACAACAAATTCAATATTTTGGTGGAAGGTGAAGATCATGAGGTTTGCATTTGCACAATAAGTTGCCCTCTTATACCCAGGAGGTGGGAACACATCTGTTTTGTTTCAAGAGATAACTGAAAATTTATTTTCTTCAGTTGGACTGGTGCTAATAAACTGTTATAAATTCTTAGTTTTCAAATCCTTATGTAGTTTTAATTTACATCGTTAGAGGGTGCTAAATGAGGAAATGACGAAACTTTTAACGAATATTGCAAATGATTTATTTAAAGTAGAAACTTGAAATTTCGGTTTTATAATGTCAAGAATATTCCACTGACAGCAGCAATCCTTCCATTATGATATCATCTTGCATTTTCCCAATTATTCATTAGTTCTAATAACCGTACCTGGTCTAGTGGTTAGCGAACTTGACTACTACGACCACCGGGGCATGTCCTTGTGTGTTTCTATATGAGAAACCAGGACAAGCCTAATATAGGTTATCTTCGTCTTTTTTGTCAAAATTAAACCAAAAAACTCTTTTATAGATTGCAAAAGTAAGTAAACGAAAACCTTCACTCTCTTTGTAAACGAGATTCCAATATCGGTACGCATTCTTCTTTTTAAACTTGAAATAACGGTTTAATGTAAGTAACGCTATTTACATTTACAATAACGCTAAATAGTAACGCTATTTACATTACAATATTGGCTACTCATTTATTGCGGGGTTTTCGGAAGTCGGGAAAATAGTAGATAGGTAAACGTAGTTAAGAAAGTAATTTTCTGAAGTGTGATTAATTATAGAATTAAAAAGAAAATTATAAGGGACTTTTTTGGGGGGCCATAGTACTCGAGCTAATACTAAGTCTAAGGAGTTGTGAATCGGTTGAGTCGCACGGATATAAGAAATATAATCTGGCGTAATACAATGATGTGTTACTCAGAAGTGTTTTAAGGGATTACTTTGGTCATAAGGTTATTTGAAGGTGCAAATCTGCAGTGCATTTTTAAGTTGTTTTTTTCGTTCTGCTTCATTTGCAATATGTTTACCCTCGTTTTATAATGTTACAAAATCGAAATAATTATTTAGGAATTATTTTACTGCGTGAGAATATCTATGAAATATTCGATACATAAACCAATAAGTTTGACAATAACTGAGTATAAAGTGAAAATATTTATTATGGTGGTATAGAAACGTGATAACATTGTGACGATTTAAATAAAAAACGTTTAAATTTTTGCAAATTTACAACTTCTAATATTTTCGTTCAAGCTCCACAGGCAATATTTTCAAATGTATGTGATAACGATATCATGAGAGATTTTTTTATTCCACACTTTATTGATTCACTTCATCTTATATTTTTTGGTGACTTTTTTTAATACTGTCGACGGATTCACATGAAACGAGAATTCACAATTTTATGTTAAAATATTTATAAAATTTTGATGCAAAGTTATTAACACAAATCGTGCGTATTCCACACCGCCATAATTCGAAACATAATGAGCAATAAAAATGGCGACCGTTACTTCGCAGCAGAATAGTGAATTTTTATAATTAGAAATATTAAAATATAGAATTATGAATTCTCGTTTCATATTAATCCGCTGGTCGGATTATAAAAAAAGCCATAAAAATTATAAAGTCACATAAAAGTGAATCAGTAGAGTATGAAATCAGAACATCGTACATTTTCAGAAAATTACCCAGCAGGATTTTTGGGTTGTTTACTTCTGAGTGGAACTTATTTTATATACAAAACAGGCTGAATTGCCAAGTCACAATGAACCCAAGGGCTTAGAGGAAGGTTAAAGGAGACACTTGAAGGCTGTAAAAAATTTCAGATGTAGAAAGCTGTAAGAGACTTCCCATTAACGCCAATTCAGAGTGCTATTTAACGTAGGGTACGCGGTAAAAATTTTTGGGGTACGCCGTGAGAGCTCAAAAATCGCTAGATCTAATAACAAAGTCAGTTTTTATTTTATTCCCATTGTTATACTATAACTATAGTTTTATCTATCTATACAAGGGGTACGCCAGTTACATACACATTTCCAGGGGGTACGTGAAGCATAAAAGTTTGAGAACCACTGATTTAACGTATATCCTGCACATGGGGTTACGTTACTTCCTTTTTGCACCTTATCTTTACATTTGAATAACATTTTAATTCTTACTGCAATATAATATTTATACCGAATTATTAAATTTAATTCGTTTTCTGCTCTAATTACAAACAAACCATAACACTCGCAAAAAATAAAATGAAAAACAATCCACTCATATTTCTACGCCAAAAACAATGTGGCTGCCTAGGGTAGCTCTGGGGAATAATCGTCGAAACATTTTACCATTCAAGTTTAACTGAAAGTTGAACAACGTTCCGTTCATAGGAAACCGATGAATGACTTCGAAGTATTAAGATTTCGAGATCGAAATACGAAACATTCGATATAGGTATTTTATTGCTCATAGCCACGTTTCTATTCAAAATATTAAGCAATTTGGACTTTCGCGTTTCTGTCCGAATTATAATTTTATAATTATTAAAAACATGTAGAAAATAAACCAAATATTTGCTGTTAACATATTGGAGTTCGTCTTTAATAATCAACAACAGTTTGCATTCGGGTTTTTGACAGATTTTGTTTTTTATCACATTGCAAAGTTTACGTTAAAAAGATAATCCCTGTACATTTGTCGAAATTCATTTTTTTAATCTAGTCTTGTATATTAATTATCATGCCTAGTCATACTGATATCATACTTTTATTTTTATGTAATTATGTAGTTATTTTAATGTTCTAGTCATTTGTGAGAAATATTACCAACAAATTAAATTAGAGTGCCAGAAACCGCCATTTTGAATTTTGTAATATCTTCAAAGCCCGAGAGGTTTCATCACCTTAATGGCTGTTAAATGAAATGCAATGTGTTGCACTAAACATTGGCTTCATATTATTTTGAAATTTATCAGAAAATGGCCTTAAGTTATATAAATGTATTTTATGATGGTTACTATTTTCACTCTTAATGTCCACAACTTTCTTCCTCGAACAGACACGTGAGACAAAAATAAATTTTAGATGTAGCTGCATTCACAAATAAAAAATTCCTTAAATATTATGCATTATGATATGAAACCGTTATAAATATTAAAGAAATATTTGCCACAATAAAATACCTATATTAATATATTGAATATTATATTATGCTGCAATGATTGCTGATTAATAACTATGTAGAATGACTAAAAATTCCGAGAGACTGACCACAGCTACTACTTAATTTATGATAATAATAAATTTCCGTCCCTTTCTGTCAACATGAAATAGGGAAATATGCAACATTATTAATGAACTATAAAGTTACATCAATACTGGTAGATTAATAAAACCTTAAACGTAGCATTTGGCAATCATTGTCACAATGTCAGATACTAGAACTTTCAGTAATGTTCTATAAAAACCTTCGCACTGTTATACATATTTGAAAAAATGAATTACTTACGAATATATAAGAATATTTGAGAAGATAGATTAACGAATGAGAAAAGGAAATTTTATAATTTTTACTTTCTATATTTACGTTACTTACCGGAAACCAAAGGTGGCATTTTAAATTTAGCTTTTGAACCATAACTAGATATCTCAGCATACAAGTGGTGTTGCCAGAAAATGTTTCCTTCTTCTAGTTCAAAAATATGAATATTACGCGAAATATTTCATTCTGAGAAGCATTTCCATTAGTGTTTCTGTTTGACGAAGGTATTTTTTCATCCTTTTTCTAGTTGGAAAACCTTAACAAACGATCTATAGTTTCCACCCCACTTTTATTTCATTAACTCTCTATTTTCAAAGATAAATTGAGCATCTCATTCAGCAACAAAGTAAAATTTTGCAAATTATCATTTTCAAAATATTATGTACAGGAGAAAATTTTGAATAAATAAAATCAGTAGCAAAATGTAAGTCACTATATGTTTCGTAAGTCTGACTTAAAGGAAAATATATTTTTATTATAAATGCTCAAAATACCTCTTGAGATAAATTAACTGTTTTTTTCTACATACATACAAAAATCCTCATACAGCCATGGGCTATGGAGTTCCAACCAGACAGTGAAATTTTCCTCTCTAGACGTGTCTGTTCTGAACTACAGCTGCTGCATATGTCCACTCTAGGCGAATTCTAGCAAGGTCTTGTTTCATATTGTCAGCGCATCGCATCCTAGGTCTCCACCTTTAAGCGTACTATTCATAATCCTGTTTGTTAATCTGTAGCTATGCATACGGGCAGCATGGACAAACCAACGCAGTCTCTCTCTGTCAGGACAACTCAACGTCAGTCTTCACAATACGCTGCTCAAAGGAGGGTGATGATTCATTCTTTTAACTTCATCATTACTCACAAAGTCACCCTACCTAAAGACACTCTTTAAACTTAGGCAAATTCTTGAGTAATATTTAGAGTTTCAGAAACCTGTGGTTGCTGACTTTATAGATTTCAAAAAGACTTTTGATTCTGGTGATGGACATAATTTGTGGTTCACTGTTAGATCACATGGAATACCTGATAAATTAATGTAGTGACTCAATACACTAATGCCCAAGATACTGCGTAAGCATCTAGAGTCAAATGCACCACGTTTCTTGTTATCCTGCTTAAAAAGTGTCCATGTGTCGCTTTTAGAAAGAACCAAACTAAACTCTTTAGGTGTACACGCCTATTTTTCCACACTCTCCATAGATTTTTAAAATCTAGCGCCAGTCCCTATCCTTCTATTTACCTCATGCCGCACATCACCAGTATGTGTTACATAGCTCCCAAGATAATTAAGCTAAGACACTTGCTCAAGAGTGCAGCCATTCAAAGCAACTGAAGCACTATATGCCTGACCAATTTTCATCACTATAATTTTTTCTGTGTTTATCACCAAACCTACTCTATCACCATTCTCATGAACATACCATGGGACCATTTTCGCCTCCAGAACGCCTATGTACGTTTTGCTGTCCATCATTCCTTCAATGGGGTGAAGCGTCTGTGGCCCGGAGGTTGTGAAACATCCCCAAAACATGACCTTGGTGGGTGTTTGGGGGATTACTGGTTGTGGCCGGATCGAAGAGGTTCTCCACGCGAGCGGCGGACGAAATTTGATCTGTAGCCATTCACCTCAAATTGGGTTTCGTCGAAATATATCCCTTTTCCCAATTGTCCACAATCCAGTCTCGATGTTTCTTTGCCCAGGATAGCCTTTTTTGCTTCATAGCGGGAGTCAAAAGCTGGTTTTTGGAGGGGCATCGAGCACGGCGGCCACACTCTAGAAGGAAACGACGTATGGTGGAAGAATCTATATTAACCCCATGAGACGAAATCTCCCTTTTGATGTCTCCACTGGTCTTCTTCAGGTCTACGATACTAATCAATCTCTAGGGGTGGTTTTTCTTTTTCTTTCACAATGTCCTTTACGGGACGTGTCCACGGACCCTGTCTGCTTATGCAGCTTCATGATGCTTGTCCCAACTGATTCGCACAGTACTGTAACTGAACAAGGTTGGAGAAGGAATAACTCTCACTGAACAAGACTAGGGAAGGAATAACTTTCATTGAACAAGGGTTAAGGAATAACTCTCACTGAAGAAGCCTTGGGAAGGAATAAATCTAACTGAACCAGGCTAAGGAAGGATTAGAAAAGGAGAACTCTTACTGAAGACTAGAAAAGGAATAACTCTTACTGAACAAGCCTAGAAAACTATTACTCTCACCAAACAAAGATAGAGAAAAAATAACTCTCACTGAACAAGGTTGGAGAACGAATAACTTTCACTGAACAAGGGCTAGGGAAGGAATAACTGTTACTGAACAAAGCTAGAGAAGGAATAACTCTTACTGAACAAGGCTAGGGAAGGAATCCCTTTAACTGAACTAGGTTAGGGAGAGAATAACTCTCACTTAAAAAGGCTAAGGAATGAATAAATCTCACTGAAGACTTTAGAAGGAATAACTCTAACTGAACAAGCCTAGAAAAGGAATAACAGTCAGAGAAACAGGCTAGAAAACAATAACTCTCACCAAAGAAAGCTAGAGATAAAATAACTCTCACTGAAAAAGATTGGGGAACGAGTAACTTTCATTGAACAAGACTGGGGAAAGAATAACTCTGACTGAAAAAGGTTAGCAGCTTTAAAACCTGTGCATATACTACAACGGAAATCCCTTCTCTTGCCCACTTACATTTTTTACTTTTCTCAGACTCGATTGCATCACTTGTTACATCAAAATATTTATGATCTTTCACGAATAGAAAATGATAGAAAAATGACCTTTCGTTTTTGAACTGAATCTTTCTCTCATGTTCAAAATTGTACCTCGCAAGTTATTAATAATGTTTATACGTATCTTCAAAAATAGACATTTCCTCTGAATGGCAAGTATTTGCCCTTTCTAAATGTTTTAAAATGCTGCTTTTAATTTTCGACATAATAAACGCGCCAGCTTTTTCTAGTTCTTTTCAGAAATACATTTGCTTTTACCTGGCGCATGTATTGCATTACCATGAACTCGCGCCAACCATTCACTCCTCCGATACTTCTCCAGTGCTGCCAGTCCTTTCAGCTGCTAGTCAGCAGGTCAGGTCAACTGATAGGGCAGAGCGTAGACCTTAAGAAGAGAAAATCATCGTACCCTGTAGAAAAAAATTATTATTTTAAGGCTTGGGCGATCACCTGGGTTGCCAACAAACAATCACGCGCCATAACTTCCTGACTCAACAAAGAGCTTCAGGAGAATGCAACAGCTGAGGTTCATTCACCAAGCTCAGGTGACATTGGCCAATGCTAAAGCACGCTCCCTCACCTCTATAGCAGGTCAGGTCGATTACTCTTCTTGTATTTGGGGAGGAATTGTAATAATGTAAACTTGCACTGGCATATGGCACACTCATCAAGATGTCCTCTTAAATAATATATTCTTAAAACGCCGAAAAAATATTTTTTTAATTGAGGTTTAGACAGATTTTTAATACTGAACGAATATTGTTTAAAATCAAGATTTAGATAGATTTGATTGAAATCTTTAATTTATCTTTACACATATTTTTCATTAAAATTCATATTGAAGAAATTATTGAGCTCTAATGACTGATATTTAACTATACCAAATGCATGCGCATAGGTTTAATTGATATGTTCATTTGAATGATTTTTCCCAGAAGGAACAGCTGTTAAATTTAACAGCTTTATTCAGATTTTAAATAAATCACAACCACCACTGAAGAAATCGATACTTAAATGAATTAATTTGAACTTTTTACTTTTTATACGGTTACATTTTTGCAAAGAATATTTAAGAAGTTTTTGACTTTGAAACTGTTCCCAATTAACATAGGTCATTCCCAATTACCATAGGTCATTTCCCATTAACATACCATAGGTCGGTTCTAATTAAAACGCCCTCTCAGTGCATCACATATTTTGTAATAACTCTTCAAAATCTAACAAAAGGAAAAAACTAAAACAAAATGTCAATATAACAGAAAATCAGTACAGAAATGAAAATTATATTTTGTGCACAAGTATTACATTTCTCCATCTGATATATCAAAGCAATGAAATATGAAACTAAATTTATCACTCCTTGCCAAATTATTATCATTAACTGTTAATAAGTAATTAAATAGACAAATCAGCTAAATGAACAGTGACCGCAATAAATTAATACAATAGCTTTAAAAATGCTTCTTTTCATGTCGATTTAAATGACTGTTAGTTACAAATGTTTTTTCGCAGTGTTTACACATGAATGGCTTTTGCAGTAAGTGGAATCGTCTATGACTAGACAAATCTCCCCGCTGTTTGAAAGATTTGCTACAGAGATCACAAGGAAATGGTCGTTCTCCTGTGTGGATACGGAGATGCACCTTTAACGTATTCCTCTCATTGAAACTCTTTCCACAATGGAAACACTTGTGGGGACGATCTCCAGAGTGGATGAGCATGTGACGCTTGTTGCTGGATGATTTATCAGTAGAATAAGGACATAATGCGCAAGGATATCTCCGGCCTTTTCCTTCCCCTCGATGTCTCTTCTTGTGTTTGGTGAGGAATTGTAATGATGTAAACCTGGACTGGCAGATGTCACACTGATAAACACACTGTCCTGTGATAGAGAGTAAGAATAAATATCTGAATTTAGTATTTACTTAACAATTCATGCTCTTACGTAAAAGCTTTTAACTCTGTAAGATATTAATCATCGTATTAGAAATAATGGGTTACATTGTATTGCAAAAACATTTACTAAAATTAACTAAAACTAGCCATAAAAAAGCTGCATCGGCGATGTATATTAAAAAAGACAGAGATTGGACCAGCAAAATCACTTTTAATTACCCAAGGATACGATCAGATCTAGGAAGAGTGCAACACCCCCTCCACCCCCCTTCCTTGACGGGAGCGCTAGTAACAAGAATGGAGGTGAGAAAAATAGTAAACTTACAGAGCTACCGACAGAAAAATGGCAAGAGTTCCATTTTATCTCAACGGAAAATCAAATTCAGAGCTCAATAACTTCTTCGATCCCATTTATAAAGAAAAAATATGTCTAAAATTAGATTTGATTGAGAGCTTTAACTTACCTAAATATCAATTTTAAACCATATTTGATGATTATAGAAAGAGTTATGAAAGCTGGACTATTTGACAGAATACAAAAAACTGGCCCTACTATTTATTAAAAAATTAAAACAGGTTAAGAGGTCAGATATCATAGTTGACTCTACTAGAATGTTTGGTTTAATATTTTAATTGAATTTTAGGGTTAATTTTTTGTAGTTTTTCAAACGTTCCAGCGTTTATAACCATTTTCAATATTGAACAAATATTGTTTAAAACCGATATTTAGATAGATTCGATTGGAATCTTTACATTTAGACGCATTTTTCATTAAGAGTCACGTGGAAGAAATTATAAACCCCTGAATGTGATTTCCTATTGAGATAACATGGAACTCTTTCCAGTTTTCTTTCTAATACCTTTATGTAGATATTACTCGAATTTTCAGGAACTTTGTTAAAAACCACTAAACCATATGGAAGCAAAATTGTACCAGAAGAGCTTTTCAATTTTTGCTTTCCCCCCATCTTTTTCCATATTCTGGACTGGACAAGACCAACTTGATATGAAAGGCCTTACAGCTAGTTTAATGACATCACTTATGGAGTGATAATTTTATATAAAATATAGCAAAATATTATTGCATGTAGCTTTAATACATGTTTCACAAATAAATCAAACAATAATTAAAAATATTATATATGCATTTATTTAAAATATATTATTTAAATTTTGTGCTATTGCTGATGGAGCAATACATTCAATATTGTATTAATTTATGAGCTGTATACTGAAGCTAAGTATAGCAATAATATTATAATTAAATTTATGAAAAGTATTCCCTCCTTACGTGACGTTATCAAAATAGCTCTCATGGCCTTAACCCTTGAGGTAGACTTGGCCTGGACAAGGATGCGAAACGAAATCGCGCTGTGGCCAACTATTGCAAAAGTATGTCGGTTTTGCATTTTACCTCCAAATAAAATGCACTTATTTAAATGCGGGAGGACAGACATCTGTGGCAGCAATTGGCATTGCCCCGTGGTTCCGCTGCTACTTGACCTTACGGTCCCGAAATGGAGAAATAAGTGAAGTGGTTCCACTTAATTTCCCCATTTCGGGACCGTAAGGACCCTTTTAAGTGAGGTGGTTCCACTTAACGTGGATTTCGAGATTTTTACCACTTAAGTGAGACCACCCCGTAAAAGTTAAACGTTAAGTGGGACTACCCCACTTAATTTCACCATTCGGTTGTGGGGTGGTCCTTCTCGGACATAACATATAGCGTTCCTAGCTGCCGTGAGTCGGGATTGATCCCTCGAAAAGTGTTAGAAATTTCCGAGGGCGCTGTCGTCGCCTACTTGGTGAGTAGTACATGAGGAAAGCTGTAAATGAAGTGATCAGATACACATAGTAGCCACAATATCGTTAACGTTCATTTTAAAGATAATAACTGCCCTGTTATTTGGTTATTTACCTTTGGTTTAAAGATTAATGCAAATTGAACATAAAATGGCTCTCATAAAAAATGCATTTGTAAAACTCTACATTCACTTCCATTTTTCACCACTCTCTTGATCAAATGAGAAAGATAAATCCATTTACCTTAAATAATGAAAATTATTATCGTTGTATCAAAAGGACACAGGAATCGGGCAAATATAATCCACTATGCATTTAGTCAGTACTTGGTCTAGTGCTCAGCGCTCCTAACTGCTAAGTAAATGAGTATGTCCCTGTGAAAACAGTTTCAGAGAGTCAACACCTCCTCACCACCGAAATAATAGGTTTAAGTTTTATTAGTTTATTCGTTTTATAAGAAATCTCAAACTTGTCTAGCTGCTCTGAAATCTGAAACAGGCGTCTGTCTATAATTTCATTTCCGCCACCCTATTAACATGTCCGACACTGAAAACAGAGATAAAATAAACCACTATAAAATTTAATTGCGTATAGAATGTCATTTTAACCTTTCCTGTCCGGTGGAATATTTTTGTAATTAAAGAATCCTCCTCAAGTCTCATTTTCAGACACTCCCACAGAAAAAAATAAATCCTTGGTACGTCTCTGTCTTTGTATGTTGTAGGAGAAGCCAGTACAGGCACTATTTTGCAGGTCAAACACTTTCTACCCGTTAAAAAATAGTTACCAACGAATTTCGAAAGTAAACACCAAATTAATATCTCAGCTATTATAATGAAATATAAATTATTTTCCTTTTAATATATACATGAAAATAATGGGTATATTTCAACACTAGGTATTAATAAATATCTCTTATTATGTTTCCTTTCAGTATAAACTATTTCATACATAACACAAAAATGAAATAAATTATCATCGGGAAATAAGCACCATAAATCAGAAAATATAGTAAAACAAATATTAGATTTTAAAATGTTTTTGAAATCAAAAGAAGAAATGTACGTCCTTGTGTTCTTTGTATCGTTATTTTAATATATTTGTAATTTTTTATTACTATTTAATATCTAAAAAAAGGTCTCATAAAAGTGAATTACAGTGTTTAGATTATATCATGCATTTAGAATCGCCAAAAACTGTTGTGCGGGATATTTCAAATACATGCCGGAGAATACAAAGAATTAAATAAAAAACATGAAAAGAAACTGATGATACTTGGCACTGTTATATAAATCTTAGCTTTGTTATAGTGTCAAGCAAATGAAAATATAATAGAAACTGATAAACGGAATTCTACACATGTAATCGACATCAATGTTGAAAATCCAAAGTGTTTAAACACTTAATCAGCAAATCAAATGTCGATGACAAAACATATGAACACGACCAATTTAAAGGTGCTTCTTTTCATGTCGATTTAAGTCACCCTTTTGCACATATCACTTCTCATAGTGTTTGCACATGATTGGCTTCTGTAGTAAGTGGATCCGTCTATGATTGCATAGATTATCCTGCTTTATGAAAGACTTGCTACACAGATCGCATGGAAATGGTCGTTCTCCTGTGTTAATACGAAGATGCACTTTAAGATGATTCTTCAGTTTGAAACTCTTTCCGCAGTAGGGACATTTGTGAAGACGATCTCCAGAGTAAGTGAGCATGTGATCCTTCGTGTCGGGTGATATATCGGTAGAGTAAGGACACAATGAACAAGAGAATCTCCTGCCTTTTCCTTCCCCTCGATGCCTCTTCTTGTGATTGGCGAAGAATTGCAATGATGTAAACCTGCACTGGCAGATGTCACACTCATCAACGCATCCACCTGATTTAGGAAATAAATAAATAATGCATTACTCTTTGAAGTGAATAACCTAAAGTACTGAATTACATTCAACAGCGTTTGCAGATTTATTTATAAAATATATTATGGAATGAGACAGAACTTAATATTAATTAACGAATAAAAATCAAAATTCTAATGAGAAAAATCCAAATCTTCTAAAACAAATAATAATAATACTAAATTAGACACATTTTTAAGTCAAAGCATAAAGCATTTAAAACGTTTTTGACACTCAATAAAACATATTTTTTTCTAGATCATACTGCATTTTAAATATTTAAACATGCTAGTATTGGTTTTTTTATATATTATATATTTAGTTTTTATATATTATATTAGTTTTTTTCTATTTACTATTTAATAAAAACGCATGAAGCGTTTAATGTAAAAGCGCAGCGATTTACATAAGAGATAGTTCTTATTACTTTTGAGAGCGTTTTTTTTTATACCCACATTAGATTAACGTATTACATGTCAGTAAACGTGAGAAAAAATGGCATGGCTAATAGTTTCGTCAAAACAAATTAATATTTTACATGCATCTTAAATGTATCAAACATTTTTAATGGGAATTTAATCGAGAAAAATATACATTACCTCGCCAAATTATTGCGAAAAATGCCAATACATTTGTATGCAGTCCCGGATTTAGAAAAAAATCGAGTGGGAGACAGAGACGCAGTCGAGTTGAAAAATTGTAAAAGGACTTAGAGACTAGATTTTCCCTGCAGTATAACATTTCCCCTTCATTTTTACAAGTCTTTAAACATTTCTTAAAAATGCATAAAATAGAAATCAGTTTCATAATTTTTGGCCTCTGTTACACTTAAAAGCATTTTGAAAGTGGGGACATGGCCCCCTTTGCCAGCATCTCCTCCCCCCCCCCCCCCCCCCCCCCCTAGATCCGGTCCTGTTCCTCTGCAACCTTTCTTCCGTATGTTAGCATTCTACGTCACTACGAAGTCTCATAAAAGCCGCGAAGTCATGGTGGGAAGCAAGTCAAATGGAGCTTGGGTAAAAAGGCTGATCTGACTGACTCCGAAGGAGGTTTCATCCGTAATGCAGGTCATGGAACTCAATGGAAAATCAGGGGCGCAATGTCCAAAGAGTATGGAATATGGTAACGGTCTGAATTCGAAAGAAAATCAACATATTATATCCATTGTTCTACATCCTATGGAATGTCTGCGCAATAAGCAATATCTCACAGAATATCTGTTAGATGAATGCCATTGTTACAGCGAGTGAGAAGTCAAGAATTGAACGTGTGTCAATGATAAGCTGGGACAGCATTTCGGATGCATCGAATACAATGAATAGAATTATTTCTTAAAATTAAAACGATAAAAGCTAGGGAAGGACATCTCTTAGTGAACGAGGCTAGAAAGGGAATAACTCTCACTGAACAAGGTGGGGGAAGGAATAATTCTCATGAACCAGGCTAGGAAAAGAATAACTCTTGCTGAACAAGTCTAAGAACGGATTAAATCTCACTGAATCAAGCTCAGGAAGAAATAACTGACATTGAAGGCTAGGGAAGGAATAACTTAAAAAAAACTAAGCAATAACTCTCACTGAACTAGGCTAAGGAAGGAATAACTCTCCCTGAATTGGCTAGGGAAGGAATAACTCTCACGGGAGAAGGGCTAGAAGAAAAATAATTATAATTATTTTGTTATCTACTATTTAATATCTCCATAAAAAAATTAAAATTAGAAAAGTTCAGGTTACGTACTACATTGATTCACCAAAAACCTTTTAATTGGCAGGTTCTGAAGACATATAAGAGTAAAGAATACATATTGCACAACAAATCATGCAATACGTATATACAATAGTTTGTAACACTAAGATTTTTCAAGATATTAAAAAAATTCAAACGGTAACAAAAAATTTAAAAAATAACGTTTTGAGCTTATCAAAAAAATCGACACAGATTTTAAACGTTTAAAGAGTTAAAAAAGTAAAGATATTAAAAAATATATAAATGAATACAACAGACGTAAACATGCTACTTTTCATGTAAATTCAAATTAGAATTCTCTATGAAGGTCTTTAGACATTGTCTAGACATAAATGGGTGTTGCATCATCTGACTTTGTGCCTACTTAGCGTCTTAGGTTGGAAAGACTTGTTACAAAGATCAAAAGGAAATGATCGTTCTGTTGCGTGGATACGAAGATTCACTTCAAGTTGATTCTTTAGTTTGAAACTCTTTCTATAGTGAGAATACTTGCGAAGATAATCTCCAGAGTGAGTGAGCATGTGAACCTTCATGTCGGATGATCTATCGGTAGAGTAAGGGCACAATGAACAAGGGAATTTCCAGCCTTTTCCTTTCCCCTCGATGCCTCTTCATGTGTTTGGAAAGGAATTGCAATGATATAAACCTGCACTGGCAGTTGTCACACTCATGAACACTCCCAACTTTTAACAGAACATAGAGAATGCATTAAGCCATCTTCTTTAAGGATATAGAATTCCTGAAATATCAGCAGTCACATTTATAGGGTTTATTTTTGACAATGTAGGATTTTGCACAAAAACTTTTAATATGAAGATCCAAAAATATTGAATATTTTCTCTATGTTATTATTATTAAATATATATTTTTGTAGCATTTTAATAAAAATTAAAATTTTTATGTGAAAATATAAATTTTCCATTCTACGCTAACAAATTAGTATTCAAACAAAATTGGAAAAAAAGGACTAATCGCAATTGTGAAAGACTCGATAGCTGTGATCAGTTTCAATCTTAATAAAATGATTTTCTGCCTCCATAACTGAATTATTCTTTTTATGTTTCTCAGATCATACCATTACAGGATTTAGAGGGGGGGGGGAGTGGTCATGATATCCCGCTTTGGGAATGCTAATAAGGGAATTCAGAGATTTAGTAAGTAAATATCTGATTGAAGATGAATTAAATATCTCACTGAAATTTATTTAAATTTCAATAATATATTTGTCAATTTTTTGTTATTTAATGAGCTTTCTAACAGTTGGAATGGCAGTCGAAATAATTTAGCTGGAAACAAAATTGAAAAAGTTTACAAAATAATTATTAAACGAGTTAATGAAATAAATAAATTTCGCCCTCAAGCAGCAACTTGCCACAGTGGTCTGTCAGGACTCTGTCAGCTTATACGGCAAAGTAGAAGGTCTGTGTGGATTACCGAGACCTCATCAGAAAGAAAACGAAAACATCCATGCCTGGCAAGGGGCTCGAACCCAGGTCCCTTTGATCAGTAGCCAAACACGCTAAACACTCTGTCACGAGATTTAAAAAATAATCATTACAAATAAAAAATTTATTAGATTCTTAAAACGCCGAATAAATATTGTTTAAAATTCAGATTTAACAGAAATCATTAATTTATGCTCAGGCACATTTTTACACAAACTGCTTGTTTAAAATAACGGATGCTTAAAACAGTTGTTAAGTTATGGATCTCTGAATCTGACATCGCACTATAATATTGGTATATTATTAATAAAGAAGTGAGAGCAATCAAAATGGTTTTCCTTATTTAGATGTCTCATCAAACACGAAGCAATTAAAATAGAAAAAACTAAAACTACAATGTAATGGAAAATTCCTTAATAAATTGGTAATGACATATCGAGTGCATGAATACCATTAATATTTGTGGTATATCAAAGCGCTCGAATAGGAAAACTAATTTCTGTTAGAAAATTGTAATAGTTATATATTTTAAACTATTAATACATAAACAGAATTAAGGAAATATCAAACGGTAGTAATATATTAAAAGATCACATTTAAAAATCCTCTTTTTCGTGTCGATTTAGACTTCTCCATAAAGCTATAATGCCAACGTTTACATACAAACACAATTTTCCTATCTCCTTCTCACACACAAAGAAAAGGAATCTTTTAATTATCGAACAACTGCTTTATATCGTTTTTGTTCATTAGAAACTGAATTAATAATAAAGATGACTTTCAAATTAGAAACACGATAAATCAGAAAACATTTTTTGAAATACATAAAAGATTTTGTCTTAAAACTAAAATACAGAAAATGGAGAAAAATCCATGTTTCATTTTTGCTTTATTAAAAATATCATTTTTTCTAATATATCATTAAATAAAATGAACTCATAAAAGGCAAATTACGGTGATGAAATGCCTAATCCTAACCTACAGGATCATTAAGAAAAAGAGGTAAAACATATATTTAAAATATAGCAAAGAAAGCATGTAACAATACTGACAATACTTGGCAGGTTTGTATCACACTTAGTTTCGTAAACAAGAAAGAATGCAATTCATAACAGAATAATAAACGGAATTGCATCCTTATTATCCGAAAGATATTACAGTTTCGAAAATTTCTCAAATTTACTACTAAAATTACAAAAACGTTTTACACATAGAAAAAAAACAATTTAAAAGTGCTTCTTTTCATGTCGATTTAAATCAATCTTCTCCACAAATGACATATCACAGTGTCTGCACAAGAATGGCTTTTGTCGCAAATGAATTCGTCTGTGTATTGACAGATATACTTGCTGTTTGAAAGACTTGCTACAGAGATCGCAAGGAAATGGTCATTCTCCTGTGTGGATACGAAGATGCACTTCAAGATGGATCTTGAGCTTGAAACTCTTTCCGCAGTGGCAACACTTATGAGGACGATTTCCAGAGTGCGTGAGCATGTGACGTTTGATGTTGGATGATCTATCGGTAGAGTAAGGACATAAGGAACAAGAGAATCTCCGGCCTTTTCCTTCCACTCGATGCCTCTTCTTGTGTTTGGTGAGGAATTGTAACGATGTAAACCGGTAATGGCAGATGTCACACTCATAAGCATATCCTCCTGATTTAGTAAATAAATAAATAATACATTATTCATTGAAGTGAATAACTAAATTACTGAATTACATTCAACAGCGCTTCCAGATTTATTTATGACATTAAACTATGGAATGAGAAACCTTAACATGAAATTCCATGAATGAAAAAAATATATATATATATTTAATTCTTTTTAGTAATTAGACTTGCAATGATATTTATACCAAAGGAATACGAGTCAAAGTCCAAATCCTTTAAAGCAAATAGTAGAATAATATTAGATACATTTTTAAAACAAAGCTGTTACAAATATAAAAACTTTTACACACTTAATCAAATAAATTTTCTACTTACATACTTAAATTAAGACTCGCTTCCTTTATAGATAACACTGCAATTAACTTAACATATTCATATACAGTGTTAACCAATTTATCACCCATTTTATGTATATCTATTATTTAAAAAAAACTCATTTAAAATGTCACTTACAGACATTGAGAAATGCGGGCTCAAATAATTATAATCAAATCATATGTACAGATACTGGGCGGAAAAATGGAAACAGTTTCATATTATCTCAATAGAAAAAATTCACATTCTGAGCGTAATAACCTATTCTATAGGATTTTTAATGAAAATATGTCTGAAGGTTTCAATAAAATCTATCTAAATCTAGATTTAAAAAAAAAAAGGTTTTCAGTATTAAAAGAGTTTTGAATGTTGGAACATAGTAACAGGCTATAAAAATTATCCCCGAAATTTAATTAAAATATTAAAACAGGTTAAGAGAACTTTTTGACTCTAGGGTCTAATACATAACCTCTGAAATCTTACTTAATTTATTATATACCTATCACACTTAGCTTCTCAAAACTAAGTGTGATTCATAATTGATATTTAGTAACTATTAATTCTATCAACTATGATAAATGAACTCTCTCCTAATTTTATTCTTTAGAAATATTTCTTTAAAAATCATATCAAAGAAGTTATTGAACTCTGAAAGTGATTTTTCTTTTGAGGCAATATGAAACAGTTAACATTTTTCTGTCCAGTATCTGTATATATATTTTAGATGTTATCTCTTCTTTAACTTATGCATTGATTACTGTTATTTTGCATATATAAAGAAGAATGAATAATTAGCCGTCCCGTGGCCGAGTGGTTAGCACGCTTGGTTACTGATCTAAGGGACCTGGGTTCGAGCCCCGGATTAGGCATGGATGTGTGTGTCGTTTTTCTGCTGAGGTCTTGCCATCCTCTCAGATCTCCTACTGTGGCATATAAACTAACAGGCTCCTGTCAGACCTCTGTGGCAAGCAGCTGCTTGAGGGGGTATTTATTTATTATTATTAATGCAAGATTTAGCTTCTCCTCTGTTCTGAAAGATGGTTCCTTTGGATATATTAAAATTGCCTATGCTTCGAATAAGTGGTTCACTTTCTTCGATGAACTACTCTCTTCATAGGATCACTGGTAAGGCCTTTTTCCACTCAGGAAACTGTAGTTTTAGCTCAGATTAGACTCGGAGTTAACACAGTAAGAAAGTATGTCATCAACTGCAACTTCTCCATGATCACATCACTTCTGTTTTATCAGTACAGTTCACTTCTGTAGTTTTCCCTAAAAGAGATAAAGTTTCATTCTGAAAAGGAATAGAAAAAAAAATTGTACTCATTGGTTAAATCAGATGCTTTAAATAGAGACATTTAAATCATTCCATTGTGAGACACCCGAAAACAAAACCATCATACAAAAAAATTAAGTTAAATGCTACTTCATAGATTTATATTATCTTAGAGAAGTACATAGTAAATTATGGCTGGATGCAGTTAATGCAAATAATGAATCAGACTCAGGAATCAATAATGTTTCTTAAACATTTTAAGAAACTAATATAATTGAGCATAAATTGAAATCTAAATCTTTATTTCGAATAAGGTAATCAAAATTTAGCAGAGTGTACTGGCGCCGCCATTTTCTAAAGTAGTCCGTGAAAATAGTCCCCGTTCCTCCATTGTATTCTCAAAATCAAAGAACACACTTCGTCACCGCCATTTGGCCAAAATTGATTTTCACAAATTGATTTTCACCATTTGACCAAAATTGATCACACAATTTAAAAAATTCGAAAACAAGTACTTCTACCGAAGCCGACATTCATTTCACTGGATTATTGAGATCGTGGGACTTTTCTTAAACATGTTTCGACATGATATTTTTGAACAATTTGATATACGTTTACCTTTTTTAAGTTGTTACGGAATGATTATCTTTGATTTATGAATGAAAGTAACTTTAGAAAGGGGCTATTTGATAGTGGGAGAACATATTTGATAAAGTTGATATAAGAATAATATATTAAATTTGAAAAAAAATTTATCAACTTCTGTTTCTCTAAATTCATTGAACCGTTTTCAAACTGAATTCCTATAAAGCATTCCATCACAAAGTTAATTATTTACACTTCATATGATTTTACTGCAAATAAATCAATTTCTTTCTTTATATGCCCCATGAAACCGTCCCGGTGGCCAAGTGGTTAACGCGCCAGGTAAGGCATGGATTTTTGTGTGGTCTTTCTGCTGCAGTATTGTCTGCTTCTGAGATCTTCTCTATAGCGCATTAAGCTGACAGGAAAGACATGTAAGCAAGACCCACCGGTTCCGCCTGACAGCACTACCAGCATAAACCGGAAATGCCCTTTTCGCCGCTAACTACGGTCGGGGGCAAGACTGTACCATATAGATATAGCTCATTCCCGACTACCCTTTGGCGAGCAGTCCAATAGAAGGAAAGCTCATCCATCGGTCAAAACCTAAATGTAATCTGTTCTCCGGTTAGCCACAACAAGGATATATAGATCCGAGTTGACTCGGCTACCTGGGTGGAAACTCTTAGTTGGACCCAGATTTGAAAAAGGACCCTAACCTACTAGAGGTACTAAGTCGTTCAGCAAGACCTCGAACTGCTTCACTGAGCACCTGATGGAGGTCTTAGACTGCCAATCGAGCTCCAAACCGGTCAGCAAGTCCTTCGACCTCAAAATGGTCTTAGCTCTGTCCAACCGGGGCCCAAACTGGTCAGCAGAGCCTTCGACCGCACTGGGCCACAAGCCCCCCCCACCACCACCACCACCACCACCACGTCAAGGTGGTTCCCTGTCAAGTGGAGCATTAAGCTGACAGGCTCCTTACATAACTCCCGGGAAAGCAGATGTTGGAGGAGATATCTATTTATTTTTCTTCATACTTATTAAACATGTTTTCACGCCATGAAAAAATGGTCCCTTTGATACATTATTTTCTTTCCATAACATCATTAAAGATAAACATATCATAAACATCGTAAAAGGTAAACAAATCATAACACAAAACAACAAAAACAATGCAATATCTTAAATGCTCTGTCGAAATGAATTAAAAAAAACCACGGACTAATTAATGAAATCATAAAAACTCACTTCCTGCTAACATCTAATTATGTCCATACATGAACACAATATATCCGTGCGACTCACACTCCATAGACTAAATATTAAAGCAACAGTAGTATTCTGCGACAGAGTGCTTTACACAAATGCTTTTAATTGCATTATTACTCATAATTCAGAAAATTGTTTTTCATTTCTAATTTTACTTATCAGAATTATATCTATTTATTGATTTCCCCCCAACCCCTCAATGACACCAGTCAGCTCTGCTAAATAATTACTTCGAATATTTGTTTCGTATGTAAGCAATGGCACACAGAATAATTATTACAAATATTAATTCATTAGAATGTTTTAGAGCAGGGGTGGGAAATTGTTTTCGTATCTACACTGCGCATGCGTATTGACGTGCCGTCCTTGTGGAAAATACGAGTCGAATCTTCGGTCGCGCACGGGAAGGAAATCTCGGTTCAAGGCGGATTTTTCTATCTTGGCGGACACAAAAAACTCTTAGCGGGCCGCTATTTGCCCACCCCGTTTTAGAGGAAAAATTTTCATCAACCGGGTGGGATCTGAACCCACGACCTCCTGATAGCATGTCAGGTGCTCTGACCACTTGGCTACCCACCGCAGAACAGTCAATAGTCGTGAGTTCAGACCCCATCGGCTAATGACAATTTTTCCTCTAAAATATTCTAATATTTTAGAATATTAGAATTACTAGGTATAGAAAAACTATACTAGGTATAGAAAGAACAATTACTAGGTGTGTATCTGTGAAATTCTAATATTGTAAATTAATTCATTGTTTAATACAGGTGTTCTCAGTTTCGATATTGCAACCCCGTACAATCGTAGATAAACTAATGCAGACCCTTTACACTTCCCTATAATGTAAAACTTAAATACCTCGTTGATTAAATCCGATTTCATTATGTACTCGCGATCCACATTTTAAGAGCTTCTTCTTTAATGCAGGGTTTATGAAGATTGATTAAAAGCTCCGAGTACCACTGACATAGACTCCATAATCGTGTATTTCTTCTATAAATAAAGTTGAATACACATGTAACACTAACACTATTTAAATATAACTATCGTACCTTTCAACGAATATAGCCGTATCTCAAATTATTGCTTGTTAAAATGATAGCTTAAATAAGGAATCTTACATCTACCTACTCGATAAATCATTTTAAGATCACGAGACACTGGATGATACAGTAAAACTTGTAAAGCATTTATCACTGGCGTTATTTGCATCTTACAAATTATATTAGAAACACGTATTGGCTAATGGAGAAAGAAAATGCTAAGGTTTTACCAGAAATAATGTTTAAAAGCAAACTTTCTACGACTGTTACTGGTGTTGAATGATAATGGCGACACAGTTATGTTGCCAGATACTTTTTTTTAATTTAAAAAAAAATATATTGTAGGAAAATAAAGGGTTGCTCAAAACGTAGCCTTCAAAGGCAATTTAGCACAAAAAAAGAGAAAGAAAAAAAAATTGCTTACAAGTCGATCTTATAGTAAATTTTCGCCTCATATGTGGGTAAGTTAGCTAGGGTTTAATTAAAACTGGAAACGAAATAGTATGCCACCAAAATATGATTTATTTTCGCGGATATTTCTAGGGCACTCTATGTTCTAAAATAAAGAAATGGAAGCTAGAAAGGAAGAGAGGTTTACCTAATCCTACAAAACTAAGGCCAGTGGTGTTAGTCCCCCTCCCCCCCTCCCGTAGCTCCAACCGCCATTGTCGGTATGTTGTGGCGTTTGTGTTCGTTTATTTCGCAATAATTCTCGAAAGGTTGGCTTTTTCATCTTAATATTCGGTTTCTATTAAGCATTGTTCGTGTAAAAATACGAATGAAATTCGAATTTGAAATAGGTTATAAAATTGGAACAGAATCGCAGCATTTAAGTTTGAACAAAATACAAAATTCACAATAATCTTTAAGTCTAAATGCTAAATCAGTACAGATATTGAAAAAAAAATGTTTTGCGTCAACTAATTCGTTCTTAACAATCTTATCAAATGCGTAACTTATTAACAGCCGAAACTTCGTGTTTGAACTGCAGATACCTTTGAAGTTCAGTACGTATTGCTCTATTCGTACCGTCAGTTTTAGTTTTTTTTTCCATGTCAAGGGATCAGACACAAAGCATTTAATTGTTTTTGGTGTCAGCATTTGCATGGAATATCTAGAGGAGCTGGTTAATTTAAAAAGAGGAGCAAAAATTGTGAACAAATGTGAATATCTTTCTTTTTCACGGTGGTGAAATGGGATAAATTTCTTTTATATTAATGGTAAAAGATCTGAGTCCAAATTCAGTATATAGTTTATTCAAACTGCAACATAAAGTAAAGAAAGAGTTTGGCTTGAACATTTTTCCCCTCTCAAAAAATATCTATTTGGGAGTTCTTTTGATTTTTTTTTTCTTTAGACAAAAATGGGAACGGATTTCTCTTAAACGGTAAAACATTACCGAATTAGATATAAAACATCCTCCATTAATAGTTTAAAGTAACGTAGGGATTTGACCTCCCATCTTTCTTACCTTTACACAATAGAGCTCCCCTCTCCAACACAAACATACGTAATCACCGGGGAATTTCTCCTAAAAGATAAAAGGTAAGATCATCGAAATTAGTAAACAGCTTCCTCTCACCCTCGCTTTAAGCAATATAAAGGTTTCACCCCTTCCTCCGAAACTTTTCCTCGCGTAAAAGACCTTTTTGCATAAAACACGATATAATTTTTCCTAAGTCACTGAATTTGACATATAGCCTCCTCTCATCATGGCTATAATCAAATTTGTTTTCCAGGGGGTGGGTTTGAACCCCACCCCCTGGAAAAGAATGATTTAGGTACACTATTACTGAGACCAAGGAATTATATTCAAATGAAGTCTAGAGAACAAAATAAATTCTCTTTAAAACGAAATGTTCGATTCCCCTCACCCATCCCAATAGTAAGGGGGAAAATCGTTGTGCTGGTATAAACCTCTTGACCTCATCACATCCCATCACCAAAATTTGGAATTTCTAGCATGAATAGGTCGTTTGCAATATTCAGTAAAAGATTTGGAATTTCACGACTTTAATCGTTTGAAGCGCTCACCACTGAAGGCAGCTTCCCGCTTCCAAAAAGTCAGTCCAACTTTAACCGATGCTCTAAGATACGCCCACCACCGTCACATAGCGTATTACGTATTCGAATTAGCCATATGTATGACGAGTGGTGGTGTACCTATTAAACTGTCATCTCAGTGTATACTATATGCACCGGTTACTGGTATTCTAAAGGGGAAAAACATGCTCCCGTGACAAAGTGATATTAGTGCATCTGACGATTTCAATCATACTATCTCCAAAAGCAATAACATTATAAGTTGCATTATCCCTTACACTTATATTACATTTATCGGCCTTCTTACTATTCGTCTTATGGCACTTCACAAACTTCTTCTTTCTGTTTTCCTTTCTTGATTCGTTTTACTGAGAATTGCTTCTGATATTCCTAAAGAACTGGAATGGGACCTTAATTTACAATTACTAGAGTACTACAATGGTTTTAGTTTTATTAATCATTAATTCTGCGAAATTCACGCAAATCATGCTTGGATTTATCCTGATGCTTTCCACCACAGAATCACTCAGCAATGAACCTTCGGAAAACGACAGCACTTAAAGCATCAAAATCACACGGTCGATACGCTAGTAACTAGCATTTTAATAATTTTATTACGTGATTTCAAACTTTCATTGAGGTTAAGAGACTTATATTTTCGCTCAGTATATACAAATAAATAATCAGTATCTTATTTGCTTCAAAAGGATCCAAATGTGAATGACACGAATCACTCTTATGGAATATATACCTCGAACTTCTACACCGAATTTTATTTCAGTTAATAATTTATATAAAAAAACTATTTTGTAAAAACTATTTTTGTAAATACCTTAGCAACAACCTTAAAAATCAAAAAAGTTGTTTAGAAATTAATTACGTAATTTAGTTTAAAATGATAGCAAAAGGGAAGCTCTTTCCCTATTTGTCACAAAATAACACCTGGTTTTCATGAAATCATAATACAGTAGACTCCCCCTTACGCGGCCCTTACTGGATCTGACCCCTGGCCGGATGAACGAAAGGCCGGATAATCAGAAAATTGTGTTAGAAAATAAATACAAAAGCAAATGACAAAATATTAACTGTACTTTAATTAATAATTTGTTGTACAATATTAACAATCTACTCACACTCACTTGAAAAAGTCCGTGATTTTCTTTTGTTTCTTTGAACTTAACACTTTTTTACGTGCAAAGTCTTGACATTTTTTTATAAACATAACATCAATCGCAGATGAGGCCTGTTGTTGTTCAATGTATCTTACTGCCATATCAAAAGCTTCTTTTCCTTCAATATGGCTAACTTTCCCTTCTTCCTCTTCTTCATTCTCCGCTTCTTCTCCGTTCACTTCTTTGCAGACTGCATTGATAATTTCGTCATCATTCAGTGTTTCATTTTTCAACAGTTCATCACCTTTTAAACATTTTTCAATGCCATCTTCAAGTGTGTCACATCCAGGCAGCAGTTTAAAGTCATTAAGCAGCGAAATATTGCCATTATATCTTCGGCTGACTCAAGCTCATTCGATACTTTCCTGTTGTCGTCTCTGGTACTTTCTACAGTTCTCAACTTCGGGCCAAAGTTTTCTATATGACTTCACAAACGTTGTACGAGGCATTTCTTCAAAAGCTCTTGCCAACATGTAGATCACATCCTTGATATTTATTGTTTTCATAGCCTTTAAAACATTTATTCGGTCATTTTCGGTTTGTTCTAGAATTTCTGAAAGAAGCTTTCTCCTGTATCGCCTTTTTAAACTTACAAGCACGCCTTGATCCATTGGTTGCACTAAAGATGTTGCATTAGGTGGCAAAAACATGGCTTTTATGTTGTCAGAAATGAGTTCGCTTGGGTGTGTTAGGGCATTTTCGAGAATGAGTAGGGCCTTTACAGGCATTTTAAGACTTGTCAAGTGGTTTCTTACTTTTGGAACAAATTCTATAAAGAACCACTCTTTAAAAAACATACGAGTCTATCCAAGCAGACTTTTGAGCTTTGTAGTAAACTGGCAGAGCAGCTAAATTTAAATGCTTGAATGCTCGGGGTTTTGCTGATTTCCCAATTACAAAAGAGGAAGTGTGTGCGTACCTACAGCTTGTTTGCTTTAAATCCTGATACTGAGGTTTATTGCGCTGTCACAAAGGTTTTCGTTGGAAGAAATTTAAAATTTAACCGAATCTCATCTAAATTGATGATTTGTTGTGCGCATAGGCCTTCTTCTTCAATAAGAACTAAAAGTTTTTCTGAAAATCCCTTTACTGCTAAAGGATCAGCTGACAATTTCTCACTACAAACACCAAGGTAATGAACACCATGAAGTTTTTTCCAGCGAGAAAGCCATCCCTTGCTTGCTGAAAAATCTCTCCTATTATTGATTTTAGAATGAAGGATTAATGCTTTTTCTTTCAAGATTGGCCCACTGATTGGCGTTCCTTTTCGACACTCTTGCATTGCAACCGTAACCAAAGTGCATCATCGACAATTTCATTTTTCGGCTATTCAAGAGTGCACCGAGGAGAAAGCGTTTTTTCAGACTTGAGTGCAAAAATCTTGTAAAGATTTTCTATTCCTTCTCCAGTCATTTACCGTGCTTTTACCAACATCTAGTTGATCACAAATATGCTTTACTGGATCACCTTTGTCAATACGTTCTAGCGCTTTTAATTTCATCTCCATCGAAATGACATTACGCTTACGTTTGCACCCTCTCGTTTTGTACTACACAGTAATTAATAGATCACAACATACACTCCTGTATACGCACAGAACAATGTAATATTCACAAAGAGGAACTGAAGAAAATATGTACTCTACTATATACAAGACAAGCGACGGCTTGCTTCCTCATCTTGGACCCAGACCGGATAAGAGAGAATTTACTATATTTTGCACGATATTGGCTGATAATAGCCAAACTAATTAATGAACTTCGCTAAATGAATTATAATAATCTTAATTTAATGAATGATAATAATAAAAGCGTGGATTTCAACTGCTTTAAAGAAATTTTCATTGAAGCTACCATTAATATGCAATAGAATCAGAATCACATTCGAAGTTTGAAAACTCCCTTTTATGCTAAGAAAATGTGGCAACGCCGCTTTAAACCATCGTGCCGGCACGTGTAGAGCGCATCTATTCCATGCAGTGAGATCAGGAAAAAATGTATCACATGCGATATACCACAGCACGTAATTCATAGCGCTCTAATTGATTAGATCAGAGATGAGGAAACTCCTGCCCGTGAGATTATTTTTTATGGCCCGCTGGTAAAAACTGCATCTGCATCTATCTCATTAAAACATGAGTTTAATCTTCTACGTTCTTTAAACGTAATTTTTCTTACCATTGTTTAATAAATAATATTATCTCAAGATCGATATAAACACTTATTTATTTTTCCTCTAGTTATGCATATAAGATATGGTTTCATAGGATTTAGTTACGGCCCTCAATGTACAAGTTTTTTTCTTTTAGTGACGGCGCAGAGAAAAAAGTTTCCCCACTCCTGGTTTAAATATTCCACAGGTCGAAATTATTGCAGCTTAGCCAGATGCTAAAAGGCAAAGCACGTGAAAATGCGCGTTATGAATTTTTAATAGAAAACTTTGAGCGTGAGTTCAAAGAATGCTTAACAACAGAAAATTTCATAAATGAACTTATTTATGACAAAAGTATTAAAAAATCACGTATATCAAAATAAATTCAACTAACACAAAACCTTATTTTCATCAACATAAAGTTAAACCATCAAACGAATATTTCTCATTATCGACCAATACTTCAAATAGTCGTGTTAAAATTCTTACAGACTCTGTTCAAAGCATGAAGGAAAAACATTTTACAACGTTTCAATAAGTGACACAATTGTCTTTGTGAATAAACCTGTAAATTACCAATTCCTTTTACATTATTAAGATCACCACGCATCAGACGATGAACTCTTCTTGTGAAGAAATTAAAGCCAAAGTCAGCCGCTTGCTCGACTAGCATATTGCCTCTTCTGTTTCATCGCCAAGTCTCTTGAACAACTTTTCACTAAGATTAACCTAACACTAATTCACTTAAAGAGAAATGAATATACACTTTAACCCACTACCGACAACTTTTCAATTCTCTCTTTTCTTAACACCGTTAAATATTGAAATTTTTATGTGTTCCAATCAGCTAGTGATGTAATTCTCATACTGAAGCACAAGTCGAACATCAAAAAGATACATCATGGTTTTATTGCTGTTCACTCATCTGTCGTAACAATATCATTTAATGGTATTTTTTTTCCTTCTGCATATTTTGTTATATTGATCATATTTGTTTCGTATTGCGCTAAATTTGTATTTCGTTATACTGTAATATATACATCTATATAATATATGCATATCATATATATATATTATATAAATCCGTTAAAAGGAAAAACTTTCATTAACTGAATAATTCGTTGTTATAGAGCTCATTATAACAATGTTTAGCCTTAGGGGGTTCAAATCTTATATTTGATAAACAGATTTCTGCTTAAAAAAATTAGCTGAACTTCCACGTTATTTGTCTGCTTTGAGTGTCCAAACGATTCTGTTATATCTTCCCAAGTCGTTCACCAGTCGTAATGAAGTATGCACCAAATGAAAGCTTTTCAAGTGGGAAGTTTCATAAGCTGCGAAATATATCCCCATATTTCCTTTTGGTTATTTTTTTAAATTCAGTGGTCCTTTCCAAAGCAGCCAAATAAAGTTCATGGCAAATAACAAAACGCGATAAAGGGATATTGACGAAGAGATCAATATACCAAAGGATTAATTATAAGCAATACAGGGTGATTCGAAAAGGTCGAGTCAAACTGTGAGAACGTGTTATGCGTACAGAGATGAAAAGTTTCCTATGAACATTGAAGCCAGTAACTCTTCCCTTCCGAGTATAACATTTTGAGAGTGAAAGTAAGGAATCCTGTCAAAAGGTAAATTTGCATATCTGACGTCATAGTGCAAATCCAATTACACATAATTCATCTCCTCAACCAGATATCTCTGCAGGTGTAAAATCTATTAATTCTCCCTTGCAAAGAAGAATAGATGAAATATCCATGAATACTCTTTCTGCAACTTCCATGGATATAAAATCTCCCAATAATCAAACACGTTTATTGTGGTATATGATATGACCTGTTCCTGTCTATTACTTATTTCAGTAAAATTTTACAAAGCTGTTCTTTTTTTTTCAAGTGTACACTTCAAAATTAAACCAGAGTGAATTATGGCATGTTAAGTACATATATCATATCTATCTTTCTCTATTAATCAATTTCTTAATGAATATCGCATTTTTAAAAACAAAATTAGTGAGATAGTCATAATTAACTTTATTATACATCTGCAGATCATTTTCTAAAGATAATTTAATTTACATGCCAAATATGTGAAAAGTTCAGTGGTAAACATTTGTGAATAACTTTCATTGCTCACAAAAAGAAATAAACCCGAGAGAGATCACGATTAAGTTACATACATTTGCCATCATTAATGAAAGTTGTATCAGCAACAGTTAAAAAAAAGTTTTTTCTTCACCACAAAAATTAACAAAAATCAAAAACAAGCAAAAGGTTTGAAGGGTATGGTAAAAACATTTGATTGACAGGTTTACCATTTTAATTCATAATTTGATAACTTTCAATTAGTATTAGGGCGAACAGATGTCCCAGTTTTGAATCTATAGTCCCAATGCCCAAAACGATCATTGGCGTGATCATTTTTCCTGGTTTCTTTCAAAAGTGAAAAGTTTGTCTTACTGAGGGCGTTCAAACAGTTCTTGGCACGTGTGTATAGATTTGCACTCGTTCCTCCCACGTCAATGAGCTACGACTTGTTTGAGAGCTTGTCTAAGTCGTTACATGTTAAAAACAAATACCTTATGATCATTTCTGTCTTAACTGGAGGAGCGTCAAATTCGGTCTGCGAAATATGTGCGTTGTTGCTATGGAGCCTACTAAAGACAAAGATTTTACGTTTAAACAAGGGTGCAGCTTGGGGACGACATTAAAATATTCGTGACGGTTTATCATAAGTTATGGGAATCAGCCTGTTCATGTTCCACTATTACAGGATGGATGTCCAAATTCAGAAAAGGACGGAAAAGTTTCGAAGACCCGCCTCGTGCAGGAAGACCGAAGAAGTGGTGAATGAATCATCTCTTCCCTTCATTAACTCATTAAGGAAAACCCACACATCACCCTTTAGATGTCAATGTGTCGATTGCTAGTGTGGAAACAATTAATCCTGAATATTCAAAGTTTCGAAAGAACAGCAAAAAATATAAATTAAAAACAACCTATCATGATATATAAGCATATCGATGCTGCAATCGGTCAATGAATTCGTATTCACTTCAAAGGAAGATAGGGCGCTGGCAATGTTGCATAGGTAAATGCCGGCTTATCTTCCTTTGAAGTGAATAGGAACTCAATGACCGATTGCATCATCGATATGCTTTATATTTATTTTCTACTTTTTAGGGCCTTATAGAAAGATAGGTATTTTTTAAATTTTTTAATATTTTTTTGTTGTCAATAAAAAAACCCACCTTCAGAAACTTTGATATACGACTCATAAGCATCGAGCACGTCCCCCCCCCCACTTTGGAGTCACGTTTAAGGTAGACCACGATATTAGAGACATCACAAACTTTAATTTGAGATACAACTCGTTAAAGTCGAACCCCGCAAAAATCTCTTCCCCCACATTTTATCAGGGATAAATAGTGGAGACGAAATAGTTAACGACTGTCATTAACACGAGCTTTCATTTGACACCTAACCGACAGAAAAATGAAAACAGTTCCATGTTATCTCAACAGGAAAAAACATTAAGAGCTCAATAACTTCTTCAATGCGATTTTTAAGGGGACAGTACGTCTAAAGATAGATTTAATTAAGAGCTCTAATTTATCTAAATCTCGATTTTAAACCATATTTGTTGATTATAGAAAGAGCTATGAAAGCTGGACTATTTAACCAGATATGAAAAATCTGACCCTAATATTTAATTAAAAATTTAAACAGGTTAAGATATCAGAGATCATAGTTGACTCTACTAGAGTGTTTGCTTTAATATTTTATTTAAATTGTTATTAACAATTAAATATATTGTTATTAAAATAATTTTTTGCAGTCTGTTATATATTCCAGCCTTCCCAACTCTTTAAATATCGAACAAATATTGTTTAAACTCGATATTTAGATAGATTTGATTGGAATCTTTATTATTTAGAGGAATTTTTCATTAAGAATCATATGGAAGAAACTATTGAACTCTGAATGTGATTTCCTATTGAGATAATATCGAAAATGGTTTCCATTTTTTACCCAGCACCTCTATATAGATATCCCCGAACTGTCAAGAAATTAAAAAAAGAACACTGAAACATATGAGAAGAAAATTATACCGGAAGCGTTTCCGATTTAATTTTTTTTCCGGATCCGGGATTGGAGCAGAACACCTCGATACTAATGGCCTTATAGCTAGTTTAATATCACCCATGGAGGGGAAATTTTATTTATATTATAGCATATTATCATTGCAGATAGCTTCAAAATACGTTTCTCAAATGAATAAAACAATAATTAACATAAAATTATTACATATGCATTTATTATTTTTTTAATTTTTGTGTTATTGCTGATGGAGTATTATATTTAATATTATATTCATTTCTGACTATATACTAAAATTACCTGCAATAATATAAAACTTTTCCCTCCTTACGTGACGCCATTGAAATTGTTGTCGTCTTAATCTTCTAAGTAGCCTTGACCTGGAGAAGGATGCGAATCGGAATCGCGCTTTGTCGCCACAAATGATGTTCATCGCAAATGCTTGTCCGTTTCGCATTTTATAGCGAAATAAAATGCACGTTACTTTAAATGCGGGCGAACGGTCACGTGTGACCTCTTCTCTGCAACAATCGGCAGTTCCACCGTGGTCCGCGGTTACTTGACCTTACGGTCCCGAATATGGTGAGGCGGTCCCAGTTAGTTTTCACCATTTTGGGATAACACATAGGGCTCTTAGCTGCCGAGGGTCAGGAGTGATCCCTCGAAAAGTGTTAGAAATATCTGAGGGTGTTGCCGTCGCCTACCTAGTAGTGAGTAGTAGTTGAGGAAACGTATAAATGAAGTGATAAAGGGACATATGTTTGGCGGATTTCAATTGCGACTGGAGTGGTGGAAAGCTGTGAAGGAACTGATCGATGGGAAGAGGTATCAATATTTTTCGCGTCAGACTTTTGGCGTGGGTTAAACTAATTAAAAATATTGATTTTTAAAAAACAACCGTTTATCCTTCTTCACCAGGTGTTCTATAGTTAGCGATTCATAATTGATGAATTACTTCAAGAAACTGCTATTAAAATTCCTTGTGAAATCGGATACATATAGCAGCCACAATATTATTCACATTAATTTTAAAGATAACAACTGCCATGTTAGATGGATATTTACTTTTCGTGTAAAGTTCAACAAAACTTAAACATTAACTGAATTGTGGAATCCCCTCGAAAATAAAATCCTTCAGTTAGATAGATTACTATCTCTGTTATTTGTGTAGAGAAAACACCCTTTTCCCTTTAAAAAGAAATTGATACTGAATTTTGACAGTATAACACCAAATTAATATCTGTTTATGTAATCAAATGGAAATTTTTTTTCCTTCAATATGTACGGAAAAATAACGGGAAGATTTTAAAAATAGGCATTAATAAATATCGCATATTATGTTTTCCTTCACTATAAACTAATTGTTTTATACATAATATAAAAATGAAATTTTGATCTGGACATCATAAATGAGAAAATACAGTAAAAGAAATAATAGATTTTAAAATGTTTTATCATCGAAAGAAGAAAAGTACGTCCCTATGTTCTTTGTTTCATTAAGAGAATTAGTGGATAAAAGAGAATTAGTGGCTTAGGTTATATCATGCATTTAGAACCGCAAAAAACTGTTGTGCGGGATAATGCCAGATAAAACAAAGAATAAGCAAACAAAAAAATACCATAAAAACAAACTGATGATACTTCGCAGTATTCTATCAATCGTATCTTTGTCAAAGTGTCAAGCAAATGAAATCAGAAATTGATAAATGGAATTCTAAGATTATCATCGACATGGATCTTAAAATGCAAAGTTACATAATATATGAACACAATCAATTTAAAAATGTTTCTTTTCATATCGATTTAAATCATCCTTTTGCACAAATGACTTCTCACAGAGTTTGCACAAGAATAGCTCTTGCAGTAAGTGGATTTCTTCGTTTAGATAGATTGTCCTGCTTTATGAAGGACTTGCTACAGAGATCGCAAGGAAATGGTTGTTCTTCTGTGTGGATACGAAGATGCACTTAAAGATTAATCTTTCTTTTGAAACTCTTCTCCCAGTGGAATACTTGTGAGGAACGGTATGCAGAGTGGGTTAGCATATGATCCTTCATGTTGGAAGATCTATTGGTAGAGTGCGGACATAATGGACAAGGGAATTTCCGGCCTTTTCCTTCCCCTCGATGCCTCTTCTTGTGTTTGGTGAGGTATTGTAATGATGTAAACCAGCAATGGCAGATTCGCACTCATAAACACGTCCTCCTGATTTAAAAAATAAATAAAAAATACATTATTCTTTGAATTGAATAACTAAAGTACTGAATTATATTCAATAGCGTTTGCAGATTTACTCATGACATTATACTACGAATTCAGACTGAACTTAATATGAAATTCAGTATATGAAAATTATACATAAATAGTAATTTTTTAATAATTAGACATGCAATAATATATTTATACCATAAATTCGAGTCAAAGTTCATATGAGAAAATCCCGATTTTTTAAAGCAAATAGTAGCATAAAATTAGACATTTTTATCTCTTGCAACTAAGAAAACTTTCACATACTAAATAAAATGAATTTTTTACTTATATATTTCAATTAAGATTTCTTCGTTTTACGTATAATACCGCAATTCAGTTAACATATTCATATACAGGTGCTGAAGAGAAAAATGAAAACAGTTGCATGTTATCTCAATAGAAAATCGCATTGCTAGCTCAATAACTTCTTCAATATGGTTTTTAATTAACTCAACAAATCTATCTAATTATCAATTTTAAACAATAGTTGTTCAGTATTCAAAGTTATTTATGAACACTGGAATATTTAAAAGACTATAACATTTACTCAAATATTTAGTTAAAATATTAACAAAGGTTAAAATATCACTTTCTTTAGAGTCAACTATGATACCTGATCGCTTAACTATTTAAATTTTGCGCTAAATATTCTCTATGTACTGAACAAATAACGTTTAAAACCTAGATTCATATACATTTGATTGAGATCTTTATCTTCACATATTTTTCATTAAAATCATATTGAAGAAGTTATTGAGCTCTGAATGAGTTTTTCTGTTGAGATAATCTGGAACTGTTTCCATTTTCTGTCCAGTACTTGCGTATATTGCATGTTATATTATCTCTTCTTCACCTTATGAATTGATTACTGCTATTTTGCACATCTAAAGAAAGAATAAACAATAAAATGTGTTAGTAAAATCACACAGGGTGTTGAATTTCTACATTCATTATACTTTAAGTTCTATGATATTTGTTTCTATAAAAAACTAAATTCGAGTTCAGAAAAATGTACTGCTATAAAATCTGCATATATAGAGCTTCTGCAGAATTTAGCTTCTGTCTTCGAAAAGATTATTTCTTTGGTCAAGCTAAAACTGCCAATGCTTTAAATAAGTGATTCACTTCCTTCGAAAAGCTGCTTTCTTCATAAGATCACTTGTAGGCCTTTTCTACTGAGGAAACCAGTTTTAACTTAGATCAAAAGCAGACCAAATACGATAAGTTTCGAATCAACTGTAACTTCTTCATGACGCCATTACTTCTGTTCTGTTGGCACAGTTCCTGCAGGTATACTTCTGTAATTCTCATTAGCAAAGATAAAGTTTCAATCTGAAAAGGAATAGAAAAAAATATTACCCTTTTGTTAAATAAGATGCCTTAAAGACTTCAAAATAATTTCATTGCGAGACCCAACAATAAAACCATCAATGAAAAATTTAGCCTCTTTACATAAATTAAGCTTAAATTGGATATGGTGGGTATAATACTTTGTATGTATCTACTACATTACATTTATGCACTAACTTCGGATAGGCATGAAGAGTAAATTATGAATGGGTGCATGTAATGTAAATAAGGAGTCAGACTAACACCTTAATAATTTTTCTTAGCTTATTACGAATTATTATTATTATTACGAAACAATATAATTGAGCACAAATTGAAATCTCAATCGACGCTATCTGAATCTCTGTTTTGAATCAGATACTCTAAATTCTTCTGCTGCCATTTTCTAAACCAGTCCCTGTTCCTCCATCATAATCTCAAAACCAAAATATATATATAAATTCGAGACCACCATTTGGCCAAGACTGATTTTAAGAAAGAAAAATAAAAAAAAATATCAAATAAAACAAAAACAGAGAATATTACAAACAAGTAGTTCTTTCCAAGTAAATTTTATTTCAGTGGATTATTTTCACCATGGGACTTTTATTAAGTACTGCTCGAGAGTGCATTTTTAAATTTTTTTATGTTTACCTTTGTTTATGGTTTTACCGAATGATTATCTTTATTTTGAGAATGAAAATAGCTTTAGAAAGGGGCTATCTGACATTGAGAGAATATATTTTATAAATCAGATATGTAAATAATGTGATAAATTTGCAACATTTGGTAAACTTCAGTTCCTCTAAAACCGTGGCACCGTATTCAAACTGAATTCCCATAAAGCATTCCATCACAAAGTTATCACCGACTATTTATTTTATATCACTTCATATCAATTACTGCAAATAAATTAATTTCCTACTTTATATATCACATTTATCAAATACGTTTTCCCGCGATAAAATAGTCCCTTTGAAAAATAGTTTTAATTCCGTAACACCATTAAAGATAAACAAATCTTAAGACAAAGAAACAAAAACAACGCAAAATCTTAAATTCTCTGCCTGCCTTAATGTATTTAAAAAAACCACGGACGAAATACCAAATTAAATATAATTCACTTCCGGCTAACATCTCATTTTGTTCATACGCCACAATGTGGTTTCAATATATCCATGCGAAACTACCGATTCACAACTCCATAGACTTAACGTTAAGGAAACCGTAGAATGCTGCGATAAAGTGCATTTTATAAAATGTTTTTAATTTTATTATTATTCATAATTACGAAAAGACTTTTTCGTTTCTACGTTTATGTATTAAAAACATGCCTGTTTATGATTTATCCGACGTCTTCCTAGGGGTGGCTCGGTCGGTAGAGCGCCAGGCTCGTTATCTGCAGTTCCCAAGTTCGAATTCCTTGACGGGAGGCTACATACTGTCTGCCAACAACTGTTCCGTGAGTAACTCCCGTTATCCTTCTCTGATCCTCAGGATCCTTGTGACCTGTCTATTCAGCCCACTGTGTGCATATGTTTATGCAAAGTGCCACTCAGAGATAAAACCCAAATCTGACCTCCTCCAACCCTTTAAGAACTCCCAGTCCGCTCTGCTAAATAATTAATTTGAATAATATTCGTCCACAATATAAATTATGGCACGCAAGAGTATTATTACAAAGATTAATTTTTGTTTAATACATGGGTTCTCAAAATTTTCGACATTGCGACCCACTTCAGTCGTATATAAATTGATATAGATTCACACACGTCCCTATATAATGTCAGACATACACAGCACGTTGGTTTAATATGACTTCATTATGCATTCGGGATCCATGTTTCAAGAACCCCTGGTTTAATGCAGTTTATGAAGATATATTAAAAGCTCCGAGAACCAGTCATAGACTCCATAATCAGTGCATTTATTCGGTAAATAAAACTTAATAGATATATAACATTATTACTATTTAAATAAAAATACCGTACCTTTCAACGAATATAACCAAATTTGAAACTAATTGTATTTTAAAATGAGAGCTTAATAAATAATTCGATAAATCATTTTAAGATCGTCAGACACTAGATGATACAATAACAAGTCGTAAAATACTTACCAGTGAAGTTACTTGTATCTTACAATTTGAATTAGAAAGCAAATATTGGCAAAGTAGAAAGAAAATGCTAAGGTTTTACCTGCAACAAAGTTAATGTATAAAAGTATAACTTTTTTTCGACTACCACTGCCTCTGAATGCTAATGGCGACATAGCTTTGTTGCAAGATATTTTTTCTAACTTTTAAACAAAATATTGTAGGAAAATAAAAGGTTGCTCAGAGCGTAGCCTTCAAAGGTAATTTAGCACACAAAGTCAGAAAAAAACTTTAATTTTCATTACTTTTGTATGTAAGTCAGTTATAGTTTAAAACTACACTACGAAATAGGATGCCACTAAAGTATGGTTTACTGTCGTGTACATTACTAGTTCACCGTATACTCTAAAATTAAGAAAGGGAAGCAGATTAATGTTTCGGATGAAAAGGTATTAGATGCATGCAACTTAGAAAAGAATGGAGAATGGTATGTTACCAATCATACAGAACTGAGGTCACTAGTCTTAGGGACACGCCCCCTTCCAGTACCAACAGCCATTGCTTGTAGGTTGTGATTTATTTCGCAGCAACTCTAGAAAGGTTGCTGATATACTCTCAAAAGGTTGATCATCTTAATACTTCGTATACTCATTCTTCATATAAAAGTACTTGTCAAATTCGAATTTAAAATAGATCCTATAATCAGAACAAAAATTGCAGCGTTAAAGTTTGAACACAATGCAAAATTCATAATAAAATTTATTAAACTCTAAATACTAAACCACTACAGATATTTGAAAACAGTTTTTTGTATCATCTAATTCGTTCTTTTCTGATCATTTCATTCATGTATAGCACGGAACAATTTTTTCAAATACGCAACTTAACACCAGCCAAAACTTCGTGTTTGGACTGCATATACGTTTGAAGTACTTCAAAATTTCCCCTGTTTGCACAGTCAGTTTTACAGTTTTTTTAATGGTAAGGGATCACAGATAAAGTAATATTTTTTCATTGTGGTGAAATGGAATAAATTTTTATTCCATTAAGTAATTTTCTTTAGACACATTTTATGAATTGTAGCTTTGTATTAAAGAGAGAAATACTCTTCAAAATGAAAAGAGTCCTATAGCTACTAATTGAAGAAGGAATAAATTTTTATTCTAGCATTTGTAAATCGCAAACATTTTAACTTAGAAATAAATTTATAGCCTTGTCGCAAAAAAAACAACATTTGATTCCCATACTCAACTCGCCACTACTATGTTTGACCAGAGCCGTCTCAGAAATAAATGTTTTGAAAAGTTCAGTTATCGAGCCACACTCCTTACTCTGAAGGAGGACGATTCTTTTATTATACTCCTAGTGTGTCTACAAAATATATTCACGATGGGCGAAATAGACCAAGAAATAAGTATTATTCCAAACTGGGGATCACAGGATTTACTCTGAATACTCTGAGAAAACGTTTTTCCAATTTCGTGAACCACAAGGTTTTGCAATCTGATTAATGCCATCAGCAATTTCATTATCGATCTTGTTTACAAAGCATCACTTTTTATTGAGGGACGACGCTACAAGACAGATCATGAAAAAATATTTTGAAACATTATTTTTTTACCAAATTGGGAATTACACTGTTTGCTCTGAATAAATACGGGCGTGATTTATTTGGGAAAAACTATTTCTCGGGCATAAACATTTTTTAATACTATGAACCATAAAGCCCTTCCAACAATTTATTCGAATTCCTAGGAAAAAGGAAGATTCACAACTTCAATAAAAGAGAGTCAGGAATCGTGTTTGAAATATATCAGAAGTTAGTTTTTTTTTGAAGTATCAGTTTCATGATGATCCAAGAATAATATTATGACCTATACGTTTTAAATGTTAATCGTATCATGTTTTCTGAGAATTGCAGTGAAGTGATATCGTGCATAAAAACTTACAGTTTGGGGGTCCAAAAGTAGTATCGAATATTTAAAACCACAAACTTGTTACGTTTGAAAAGGCGGTCTGCGATGTAGTATAACATAAAGTCTTGTGTTCATGTTATAAAGCTAAAGGGGATACAGAATGTTATGGGCTTTCATTTCTCTCTCCACTAACATGTGTTCGAACTGAGAGCTTCTCCAAATTTGACTCAATGGACTCTTCAGCAAAGATATTTACCATATTGCATGCACAAATGTGATGCCCAGAAATATAATTAAAAAAAATAATAAATACCCCCTCAAGCAGCTGCTTGAGGGGGTATTTATTATTTTTTTTCTTTCATAAGTCTGACAGGAGCCTGTCAGTTTATATGCTACAGCAGAAGGTTTGAGAGGATATCAAGACCTCAGCAGGAAAACAACACACAAAACCATTCCTTACCTGGGACTCGAACCCAGGTCCCTTAGATCAGTAACCATGCGCGCTAACCTCTCGGCCATGGGAAGTACCTGAAAAAAAATAAGTGTTGAAATATATCAGAAGGTGCAATGAAATGGATGATAGGATAAAACGAAAATGCGACGTCGAATATATCAAAATACCGTAGAATGGGATGTCGAATTATCATAAAATAAACAGAAATGATTGATAGAATTGCATCGATATTAAAATATACCTAAATGTGAAATAACTGCAAAATCCCACAACATACATTCGAATGGATGGCAAGATATCTTCAAAATGTATTTAGGTGGAAGACAGACCAACTGAAGCATAATAAAATAATAGAAAGTACACCTAACGTGAACGATGGAATAACACCAAAACTGCGCAAGGTACATAGCAATGGGAGAAAGAATGCTTTCAAAATACCCTAGAATGGAACCCAAGTAACAGTAAAATGCATAAGAATGAGTGACATAATTGCTTCATTGATGAAATATATGTTCTGAAATGGGAAGTGGAATAACTAGAAAATATCGAAACGTACACTGCAGTGGGTGGCAGAATACCTAGAAAATCTCACAGAGTGCACCAAAATGTGTGTCGGAATAGTTTAAAAGTTCTTAAAATATGCCGAAATGGACGGTACCTTGAGTACAATATCCCCAAATATAAAATGATATGGGAAATTAAATAGGTGTAAAAAAATATTCACTGAATTGTTTAAAAAACCCTAAAATATCACTGCAAAATCTCACAGATTAAACCGGATTATCTGAAAACACTATAATAAGTTGAAATGGCGGTTGAGTGAATACAAATTTCACAACATAAAGTGAAATCGGAAACAGAACATCTGTAATATCCCAAAACTGAAATGAAAGAGCATTTCGGAAAATATGCTGTAATGTATATCAATATATCTTTAAAATATATCGGAATGGAGAATAAATTTTCGTAAAATCGTTAAAAATACATTGGAATGACTGACAAAATTGCTGAAAATGTTAAAATATTCAGAAATCAGTCGTAGAATTATTACAAAATTTCATTAAATACACTGAATTACGAAATAGAATAAATACAAAATCTCACAAAACATACCAGAATAGTTGAATGAATTGTTTGAAAATAGTAAAAATATCCTACTAAAGACAAAGATTTTACATTTAAACAAGGATTCAGCTTGCGATGACGTGAAAAAAATTCATGACGATTTATCTTAGGTATATGGGAATCAGCCTGTTCATGTGGCACTATTACGGGATGGATACCCAAATTCAGAAAAGGACGGCAGTGTTTCGAAGACCTGCCTCGCGCAGGAAGACCGAAGGATGCCGTGAACGAATCATCGCTGCTGTTCATGAACTCATTAAGTAAAACCCACACAGCAATGCCAATGTATCGATTGACAGTGCGGAAACGATTATTCATTAACTTTTAAAGTTCTGAAAGATCTGTGCCAAATGGGTATCCTACAAACTGACAGAACATCAAAAAAGGGTAGAATTGACTTGTGCAAGGAGATGCCAGAGGTGACGAGACGTGGTTTTTTTTACTATTAAACTCCTAGAAAGATCAATAACTATGTTTAGATTGTGAAAGATGAACCACGTCCCCAAATTCTGCTACAACACTTTCACTCGAGGAAAAGGCTGTTCTCAAATTTTTTCAATTCCCAAGGAGTGGTAGCTCTGGAGTGGTTCTCAAGGAGTGGTAGCCTTACCTCAAAAAATGATTATAAATGGCCAATACTACAGCAACACTATTTTGCCCAAAATGATTGAGATGAAGGAGTAGCGTCCAACAATAGTTCTCCTTCTTCACGACATTGCAAATGCTGACAAAACGGGCAAGTTACGGCCTATGTGGATGAGGAAAAAATCAAACAGCTGCATCACGATGCATATTCACCTGATCTTGTACCATGTGATTTTTTGTTCTGCATATGCATGTCAAGAACTTTTTAACTACCTTCGTAAAAACGGGGAGCCAGATTAAGGGAACAATATCTTCTAAAATAAGTCTTTTATGAAAAAAAATGACAAATTAATCAATTCTTAGTGAGAATTGTTTAATTACAAAGAATGACATTTATGTTTAACAGGCGTGTATTCAGATTTTGGGTGTGTTGAATGTTTTTCTTTCAAATAGCGTAATTACAAGCCTTGACATGCCACACAGAGTAACCCGATGAAAGCATTTCTATTGATGGGTGGGAGGGATTATACATATGCACTCGAAACAATTTATGAAGAAGAAAATTTTAACCGCAAAAGGTAGTTGGCTTTCTCAAGAGAAATGCTCTCTGCTCTGTTACCGTATAAAATCAAAATCTCATTGCCCGCTTATTTTATGGGTTTTACTTTTGGCTGCAGATTAAAAATAAAGAGGCAGAAAATCTTCGGTCTGACGAACTGTAATTGCTTTACCATCTTTTCATTCAATTTCAGTGAACACAGCGTTTTCCCAAACTCTTGAGCCGTGCCTATGAACAGTTTTATCATTTTGCAATTTCGGGCTTTCAAAGATTTAAAATAGAGGAGGATGCAATAACGTTTAGGGTAGAGGTATCTCAATAACGCTTCCAATAACATTTGGGGTAGATGTTATCTCAGTCGGTAGCGCGACAGGCTCGTAATGTGCAGTTCCCTGATTCGAGTTCCAGTTGGGCCATTTGTTTCCGCGAAACTCCCCACCGTGCCCACAGTCAGTAGGGTCACCGATGGACTTGGAAAGGCCGTCGTCCGTCGGGTGGAACGTTAAGTCGTGGCTCCTGCAAGAGGTTACCATCTGTCCCCCAACAGCCGTTCGAGTGTGACCCTTTCCCCAACATTCTTTGAGCCTTCGGGTTCCTTGTGACCTGGCCATTTCATCATCATCATCCTCAAGCAGCCATGGGCTACGGAGGTCCAACCAGACCGTGCAATTTAGTTCTCCAAGCAAGTCTATCCTGAGCTACATCTACTGCATCTGGCCACTGCACACCAATTCTAACAAGGTCTGCCCACCGCATCCTAGGTCTCCCCTTCTTTCTGAGGCCTTTAGGCACACTGTTCATAACCCTATTCGCCAATCTATAATTATTCATACGGGCAACATGGCCAAACCAACGAAGTCTCTCTCTGCACAATATGCTGCTTAAAGGAGGTTGCAAACTCCTTTGCCTAATCTCATCATTAGTTACAAAGTTGAACCACCTAATGCCCAAGATACTGCGTAAGCATCTGGAATCAAAAGCATCTAGTTTCCTGTTATCTTGTTTACAAAGTGTCCAAGTTTCACTACCATAACTAACCCTAGAAAGAACCAAACTATTATACAGTCTAATTTTAGTCTTTAGGTGTATACGCCTATTTCTCCACACTCTCCATAGGTTCTTAAAAGTCCCGGCAGCAATCCCTATTCGTCTGTTAATCTCATGCCGCACATCACCATTATCTGTTACATAGCTCCCAAGATAATTAAACTGTGACATCTGCTCAAGACTGCAACCATTCAGATTAACTGAATCACAGCCTGCCTGACCAATTTTCATCACTTTAGTTTTCTCTCTGTTTATAACCAAACCTACTCTACTACCAGTCTCATCAACAGCTCGAATGAAAGAGTTCATCTCATCAACATCATTTGCCAAAAGGGCTAAATCATCAGAATAATCTAAATCAGAAATTGTATTATCTCCAGCCCATTTAGAGGCCAAAATCTTTCCCTTGAAGTGAATTTCGCATAACATAATCAATAACCAAGCTAAAGAGAAAAGGAGACAAAATGCACCCTTGTCGAACACCAGAAGTAATGCTAAACCAATTGCTACAAGCCTTACCAACTCTCACACACGACGCAGTGTTATTATAGAGAGCTTTCATAATGTTAACTAACTTATCTGGTATACCATATGATCTCACAATCAACCACAAATTATGACGATCAACAGAGTCGAAAGCCTTTTTGAAATCAACAAAGCTAGCAACCAAAGATTTCTGAAACTCTAAACATTTCTCAAGAATCTGCCTAAGTGAAAATATCTGATCCACACATCCCCTACCACTTCTGAATCCACATTGCTCATCACGCAATTGACTGTCAACCAGATTCTTAATTCTATTAAGTACAATCATGGAAAGAACTTTACCTGGAACAGAGAGTAGGCTGATACCCCTACAGTTATCACAAGAACTGCGATCACCTTTTTTGAAAATAGGGATAACAATAGCTCTGGTAAAATCCTTAGGAACCATGCCTTTATCATAAACCATATTCAGAATTTCAGTCATCCAAGTGGTAACCGAAACATTCCCAGCTCTAAGCATTTCCGTAGTAATTTCATCTACCCCTGGGGGTTTATGAAGTTACAGTTTAGAAACAGCCAAAATAACTTCAGATTGTGTTATAGGTCCAACATTAAAGCCACCAATGCATCTATCATCATTGCAAACAATGGGAGTAGAACTAACTACATTGTTTAGAACATCACTGAAATGCTCAGCCCACCTAGCCATGACAGAATCCTCCCCTTCTGTAACCTTACCTTTTTTATCCTTCAATCCTTGTATGCCTGTCCGTTTTCTACCATACAAAACATTAAATATCTGGTACAGCTCTCTGCTGTTGTGCTGTCTAACTGCTTCCTCGGCTTTGTCAGCCAAACCATCAACCCAAAGATTCTTATCAGCAGCTAACTGATCCTTTACAAGTTTATTAAGGTCTCTGTAATGCTTTCTATTAGGACTAGTAGGGTATTGATTAAGGGCATTCCTGCAGTTCTTTCTTTCCGAAATAAGCTCCAGTGCCTTATCACTCAGATAATTTTGCCTCTTCTGCTCCTTTTTTCCTAAAAGAGTACTGTTAGTGTCCAAAAATGCCTGTTTAAAATGATCCCATTCTTCCTCAACTTCAGTAGTAAGCAAACCATGACTGTCATAATGACTAAGTAACCTATCATGGTAAGCTTTGGCTATAACTGGATCTTTCAGAGCTTCAGTATTAAAAGTAAATTTTTTAACCGTAGCACAACACTTTTTAAGTTTAAGTTGCAACACACTTTTAACAAGGTAATGGTCAGATCCAATTTCAGCTCCCCTATATGCCCTGGTATTCCTAACAGAACTAGCCCATTTGCTGTTAATTAATATGTAATCAATCATATTATTATGCAGCCCATCAGGTGAAACCCATGTGTACTTATGTATGTCGCGGTGTTTGTAATAAGTGTTAGTTATTCTGAATCCATTGAGTTTACTTACCTGTAGGAGACGTTGCCCATTGCCATTGCAGCTACCAATACCAAAAGGGCCTATTACTCCTCCCCAAAGGGCAGAGTCAGTACCAACTTTGGCATTGAAGTCACCAAGAACAAGGGTAATATCTCCTTTCTTGACAGAATTCAAAATATCCTGAAGTTGTTCATAAAACCTATCCTTCTGATCCTCATCGGCATCCTCAGTGGGGGAATAACAGCAGATAACATTCAAGTCTTTAACGCTTGTCTGAAATTTTGCTGTAAGAAACCTTTCATTAATGCACTCATATCCTAGAAGAGCATCGCTAGCGTGTCTGCTGAGAAGCAGACCCACGCCTTGGTGATGCTTATTGTCGTCCCTCCCTGAAAAGAGAAATTTAAGATTATTTTTAAGAATCTGACCTTTATCTGTCCATCTGGTCTCTTGCAAGCCGAGAATATCTAAATTATAATGGTGGAATTCTTGTGTGAGGACATCAAGAGAAAAAGCTCTGTGCAGTCCTCACATTCCAACTACCTATGGAGAGAAAATGGTTAGTGGGATGTTTAAAGAAACTATTTTTATTGAGAGAGGGAATGCCGACAATATCAAACAGCCCCCTAATCGCAGACATGGGGCAAAGACCCGTTCCCCCACTACTAAAGGCTGAAGCCATCTACACTGGAAGACTTCCTCCAATGTAGAATTTGACGATGCCAATAGAAGCAAAGAGTTCAGGTGCCTGCGATGACTTCTGCTCAGGATTATCCACCAGCTGATAAACATATCCTGTGAATCTATTCACTTGGGGCTGTCAACCCACAAACAAACAGAAAACACAACGGAAGATTTTCCCTCCACAGAAGCCCACCAGTGCAGCAAAATCAGGATCCATAATCAAGCTCAGAGCCATATATCTGTCCAGTAGGTTTATATGGTCAGCACCAGGACCCTGTGTGGTTGACCACTCCTCAGCAGTATTCAAAAAATGCCGCTCAGCGGTAAAACAACCCAACTGAAAAATGTCCATTTACCATTCAGTTAATTAGCGAAGCGAGATTATATAATAAAAAAAATAAATAAATACCCCCTCAAGCAGCTGCTTGGCACAGAGGTCTGACAGGGGCCTGTCAGTTTATATGCCATAGCAGAAGGTCTGAGAGGAAGAGAAGTTAAAATTAATTATTCCGAATTATCATTTAAATTAATTATTTCCAATTAATCATTTCCTACTAACATATAACATAATTAAAACCATCTGATATCGATTTTATAATCACATCACAAATTTTGTAATAACTCTTCAATATCTCACCAAAACAAAAACTGTAGTAAAATGTCAATATAACAGAAAATTCGTACAGGAATTGATAATGATATTTTGTGTACAAGTATCACATTTCTGTTTCTGATATATCAAAGCATTGAAATATGAAAATAAATTTATCGCAACTTTCAAAATTATAAACTGTTCATACTAATTAAGTAGGGCTATCAGAAAACTAATCACAGCTGGTCAAAACAAAACTACTAGCTGTCATATTTAACGACGCTAAATGTATAAGCATAAGTTGAATTGGCTTTCATCCTGAATGATTTTTTTTTTCAGAAAGGATGGCTTTTAAATACAAGAGTTTTGTTAAGAGCTTAAATAAACCACAAACACCACTTAAAAATTGATAGTTAGATGATTTAATCTGAATTTTTTACTTTTTTACGGATACAATTTTGCAAATAAAATTTAAGAATTTTTTTGAGTTTGAAACTGATTTCCAATTAAAATTTCATAGGTCATTTCCTACTAACATATAATATAGGTCATTTCCTATTAACAAAACATAGGTCAATTCCTATTAAAATAACATAGGTCATTTCTTATTAACATAACAGGTCATTTACTATTAACACAACATATATAGGTTCTAATTAAAACCATCTGATATCGATTTTATAATCACATCACAAATTTTGTAATAACTCTTCAATATCTCACCAAAACAAAAACTGTAGTAAAATGTCAATATAACAGAAAATTCGTACAGAAATTGATAATGATATTTTGTGTACAAGTATCACATTTCTGTTTCTGATATATCAAAGCATTGAAATACGAAAATAAATTTATCGCAACTTTCAAAATTATAAACTGTTCATACTAATTAAGTAGGGCTATCAGAAAACTAACAAATGACTGCAAATACATAAATATAACAGCTTTAAAAATGCTTCTTTTCATGTCGATTTAAATGACTTTTAGTTACAAATGTTTTTTCGCAAAAGGTCGGTTCTAATTAAAACGCCCTCTCAGTGCATCACATATTTTGTAATGACTCTTCAAAATCTAACAAAAAGAAAAAACTAAAACAAAATGTCAGTATAACAGAAAATTCGTACAGAAATCGATGATGATATTTTGTGCATAAGTATCACATATCTCTTTGTGATATACGAAAGCAATAAAATACGAAACTAAATTTATCACTTCTTGCCAAATTATTAACAATAACTGTTAATAAGTAATTAAATAGCAAATTCAGCTAAATGAACAGTGACCGCAATAGATTAATACAATAACTTTAAAAATGCTTCTTTTCATGTCGATTTAAATCACTGTTAGTTACAAATGATTTTTCGCAGTGTTTACACATGAATGGCTTTTGCAGTAAGTGGAATTGTCTATGATTGTCCTGCTTAATGAAAGACTTGCTACAGAGATCACAAGGAAATGGTCGTTCACCTGTGTGGATACGAAGATGCGCCTCGAGATGAATCTTCTGTTTGAAACTCTTTTCACAATGGGAGCACTTGTGAGGACGATTTCCAGAGTGAATGAGCATATGATTCTTGATATTGGATGATATATCGGTAGAGTAAGGACATAAGGAACAAGGATATCTTCTGCCTTTTCCTTCCCATCGATGACACTTCTGATGTTTGTTGAGGAATTTTAACGACGTAAACCTGCACTGGCAGATGTCACACTGGTAAACTCTTTCTCCTATGTTAGAGAATAGGAATAAATATCTCAGTTTAGTACTTATTTAACAATTCATGCTATTAGGTAAAATCGTTTAACTATGAAAAATATTATAGCCATCGTATTAGAAATAATGAGTTACATTGTATTGCAAAAACAGTTTACTAAAATTAGCTATAACTAGTAATAAAAAAGCTGCAACGGCGATATAAATTAATAAAAATAGACATTTGGACCAGAAAATCACTTTTAATTACCGAAGATAACGATCAAATATCGGAGGGGGGGACACATAATCCCCACCGCCATATTGATGGGAGTGCTAGAAACAGAACGGAGGTGAAAAAAAAGTAAACATACAGAGGCACCGACCTGAAAATGGAAACAGTTCCGTGTTATCTTAATTTGAAAATATGATTCATAGCTCAATAACTTCTTCAATGCGATTTTTAAGGAAAAAAATGTCTTAGAAAAGATTTGATTGAGAGCTTTATCTAAATCTCGATTTTAAACCATGTTTGTTGATTACAGAAAGAGTTATGAAAACTGGACTTATTTAACAGGATACAAAAAAAATTGATCCTAAAATTTAATTAAAAAATAAAACTGGTTAAGATATCAGAGATCATAGTTGACTCTGCCAGAGTGTTTGCTTTAATATTTTAATTAAATTTTGGGGTTAATTTTTTGTAGCGTGTTAAACATTTCAGCGTTCATAACCCTTTTCAATATTGAACAAGTATTAAGTTGTGAATGTGATTTCCTTTTGAGATAACACGGAACTCTTTCCATTTTTCTATTTAGTACCTTTATGTAGATATGACGCGAATTATCAGGAAATTTGTTAAAAACCACTAAAACATATGGAAAAAAATTGTACCAGAACAGCTTTCCAATTATTACTTGCCCCCCCCCCTCAATTGTAATAGTTATATATTTTAAACTATTAATATATAAGAAAAATTAAGGAAATAAAAAACGGTAGTAATATATTAAAAGATCACATTTAAAAATCCTCTTTTTCGTGTCGATTTAGACTTCTCCATAAAGCTATAATGCCAACGTTTACATATAAAAAAAATACCCCCTCAAGCAGCTGCTTGCCACAGAGGTCTGACAGGAGTCTGTCAGTTTATATGCCACAGTAGGAGATCTGAGAGGATGGCAGACCTCAGCAGAAAAACGACACACACATCCATAGCCTAAATCCGGGGCTCGAACCCAGGTCCCTTAGATCAGTAGCCAAGCGTGCTAACCACTCGGCCACGGGACGGCCTACGTTTACATACAAACACAATTTTCCTATCTCCTTCTCACACACAAAGAAAAGGAATCTTTTAATTATCGAACAACTGCTTTATATCGGTTTTGTTCATTAGAAACTGAATTAATAATAAAGATGACTTTCAAGTTAGAAACACCATAAATCAGAAAACATTTTTTGAAATACATAAAAGGGTTTGTCTTAAAACTAAAATACCGAAAAATGGAGAAAAAAATTTATGTTCATTTTTGCTTTATTAAAAATATAATTTTTTTAATATATCATTAAATAAAACGAACTCATAGAAGGCAAATTACGGTGATGAAATGCCTAATCCTAAGCTAGAGGATCATTAAGAAAAAGAGGTAAAACATATATTTAAAATATAGCAAAGAAAGCATGCAACAATACTAACAATACTTGGTAGGTTTGTATCACACTTAGTTTCGTAAACAAGAAAGAATGCAATTCATAACACAATGGCAAACGGAATTGCATCCTTATTATCCGAAAGATATTACAGTTTCGAAAATTTCTCATATTTACTACTAGAATTACAAAAACGTTTTACACATAGAAAAAACCAATTTAAAAGTGCTTCTTTTCATGTCGATTTAAATCAATCTTCTCCACAAATGACATATCACAGTGTCTGCACAAGAATGGCTTTTGTCGCAAATGAATTCGTCTGTGTATTGACAGATATACTTGCTGTTTGAAAGACTTGCTACAGAGATCGCAAGGAAATGGTCATTCTCCTGTGTGGATACGAAGATGCACTTCAAGATGGATCTTGAGCTTGAAACTCTTTCCGCAGTGGCAACACTTATGAGGACGATCTCCAGAGTGCGTGAGCATGTGACGTTTGATGTTGGATGATCTATCGGTAGAGTAAGGACATAAGGAACAAGAGAATCTCCGGCCTTTTCCTTCCACTCGATGCCTCTTCTTGTGTTTGGTGAGGAATTGTAACGATGTAAACCGGTAATGGCAGATGTCACACTCATAAGCATATCCTCCTGATTTAGTAAATAAATAAATAATACATTATTCATTGAAGTGAATAACTAAATTACTGAATTACATTCAACAGCGCTTCAAGATTTATTTATGACATTAAACTATGGAATGAGAAACCTTAACATGAAATTCCATGAATGAAAAAAATATATATATATTTAATTCTTTTTAGTAATTAGACTTGCAATGATATTTATACCATAGGAATACGAGTCAAAGTCCAAATCCTTTAAAGCAAATAGTTGCATAATATTAGATACATTTTTAAAACAAAGCTCTTAAAAATACAAAGAATTTTACACACTTAATGAAATATGTTTTCTACTTACATATTTAAAGTAAGACTCGCTTGCTATATAGATAACACTGCAATTAAGTTAACATATTCATATACAGTGTTAACCAATTTATCACCCATTTTATTTATATCTATTATTTAATTAAGACTCATTTAAAATGTCACTTATAGACATTGAGAAATCATCATCATCATCACCCTCAAGCAGCCATGGGCTACGGAGGTCCAACCAGACCACGCAGTTTAATTCTCCAAGCATACCTGTCCTGAGCTACATCTGCTGCATCTGGCCACTGCACACCAATTCTAACAAGGTCCTGTTTGACATTGTCTGCCCACCGCATCCTAGGTCTCCCCCTCCTTCTGAGGCCTCTAGGCACACTGTTCATAACCCTATTCGCCAATCTATAATTATCCATACGAGCAACATGGCCAAACCAGCGGAGTTTCTCTCTGCACAATATGCTGCTTAAAGGACCTCATCATTAGTTACAAAGTGTTACATTAGTAACCTCATCATTAGTTACAAAGTTAAACCACCTAATACCCAAGATACAAGCATCTAGAATCAAAAGCATCTAGTTTCTTGTTATCTTGTTTACAAAGTGTCCACGTTTCACTACCATAACTAACCCTAGAAAGAACCAAACTATTATACAGTCTAAGTCTTTAGGTGTATACGCCTATTTCTCCACAATCTCGATAGATTCTTAAAAGTCCCGACAGCAATACCTATTCGTCTGTTAATCTCATGCCGCACATCACCATTATCTGTTACATAGCTCCCAAGATAATTAAACTGTGACACCTGCTCAACATTGCAACCATTCAGATTAACTGAATCACAACCTGCCTGACCAATTTTCATCACTTTAGTTTTCTCTCTGTTTATAACCAAACCTACTCTACCAGTCTCATCAACAGCTCGAATGAAAGAGTTCATCTCATCAACATCATTTGCCAAAAGGGCTAAATCATCAGCATAATCTAAATCAGAAATTTTCGTATCTCCAGCCCATTTAAGGCCAAAATCTTTCCCTTGAAGTGAATTTCGCATAACATAATCAACAACCAAACTAAAGAGAAAAGGAGACAAAATGCACCCTTGTCGAACACTAGACGTAATGCTAAACCAATTGCTACAAGACTTACCAACTCTCACACATGACTCAGTGTTATTATAGAGAGCTTTCATTATGTTAACTAACTTGTCTGGTATACCATATGATCTCACAATCAACCACAAATTATGACGATCAACAGAGTCAAAAGCCTTTTTGAAATCAACAAAGCTAGCAACCAAAGGTTTCTGAAACTCTAAACATTTCTCAAGAATCTGCCTAAGTGAAAATATCTGATCCACACATCCCCTACCACTTCTGAATCCACATTGCTCATCACGCAATTGACTGTCAACCAGATTCTTAATTCTATTAAGCACAATCATGGAAAGAACTTTACCTGGAACAGAGAGTAGTCTGATACCCCTATAGTTATCACAAGAACTGCGATCACCTTTTTTGAAAATAGGGATAATAATAGCTCTGGTAAAATCTTTAGGAACCATGCCTTTATCATAAAAGTTATTCAAAATTTCAGTCATCCAAGTGGTAACCAAAACATTCCCAGCTCTAAGCATTTCCGTAGTAATTTCATCTACCCCTGGGATTTATGAAGTTTAAGTTTAGAGATAGCCAAACTTACTTCAGATTGTGTTATAGGGCCAACATTAAAGCTGCCAATGCATCTATCGTCATTACAAACAATGGGAGTAGAACTAACCACATTGTTTAGAACATCACTGAAATGCTCAGCCCACCTAGCCATGACAGAATCCTCACCTTCTATAACCTTACCTTGTTTATCCTTCAATCCCTGTCCGTTTTCTACCACATAAAACATTAACTATCTGGTACAGCTCTCTGCTATTGTGCTGCCTAACTGCTTCCTCAGCTTTGTCAGCCAAGCTATCAAGCCAAAGATTTTTATCAGTAGCTAACTGATCCTTTACACGTTTATTAAGCTCTCTGTAATCTTTTCTATTAGGACCAGTAGGGTACTGATTAAGGACATTCCTGCAGTTCCTTCTTTCTGAAATAAGCTCAAGTGCCTTATCACTTAAATAATTCTGTCTCCTCTGCTCCTTTTTTCCTAAAAGAGTACTGTTAGTTTCCAAAAAAGCCTGTTTAAAATGGCCCCATTCTTCCTCAACTTCAGTATTAAGCAAACCATGACTGTCATAATGACTAAGTAACCTATCATGGTAAGCTTTAGCTATAACTGGGTCTTTCAGAGCTTCAGTATCAAAGGTTAATTTTTTAACCCTAGCACAACACTTTTTAAGTTTAAGTTGCAACACACTTTTAACAAGGTAATGGTCAGATCCAATTTCAGCTCCCCTATTTGCCCTGGTATTTCTAACAGAACTAGCCCATTTGCTGTTAATTAATATATAATCAATCATATTCCTATGCAGCCCATCAGGTGAGACCCATGTGTATTTATATATGTCGCGGTGTTTGCAATATGTGTTAGTTATTCTGAAACCATTGAGTTTACTTACCTGTATGAGACGTTGCCCATTGCCATTGCAGCTACCAATACCAAAAGGGCCTATCACCCCTCCCCAAAGATCAGAGTCAGTACCAACTTTGGCATAGGAGTCACCAAGAACAAGTGTAATATCTCCTTTCTTGACAGAATTCAAAATATCCTGAAGTTGTCCGTAAAACCTATCCTTCTCATCCTCATCAGCATCCTCAGTGGGGGCATAACAGCAGATAACATTCAAGTCTTTAATGCTTGTCTGAAATTTTGCTGTAAGAAACCTTTCATTAATGCACTCATATCCTAGAAGAGCATCACTAGCATGTCTGCTGAGCAGCAGACCCACGCCTTGGTGATGCTTTCCATCCTCCCTCCCTGTAAAGAGAAATTTAAAGTTATTTTTAAGTATCTCACCTTTACCTGTCCATCTGGTCTCTTGCAAGCCTAGAATATCTAGGTTATAGCGCTGGAATTCCTGCATGAGGACATCAAGAGAATAATCTCTATGTAATGTCCTCACGTTCCACGTTCCTGCAGAGAGAAAATGATTAGTAGGATTTTTAAAGAAATTAGGTTTATTGAGATTGGTAGGGCCAACAATATCAAACAGCCCCCTGATCGCAGGCATGGGGCAAAGACCCGTTCCTCCTCCGCTAAAGGCTGAAGTCACCGATGCTGGTAGGAACTTCAGGCACCACCTTTTCAAGTGGACTTTTTCAAGAGCCACATGGCCTGCCTCAGTCGCATTACTCCAGTTTAGGCTTGACGATGCCCAACTAGCTAAGTAAGGTTCAGGTACCTGCGATGGCCTCTGATTAGGATTATCCACCAGCTGATATAAGGTATCCCATGCCTCTGTTCACTTAGAGCTGGCAACCCAGAAGCAAACAGAAAACACAGCGGCAGACTCTCCCTCAACAGAGGCCCACCAGTGCAGCAAGTCCAGGATCAATAATCAAGCTCAAATCCATAAACAAGTCCAGTCTAGTAGGTATAAATGGTCAGCACCAGGACCCTGTGAAGTTGACCACTCCTCAGCAGGGTTGAAAAAAAAGAAAAAAGTGGCCATATATGACCAGATCAGCAGGCCATACTGAACTGGCAGCCCTCCCCTTCCGTTCCCTTCCAAAAGAGAATATCTCTTTTGAAAGTTACTAACGGCCTGCACCACGAGAAGGCGGGGTCGGACATTAGGTGCTAGACCTGGCCGGTTCTGTGCATCATCACTAGGGATTGGTACACAGCTCTCCTTCCAGTTTACGCCTAGCTACCATTTACTCTAATAATTATGATCAAATCATATGTACAGATACTGGACGGAAAAATGGAAACAGTTTCATATTATAAAATTGAAAAAATCACATTCTGAGTTTAATAACCTCTTCAATACCATTTTTAATGAAAATATATCTAAAGATCTCAATAAAATCTATCTAAATCTCGATTTAAAAAAAAAAGGTTTTCAGTATTAAAAGAGTTTTGAATGTTGGAACATAGTAACAGGCTATAAAAATTATCCCCGAAATTTAATTAAAATATTAAAAGAGGTTGAGAAAATTTTGACTCTATGGTCTAGCATATAACATCTGAACTCTTAGTTAATTTATCAAATATGTATCACACATAGCTTCTCAAAACTAAATGTGATACATAGTTGATATTTAATAACTATTAATTTTGTCAACTATGATCTCAGAACTCTCTCCAAATTTATTCTTTAAAAATATTTTTCATTAAAAATCATGAAGTTTATGAGCTCTGAATGTAATTTTTCTTTTGAGACAATATGAAACTTTTACCACTTTTCTGTCCAGTGCCTATATATATATGCTGGATGTTTTCTTCAACCTATGCATTTATTACTCATATTTTTCATATCTAAAAAAAGTATAAACAATTAACTGGGTAGTAAACGCATACACAGGTATGTCAAGTTTCTACGTTCATTTACACTAAGTTCTATGATGTTTGTTTCCATAAATATCTAATTCTAATTCGAAGAAATGTTCTGCTTAAAATCTGTATATACATATATACAACTGAACAGGATTTAGCTTCTTCTCTGTTCTGAAAGATTGTTTCTTTGGACAAATTAAAACTGTCAATGCTTTGAATAACTGGTTCACTTTCTTCGATGAGCAATATATAATATTCATAGGATCACTGGTAAGGCTTTTTTCCACTTAGGAAACTGTAGTTTTAGCTCAGATTAGACTGGGAGTTAACAGAGCAAGAAGGTATGGCATCAACTGCAACTTCTCCATGATCACATCACTTCTGCTTTGTCAGCACAGTTCACTTTTGTAGTTTTCACTCAAATAGATAAAGTTTCATTCTGAAAAGGAATAGGAAAAAATTAATACTCATTGGCTAAATAAGATGCTTTAAATAGAAACGTTTAAATAATTCCATCATTAGAGACCCGAAAACAAAACCATCATACAAAAATTTAAGTTAAATGCTACTTTATAGTTATGTATTACCTTAGAATAAATATGTAAATTATGGTAATCTAAATAAGGAATCAGATTCAGGACTCAGTAATTTTTCTTAAACATTTTAAGAATAATATAATTAAGCACAAATTAAGATTTAAATATCTATTTCGAATAAAGTAATCTAAATTTAGCAGAATGAACTAACGCTGCCTTTTGCTAAAGTAGTCCGGGAAAGTAGTCCCTGTTCCTCCATTATAATCTCAAAACCAATGACATAACTTCATCACCGCCATTTGGAAAGAATTGATTTTCACCATTTGATCAAAATTGATCACACAATTTAAAAATATCGAGAACAAGTACTTCTACCGAAGCGAGTTTTATTTGACTGGATTATTCAGTTCATGGGACTTTTCTTAAGTACGTTTCAACAATACATTTTTCAACAATTTGATATATGTTTACCCTTATTTTATAGTGTTAAGAAATGATTATATGTGATTTATGAATGAAAGTAACTTTAGGAAGGGGCTATCGGATAGTGGGAGAATATATTTTGTAAAGTTGATATAAGAATTATATTAAATTTGAAAACATTCATTAACTTCTATTTCTCTAAAACCATGGAACCGTTTGGAAACTGAATTCCTATAAAACATTACATCACAAAGTTATAAAAAATAGATAAATATCCCCTCAAGCAGCTGCTTGCCACAGAGGTGACAGGAGCCTGCCAGTTTAATATGCCATAGTAGAAGGTCTGTGAGGAAGGCAGGACCTCAGCAGAAAAACGACACATACATCCATACATTACCCGGGGCTTGAACCCAGGTCCCTTAAATCAGTAGCCAAGCGCGCTAACACCTCGGCCACGGGGACGACTTCAAAGTTAACATCGATTATTTTCACTTCATATGAAATTACCGCAAATAAATCAATTTCTTATTTTATATATCCCATGAAACCGTCCCAGTGGCCGAGTGGTTAACGCGCCAAACAAGACATGGATGTTTATGTTTGTCTTTCTGCTGCGGTCTTGTCTGTCTCATAGATCTTTTCTATGGCGCATTGAATTGTCAATTTCCTGTTAGACCCTCGGGCAAGCAGATTCTTAAGGGGATATTTATTTATTATATATCACATTTATCGAATATTTTCCCCGAAATGAAATGGTCTCTTTTAAAAATTATTTTGATACTTTTCGGTTATCTCCGGTCACATTTTCTTGGCGACGAAAAATAAACACCAAAGTAGCAATGACATTATTTGTTTTTGGGGATTTTCTTAAGTTGATTCTTTAGCGATGAGCGTTATTAAGGAAATTTACTTTTGATGTTTATTTTGGGGGCTTTTTTTAAAGTGGGAAACGAGGTTTCATTGTTTAGCGATAACCGTTGTTAATGAAATCTTATGATGAGATTATTTATTTTTGGGGTTTTACTGAGGAACAAGGATTCATTCCTTAGCGATAAAAGCTGTTAATGATATCTAATTATCATGAGATTGTTTATTTTTGGGGCTTTTTTAAAATGCGGAACAAGGGTTTATTCCTTAGTGATAAAAATTGTTAATGAAATCTAATTTTGATGAGATTATTTTTTAGGCTTTTTTTAAGTGCTAAACAAGGGGTCATTCTATAAGCGATAAACATTGTTAATAAAATCTTGTTTTGATGACATTATTCTTAGTGCAGAAACATGATTTTATTCTATATAGCGTTGCATATTTCTGAAAAATTTCCCTTCTTTAAGATAACCGAAAAGTACCATTATTTTTTTCCGTAACATCATTAAAGATAAACATATTATAACACAAATATATATACATATCATGATACAAAAGCGATGGGAAATCTTAAATGCTATGCCGAAATGTATTAAAAGAAACCCAAGGATAAAATAATCAAATGAGATAAAGCTCACTTCCGCTATTTCTCTATTATTATTCTATCATCACAATAGTCCGGAAGAACTATTGTGATGTATGATCATATGTATATCTTTGTAACTCTACCAACTCGACTCCATAGACTTAACATTAAAGCAACAGTAGATTTCTGCGGTAAAGAATGTCTTAAAAAATATTTTGATTTCCATCAATTTTCATAATTCACAAAATTTTCATTTCTAGTTTTTCATATCAGAATCATACCTATTTATTCGACTTCCGCCAACCCCTTAATGACACCAGTACGCTCTGCTAAATCATTACTTCAAATAATATTTTTTCGGTATATAAGCAATGGCACGCAAGAGTATTATTACAGAGATTAATTCATTGCTTAATACAGGTGTTTTCTGTTTTGATATTGCAACCCTGTACAATCGTAGATAAACTAATGCAGACACTTCACACTTCCCTATAATGTAAAAAAATCTAATTTCTTTATGTACCGGCGATCCACATTTTAGGAGCTCGTTGTTTAATGCAGTGTTTATGAAGATTGATTGAAATCACCGAGAACCCTGGCGTAGACTCCATAATCTCTGTATTTCTTCGGTAAATAAAATTTAATACACATATAACACTATCACTATTTAAATATAACTATGGTACCTTTCAACTAATATAATCATATCTCGAATTATTGTGTGTTAAAATGATAGTTTAATAAGAAATCTTACATTTACCTACTCGGTAAATCATTTTAAGATCGCGAGACACTAGATGATACAGTAACAACTAGTAAAATATTTATCACTGAAGTTACTTGTATCTTACAAATTGAATTAGAAACACGTATTGACTAATAAAAAGAGGAAATGCTAAGGTCTTACCAGAAATAAACTTAATGTCTAAAAGCAAACTTCCTTCGACTACTACTGGCGTTGAATGATAATGGCGCCTCAGTTTTGTTGCCAGATATATATTTCAAATTTCTTACAAAATATTGTAGGAAAATAAAGAATTGCTTAAAACGTAGCCTTCAAAGGTAATTTAGCACAAAAAAGAGTAAGAAAAAAAAATGCTTCCAAGTCAATATTATTGTAAATTTTAGCCTCATGTGTGTGCTAGTCAGCTACGGTTTAATTCAAACTGGAAACGAAATAGTATGCCACTGAATTATGATTTATTTTCGCGGATATTTCTAGGGCACTTCCACTCTTCGCTTGGTAGGCGATGATCATTTCTTTTTGAACGTCTGTCAAATCAATACCTCTGCCCATTGTGCTCCTCACGTTCGCACTATGACATGTCTGTCCTGGCCAGCCGCTTATATCTCCGTGTGGTCGACCTTGTCATGTGCATTCTGGGACGTGCCTGGGTGAGTTTACTGTGATTCCGTGGCTGTCATATTATTCTGATACGACTGTGTGCTACAGATTAGTGAAATGATTAGGCATTTCTAAATTTTAAAGTTTCTCTAATGTTTAAATGGCACTTGGACTAAACATCACAATGCATCCAGATTTTATTATTAGAGTTAAATATTCAAATACCAATGGATGCTATGAAATGCGTTTTGAGGGTTGCTAATAATGATATTTTCCACAATCATTTAAGTGAAGTGTGAATACCAATAATTGCTACATCTAACTGTTTACTCTAATCAGTAGCATTTCCCTAATATGTGTAAGGAACAAAATTAATTTCGGAAATTAATTTTCATGAGAAGGTATTCCTTCTTAAATATTCCAAAAAGACTTCCAAGAGTGAACACATTTTTAGGCACAATAAATGTGCTGTAATCATGGAACAATTCAATAATTACAATTCGTTGCAAATATGATCCGAAAACATCATCATAATTTATCAAGTGTTCTGATCACTTGAGCTAGCTCAACCTTGTTCAGTTTTCACCTAATGAAGACAATAAACTTTCCCAATGGAAGCGAACGTGAGTTTCGATCCCATTCGTAGAGAAATTCATTTTTTTTCTCTGTTAATTATTCAATTGTCCCATGATTTCAGATCATTTCCTCAGTTTCTCAGGAATTCAATTATATATCAGTACGGGTTTTTCTACGTGTTTCACTGTAAATAAATATTATTTCACCATCTCTATGTGCTGTTAGGCTATTCCTTCCTGATCAATGAGGAATGAGGGGAAATCAGTCGGCACGGCATGAGGCTCGCAATCTTCAGTTCCCACTTCAGACTCCCAGTTGAGCCAACGTTGAGGTTGGCTCAACTGGGACTCCGTTGAATCCCACCTTGCCCTAGGTGAGAAAGAGGACTCCTATGGGCTTTGAAAGGTCGCCGTCCCTCGGATGGGATGTTAAGCTGTGCAATGTGTGCAGGGAAGTCATAACATGTGCACTACAGTATAAAGAACATGATCGATAGCCCTGACGGAAAGTTTCCATCATAGTACTAAGAGCTGCTCAGTGGGTCCCCTTCTCCAAAGTCCATTAAGCCCTTGGGGTCTTTGTGGCCTTGCCATTTAGCTTATTGTTCGCATAAGTGTCACTCAGACGTATCCGTATCACTAAAATGTATATAGATTTCCGAAGTTGAAAATTTCATGATATGAACTTTTGTTCGAAAAAGTTTGTGTGTCTGTCCTCTTCTGCACACAGCCCCTAGAAGAGCTAGAGCTCCAAACTTTTCATGAACGTTCCCTTCACCCAGGAGAATAATATAGGCTATGTGCGAACCCACTTTGGTCAACCGAAATTAGGATGGACGGTTTTAAAATTCTCAAAATCCCCATAGACTTAACATTAACGGTTGAATGTTATTCAGAATAACTGTTGCCACTAATAAATCGGCTATCTGATTTCCCTCGATTAAAACATTAACGTTCAAAATATCTGTTGCCGCCATTAAATTTGAAATAATGAATGGATCAAACTAATTTCTCTCTGAGTTCGCGTGATAAACCTATTCTTCTGTTTTCTGGGTCAAGAGCGCGAGCGTACGTGGAAATTGAAGTCGTACTAATTAAGCACGAGCAGAACATGAGATTCAAGAAACTAAATTCGTATGGAAGTTAAAATCATTAACGTAATTTGAAAAATATGCAAAAGCTAATAAAAGTATATACATATATATACATATAAAAAGTATATAATATATTTATGCCACATGAAAGCTTGCGATATGAGGAGGGCCATCTATTCTGCATTTTAGAAAGTTTCAGACCCAAGCAATGCCAGGTAAATCTGCTAGTATTCTGATAGAGTCATCGTATTTAAATTGGTCTCGTTTAAAAAAAACAGTTGCATCGTATGACAGAGAAATAAATTTTTGTTATTAATACATAGGACAGTGAAAAATCCTAAAAGCCATTCATAGCTTTAAGATTCTTCACTGTGAAATGAGAAGGCCTGTAAAAGCTAGTAATAACTTTTACAGGTCTTCTTATACAAGGACATGACCGAAGTCGCTGCCTCAGATAAAGCAAACACAATACACAAAGTCCGCCTTTGCTGGAAGAGTAGCTACTTCCTTATCCACTATGCCAGTTCTAAACTTCGTAGCTTATAAAATGTTTTAATGGAACTGAGATTAAAGATTTCATTGCATTCAGAAAATATTCCAAAATTAATAAATTAAATGATTATTGATGGTGCAAAAACCATTACGAAAATTCCTATTAAACATATGTTTCCTCATTACCTGGGGTGGGGTGGCTCAGTCGGTATGTTTAAGGCTCGTAATGTGCATTTCCCTGGTTCGATTCCCTGCCGGGTCAGTGTTGAGATTTATCTTCAAAAGATTCCCTACCCTCGGTCAGTGGGGGAACCGATGGTCTTGGAAAGATCGTCGTCCTTCGGATGGGACGTTAAGCCGTGGGTCCCTGTGCGGGACAGACATACCGTGTGCACATTAAGAACACGCTGGATGGCTTTAATGGAAGGACTGTCTCCCAACAGCTCTTACAGTGTGTCCCCTCTCCCAACCTTCTCTGAGCCTTCGAAGTCCTTGTGACCTAGTTATTGATCCCATTGTATGGAAACAAAACGCCGATCTAGAGGTAAAGCAACGCAATTCTCTTTACTTCGGGAAAGGGGGGGGGGTGAACGACGTCTATATCATTTGAGGCCTGGACAGTGCAGTAACAGAACAGCTGATTTTCCAATATACATATAGAGAGAAAGAGAAAGTTTAAATAGTATTTGCACTGGTGGTAATTTTTTTTTACAATCTATTAAGCAATATGAAAATGTTCATAGATAATTAAATAATCATCATAACAAAATAGTTCAATTTAACTGTTTTAAAAATAAATATATTTCAGTTAAATTTTAGGAAAATAAATTGCCTTAGATTTTATGCATATTTCTTTGGTTTTGCTTAACAGCTGTCCAGCGCTCTAGGCCCGTAATATACAGTTCCCAGGTTCGAGTGCCAATAGTTCCAGGATAGAGTGTTATTTCGACCAACCCCTTCCTGCTCTTAGTGAGTAAGACTGATCTTCTTGGAAAGGCAACCGTGCAAAGGGTTGGACATTAAGCCATGACACCTTGTGCATGTTAAAGAACATGCTGGATGTCTTTGACTAGAACTTTCCATCTTTGTCCAAATATCTGTGAAATCGATATTCTCCTCCCAATACCTTCTCTGAGCCCTCGGGGGTCTTTGTGACTAAGTCATTTAGCTTACTGTATCCTAAAATCTCAGACCAATCTGTATCAGTAAATTGTACGATCCATTTCAGAAATTGAAAATCTTGCGTGATCTGAATTTGATAATTTTTTTTTAATTTCAAATAGTTACCATTGTTTCATTCATGTACTAAATTATGACATATTTGTTCCAAAAATTCGATGTAGCGCCTTCAACAGATTTATATTTTTAAATTTAACATGTGATCTTGCCATTCATTCCACTGTGTAAAAAAAATGTCGCTCAGAATTCAACACAAAATTTACAAAATCTGATCTTTGTATCACACAGAGATCAGAGATCATTATTGATATGCCGTTAGTAACGGGTTGTTGCCTTTACCTATTTCGTCTGATATATTGCCTACGGCATTAACAAAATATTTAAAATAAACCAAAATAATGCTTTTATAACGACAATCAGAAAAAGTAATAAACCAGTTTCAAACAGTTTGCATCTCTTTTACTTTTGTTGAACAGAAGAATCATAGTTGATGGCATTAGAGATAAGATGATTTCGGTGATTTTCTGCATTTTGAAAGAACTTGATTGCCTGGGCTTTGATGTGTTCATGTATTGGTCGCACATTAAGATTTCGGTAAATGATCGTGTTCTCACAAACCATGGTGCGGCCACAACTGAACTCAAAATTTGATGTTGGAAAGTCTGAAGCTGCTTGATGTTGGTTGTGAACAATGACCCCAAATTTGGGCAGCATAGAGAATTATAGGTTTCAGAATCATATCTTAGATCGCTCACTTGTTTTCAATTGATAGATAAGATTTTCTGGAGGGAAATGAATATAATTTAAACTCTATTACACGGGACTTATGTAAATAAAATAAATAACCCCTCAAGCAGCTGCTTGCCACAGAGGTCTGACAGGAGCCTATCAATTTATATGCCAGAGTAGAAGGACTGAGAGGATGGCAAGACCTCAGCAGAAAAACTACACATGCATCCGTACCCGGGGTTCGAACCCAGTCCCTTAGATCAGTAGCCAAGCGCACTAACCACTCGGCCATGGAACGCCTTATGTACAACAGAGCAAATGTGTTCATCCCGTGTAAGTTATTGGTTGATCGTGACAAGACACTTTGTCGAGTCCTTTCACACTATCTATTTATCAAATATCATAAGATTAGACACATGATGCAATATTTCATGGGTGCAGAGCTGTGAAATTGTCGGTGTTGATCTTGATGCGCCATTTCATGCACTAATCCTCAAAAGTGTGTGCCATATTTTGTATTCTGTTGCACGCGATTTGCGGTGATAAGGAGGAAGAGGGGAATGCTGTGTTATCAGCATATGTAGTGTTTCGATTCGATCCATTGTTGGTAAATCAGAAATGTAGATATTGAACAGGGCTGGACCGAGGAGAGACTCTGACTTGAAATGATCTGTCAGATAAATAGTTGAGGATGATCTTTGTGATGGAAAATCATATTTCCTAAGTTTAAAGACAAGTCCCTCGATCCAGACCCTATCAAATGCTTTTGCAATATCTAAAAAAAATTGCTACGATGGAATCTATTTTATTTTTAGCCTCCATAATGGATTCGACCACTCTCCTGACTTGATATACAATAAAATGTTTATGGCGAAAATCGAATCGCTCGGGTGGATTGATATTTTTGTCAACGAGTCTATTCTCCATTCTGTTTCGAATATTTCTCTCGAAGACCTTATCAAGACATGAGAGCAAGCTAATTGGTCTATAGCTTTGAGGGAGTGGAAGATTCTGACCGGAGTTTGGAAAAACAATTACTTCTGCAGTTTTCCATGAGAATGGGAGATAGTCAATACGCATTGATTTTGTTGATAATATCCAGAAGCAAAGTGCAAGCTTTATGTGGAAGGTTTTTAATGACTTGATTTGTCATTTTATCTGCTCCGGCTACCTTTCTAGATTTTAGATCTCTAATCGCTGTTTTAAGCTCGCCAAAACTCACAAATATGATACATCCACTACAATCGTGAGAGTGATTTTTTTCTACTTCCTTACTGACTTCTGTCACAAAGAATTCATCATCAACTTATTTTGTATCGGGTTGAAACTGTGCTTCGAAATCAATGGCGAAAACTTAAATTGCTTTTCCTTCAACTGCGTAAACTATCCCATTAATCCCATCGAAGCTAATTCTCGGTTTACTAATTCCCATGGAAAAAAAACTATTAGAATATGCTATAAAAGTGGCATTGTGGTTGATGCACCTCAATCCCCACATTTTGTTCCGTCGAACATTTCACAAAAACTGGCATCCTTGATATTTTTTTTTCGTCTTCATTTTTCTTTTCAATGAATTATATGCGGGATATGAGTTAAGAACAATCAACGAATTATCACCTGATCATTATCCAGTCCTTTTAACTCTCGATTTTGCTTCCACCAAGACAATACTGATTTTAACAAAATAAACTGGGATACCTACAAATGTACTTTAAACTCTGTTGTTACAGGCAGGTGTCAGAATAACGATAAACAAAGTATCGATAGTACCATCAAATATTTCAGTGAAATAATTCAGTGAGCATTACGTAAAGCTACTAAATTCATTAAGAGAGTTTCATATCTTAATAATATTCCAACAGAACTAAAAAATAATATTAGGAGATAAAAATAACTGGAAAGTCCTGGTAGAAATCTAGAAGGTAAGATGATAAAAAAAAGTTTTAGCAGATAATTGTTTGCTTTTAACATAAATGAAATTTTTTTGGGGGGGTTAGGAATTGATAAAATATTGTGATTCACCATATGGATTCCCAGCTGAGTCAGCGTTGAGATTTATCTGCTCAAAACTCCCCGCCCTTCCCACAGTTAGTAGGGAATACCGATGGACTAGAAAGGCCGCCGTCCGTCTGATGGAAAGTTAAGCAGTGGCTCCATGTGCGGGAGAGCTATACTCTGTGCACGTTAAAGAACACGCTGGACCATCTGCCTCTACCAAGAGCTGTGATAGTTGATCCCCTCACGCAACCTTCGGGTTCCTTGCGACCTGGCCATTTAGTCCATTGTATGGAAAAAAGTGCCCCTCAGAGGTAAACAACCCAAGACACATGTATTCTCTATAGATATGTTTGAAACATTTATTGAAAAAAAAATCTGTACCTCAAAGATAATTTCTGAAGATTATCGTTCTGTACCTTAAAATATGTCGACTTGTTTCTTACGCTAAATGTTTTTTCTTTTCAGTCACCGGACGATAATCTTCACATCAGGTGTTCCTAAACCCGAAAAAGCAATATTACCTCTCTCAAAACACTGAATTTTTTAAATCATTTCGTACTCAGCAGAGTTGCTTCGTTCAAGTTGCAGCACCTTGGATACAATTTGTCAGTCATAGCAAATTTATAACGAAATAAAATTAAATAGTGGCAAATTGTGTATGGCGAGTGTAAATTTTGAAAAAAAAATGTACGTACTAATAATGTACAAAGAAAAGGAAAAGCATTAATTATAGTTTAATGCATTATCTCATATATAAGAAGAAAGTTTGTGTGTTATGTGTTTGTCTGTCCGCTTCTTTACTATCCTGTATTCACCAATCGAAAATGTTAATTTCAATTACTAAAACGATACTAAGCAGCTCAGAGAGTATTAACTATTAATTTAATTCAGCAGTGTTAAATCAGTTATACAAATATAGTTACTACTTTACTTCCTGTTAGCTGTCTAAACGAACTCCGTCCACTCGGCTAACACATAGATATTATAATTATACTCGTGAAAAATAACTCCTGAGCTAAAGTATATTCAACTAATAACAGACATTTCATTCCCCACTAAATCCCAATACAGTAAATATTCCCCAATATATTACCATTTCCTACCAACGCGATTTTACAGACGTCCGCACTTAATGCGGTGCAACCAAACTTCTGAACGTAGAACGCCCGACAAACAACAAGGATATAGATTAAAAAAATAGAACAAGTATGCGCTACGTATATTCACTACGGCATACACACATAAACTCCCTTACTAGATAAATAAGATATTGAAAATCAGGCCTACCTTGATTAGATAAGGATATGAAAAGGACGACCCCGAGGACGAGGAAGGTGCCGTTTTAAGCAGTTCTAACTTCACAGAGGCATGGACCCTTTTCCAACGTTAGAGCATTTTTCATTGTTTCGTAATGATTTGTTCTGTTGCGTATAAGATTCTACGACTTGGTTTCTTACGAACAACAACAATGAAGTCAACGCAACAAATATATTCGTTATTTACAATGTATTATCCCCGTTGCCAATGGTATGCGCAGAAATTTTCAGTGGGAATTATGGTGTTTTTCGTAAATTATATAATAAATAAATAATAATATATAAAAGTAAATAAATAAATAAATAATAGAAAGTTGCCTTCATTTATTATAGATGTCGCGAGGTCCGACACATTCAGCGAAAGATATAAAGGTCACAATCTGGAAGCAAATCATCGTCCGATGGTTGGTTTAACTTGTAGAGCGCTCTGGCATGTCTCTAGAGAGTCGCGGGTTCCAATTCCGTATTAATGGCAATTATTATTTTCAAAAATAATTATTTATTAAATTACACTACAGGAAAAAATATTAACACCTGGAAAGATTAATGCCATTTTATTGAAACGCAGGCAGCCGTTAGCATACTGATATGTACAATTGGTTACATTATCGAAAAATATGAAAAATTATACCAATTTATTTACCCCGTAAAGTGGTATAATTTGTATGATGTTGATCCGTCCCACGCAGCAATGCATTCATGAACACGGCGGGGAAGGCTATCGTAATGCTCTGCAATGTCCTACTGAGGGATAGAACGCCAAATAGCGCGAAGTAGCTGTTCGATTTCAGCGTCAGTGGTTGGCGCAACTCTTGGGTGTTGTTGGAGCTGTCAGCCATAATGTCCCAGACGTGTTAAATAGGTGAAAGGTCTATCGAGCGTCCTGCGCATGGTAGTAGCTGAACGATTTGCTCATGTAGGTACTGCAGACTAATGCGGGCTGTGTGGGGACGGGCGTTATCTTGCTTTTATTTTTAATCATTTATTTATTGAGACAAATTCAAATGAATCATTCCTTATTTACAGATGTCCTGCAAAGCTAACAGCTTATCTGCAGGAGAGAATAACACATTGCCATTAAACATAATATCTCCTTTCTCTCTTAATCTGCTAATCTTAATACAATTATATCACATTGCATTTACTATGTGCTATCTTACTATTTCAGTTTAGAATTTCGACGTTCAATACTATCCTCTCTTTACAATTTTTTTTACCTTTTTTCATTTAGAATATTTCAAAATAACAATCGGATTTTTTGTTTACATTCAGCACCACATAACTTGTCTGTAAGTATTAATATTAATTATCTATTTTTTAATAAAAATCTGTTTAATTCGTGTTTTATTACTCTGAATGAATTTACGGCTAGCAGTTCCCTTGGTAATTGATTGAAAATGTATGGAATTTGTACCCGCTTGTGCATTCACGCTTGTACAAGGCAAAAATATCTGCCATAAGACGACTATTAAGTACTTGGGGATCACTCTGGATGAGAGGATGAGCTGAACCCCACACTTGCAGGATCTCAAAGCAAAATGCACAAATGTTATGTGTATACTGGGCCGAATGGCTCGCGTCTCATGGGAACTCAAAAGCGAAGTCCTCAAAGAAATTTATCTCAGGGGCACGGAGCGGATCCTAACCTACAGGGCGGGCGCCTAATGGCCCCCGACGGACCACTCCATAATGTGTAGAAAGCTGATTGCAGCCCAACGACCAGCTTTACTGCGAATCACCAGGGCCTATAGGACCACATCTACGGATGCCCTCCTGGTGTTAGCAGGGATTCCTCCGTTATTTTTGACAGTCGGTAAAGAAGCGACCATTTTTAGAGTCCTGCAGGCTAAGGAGAAAGCAATATTCCTCGGAGTTCAGTACGACCCTGAGGATTATGAGATGAATACCGCTAAGTGGGAACTCCATCCCACAAGAAGACTATGTGTGTCCTGTTCCACGGAGTTACCATCAGGATTAGGAACCGAGATATACACCGACAGTTCCAAGAGATGGATGGTGTGGGCTTAGCCTTCACTGTCTACAATCAAGGAGTCAAGTTGTATGACTATAATAGGAAGGTATCAAATAATGGCTCAGCCTTCCAAGCGGAGCTGCTCGCCATCAGAGAGGCCCTCAATTGGGCCCTCAATAAAGGCGGTCATGATAGCGACATCCGGCTGTACATGGACAGCCAGGCAGCTCTGCAAGCACTTGAAGATGCAACCAACAGGCATCAAATAGTTAATGAAATCAAGTGATCTGATCCTGGGCAATCAGAACATGCCCAGAGTATCCTTGTCCTGGATCAAGGCACATGTAGGTCATGAAGGGAACGAGCGGGCAGACCAACTGGCCCGCTCAGCAGGTAATAACACTCAGCCTGTGCTAGCGGTAAAGACTTCTAAAATTACTCTGAAGTCTATACTATGTCGAAGAGTAGTTACTGAGTGGCAGAGGCTCTCTGATACGACTGAGAATGGTCTTCAAACAAAGAAAATCTTAAAAAGGGTCAGTCTATCCCTGATGTCCTCTGACCACTCTTTGACGCAAGTCCTGACGGGACATGGGAGTTTCCCCAAATACCTGGAGCGGTTTAAGATCACTATCCACAGTTACTGCGGCTGTGGGGCTGCAGATACAGATGTCGGGCACTATATCCTCAGGTGCCCGATTACGGAAGGGTTCGCTAACGAACTCAGGGGCTCCCAGGCGATCAATGAGGCAGCAGGCGAGCTGGTCTCAGTGTCCATTGAGAGTGCCCGTGTCAGGGCACACTTGAGGGACATAAACTGGCTTGTCTGTCGGCTCCGGGACTCTCTTCTTTGAGACCAGGAGCTGCTTTCGCTCTACTCCTTATCTTCCTTTTTCAACCGAGGCTGCACTCTGCACCCCCTTTAACACCACCCATACTCCAAGTCCTTACTGGTCTCCTCTGCGACAAACTTCATCTTTTACTTCCAGGCTTCTCTTGCCAAGCACGTGTAGTGTCGTGAGACGGAATACGTGCTTTCCGCATGGGGGGCGGGTCCTTCGAGAACCGCCCCCCACCCCGAAATAAAGAGAGGTGTGTGTATCTAGCAGTGGGACGGCTGAGGCTCGTTATAGCCTGTGTTGAATTTGGCCAGTGACTGCACCGGGTGGGCAGTCACTGGCCAAATAGAGAAAATTAGAGTTGAGATCTTGATGCTCGGGTTCGGAAGAGCAGTATAGTATGTATATAGTTATAGTGTTTGTAAATAAAAAAGTGTACATAGTTGAAATACATGAGTTTGTGTATTCGGCCACCTGAGTGATTATCCTGACAAGATAAGGGCAGGTAGCCTTCTACATAGCTCTCACACACATAGGTAGTAAAAGAACTCAGACCAGACAGGCAGAGAAGAGTGCCGTCTACAATGTTGTTGTCTTCGAGGAGGTTTTCAATATTCCCATTTCTTCAAATGGCAAGTCATAATTGAGGCAACCCAGAGCAAGGCATTAGTTTGAAACATAATACAAGTTGTGCACATAATAAAGTCACAAAATGAAAATGTAACAACTCGTGGAATAATGAATGTATCATTATATTGAATGCTGCTACAAAATCAAAAAAGATAGGAATATTTTTTGCAATAACTTCCACGTGGTAACTATTTTTTCAACTTAAGAGCAATCGTAATCCATGTTTGTTGAAGCACATCTGGCGTGATCGTGAAAATTAGAGTTGAGATCTTGATGCTCGGGTTCGGAAGAGCAGTAGCAGGATTAGTTGACACGATATTTTCCACACAAACCAAACAGAAGAGTCAACAGGGGTTAATTTGGAAACCATTCAGGCCAAGCTATTGTCCATTGTTCTAAATGGACAATAGCTTGGCCTCAATGGTTCCAAAATTGAATTGTTCTAAATCAAACTATAAAGAAATTCTCTCAGCAGAATGTTCTTCATAAGATGAAAACTGTCAAGGGGTCCCACAACCCCATTTTCTTGAAACAACACCATATTTTGTGATTTTCTAATAACATTTTCCTCACCACTCCAGATATGCTTCAAATTATTAAGCTGATATTGCCCGCATAAGGAATGGTGCTTAAGTAGTTGTTGCATTAAAAGCTACTATATTTTGTGGCTTTGTAAGAGAATCTGTATAAAGATACGTTCATTGTATCATGAATTATAACTGTTTAATTTTATGACATTATTTTCTGTACACTCTGTATAATGACAGAATTGCGATTATTATCTGCTGATTTCAGATTACCACGTTTTGATATTCTTGCATTTCAAATTAGGCTACAATTGCATCGCATATATTGGGTCTGCGTGTGTGAGGATTGGTCTTCTACTTTCAGAATCCTCAGTAATGTAACGGAACAAAAACATTCTGAAAGTTGATATGGATTTTTCTAAACCTTTTTAAACACATTTAAGACGTAGGGGGAATTGTTATACTACAAAGCAATTGCAGCTTCTTGCCCCACTTTCTCCCTCCTCGATCAAGTCAATTACCTCTCTCCCATCTTTTTTTTTCTAAATCCGGGCCTGGTCTGGTAAACATAACTTTTTTTTATCAGTATTGGAACAAGATTGAGAGTTAAATGTCTAATGTAGATCAACAGGTAAAGAACGCATGCTTTCACAATTCTGGGAACATATCATATATTTTCTTTTTTGTTTTTGCCATACTACAATTGCGGGAAGAATTGCCGATTCGTGTTTCCTTTCGACTATATGCTGACTCATAGTGGAGTTTTTTTATGATTACAGCACTCACTGCAACATTTAACAGATATCTGCCAGATGGTTTAGTGAAAACCTCTGACGCCACGTCAAGGCACCATCCATGTCAGAGTGTTTTGCTCTAACCTGGAGAAAACCCCTCCACACATAGGCAGCTAGTGTGGAAGGAAAAAGAGGGCTTCAAGCACCATAAAATATCCATTAAAGTGTGAATCAGAATTATCTGTTAAGTGAATTTAATGGGAATATTTTATGCCCTCTTCAGCAAGATCTAATATAAAAAAGAGAAAAAATTAGACCTTGCTCCAGGAGTCAAAAAACCTCCACCAGCACCTTCGCTTCTCGGCAAGCGACTGTCCACTACAGCATTCGACACTAGTGGCTGGAGATCAGGAAGGTCTACGAAAACGAGCATTCCACACTAATTTAAAAGTGCGCTATTGGTTGTCCAGAGTGAAGAGGACTCACTGAACAACCTAACAGCTGTCTAGTAGGTTTTCTTCCCCCTACCTTCTCCGAGTCCTTGTCACGTGGTCATTTAGCTCATTTTGTGTAAAACGTACCTCTCAGAAGTAAGTTAAACCATGAATTTACACACTATATGAAACCTATTTACTAATTTTCAAAGATATGGCCCGAAGCCTGATTCCTGTTTTCTGTTCCTAGAACATGACAAATCAACAAGGCTAATTTACTTGAGAAAGTTACACATGAAACAGTATTTTCAATATAAATGTTGACATGTTTTTTTTTTCGATGCATTAAAATTGAAATCAATTATAATTTTCTTCTTCTGTTAGAGAGCTAATTTTTCCAGATCATTTTAAAACTCTTCCTTGCAATCAACCTCTTGGCGGCATTTTCTCTTTACACAAGCGGGGCTAAATGATCAAGTCATAATAAAGTGTCTCCACCACGATAGCTTCCCCAATTGAAAAGTTACGATTTTCTGTTGATTGGCTGACTAAATTCAAAATTTGACGATCACAGATGTGAATAAGTTTGGCAAATAGATTTAGAAGGAAATTTCACTGAAATGTTTGGCTTTAGAATTTAGACAACGCTCAAAATTCGAAAAGATCTCTTACTACACCTCAATGATTAAAAATACAGACTAGCATGTTTTATCAGTAAGGTCTCGCTCCAAAGGACACGTCCTTTCCCTGCTGTTTTACAGCAGTAATGACTTTTATCGAAGGTTCTCTAGAGAGTGGTTGGTGGTTAATGGCAATTCCCATAAGATGTAGTGCTGTCTTGAATAGCGGACCATCGGGTCTTGCCTTATAATACTACAATTGTTCCTCTGGTACTCTGATCAAGAAAGACAGTAAACTCGTATGGATCCCGAGGCTTTCCAAGAGCTCAAATACAAATTTATAACCGAGCACGTTCTTTTATACCCGACTTTAGGAAGAAGTAATATTGTCTACCAATGCATCTGACATAGCTATCACTGACCTACTGGAACAAGAAACATGCTGAGGTTTTTATCAACCTGTGGCATATGCCCGGGATTTGAAAAGTGTTCTTCGAGACTATAGAGAGTCCTTCAACAAGTAACCGAGGTGAATTACAATTTAGGATTGGTCATCAACCCTGAAAGATATATATTAACCACGCTGACCGACTCACGAAGCTTCAAACACTCAGAACTCACTGGTAGAGCCAGAACAGCCTGATGGTCAGACCGAGTCGCCTGTACCCTGAAAGACCTGACAATGACTTCAACAGTGGCATTCCAGTATTAATGGAAGGCCCTAGATATGACCGACTCATCCTAACTCTCCTAGAGTGTCCATTTCTATACGAGAATTCAGAGACTACAACTTAGGGTGCAAGGGTCTTCTTTTCCCTCGATGGTGTTGTGGAAAAACTAATATGAAGTGAAGGATCTGTGAGCTGTTTGAAGCCCTAAGGCCCACACTAAATTAACAGGCAGATGTGTCTGTGAAAAAAACAAACGCTTTCTTTACTAAGGGTGGTTAATGTTAAACATTGTAGTGTAACAAGACGAAAGAAAAAATCTGCTCTGCTTCCCTAGATTTGGGTCATGCAGTTCCTCCCATCATAAGCTAGTATGTCTCGAAAGAGACCAAACCTGGGAAGTGTGTACCTCTCCCCGATATCCCACTTCGCTTAGGACCTGTTTTTCGATTACCCTGTTCTATTCCCTGAATGTTGATAAGTATGGCGAGCCCACATTTCTGAAATATAAACTCGATGTATTTTTGAAGACTCTATAGCTCCTATCATTGTTGTTTCCTCCTCCCCTCCACTGACCTTATTTTATCCTTCAGCCTTTACTTCTCAGCACTCATGCCAAATGAGGAAGAAGCTCTCCAGGACAGTTTCTAGAACTTTCTGCACAAGTTGATGACCTTTCTGAAAATAAAACAAATGAATCATAGCAGGCTGATGCCTGTCCAGCTGCATAAGCGACTCAGAACTGTCCAATGGGCTGTAATCACTTTCTGCGAAGGTGATCTCCCCCCCCCTACCAAGGCCACTTGATACACCACGCCTGGACAGCCTTGAGAAAAAGGAGGGAAGAAATGTGGGAAATTAATTATGCTAAAAATTCAAATAATATAATTTCTTTAAAATTTAAGTTAAAGCTTTTTTTTAAAACTAGTTAAAGTAACATTATTTTTCCACTAATATTTTATTTTAATAATTAAAAATATTTTAAAAATAATCAAATTTTTAAAAACAAGAAACTACCAGTTAAATTTTTAGAAACATTAATATAATAGAAATTGTTACTTTTTAATGAATTACATTTTTAAAATATTGCAACGTTTTTCGACATATCGACATTCTTCATCGCAGTTCTCTGAGTCTGCTCTTTGCCCTTGAGATATGAAACAGCGCAGTTTTCTCACTCGCGCATGAAGAGTTCCGCATGTATGACCGAATGCAAGTGACCTGTGGCCTAGAGATAATAGACGGAATGAGCACGTCTTACATTTGACTCACCACACCAGGAACAAATGAGGAGGAGACAAACTTGACAGACAGAACTGACTGATTAAGTTATCCTGGGTTACTGAAGGGTGAACGGATCGAGCCATATTAGAACACTTTGCAACCCTTGTGCAGAGGAGAATGAGTGTACCTCATTCTCCTCTGCACTGAAAAGGAGACCAAAACGGATATAATGACTGTACGTCATTATATCTGTTTTCTCCTTTTCCAACTTCAAAAGTCGTGGACTGCACTAAAAGTCCTACTTCAAAACCTGGGTTAGTTGTGGACTGGAAACATTACTTAGGCAACAACAACAAAAAAAATATATTTCATTCATCTATTAAAATATTAATTTTGAAGTGTAGTGCCAAATCTGGTCTAGGGCACATTGGGGGAAACCTTTTGTTCCTCACCACTAAGGTTCTCGTCACTGCCTGCGCTAGTAGCATTGTTTGAGTAAATTCTTAATCGATAAATGCGTTCTCCTGGAAAGTTTAGTATGTTGATATTTTTCATGTATGTATTATCTGGTTAAATCATTAGGGATAATGTGCGAAACGGCTCTCTACATAGTGTAAATACCTGTTTCCCCATCGCGATTTATTGCAGCTACTGGCCACCTTAAGCTAAATGGTGATTGCGGTCCCTGTGGATAACACAATGCAATTTCCCACTTGAATTCCTTTTGTATTGCTTGCTCCTGGCGTCTACCACTTTAATCAACCGGAGTTGTTAGTCGCAGACTGGAAACATTACTTTTAAAACACAAAAATAATGCTTCATTTATCTATTAAAATATAAAAGAAGTAGATCAGTGTTGCCGAAATTAGTCTCTTGACCATCACTTTGCACCAACAAATTTTCAAATACATCATTTGCAACATTAGTTAAACAATTTTGCTCTTTCCGAAATTTCCAGTTTTAGAGGGCCTTTTAAAAGTGTATTGCGATTTGAAAATGAGAATCGTAATATTTTTCAATCTGTATTCAACCAAAGGATAATTTTAATTTTTAAGGGGGAAAATGTTGAATTTTTTAGATGAACAGATGAAGCAACAGACAAAAACTAATGGAAGACTGAGAAATTGAAAATATTAGCTCTTTTGGTTTTGAAAAAACAGCTAAATAGTTCGAATCCTCATTTCGCAAAAACTAGACATTTTAAGCATTTTAAAGTAATTTTCAGGATATATAGCATATTAAAAAACAAATGTTTACAAGTTGTCGTTTTCAGTCATTGACATCTATCTTGGAATTGATTGCATACGATTTATTTTAAATTTGAGAGTTTTTTTGCCTTATAAACTGTTAGCTACCAGTTAATAATTAGTTGTAGTTCCTAAATAATTTGTAATGTGCTTTAGCTGAGCATACACTTTGCCATAATCACCTACTACAGATCTTGTTTCTGCTCTTTGCAGGAACTTGAATATTCGAAATCCGAAACAGCCAATTGGAACCAAACAAAAATCATATTCAACATTACTAGACTATTCTTCAGTCCTTTACGTGTCATATTATAATAAAAGCCCGCAGCTAATGCGGAAGGATAACCATGGGTTTATCAGCCGATATCCGCAAAAGCACTTGGCTGATAAATGATTACTGGTGATGCAGAGAGCTGATAATACCGTGGGTAAGAAATTTATTTTAATGCAGGTGCGATCTGCAGCAGCGTGAACACAAGTAACATTATTATTCTTGGCTTCAATGAATAAAAAATTATTTTAGATAGAAAAGAAAATAATTATTTGAAAATTCAATGAGGATGTTCATTTTAAAAAGATAGCATCATTGGAAAATGCCACAAATGAAAACTTTAGTTTACATGAAAGAAGCGACCTATTTTCTGACAAAGCAGGATTTAAATTCAAAATATTATTTGAGTGTTGGTAGAAAATAGGTATTAAATATGCGAAACTTTCAGTCGTATAAATTAGGAAGTTCTGATAGGGAGATGTAGGAGTTACAGGGTGATTTAAATGGAGTACCTTCCTTTAATCACGGATAACTTTATTTAAAATAGCAAAATTTATTTAGAAAATTTTTCAAAATTTGATCTTGCTAAATTTTATCAAATTTAGTAAGGCTTATTTAGTAATTTTATCAAATTTAGTAAGGCTTATTTTGCAGAATATATTGTTTAGTTTGCAGGACAGACAGTAATGTGGGAATCTTGACAGAATAGATTGTGATGAGCGAATTGTGCAGAATAGTCGGTAATGAGCTAAAGTCAGCAGAATAAACAATGATGAGCTAATGTTAACAGAATATACAATGTTAAGCGAATGCCGTCAGAATAGGCAGTGATGAATGAGTACCGGAAGAATAGACAGAAAAAATGAAGGTGAAAGAAGAAGAAGGTTTTCCTTGATGTGATTCACAAGAGGCTATTGATAGAGTCAAAAGAGGGTTAATGAGTTCCTGACATCAGTTTGTTGATTGTAGTAGAGACATCTGATTAAGTCAAATAATGCTTCATTATTGAGCAGATATTGATGTAGAAAGGTAAATTTAATGCTTACGAAAGCATATCACGTATTAAAGTCTATGATGCTATGAAAATATATAAAGTTTGTACACACAAAATTATAACCTAGACAAATGAGAAATATCAGCGTCCGTAAGTTCAGCTCGTCTCAGGTAGTTATGTCTGTGTTGCACTTTATGTAAGTAATTTATTTTTACCTAATTTTTAGTGTGTTATTTCCTAATATTTGGGTCCCTAAAGCAAAACTGGACTTTTGAAACACGTATGTTAGATATAGAGAGATAAAATATTTTATATCAGTATTCGAAGAATAATATGAAAGACAGGATTATGCACAGAATAACTGGCACAGATCGGCGATCAATACCACTGTTTGCAGCGCCACCTCTAGCAGCGGATCGTAAGTCTCATTTTCCTATTAACTTTCAAACTGTATGAATATATCGTTTTTCAGTCTGCTATTATTAATTTCCTTATATAGCCTAAACAAAAAGATGTAAAATATTAAACTATATTTGTTAAGATTACATAAGATTATTATAAAAAAAAAGATCTAAATTTAATGATTGAATTAAAAAAAATAAATACTTGTTTATTTTAGAATAAAAAATTGGTTAAGTCGGTATTCAGTAGAGGCTCATGAATTGATTTTGTGCTACAATGACCTGATCATATATGTAAGTCGTCTATCTGGGCTACTTTATCTGTGGATGATGAAACCTTCCGAATGATACAAATGAAAGTAAACTCCGCATTTTTATGTAATATATATATTGTCTTGCATCATTATTACAGATAAGCATTTGCCAATTAGTAAGTAAAACTGACACAATAAGGACAGCACCATGTATATTTTAAACAATTAGTAGAAATAATTATTCAAAACCGAGGTTTGTCTCTTTTAAGCCATACTTATTTCCTATGCCAAATATTTAATTATGAACTACGCTGTTTCGATAACATTTGCATGAATTTTTATATGTATTAAAATATATTATTAACTTATACTGTTCAATGTGCAATAATATGCTTTAACAAACACGTTAACAAAAAAAATTCACATTAAACTATTAATAATAATAATAATTAAATGACATGAAACTAAGATTACCGTAATTAAAATATCTAGTATGGATTTTTCTCCTTTAGATATACACGTAATTTAACACGCTATTCCACTGCATATCGCTTACACTAAAATGTTTACGAAATAGGCATTTTTAAACAAAAATAAACCTAATTTTTACACTTTACCTGCAGATTTGGATATCCAGCTCTACATCTGTTTGTCCCGAAATATAATTTCTTGCATTAAGTGAAATGATTGCAGGGAAACTGTAAGAAACAAAAAATCAAATTTTTAATATTCCTATATTTCATCAGAAATATTCAATAGTCACGCAACAACTCTCTGTTGATAACAATTACGTTGTTCAAAATTTTGAAAAGCGTCATAAACTAGTTACTCTGATTGCAGTAAATGTAAAAATTAAATTAGTATTCATAAATAAACATTCAAATGTTGAACATAATTATTTAAAGTCATTGCGCGTAAGCGTTAATAAAAAGTCACCATTTGAGGGCAGATAAGGTATACTTCCATTTGCAAAAAAAACATATAAAATAAAGCCTATAATAATTAAATTAAAAAAAAATTTAGAAAGAGATGAGAAAGTTTTACTTGTAACCAAAGAAAAAATAAATTCGCAGATGTAACCGTTAATTCTATAAACATACGCTACAGGAAAAAGGCTTTTTTTTTTTCAGTTATAACCTTTTTTATGAAACGAACTGCAATATTTCTCTATTTCAATATACGTAGGTTACAAAGTTGTGCATAGTCTTAAGAGATAATGATTAAATTTCAGTCTTATTTCTTATAATTTTATGTAAGTGCCGAATGTTATATAAACTGAGTATTATACATATAAATATCAACATTAAAATATTTTCACAGGACAATTCTCTTGATATTCTTCGCGTTTTAATGCATTCTGAACGTACTATTATTAGAGTAATTTCAAACATACTACAGTAGCACTGTTTCACTGCTAAAAGAAGAGGACAAAATTCTTGTTTCCTGAAACATAAATTGGTTTAATATTTAATAGAATGCTAGTGCAATTAACTCTCTACTCTCGTTTTCTGACTATACGGCAGTGAGACCAAAATGATTTAAGGGAAAATTTTATTTGTTTCTCTGAATTTTATGTTAATTTATTTTGTTATTGATGTGTATTATTTCCTTACTTTTTCGACGTTGGTGGGACCCAAATCGGGAAACTACAGATTACGAGGTAACCACCAGCCCTCAACTTCCACACTGTTTCATAACAAGGCAGCGTTTCTTGTTAAAATTTCCACATCAGGTTTGATTATATTATTTGAGTTCTTCATGCTTGAGAAAGTAATTACAGTGATCCCTCGATTTGCATGGTTTTTTATTGCTCAGTCAGGTGTTACCAAAATTTTAGAATGCCTGGTAAGAGTTTCACTGCTACACACTTTTCCGATTGCCAAAAACGTTTTCTTTTGAAATAAAATGGATTTGCTGACACAAACACCAAAGAAGATTATAGAGAGGCGAAAACATCATTTAGATCTGTGTACAATGCTACCTTCTTACGTTGCGAAGCCGACAGCTTAAGCATATATGTTTGATGGTGTGTTTCACAGGAGATTTTAAAGAAACAAATTCCTAATACGTTAAATCACTTTTATCTATTATGTTAGATGATCAGTCAGTAAATTTTGATAGTTTGTGCAAATCAAAATATTTTATGACACCATTAATTACAGCTGATGAGATTTGAAAGGGGACATATCATTGTGTTGTCAGAAGCTGGACTGCTATTTCTGTGGGACGTGATGCCCGAACGATTGGATACTGTCAATAACCATGGGTACCAAGATGTCTCTAAGGTTCAGGTGGCATCAGAAGACAGTTCAAATAGATGGTTGGAGAGTCCTGCTATAAGAGACACGTGACATGTCAATCACAAGCCACCAGGTATCAACATTGCAAATTTCTCTCTCTCTGCGCCTGTTTCGAGGAGCACAATTTGAAGATGACGGAGAATCGTGGCCGCATTTGCATTATCCATTGGCTCGTTTATCTCTAATGTCATCTCAAAGACGTGTGCGTTTGCTGTGGTGCAGGGAAAGAGCAGCTTGGGGAAAATACAAGTATTGTATTATTCTAAGTATCAAATCGTGTTTCTGTTTGGGATTCAGTTACGGATGTATTTGCATCTGGAGACACGCTGGGGACAACGGTAATCCAGTCTGTACAAGGGAGCATCAAACCTTATCAATATTCATAGTCATTATATACTGCTGGGGGATTTAGTTACAGTTTTCTTTCACGTCTGATTGCGCTTTGAAGGTAAGACCATAATTATATTGACATCATTCTGGAGTCAATGATTCTTGTTTTTCTACGTTCCATTCCAACATTTATTTTCAGTATGACAATTCCTGTCCACATATTCCATTATGTCGATAACATTCCTTGGCCTGAACGTTCCCCATATCAGTCTCCCTTCGAAAACGTTTGATACATGATGGACCGTTTACTGCCCATTTAATATCGGCCTCTTCTCACAGGTGCCCAGTCAAGGCCACCTCGATACAATAGGCCTGGACACTAGTGAGAGAAAACCTAATTTTCAAAGATAAGCAGTAATCACTGTAAATCTGAGTGTAAAGGCTTCCATCATCCCAAATGTGTTGAAATTTCTGAAGCAAACTTTAGGAGATTTCCAAAAGAGCGTTAAAGAAAATGGAAGTGCCCAAAATTTATTTCGTCTGCAAATATTGTGATACCTTCTCAACCTAGAGAGGATCAAATTTTCAATAAGGAACCTAAAGCAGACAACATAGGTAAAGCTTTAGCTGTTATTAGTATTGACATAAAAGATATTAAGGATCTATAGAATTTAACCATAGTCAAATGAAATAAATCATGATAGCTCTTAATCAATTAAAAGAAGAAATTCATCAGTTAAAACAGGATAACTTAGCTCTTGTTAAAGAAAATACGCAAGAACTGAAGGAACTAAAGGATGATATGAATGAAATGGAGCTGATATCAAAGAGTTCAAATGTGGAGATTGCAGGTATCCCCGAAGGAAATGTTTAACAAGAAAAACAAAAAAAAAGTTAAAAAAGAAAATATTTTAAATATTGTTCATCAAGCCTCAAGCCTTCTTGACTGTGATGGATGAAATTGAAGTAGTTCATAGGATTTCAACTTTGAACAAAAATAAAATAAAGACTATAATAATTAAATTTAAAATTAGTCAAATAAGAGTAAAGTGGATTCAAAGTGCAAATAACAAAAGCCTAAAAGCTAATATGATTCACAATTTTAAAGAAACGAAGGTATTTGTAAATATACGCCTCACTAGACAACCTACGTAATTATTTTCCATACTTAAGCAGTTCTAGTTATCTCTGGGATATCAGTCTTCATGGATCAAGGAAGGGAAAATATTTTTAAGGAAGAATCAAAACACAAAAGTATGTAGAATAAGAAGTGAGGAGGACTTGACAGGTTTATAATGACCATTCATTTCATTGACTCTAATTTCGATATTATAACAGAAGAATTTTTTACTTTTGTGGTAGAAAATAAAGACATCATAAAAAATTTATATATGAAAGGAAGTTTTTTTTTCATTTTAATATAAGAAGCATCAGGCAAAATTTTTCTGAACTTATGGTTACTCTGTGGTCTTATGCAAAATTTGTGTTAAATTCTCTTGACAGAAACATGGATAAATAGAGAAGAGACTGAAATATATCCGATTAAAGACTTTGACATGTGTTTTAATGTAGAAATTCTAATAGATCAGGTGGAATAATTTTATATGTAAGAAATTGCTTTCATTTCCAACAGAAAACCTTTGAAATGCTTGGTGCAGAAGGTATTCATATTTATGATTCAGTTTTAAATATTTCATTCATTGTAATTCATAGAGCTCATAGTTATTCAATTGAAGTGTTTAACATAGAATTAACTAATTACTTAAGAAATATATGTATATATATCAAAAATAGAGTTTTGGTGGGAGACTTAAATATTAATTTGTTATTAGACGCAAAAAATGCAAATTATTATTTAAACACATTAAAAAATTTTGAATAGTTTATAAATTTACCAACTAGAGTGCCAATTTCCATCATGCCACACTTTTCCAAAGTTATCGGAAAAGTAGATTTATATATACACAATATATCTCTAGTAATATACATTTCTTAGTAAGTTAGCTGGGTATTTGTACTTGATCAACACTTACCACCAGATGTTCTAGCTTAGATATTTCGTTTACAACATCACTCGAGGTGTTACATTTAGCGCCCTCTAACGATGTAAATTAAAGTCTTTTGAAACTTATGAATCTTCATATTTCGTTAGTAACTAATCAACTCAAAACGAGATTTTCATTATTCTCTTAAAGCAAAAAGTTGCGTCTCCCCAGGAATGAAGGGACAAATTGTTGCATCCAATCTAAACCCCTTGATCATCATATTCCACCACTAGTCATACTTCTAGCACAAATAGATCGTTTGCAATATACCTTAAATGTTTGAAATTTTCAAATTATCCCACCGTCAGAAATCGCAATTAAAACTTGAGGAAGATTAGGTATTTATGAATCGTAATAGTTTATTAATATCTACCCAACGCAAAAATAATTTTTAACTTATCTGTAAAACCAGAATTATCTCTAAAAAAAACTGAGGACGAAATCATTGATGGTGAAATGTCACCACCAACATTTGTAATTTCGAAATATAATTACATCGCTTATAATATTCTTTTAAATGTTTCCCATTTTCAACTTTTTCACCTGTTACAGGGCATGATTTGGTTTGTTTCACCTCCGAGCAGCACTTTTTTGCACCCAATGGGCTAAACGGCCTGGTCACAAGACCCCGAAAGCTCAGAGGAGGTTGGGGGAGGGGACCCACTGGAACAGATGTTGATAGACAGATGGTAGCCTTCCGTCAAAGCCGTCCAGTGTGTTCTTTAACGTGCACAAGGTATGGTTCTCCCCCGCACATGCTGCCACGGTTTAACGTGTCATCCGAAGGATGACGGCCTTTCCAAGCCCATCGGTGTCCCTTACCTCTCAGAGGTTGCAATTAACGCTATAGGGAAATTTCGGATGTACAAATCGTAATGTTTCATCAATACCCAAACAACCTAAAAATGATTTTTGATTTGTTTCTAAAACGAAGAATGTCTACAGACAGACATTAGCTCTTTTGTTTCTCAAAAAGAGCAAAATCGTGCGACTCAAAATTAATTGTCCTTTGGACGCTGCTTCAAATATATTTGACACAGAGTCAGCTGACTCTTACTTGAGACCCAAAATTAGAAATTCTTCAGATCCCCTAACTTATAGATTATATAGCCTTTGGTTTGTTAACAGCTTCATACGTATTTCAGTGAATTGTGATTAACAAGAAAATTTATCATGTGTTGCTCGGATTTCAAACTCTAAACCAGTGATTCTCAAACTTTTTTTGCTCACCGTATATTATTTATCGCCATGAATAGTGGCGGCACAGTAAATATTTTTTGGCGATACTACGGAAGACTCGCACATGCGCAGTTTGTCTTCAAAAATAAGCATTTCTGTGGCGACATTTGTAAACGGAGAGCTGTTCAGTTCCAGTTTTGACTTGTATTGAGACCAGTACGTAGTTATGGGAATGACCAGTGCGTAGTTATGAGACCAGTGCGTAGTTATGGGACGTGTTATGGGAATGTTTTGTGTTAATTACGGTTTTAGCATTTAATACACGTAAGACTCGACTTATTTAATATTCACTAACAAATTACCACTTTGAAGTCGATTCAACCCTTAGAGGAAAAATTAATTTGAGCCGGGTGGGATAGGAACCCACGACCTCCTGATAACATTTCAGCAAGGCAAGTAGAAAGCCGCGTGTGGCTAGATTGCCTGAAAAGCGCTTATATGTGACATAATGGAATGTTCATAGCGTTAATTAGAGGAGATATTGATCCGCGGCCGGTAGCTCAGTGGTTCAGAGCACCGACATGTTGTCGTGGGTTCGTTTCCCACCCGGCTCAAGACAATGTTTCCTCTAAGTGTTGAATCGACTTCAAAGTGGCAATTTATTAGTGAATAATAGAGATAAGTTTTTGATTAAACGGAAAAGGTTAAATGAAGAATCAGTGTCTGAAAGTAGGAACAAAATGGTTTATAAATTTCGTTTTATCTACAATATCATCCGAAATTACGCTGCACACACTTTGAGAAACATTGCTCTAAAATATATGATATTTCACTGTCCACGTCGCAAGATGTCATTTGGCATAAATTGCATTACGATTGATAAATTATATTGACCCATAACATTAAAAAACCTCTTTTAGTGTAAGAAAGAAATGTACATATTTTGAGGTAGAGAACGATAGTCTCCACGCCAGAAGCTCCTAAACCCGAAAACACAATGTTGCCTCACTCAAAACATCGAATTTTTCAAACCATTTCGTACTCAGCAGAGTTGCTTCCGTTCAAGTTGCAGCACCTAGGATACAATTTGTCAGTCATAGGAAACTTTAAAACTAAATAATATTAAAAATGGTCAAAATATGTATGGTGAGTGTAAGTTATGAAAAATATTTGTACCTACTAATAATGTGGAATAAAAAGGAAAATTATTATTTATAGTTTAATGTATTATCTAATACATAAGAAGAAAATTTGCTTGTATGTTATGTGTTTGTCTGTCCGCTTCTGTATCATCCTGTATTCACCGATCGAAAAGGTTATTTTGAATTACTAAAACGATACTAAGCAGCTCGGAGAGTTATTTTTTTTTATTTAATTGGGCGGTGATAAATCGGTTATACAAATATAGTTACTACTTTTCTTCCTGTTAGCAGCCTAAACGAAGGTTGGATAACCAAAGGACCGAGTAGACGGAAAAGCAAAAAAAGTAAACCGAAAGGTTCAAGGCTCAAGCCTTGAAACGTGTTATTATAATATCTGTGTTAGCCGAGTAGACGGAAACGTTCAAGGCTCAAGCCTTGAACGTTTCCGTCTACTCGGCTAACACATAGATATTATAATTAAATGTGTGAAAAATAACTCCTGTGATAAAGTATTTTCAACTAATAATATATATTTTATCCACGTTCAACGCCCGACAAACAGCAAGAATATTGGCTAAACAAATAAAACAAGTATGTATTACATACTATATTCACTAAGGCATAAACACATAAACTCCCTGACTAGATAAATAGAATATTGAAAATCACGCCTACCTTGTTTAGATGAGAATATGAAATGGACGACCCTGACGACGTGGAAGATGTCGTTGTAAACATTTTTCACCGTTTCGTAATAATTTGTTCTGTTGCATGCAACCAAAAAAAACAGTGATAAATATATGTGATTCCATTTTTCTCTATAGATTTTTGAAGAAATGAGAATGATATATTTTGCCAGATGAGTTCTAAACGATATCATGGACACATTTTGAACATTAGTTTAAAGTATTACAAGCAATTGTAATAACTATGCCGAGAGTGTGGGAAAAGCGTTTTTTCTTATCACTTGAGAGCTTTTCTCATACCCGGATAATTCTGCAGAACACCTTCATTCAGTCCAATATTTATATTGCAGTCTAATACCAAATTGGTTTCCAGGGGTTCACCAGTTTTCCGAATAATTTCATTTGATTTTGCCAATTATAATCAATGTGTTGTAATAATCACGAAAAGTTCCTTTTTATCTTTCCATGCGATGACGTTAATACAGTATACGTTACCAACATTTTGCAGCCAGTGGCAGCGCAGAACCTTTTACCAACACGATAACACCGTACCCACACAGCTCGCATTATTCTGCAATATATATACGCACACGAACAAAACGTTCAGGTATTACCATGGCTAGCACTCTCGCCGGACCTTTCTCCCATTGAACACGTCTGGGACATGATGCGCTGACAGCTCCAACAGTAGTCAAGAGGTGTTTCACTGAAATGGAACACCGACTTTTCCTATTTGGCGTTCTATCCCTCAAGAGGCCAATATAGAGCTGTACGATAGCCGTCCCGTCCATGTTCATGAATGCATTTAACATCATACTAATTATACCATTTTACCGAGTAGGTAAAGTGGTAATTTTGCACATTTTTTTTTCGATAATGCAATCAATCGCGCATCTCATTGTATGCTGACAGCTGCCTGCATTTCAATAAAATGGCATTATTCTTTCCAGGTGTTGCAATTTTTTTCCTGTAATCTAATTCAATAAATAATTATTTTGGGAGAGAATTATTGCCATCTATACGGAATTCGAACCCGCGATTCTCCAGAGATATGCCAGAGCGCTCTACAAGTTAAACCAACCATCGGACGATAATTTGCTTCCAGAATGTGAACTTTACATCTTTCGCTGAATGTGTCGGACCTCGCGCCATCTATAATAAGTGAAAGCAACGTTCTATTATTTTTTTATATTATTATATATTTATTATATTATTTACCAAAAACATTACAATTCCCACTGGGAGTTTCTGCGCATACCATTGGCAACGGGGATAATACATTGTAAATAATAAAGATATTCATTGCGTTGACTCACTATTGTTATTCGTAACAAATCAAGTCGAAGAATCTTTTGCATGCAACAGAACAAATTATTACGAAACAGTGAAAAATGTGTACAACGACATCTTCCACGTCGTCAGGGTCGTCCATTTCATATTTTCATCTAAACAAGGTAGGCGAGATTTTCAATATCCTATTTATCTAGTCAGGGAGTTTATGTGTTTATGCCTTAGTGAATATAGTATGTAATACATACTTGTTTTATTTGTTTAGCCAATATTCTTGCTGTTTGTCGGGCATTGAAGGTGGATAAAATATATATTATTAGTTGAAAATACTTTATCACAGGAGTTATTTTTCACACATTTAATTATAATATCTATGTGTTAGCCGAGTAGACGGAAACGTTCAAGGCCTGAGCCTTGAACGTTTCCGTCTACTCGGCTAACACAGATATTATAATAACACGTTTCAAGGCTTGAGCCTTGAACCTTTCGGTTTACTTTTTTTGCTTTTCCGTCTACTCGGTCCTTTGGTTATCCAACCTTCGTTTAGGCTGCTAACAGGAAGAAAAGTATTATATTGGTATAACCGATTTATCACCGCCGAATTAAATAAAAAAAAAGTTAATAACTCTCCGAGCTGCTTAGTATCGATTTTAGTAACTCAAAATAACCTTTTCGATCGGTGAATACAGGATGATACAGAAGCGGACAGACAAACACATAACATACAAACAAATTTTCTTCTTATGTATTAGATAATACATTAAACTATAATAATTTTCCTTTTTATTGCACATTATTAGTAGGTACAAATATTTTTCACAACTTACACTCACCATACATATTTTGACCATATTTAATATTATTTAGTTTTAAAGTTTCCTATGACTGACAAATTGTATCCTAGGTGCTGCAACTTGAACGGAAACAACTCTGCTGAGTACGAAATGGTTTGCAAAATTCGGTGTTTTGAGTGAGGCAATATTGTTTTTTCGGGTTTAGGAGCTTCTGGCGTGGAGACTATCGTTCTGTACCTCAAAATATGTACACTTCTTTCTTACACTAAAAGAGGTTTTTTAATGTTATGGGTCAATATAATTTATCAATCGTAATGCAATTTATGCCAAATGACATCTTGCGATGTAGACAGTGAAATATCATATATTTTAGAGCAGTGTTTCTCAAAGTGTGTGCAGCGAAATTTCGGATGATATTGTAGGTAAAACGAAATTTATAAACCATTTTGTTCCTACTTTCAGACACTGATTCTTCATTTAACCTTTTCCGTTTAATCAAAAACTTATCTCTATTATTCGCTAATAAATTACCACTTTGAAGTCGATTCAACACTTAGAGGAAACATTGTCTTGAGCCGGGTGGGAAACGAACCCACGACAACATGTCAGGTGCTCTGAAATACTTAGCTACCGGCCGCGGATCAATATCTCCTCTAATTAACGCTATGAACATTCCATTATGTCACACATAAGCGCTTTTCAGGCAATCTAGCCACACGCGGCTTTCTACTTGCCTTGCTGAAATGTTATCAGGAGGTCGTGGGTTCCTGTCCCATCCGGCTCAAGACAATTTTTCCTCTAAGGGTTGAATCGACTTCAAAGTGGTAATTTGTTAGTGAATACTAAATAAGTCTAGTCTTACCTGTATTAAATGTTAAAACCGTAATTAACACAAAACATTCCCATAACACGTATGTCTACGCACTGGTCTCAATATAAGTTCAAGAAGAAAAAAACTTGAACTGAACAGCTCTCCGTTTACAAATGTCGCCACAGAAATGCTTATTTTTGAAGACAAACTGCGCATGTGCGAGTCTTCCAGTAGTATCGCCAAAAAATATTTACTGTGCCGCCATTATTCATAGCGATAAATAATATACGGTGAGCAAAAAAAGTTTGAGAATCACTGGTTTAGAATTTGAAATCCGAGCAACACATGATAAATTTTCTTGTTAATCACAATTCACTGAAATACGTATGAAGCTGTTAACAAACAAAAGGTTATATATATATAAGTTAGGGGATCTGAAGATATTCTAATTTTGGGTCTCAAGTAAAGAGTCAGCTGACTCTGAGTCAAATATTTTGAAGCAGCGTCCAAAGGACAATTAATTTTGAGTCGCACGATTTTGCTCTTTGTCAGAAACAAAAAAGCTAATGTCTGTCTGTAGACATTCTTCGTTTTAGAAACAAATCAAAAATCATTTTTAGGTTGTTTGGGTATTGATGAAACATTACGATTTGTACTTCCGAAATTTCCCTATAGCGTTAATTGCATCCTCTAAGAGGTAAGGGACACCGATGGGCTTGGAAAGGTCGCCATCCGTCGGATGAGACGTTAAACCGTGGCTTAACTAGTCAACACAGAGTGTCTAGCAGTCCACAAAGTGCGATATGAGGGAGGCCAAATGGTTGAAGATCGTCAAAGTTCGAGGTAGACTCCTCAGAAAGAGCGAAAGTTACGACCTTGATGACATTCACAAGTAGAGAGAGAATGGTGGGCAGGAGCACCCTGTCTCTGTGGTCCTTCTTGAAATCATGATGCGTCAAGGAAGAGGAGGGCTTCTTCAGAACAGGCCGGCGAGCAGCCCTGTTCTTCCTTGTGCTCTTTACCTGCTTGGTAACTTCTTGGCCTGAATGGGACAGGAGTCCGCTGCAAAGGTTGCAGCGGAATCCTGCACCATGGAGGTACCTGCAGCACAAGGGACCTCAGGGACAGAGGGCACCTCCACAGGAAGGGTAACAACAGTGGCCAGGGAAGCAGCAAGAACAGAAGGTCCCTGTGCTTCAAGCACAGCATCTCTGCGATGCTACCTCCATGGCAGTAGTAGAGGTCACATGACCCCTCATGGCAGCGGCAAAACTGAGGGGTCAAAAAGATGCCTGCTACATGCGGACTTCTTGGGTGGCGTGGTTGTCACCATGGAGCTTAGAAGAGGGATCTTTTCGACCTTGGTGCTGTGCAAAGAGTGCAGAGGACCAAGGGCTTCCCTCTTCTTCTCACAGGCAAGTTTCCTGGCGCGACACCCAGAGAAGGTGGCGGAATGAGGTCCACCACAGTTAGCACAGATAGGGGGGCCCAGTGTGCTTGTGGGAGTGAAGCCCACTGCAACGCTTACACCGCACCGTACCTCTTCAATTCTTTGCAATGTGCCTGAAGCGTTGGCATTTCAGACACTGAGGTGGGACCTTGGTGTGAGGCTTCACCGGGATCCGGTAGAAGCTCAGGAGAACGTTCCCGGGTAAGGGGAATTCATTGAATATTGCTAAATAATTAATTTGAATAATATTCGTCCACAATATAAATTATGGCACGCAAGAGTATTATTACAAAGATTAATTTTTTGTTTAATGCATGGGTTCTCAAAATTTTCGATATTGCGACCCACTTCAGTCGTTTATAAATTGATATAGATCCACACACGTCCCTATATAATGTACGACATACACAGCTCGTTGGTTTAATCTCACTTCATTATGCATTCGGGATCCATGTTTCAAGAACCCCTGGTTTAATGCAGTTTATGAAGATATATTAAAAGCTCCGATAACCAGTCATAGACTCCATAATCAGTGTATTTCTTTGGTAAATAAAACTTAATAGATATATAACATTATCACTATTTAAATAAAAATATCATACCGTTCAACGAATATAACCAAATCTGAAACTAATTGTATTTTAAAATTAGAGCTTAATAAATAATTCGATAAATCATTTTAAGATCGTCAGACACTAGATGATACAATAACAAGTCGTAAAATACTTACCAGTGAAGTTACTTGTATCTTACAATTTGAATTAGAAGCAAATATTGGCCAAAGAAGAAAGAAAATGCTAAGGTTTTACCTGCAACAAAGTTAATGTATAAAAGTATAACTTTTTCCACTACTACTGCCACTGTATGCTAATGGCGACGTAGCTTTGTTGCCAGATATTTTTTCTAACTTTTAAACAACATATTGTAGGAAAATAAAGGCTTGCTCAGAGCGTAGCCTTCAAAGGTAATTTAGTACACAAAGTCAGAAAAAAACTTTAATTTTCATTACTTTTTGTAATTTCGTGAACCACAAGGTTTTGCAATCTGATTAATGCCATCAGCAATTTCATTATCGACCCTGTTTACAAAGCATCACTTTTTATTGCGGACGACGCTACAAGACAGATCATGAAACAATATTTTGAAACATTATTTTTTTTATGAAATTGGGAATTACACTGTTTACTCTGAATAAATACGGGCGTAATTTATTTGGGAAAACCTATTTCTCGGGGATAAACATTTTTTAATACTATGAACCATAAAGCCCTTCCAACAATTCATTCGAATTCCTAGGAAAAAGGTACATTCACAACTTCAATAAAAGAGAGCCAGGAATCGTGTTTGAAATATATCAGAAGTTAGTTTTTTTTTGAAGTATCAGTTTCATGATGATCCAAGAATAATATTATGACATATACGTTTTAAATGTTAATCGTATCATGTTTTCTGAGAATTGCAGTGAAGTGATATCGTGCATAAAAACTTACAGTTTGGGGGTCCAATAATAGTATCGAATATTTAAAACCACAAACTTGTTACTTTGAAAAGGTGTTCAGCGATGTAGTATAGCATAAAGTCTTGTGTTCATGTTATAAAGCTAAAGGGGATGCAGAATGTTATGGGCTTTCATCTCTCTCTCCACTAACATGTGTTGGAACTGAGAGCTTCTGCAAATTTGACTCAATGGACTCTTCAGCAAAGATATTTACCATATTGCATGCACAAATGTGATGCTCAGAAATATAAATAAAAAAAATAATAAATACCTCCTCAAGCAGCTGCTTGAGAGGGTATTCATTTTTTTTTCCTTTCAGAGGTCTGACAGGAGCCTGTCAGTTTATATGCCACAGCGGAAGGTCTGAGAGGATGGCAGGACCTCAGCAGAAAACAACACACAAAACCATTCCTTACCTGGGACTCGAACCCAGGTCCTTTAGATCAGTAATCAAGCGCGCTAACCACTCGGCCATGAGAGGTACCTGAAAAAAATTTGTTCAAATATATCAGAAGGTGCAATGAAATGAATGATAGGATAAAGCGAAAATGCGACGACGAATATATCAAAATACCGTAGAATGGGATGTCGAATTATCATAAAATAAACAGAAATGATTGATAGAATTGCATCGATATTAAAATATACCTAAATGTGAAATAACTGCAAAATCACACAACATACATTCGAATGGATGGCAAGATATCTTCAAAATGTATTTAGGTGGAAGACAGACCAACTGAAGCATAAAACAATAACAGAAATTACACCTAAAATGGACGATGGAATAAGACCAAAACTGCGCAAGGTACATAGCAATGGGAGAAAGAATGCTTTCAAAATACCCTAGAATGGAATCCAAGTAACAGTAAAATGCATAAGAATGAGTGACAGAATTGCTTCATTAATGAAACATATGTTCTGAAATGGGAAGTGGAATAACTAGAAAATATCGAAACGTACACAGTAGTGGGTGGCAGAATACCTAGAAAATCTCACAGAGTGCACCAAAATGTGTGTCGGAATAGTTTAAAAGTTCTTAAAATATGCCGAAATGGACGGTACCTTGAATACAATATCCCCGAATATAAAATGATATGGGAAATTAAATAGGTGTAAAAAAATACTCACTGAATTGTTTAAAAAAACTCTAAATTATCCTGAAATAGTGGTGGAGTGAATGCAAAATTCCGTAATTAGAGTGAAATAGAATATGTTCAAAATATGCTGGAATAGACTCCAGAATCACTGCAAAATCTGACAGATTAAACCGGATGATCTGAAAACACTATAATAAGTTGAAATGGCGGTTGAGTGAATACAAATTTCACAATATAAAGTGAAATGGGAAACAGAACATCTGTAATATCCCAAAACTGAAATGAAAGAGCATTTCGGAAAATATGCTGTAATGTATATCAATATATCTTCAAAATATATCGGAATGGAGAATAAAATTTCGTAAAATCGTTAAAAATACATTGCAATGACTGACAAAATTGCTGAAAATGTTAAAATATTCAGAAATCAGTGATAGAATTATTACAAAATCTCATTAAATCACTGAATTATGAAATAGAATAACTACAAAACTAACAAAACATACCAGAATGGTTGAGAGAATTGTTTGAAAATAGTAAAAATATCCTACTAAAGACAAATATTTTACATTTAAACAAGGATTCAGCTTGGCGATGACGTGAAAAAAATTCACGACGATTTATCATAAGTATATGGGAATCAGCCTGTTCATGTGGCACTATTACGGGATGGATACCCAAATTCAGAAAAGGACGGCAGAGTTTCGAAGACCTGCCTCGCGCAGGAAGACCGAAGGATGCCGTGAACGAATCATCGCTGCTGTTCATGAACTCATTAAGGAAAACCCACACATCAATGCCAGTGTATCGATTGACAGTGCGGAAACGATTATTCATCAGCTTTTAAAGTTCTGAAATATCTGTGCCAAATGGGTATCCTACAAACTGACAGAACATCAAAAAAGGCTAGAATTGACTTGTGCAAGGAGATACTGTCCATCTTTGAACTTAATGGCCACAAACGGTTAACAGACATTGCCAGAGGTGACGAGACGTGGTTTTTTTACTATAAACTCCTAGAAAGATCAATAACTATGTTTAGGTTGTGAAAGATGAACCAAGTCCCCAAATTCTGCTACAACACTTTCACTCGAGGAAAAGGCTGTTCTCAATTTTTTCAATTCGCAAGGAGTGGTAGCCCTGGATTGGTTCTCAAGGTGTGGTAGCCTTACCTCAAAAAATGATTATAAATGGCCAATACTACAGCAACACTATTTTGCCCAAAATGGTTGAGATGAAGGAGCAGCGTCCAACAATATTTCTCCTTCTTCATGACATTGCAAATGCTGACAAAACGGGCAAGTTACGGCCTATGTGGAACAGGAAAAAATCAAACAGCTGCATCACGATGCATATTCACCTGACTATGCACAGTCGCTCAAAAAAGTATCCGAACGCTATGGTTGATTACAAAATTCAGAAAAAATATCTGGCAACGATTTTTTTAGAAATTAGTGATCTGGCATCCGTCGTGTACAGTACACGAAGGATGCCAGATCACTAATTTCTGAAAAAATTGTTGCCAGATATTTTTTCTGAATTTTTTAATTAACCATGACGTTCGGATACTTTTTTGAGTGACTGTACCATGTGATTTTTTGTTCTGCATATGCATGTCAAGAACTTTTTAACTACCTTCGTAAAAATGGGGAGCCAGATTAAGGGAACAATATCTTCTAAAATAGGTCTTTTATGAAAAAAAATGACAAATTAATCAATTCTTAGTGAGAATTGTTTAATTACAAAGAATGACATTTATGTTTAACAGGCGTGTATCCAGGTTTTGGGTGTGTTGAATGTTTTTCTTCCCAATAGCGTAATTAAAGGCCTTGACATGCCACACAGAGTAGCACGATGAAAGCATTTCTATTGATGGGTGGGAGGGATTATACATATGCACTCGAAACAATTTATGAAGAAGAAAATTTTAACCGCAAAAGGTAGTTGGCTTTCTCAAGAGAAATGCTCTCTGCTCTGTTGCCGCATAAAACCAAAATCTCATTGCCCGCTTATTTTATGGGTTTTAGTTTTGGCTGCAGATTAAAAATAAAGAGGCAGAAAATCTTCAGTCTGACGAACTGTAATTGCTTTTCCATCTTTTCACTCAATTTCAGTGAACACAGCATTTTCCCAAACTCTTGAGCCGTGCCTATGAACAGTTTTATCATTTTGCAATTTCGGGCTTTCAAAGATTTAAAATAGAGGAGGATGCAAATAACGTTTGGGGTAGAGGTATCTCAATAACGCTTCCAATAACATTTGGGGTAGAGGTATCTCAATAACGCTTCCAATAACATTTGGGGTAGAGGGTATCTCAGTCGGTAGCGCGACAGGCTCGTAATGTGCAGTTCCCTGATTCGAGTTCCAGTTGGGCCATTTGTTTCCGCGAAACTCCCCACCGTGCCCACAGTCAGTAGGGTCACCGATGGACTTGGAAAGGCCGTCGTCCGTCGGGTGGAACGTTAAATCGTGGCTCCTGCAAGAGGTTACCATCTGTCCCCCAACAGCCGTTCGAGTGTGACCCTTTCCCCAACATTCTTTGAGCCTTCGGGTTCCTTGTGACCTGGCCATTTAGCACATTGTGTTAAAAAAATGCCGCTCAGAGGTAAAACAACCCAACTGAAAAATGTCCATTTACCATTCAGTTAATTAGCGAAGAGAGATTATATAATAAAAATAATAAATAAATACCCCCTCAAGCAGCTGCTTGGCACAGAGGTCTGACAGGAGCCTGTCAGTTTATGTACCATAGTAGAAGGTCTAAGAGGAAGAGAAGTTAAAATTAATTAATCCGAAAAGTTAATCACAGCTGGTCAAAACTACTAGCTGTTATATTTAACGACGCTAAATGTATAAACATAAGTTGAATTGGCTTTCATCCTGAATGATTTTTCTTTTCAGAAAGGATGGCTTTTAAATACAAGAGTTTTGTTAAGAGCTTAAATAAACCACAAACACCACTTAAAAATTGATAGTTAGATGATTTAATCTGAATTTTTTACTTTTTTACGGTTACATTTTTGCAAATAAAATTTAAGAATTTTTTGAGTTTGAAACTGATTTCCAATTAAAATTTCATAGGTCATTTCCTACTAACATATAATATAGGTCATTCCCTATTAACAAAACATAGGTCATTTCCTATTAACAAAACATAGGTCATTTCCTATTAAAATAACATAGGTCATTTCCTATTAAAATAACATAGGTCATTTCCTATTAAAATAACATAGGTCATTTCCTATTAAAATAACATAGGTCATTTCCTATTAAAATAACATAGGTAATTTCCTATTAACACAACATAGGTAGGTTCTAATTAAAACCATCTGATATCGATTTTATAATCACATCACAAATTTTGTAATAACTCTTCAAAATCTCAGCAAAACAAAAACTGTAGTAAAATGTCAATATAGCAGAAAATTCGTACAGAAATTGATAATGATATTTTGTGTACAAGTATCACATTTCTGTTTCTGATATATCAAAGTATTGAAATATGAAAATAAATTTATCGTAACTTTCAAAATTATAAACTGTTAATACTAATTAAGTAGGGATATCAGAAAACTAACAAATGATTGAGAATACATGAATATAACAGCTTTAAAAATGCTTCTTTTCACGTGGATTTAAATGACTCTTATGATTTAAATGATTTTTCGCAAAAGGTCGGTTCTAATTAAAACACCGTCTCAGTGCATCACATATTTTGTAATAACTCTTCAAAATGTAACAAAAAGAAAAAACTAAAACAAAATGTCAATATAACAGAAAATTCGTACAGAAATGAAAATTATATTTTGTGCACAAGTATCACATTTCTCTATCTGATATATCAAAGCAATGAAATATGAAATTAAATTTATCACTTCTTGCCAAATTATTAACATTAACTGTTAATAAGTAATTAAATAGACAAATCAGCTAAATGAACAGTGACCGCAATAAATTAATACAATAGCTTTAAAAATGCTTCTTTTCATGTCGATTTAAATGGCTGTTAGTTACAAATGTTTTTTCGCAGTGTTTACACATGAATTGCTTTTGCAGTAAGTGGAATCGTCTATGAGTAGATAGTTCGCCTTGCTGTTTGAAAGACTTGCTACAGAGATCACAAGGAAATGGTCGTTCTCCTGTGTGGATACGAAGGTGCTCTTTAAGATGTTTCTTCAGTTTAAAATTCTTTTCAAATGAGAGCACTCCTTCATGTCGGATGATCTATCAGTAGAGTAAGGACATAATGAACTTATATATAATAATATATATAATATACATGATATCTCCTGCCTTTTCCTTCCCCTCGATGCCTCTTCTTATGTTTGGTGAGGAATTTTAATGATGTAAACCTGCACTGACAGATGTCACACTGGTAAACTCTTTGTCCTATGTTACGGAATAGGAATAAATATCTCAGTTTAGCATTTACTTAACAATTCATGCTATTAGGTAAAATCTTTTAACTATGAAAAATATTATAGCCATCGTATTAGAAATAATGGGTTACATTGTATTGCAAAAACAGTTTGCTAAAATTAGCTATAACTAGTAATAAAAAAGCTGTAACGGCGATATAAATTAATAAAAAAAGATATTTGGACCAAAAAATCAATTTTAATTACCCAAGATAACGATCAAATTTCGGATCCATCGTCTTATTGATGGGAGTGCTTGTAACAGGAACGGAGGTGAAAAGAAAAATAAACATAAAGAGGCACCGACAGGGAAATGGAAACAGTTCGTGTTATCTCAATTTGAAAATATGATTCAGAGCTCAATAATTTCTTCAATGCGATTTTTACGGAAAAAAATGTCTTAGAAAAGATTTGATTGAGAGCTTTATCTAAATCTCGATTTTAAACCATGTTTGTTGATTACAGAAAGAGTTATGAAAACTGGACTATTTAACAGGATACAAAAAAAAACTGATCCTAAAATTTAATTAAAAAATAAAACTGGTTAAGATATCAGAGATCATAGTTGACTCTGCTAGAGTGTTTGCTTTAATATTTTAATTAAATTTTAGGGTTAATCTTTTGTAGCGTGTTAAACATTTCAGCGTTCATAACCATTTTTAATATTGAACAAGTATTGTTTGAAATAAATATTTAGATAGATTACACGTACACTAAAAATCATAATAAAGAAGTTATTAAGTTCTGAATGTGATTTCCTATTGAGATAACATGGAACTCTTTCCATTTTTCTATCTAGTACCTTTGTTTAGATATGACGCGAATTTTCAGGAAATTTGTTAAAAACTACTAAAACATATAGGAAAAAAATTGTACCAGAACAGCTTTTCAATTATTACTTGCCCCCCCTCAATTGTTATAGTTATATATTTTAAACTATTAATACATAAGCAGAATTAAGGAAATAACAAACGGTAGTAATATATTAAAAGGTCACATTTAAAAATCCTCTTTTTCGTGTCGATTTAGACTTCTCCATAAAGCTATAATGCCAACGTTTGCATACAAAAACAATTTTCCTATCTCCTTCTCACACACAAAGAAAAGGAATCTTTTAATTATCGAACAACTGCTTTATATCGTTTTTGTTCATTAGAAACTCAATTAATAATAAAGATGACTTTCAAATTAGAAACACGACAAATCAGAAAACATTTTTTGAAATTCATACTCATAAAAGGCAAATTACGGTGATGAAATGCCTAATCCTAAGCTACAGGATCATTAAGAAAAAGAAGTAAAACATATATTTAAAATATAGCAAAGAAAGCATGTAACAATACTGACAATACTTGGCAGGTTTGTATCACACTTAGTTTCGTAAACAAGAAAGAATGCAATTCATAACACAATCATACATGAAATTGCATCCTTATTATCCGAAAGAAATAAAAGTTTCGAAAATTTCTCAAATTTACTACTAGAATTACAAAAACCTTTTATATAAAGAAAAAAAAACAATTAAAAAGTGCTTCTTTTCATGTCGATTTAAATTAGTCTTCTGCACAAATGACATATCAGAGTGTCTGCAAAAGAATGGCTTTTGTCGCAAATTAATTCGTCTGTGTTTTGACAGATTTTCATGCTGTTTGAAAGACCTGCTACAGAGATCGCAAGGAAATGGTCGTTCTCCTGTGTGGATACGAAGATGCACTTCAAGATGAATCTTGAGCTTGAAACTCTTTCCGCAGTGGAGCACACCAGAGAGCGTGAGCATGTGACGTTTGATGCTGGATGATCTATCGGTATAGTAAGGACATAAGGAACAAGAGAATCTCCGGCCTTTTCCTTCCACTCGATGCCGCTTCTTGTGTTTGGTGAGAAATTGTAATGATGTAAACCGGTAATGGCAGATGTCACACTCATAAACGCATCCTCCTGATTTAGGAAATAAATAAATAATATATTATTCTTTGAAGTGAATAACTAAGGTACTGAATTGCATTCAACAGCATTTCCAGATTTTTTTATGACATTAAACTATGGAATGAGAAACTTTAACATGAAATTCCATGAATGAAAAAAAAATATATATTTTAGTTCATTTTAGTAATTAGACTTGCAATGATATTTATACCATAGGAATACGAGTCAAAGTCCAAATCCTTTAAAGCAAATAGTTGCATAATATTAGATACATTTTTAAAACAAAGCTCTTAAACATACAAAAAATTTTACACACTTAATCAAATATATTTTCTACTTACATATTTAAAGTAAGACTCGCTTTCTTTATAGATAACACTGCAATTAAGTTAACATATTCATATACAGTGTTAACCAATTTATCACCCATTTTATGTATATCTATTATTTAACAAAGACTCCTTTAAAATGTCAGTTATGGACATTGAGAAATGCGGGCTCAAATAATTATAATCAAATCATATGTACAGATACTGGACGGAAAAATAGAAATAGTTTCATATTATCTCAATAGAAAAAATCACATTCTGAGCTTAATAACCTCTTCAATACCATTTTTAATGAAAATATGTCTAAAGATCTCAATAACATCTATCTAAATCTCGATTTAAAAAAAAAATTCAGCATAAAAGAGTTATGAATGTTGGAACATAGTAACAGGCTATAAAAATTATCCCCGAAATTTAATTAAAATGTTAAAAGAGGTGAAGAGAAAATTTTGACTCTATGGTCTAGTATATAACCTCTGAACTATTACTTAATTTATCAAATATGTATCACACATAGCTTCTCAAAACTAAATGTGATACATAGTTGATATTTAATAACTATTAATTTTGTCAACTATGATCTCAGAACTCTCTCCAAATTTATTCTTTAAAAATATTTTTCATTAAAAATCATGTTGAAGTTTATGAGCTCTGAATGTGATTTTTCTTTTGAGACAATATGAAACTTTTACCACTTTTCTGTCCAGTGCCTACATATATATGCTGGATGTTATGTGTTCTTCAACTTATGCATTTATTACTCATATTTTTCATATCTAAAGAAAGTATAAACAATTAACTGGTTAGTAAACGCATACACAGGTATGTCAAGTTTCTACGTTCATTTATACTAAGCTCTATGATGTTTGTTTCCATAAATATCTAATTGTAATTCAAAGAAATGTTCTGTTTAAGTCTGTATATATATATATACAACTGCTGCAGGATTTAGCTTCTTCTGTTTCCTGAAAGATTGTTTCTTTGGACAAATTAAAACTGCCAATGCTTTGAATAACTGGTTCACTTTCTTCGATGAGCTACTCTCTTCATAGGATCACTGGTAAGGCCTTTTCCCACTGAGGAAACTGTAGTTTTAGCTTAGATTAGACTGTGAATTAACACAGCAAGAAAGTGATCACATCACTCCATGATCACATCACTTCTATTTTGTCAGCACAGTTCACTTTTGTAGTTTTCACTCAAATAGATAAAGTTTCATTCTGAAAAGGAATAGGAAAAAAAATTAATACTCATTGGCTAAATAAGATGCTTTAAATAGAGACGTTTAAATAATTCCATCATTAGAAACCCGAAAGCAAAACAATCATACAAAAATTGAAGTTAAATGCTACTTTATAGTTATGTATTACCTTAGAATAGACACTATTCTAATCATACCTATTTATTCCACTTTTTTTACACTAGTAAATTATGGTAATCTAAATAAGGAGTAAGATTCAGGACTCAGTAATTTTTCTTAAACATTTTAAGAAAATAATATAATTAAGCACAAACTAAAATTTAAATCTCTATTTCGAATAAAGTAATCGAAATTTAGCAGAGTGTACTGACGCTGCCATTTGCTAAAGTAGTCCCTGTTCCTTCATTATAATCTCAAAACCAATGACATAACTTCATCACCGCCATTTGATCAAAATTGATCACACAATTTAAAAATATCGAGAACAAGTACTTCTACCGAAGCGAGTTTTATTTGACTGGATTATTCAGTTCATGGGACTTTTCTTAAGTACGTTTCAACAATATATTTTTCAACAATTTGATATATGTTTACCCTTATTTTATAGTGTTAAGAAATGATTATATGTGATTTATGAATGAAAGTAATTTTAGGAAGGGGCTATCGGATAGTGGGAGAATATATTTGGTAAAGTTGATATAAGAATTATATTAAATTTGTACATTCATTAACTTCTGTTTCTCTAAAATCATGGAACCGTTTTGAAACTGAATTCCTATAAAACATTCCATCACAAAGTTATAAAAAATACCCCGTCAAGCAGCTGCTTGCCACAGAGGTTACAGGAGCCTTCCAGTTTAATATGCCATAGTAGAAGGTCTGAGAGGAAGGCAGGTCCTCAGCAGAAAAACGACACATACATCCATGCTTTACCTGGAGCTTGAACCCAGGTCCCTTAAATCAGTAGCCAAGCGCGCTAACCACTCGGCCACGGGGACGACTTCAAAGTTAACATCGATTATTTTCACTTCATATGAAATTACCTCAAATAAATCAATTTCTTATTTTATATATCCCATGAAACCGTCCCGGTGGCCGAGTGGTTAACGCGCCAGAGAAGACATGGATGTTTATTTTTGTCTTTCTGCTGCGGTCTTGTCTGCCTGATAGATCTTCTCTATGGCGCATTGAATTGTCAATTTCCTGTTAGACCCTCGGGCAAGCAGATTATTAAGGGGACATTTATTTATTATACATCACATTTATCGAATATTTTCCCCGCGGTAAAATAGTCTCTTTTAAAAATTATTTTGGTACTTTCGGTTATCTTCGGTCACATTTTCTTGGCGACGAAAAATAAACACCAAAGTAGCAATGAGATTATTTGTTTTTGGGGCTTTTCTTAAGTTGATTCTTTTGCGATGAGCGTTATTAAGGAAATTTACTTTTGATATTTATTTTGAGGGCTTTTTTTTAAAGTGGGAAACGAGGTTTCATTGTTTAGCGATAACCGATGTCAATGAAATCTTTTGATGAAATTATTTATTTTTGGGGTTTCACTGAGGAACAAGGATTCATTCCTTAGCGATAAAAGCTGTTAATGATATCTAATTTTGATGAGATTGTTTATTTTCGGGGCTTTTTTAAAGTGCGAAACAAGGGTTTATTCCTTAGTGATAAGAATTGTTAATGAAATCTAATTTTGATGAGATTATTTTTGGGGCTTTTTTTAAGTGCCAAACAAGGGGTCATTGAATAAGCGATAAACATTGTTAATTAAATCTTGTTTCGATGAGATTATTTTTGGTGCAGAAACATGATTTTATTCTATATAGCGTTGCATATTTCTGAAAAATTTCCGTTCTTTAAGATAACCGGAAAGTACAGAAAATGTGACCGGAGATAACCGAGAAGTACCATTATTTTTTTCCGTAACATCATTAAAGATAAACATATCATAACACAAATATATATACATATCATGATAAAAAAAGCAATGGGAAATCTTAAATGCTCTGCGGAATTGTATTAAAAGAAACCCACAGACTAAATAATCAAATGAGATAAAGCTCACTTCCGCTATTTCTCTATTATTCTATCATCACAATAGTCCGGAAGAACTATTGTGATGTATGAACATCGTATGTATATCTTTGTGACTCTACCAACTCACGACTCCGTAGACTTAACATTAAAGCAACAGTAGCATTCTGCGGTAAAGAATGCCTTAAAAAATATTTTGATTTCCATTAATTTTCATAATTCAAAAAATTTTCATTTCTAGTTTTTCATATCAGAATCATACCTATTTATTCGACTTCCGCCAACCCCTTAATGACACCAGTACGTTCTGCTAAATCATTACTACAAATGATATTTCTCGGTATATAAGCAATGGCACGCAAGAGTATTATTACAGAGATTAATTCATTGCTTAATACAGGTGTTTTCTGTTTTGATATTGCAACCCCGTACAATCGTAGATAAACTTTCTAGTTTGAAGACGAAATTTGAAGTAGTGTACTTATGAAATGCATATAAATTAAAATTGAAGCATTTGTATCTAGTGCTCCATTTTGTAACCCCTCAGTTGATGGTTTGTGAAACAGTGTACTTATGAATCAGCTGTATTTAGCCTACATAAAAGTCTACAATTTTTTTCATTATGATAGGAATTTACTATTATTATTGCATTCTTGAAAAGAAGTGATATCAATTAACACCATTTAGTCGATTTTTATTTTCAGATGACACAAATAATCTCCCTTGACGCTATACCACTGCTATTTCATATCTCCCGATACCTCTAATGATAACATTTCCACAATGCTAATTGTAATACAACAGCGCCCTCAGTGGTTAAATAATTATAAATAATCAATAATTTGGGGGAAGTTAAATACGTTTATTAGTGTTGATTCCGTTTCTGGACGGGTAAGAAAAAGAAGGATGCTTAGGACACATAAAGATGTGACCGAGGAGGTTACATGTTAGTCGAACAAGCAGAGCTGATCTCAACTTTTCTGTAGGAAGAGTTCATCATTTGACGTATAGTTATATTTAGTTTGTTTAGGAATTGGTAAGGTTATTCTTTACAGATTGCAGGTTTGTATCTTTACTTTATTGTACTTTTATCTTGGGCATTAGTGTATTGAGTCACCACATTAACTAACTTCTCAGGTATTCCATATGATATAACAATGAACCATAAATTATGTCCATCAGCAGAATCAAAAGCCTTTATGAAATCTATAAAGCCAGCAACCACAAGTTTCTGAAACTCTAAATGTTACTCAAGAATTTGCCTAAGTTAAAAGGGTGTCTTTAGGTTGGCTGACTTTGTGAGTAATGATGAAGTTAAAAGAATGAATCGTCACCCTCCTTTGAGCAGCATATTGTGCAGAGAGAGACTGCGTTGGTTTGTTCATGCTGCCTGTATTCATAGCTGCAGATTAACAAACAGGATTATGAACAGTATGCCTAAGGGTTTTAGAAAAAGAGGTAAACCTAGGAAGCGATGTGCTGACAATGTGAAACAAGATCTTTCTAGAATTCGCCTAGAGTAGACAAATGCAGCAGCTGTAGCTCAGAACACACACGTCTGGAGAGGAAAATTTCACAGTCTGGTTGGAACTCCATAGCCCATGGCTGCATGAGGATTTTTGTATGTATGTAGGAAAAAACAGTTAATTTATCTCAAGAGGTATTTTGAGCAGTTTATGATAATAATATATTTTCCTTAAAGCCAGACTTGCGAAACGTAATAGTGACTCACATTTTGCTACTGATTTTATTTATTCGAATTTTTCTCCTGTATATAATATTTTGAAAATGTTAATTTGCAAAATTCTACTTTGTTGCTAAATGAGATGCTCAATTTATCTTTGAAAATAGCGAGAGTTAATGAAAAAGTGGGGTGGAAACTACAGATCGTATCTTAAGGTTTTCCAAGTAGGAAAAGGATGAATTGAAATGTTTCTCAGAATGAAATATTTCGAGTAATATTCATATTTTTGAACTACAAAAAGGGAAAATTTTCTGGCAACACCACTTGAATGCTGAGATATCTAGTTATACTTTAAAACTAAATTTAAAATGTAAGCTTTTGTTTCCTGTACGTAACGTAAATATAGAAGGTAAAAATTATAAAATTTTCCTTTCTCATTCGTTAATCTATCTCTTAATATTCTTCTATAATTATTAATAATTTCTATATTCGTAAGTAATTCATTTTTTCAGATATGTATAACACTGCGAAAGTTTTTATAGAATATTACTGTAAGTTCCAGTATATGACATTGTGACAATGATTTCCAAATGCTATGTTTAAGGTTTTATTAATCTACCAGTATTGATGTAACTTTATAGTTCATTAATAATGGCGTATATTTCCCTATTTCATGTTGACAGGAGGGAACGGAAATTTATTATTATCATAAATTAAGTAGTAGCTTTGGTCAATCTTTCTCAGAACTTTTAGTCATTCTTCACAGTTATTAATCAGCAATCGCTACAGCTTAATATAATATTCAATATATTAATGTAGATACTTTATTGTGTCAAATATTTCCTTTGCTATATGTAATGGTTTCATATCATAATGCTTAATAGTTAAGAAATTTTTTATTTCTGAATGCAGCTATACGTAAAATTTATTTTTGTCTCGTAAATTCGAGGAAAAACCCTTTGGACATTAAGAGTGAAAGTAGTAACCATCATAAAGTACATTTATATAACTTACTGTCATTTTCTAATAAATTGAAAAATAATATGAAGCCAATATTGAGTGCAACACATTGCAGTTTATTTAATAGCCATTAAGGTAATGAAACCTATTTGGCTTTGAACATATTACAAAATTCAAAATTGCGGTTTCTGGCATTCAGTAATTTAATTTGTTGATAATATTTCTCACAAATGACTAAAACATTAAAATAACTACATAATTACGTAACAATAAAAGTATGATATCAGTATGACTAGGCATGATAATAACCAAGACTAGATTAAGAGAATGGATTTCGACAAATGTGTAGTTTAAGTTAAAAACTTCAACTTTGATATGTGATAAAAAGTAAAATCTGTCAAAACCCCAATTGCATACTGTGGCCTATATTAAAGACTTGAACTCCAAAATGTTAACAGCAAATATCTAGTTCATTTTCCACATGTTTTTAATAATTATAAAATTATAATTCGGACAAAAATGCGAGAGTCCAAATTGATTAATATTTTGAATAGAAACGTGGCTATGAGCAAAAAATACATATATCTAATATTTTGTATTTTGATCACGAAATTTTAATACTTCGAAATCATTCATAGGTTTCCTATGAATGGAACGTTAAACTTGAATGGTAAAATGTTTCGACGATTATTTCCAGAGCTACCCTAGGCTGCCACATTGTTTTTGGCGTAGGGATATGAGTGGAGCGTTATTTTAGTTTTTGCGAGTGTTATGGTTTGTTTGTAGTTATCGCAGAAAACGAATTAATTTTAATAATTATGTATAAATATTATATTGAAGTAAGTATTAAAATATTATTCAAATGTAAAGATAAGATACAAAAAGGAAGTAATGTAAGATAATATTTGGTAGAATTGAATACTCATGCTGCCATTTTGTTTTCATCTACAAAAGTAGTCCGTTTTCCTCCATAATTTCAAAACCAAAGTATTTCAGAAAGGTACCTTCTATAAAAAGATTGATTTTCAAAAAAGTAAAATTGATAAAGCTACTGGAAAAAGTGCTAAAACATAGTAGATATTAGCGAGAAGTCAGTTTAATCCTATTGGAATTTTTGGCCCATTCGGCCTTTTTGAAGTGCATGTTTTAAAAATTTGTTATCGTAATTAACCTTTGTATTTGTTGTGGAAGGAAAATATAGGTGCATTATTGCAGCAAGAGAATATATTTACGTATCTGATATATAAAGCAATGGCTCAAGTTCCGTACATATCCTGCTGGGCAGGGGTGCGTTGGCTCAGTTGATAGTACGCCAGGCTCCTAATCTGCGGTTCCTGGGTTCGAATCCCACTTGAACCAGTGTTGAGAGTTATCTCCCCAAAATTATCCGCACCGCCCTCGGTCAGTAAGGGATGCTAATGGGTTTGGATAGGGCACGTCCGTTGCATGGGATATTAAGCCATAATTCAGGTGCAGAGGAGCTATACCCTGTATACGTTAATAAAACACGCTGAATTGGCCTTAATGACAGCTTTCCTCTAATAGAATCTGAAATTTCTAACAGCTCCCTTAACCTTCGTCTAAGCCTTGGATTCATTGTGACTTGGCAATTCAGCCCGTTTTCTACAAAGGTAAAAAAACTTCCACTCGGAGGTAAAACAACCCAAAAATCCTGCTGGGTAATTTTCCGAAAATGTGCGGTGTTCTGATTTCACACTTTACTGATTCACTTTTATGTGACTTTATAATTTTTATGGCTTTTATTATAATCCGGCCAGCTGATTAATATGAAACGAAAATTCATAATTGTACATTTGAATATTTCTAATTATAGAAATTCACGCTTCTACTGGCTAGTAACGGTCGCCATTTTTATTGCTCGTTATGTTTCGAACTATGGCGGTGTGGAATATGCACGATTTGTGATAATAAGTTTGTATCAAAATTTTATAAATAGTTCAACATATGATTGTGAATTCTCGTTTCATGTGAATCCGTCGGCAGTATTAAAAAACGCCATCAAAAAATAAAAGATCAAGTGAATCAATAAAGTGTGGAATGAAAGAAAAAACTCTCATGATATCGTTATCACGTGCTTTTGAAAATATTGCCTGTAAAGCTTGAACGAAAATATTAGAAGTTGTAACTCTGCAAAAATTTAAACGCATTTTATTTAAATCGTCACAATGTTATCACGGTTCTATACCACCATAATAAACATTTTCACTTCATTCTTTGTTATTGTTAAACTTATTGGTTTATGTATCAAATATTTCATAGATATTCTCACGCAGTAAAATAGTTTCTAAATAATTATTTCGATTTTCTAACGTTATAAAACGAGGGTAAACATATCGCAAATGGAGCAAACAAAAAAAAATTAAAAATGCACTGCAGATTTGCACTTCAAATGGCCTTATGCCCTAATTAATCCTTTAAAACAATTCTGGCTAACACGTCATTGTATTAATACGCCAGATTTTATTTCTTATCATATCAGTGCAACCCACCGATTCACAGCTCCCTAGACTTAGCATTATCCCGAGTATTATGGCCCCACAAAAAAGGTCCCATATAATTATCCTTTTAATTCCATAACTAATCACACTTTAGAAAATTACCTACTCAACTACGTTTACCTATCTACTATTTTCCGGACTTCCGAAAACCCCTCAGTAAATGAGTACCCAATTCCAAATAACTAACATGAAGTTCTTTCAACATAAGATTTGTTTTAGCGTTACTTACATTAAACCGCTAGTTCAAGTTTAAAAAGAAGAATGCATACCAATATTGGAATCTCGTTTTCAAACAGAGTGAAGTTTTTCGTTTATCTACTTTTACATTCTACAAAAGTTTTTTTTTTTTTTTATTTTTGCGCAAAAGACGGGGATAACCTAGAAGCTATATTAGTCATATCCTGGTTTCTCATACAACATACAAACACAGAAACACATGCTCTGCTGGTCTAAGTAGTCAGGTTCTCCAACCACTAGACCAGGTAGGGTTATTTGAACTAATGGATGATTGGGAAAATGCAAGATGATATCATAATGCAAAGATTGTTACCGTCAGTGGAATATTCTTGACATTTTAAAAACGAAATTTCAAATTCTACTTTAAATAAATCACTTGCAAGATTCTTTAAAAGTTTCCCGGTTTCTACATTTAGTTCCCTCTTACGATGTGAATTAAAATCATCTAAGGATTTGAAAAATGCTAATTATAATATTTAATTAGCACTAATCTAACAGGCGAAAAAAAAATTTGGAATTTTGTCTAAAACAACACAGTTGTGTTTCATCCCCGGGTATAAGAGGGCAACATATTGTTGCAAATTCAAACCTCATAAGCTTCTCCCACCAAAATGTTGAATTTCTTGCCAAAATACATCGTTTGCACTATTCGTGTAAAATTAAGCAAATTTCAACTTTTTCGGTGCTAGAGCGCGATGTTTAAACTATAGAGAGCAGGGGAAACCCGCCACTTAGCTATCCTCTTACAGGCCCATTGCTCTATCATCTTGCCTCTGCAAGATCCTAGAGAGACTGGTCCTTGGACGCTTGGAATGGTTTCTAGATTCCAAAGGTATCCTCCCTGACAGCCCCTCGGGTTTTCGCAAAGGTCGATGAGATTGTCCGATGAGAAGTGATGAGATTGTCCGATGAGAAGTGATGAGATTGTCCGACGTGCATCTGCATGTCGGACAATCTCATCGACTTCATCTCTGCTGCTGATCAGGTGTGGTCTGTGGGAGAGACTACTTTTGCTGTCTTCTTCGACATCCAGAAGGAATTCGATTCCCTATCCCACTGGGATATTCTATGCAGGCTCCATGATCTCGGCCTCAGAGGCAATATCATCAAGTGGATGGCAGCGTACCTCTCCAATAGGACTGTTCGCGTGAAGCTGGGCAGCACACTCGGCGTCTACCACACCATCAATCATGGAGTACTTCAAGGGGGTGTCCTCAGTCCGATGTTACTGAACATCTTGCTGTCAGGTCTACCCTCTCGATTCGAGGATAGAGTTGGTATTTCCATTTATGCAGATAATATCTGCATCTGGTTCCCTAGCCAGGACCCCTACCATGCTCAGCACGTCATGAAAAGAGCTGTGGACACAGTCGTCTAGTTCTTCGAAAACCTAAGCCTCACTCTTTCCATTGATAAGACTGTGGCCATGGTTCTCACGAGGTGACGCCTTCCACCCACCTTCCCTGACCTCTTGCTTGGGCCAGATCACATCAAGGCCATCCATCAGCATAAGTTCCTTGGTGTGGTCCTGGACAGCAGGCTAAGCTGGGGGCCTCACATCCAGCATCTTAAGACAGTTGCCACTGCGCAGAGAAATATACTGTCTTTCCTTGCTGGTACCCACTCCCTGACAGCAAGTCAGCCTTGGAAGCTCTTCAGAAGCGAGAGAGCAAGAGCTGCAACCCCTTGCTCATCCAGAAGATCATAGAGACCTGCACCATGATCACTTCTGCCGGAATCACGGTCCATTTCCAGTGGATCCCTTCCCATGTAGGAATACCTGGCAATGAGCTAGCTGATCACACCATGAAGGAAGTGCTGGAGAGTCAGAGGTGTGTAACTAATTACCCTCTCTCTCTCTCTCTCAGCGACTACAAGAGTTCTGTCTCACATCTGATGAGCCAGTATCGTCTTGCTCAGTGGCTGAAGGACAGCAGCTATTCCTCATTCAGGTACCTGGTTTAACCTTCTCTCACTGCTCCTAACCTCGGTAATCTCCGCAGATCTGAAGAGACTCTCCTTCATCGTCTCCGAGTTGGTGTCATCGAGAGCAACTCTACACTTCACACTCTTGGCAGAATTTACAGCCCAGACTGTGCCAATTGAAGCACACCTGAGACTATATCACACATTCTGCTCAAGTGCTCTGGCTACAACACAGAACGAGAAGCTTTGTTCCGGGAGCTGCATGCTATCGGAACCACTGACTACACTATTACCACTCTTCTTGCCAACAACGACAATGCGAAGCTGCAGCGAGAGCGTTTCCTTATGGTCACTGACTTCTTTCAGAACATTGGTCTCCTCTGTAAGGTCTAATGTCCTACATTTTACATTGTCCTGAATAGACCCCCCCCCCTTTTTTTTTTTAGGGATAGCTGAGAGGCAGATACTTCTGCATCCGCTATATCACTATTCTGTTGTGACTGGTGTAGGGAGCCCCTTCTTTGGAGGCTAATTTCACCATATTTACAACACCTTGTACCTTGAACCTTGAACCTTCAGAATGTAGGAATCGTAATATATCATCAATATCTTTCCAATCGAAAAAATAATTTTAAATTTATTTACAAAAACAGATTTGAATATCTACAGACAGATAGACGACAAATTGAAAACCTTTGCTCATTTTTTTTAAAACGAACTATTTCACCTAAGGAATTTTTTTTATATTTCTTATATTACTATAACTCTATGAAAGCATTTTTATAAAGTTTCTTGTTGACGAAATGAATTCCAAGTGTAATATTTTGTTTTGACAGGAGGAAATTACATTTTTCAGAGTGAAAGACCAACAGAAGACTCCTCTTCCAAGAGATCATTAATATCATCATGCAGAAGACGTTGTTACGATTGCTGCTTTATTGTGCTGACTTGAAGCTAATGCAACCTAGATCGACATTTGTTCAATTTAAGGGAAGAAAAGTATTACACGTGATTTTACTGTTAAATAAAAATAACTTTTTGAAGGAAGTGAAATTTTTATTAGTTTCAAAGCAAATTCTGTTTCAGTCTGTAACAATTCAGTCCTCCGATGAAACAGTCTTATCTAACACAGGATAAGCTATACTCCTTAGTAGCTGTGAATGTCCAAATTCTACACAACGTATTCTTTGATGGTGAATTTAGATATTAAACAGAATGTAAATTGCTTTATACAAAGAATCTATGCATTTTCGTAATGGCAATTCTTTGCTTCATTACAATCGCAAAATAACCAGTACTCTGTATAAAGATTAATGCAATGAAAAATAATGGTACTTCTGATCTAATTCCACACGGTGGACGCTGTGCAGGAAATTTGGACCGTGCGAAAGAATATCACGGGAGCCATAGGGCAGCGAAATTTGTGGTAACGGAAATAAAATCTGATAGCTGATACAGAAACTAAGCCACGGGCTACGAAGAGTGCTCGCTGACGTCAACAACGATCCGGGCAAATTTCTTCCTGTTGAAAATCTGTGCTAAAGTGTTTCAAGTTGGTACAAACATAAGAACTTATATCATAGACTAGACCTGGGAAAACTATGGCTCACTAGCTACTGTGATAAAGACATATGTTGTGTAAGACAGCTAAATACTTATCAATTCGAGTGTATTTGTATCATTGTATTTATTATTATCAGATTTTATTCCACTATCAGAGATTGTTGCTGATATTTCATGTATTGTTTTAAACGAATACGATTAATTTTTTTATCTATGCTCTCTTACAGAGGCCAAAACTATTATGAGTGTGACATCTGCCAGTGCAGATTTACATCACTGCAATTCCTCACCAAACACAAGAAGAGACATTGAGAGGAAGAAAGGGAAGGAGATATCCTTGTTCCTTACTCTACTGATAGCTGAATCCAAATCAAACGTTACATGCTCACCCACACTGGAGATCGTCCGCACAAGTGTTGCCATTTTGGAAAGAGTTTCAAGCTGAAGAATCATCTTAAAGTGCATCTTCATATCCACAAAGGAGAACTACCATATCCTTGTGATCTTTGTAGCGTCTTTCATAACCTTGGGCGTTCTAACTTGTTGTTTTCACTTGATGCAACGCCACAGGCGAATTCACTTGATGATTGATTGAATCAAGTGAATTCGCTGATCAATTGATTGATTTATGTGCAGACATTGCGAAAAGACTTTTGTTCAGTAGGGTGCATTAGTTAAGCATGGAAAGATTCATTTTTAAGTCTATTGTATTCATATATTAACATTTTTATTTCCTCTATTGTAAACTTGTTTAAATGTTTAGTGTGCTTGTAGATCATATCTCAGAATGCCCTTTATCAATTTCTGTTATCCAATATATTCTTATGTGTTTGGAAGATGTGAGAATATGCTTTGACAAAATTTTTTTGTTCTTTCCTGAGGTACTTTCTCGTAATCACGAGGTTTTGATGTCCACAGGAGACATCACGAATGCACGTGCATCAAAGTCGGTGACATATATAATAGTCGAAGGGTCCACAGCATGTATTAACAGGGATAAGCAGAAATGATGAAATAGTTTGTAGAAAATTGCACGTTTCTTGCATGCTCAGTGATATCGAAAAATGAAACTTGGAGAAAGGATATAGGTAGTTAAGATGTTAGTTTCTGAATTGAAACGATAAGGTTAATACTTTTACACTTAATAGGCATAATAAAGTTAAATTTGATTAGAATGTTTTCAGAAAGCCAGATTTCATAAACGTATGTTTTTCATTTTAGTTCCCCGGCTGCTCCTCATCGTATTGTTACAGAATTTTAGTTTCATTTTTTTTCCTTTGAGAACTCTGCATAAATTCGGAATGAACAAACACACAGTAAATTAACTGATTTAGTACGTTAGACAATGAATTTAAATGAATAATATACATAAATTCAGTATCAGTCATTTGAAACACCAATATCAACTACATTAAATGATCATCACATTTATTAAAATTTAACTGATAAACCAATATAACATTCTAAAACCAAATCACCAATCAAAGCACAGATTCAACTTTTACCAATCACCTTACCATTGGTTATACATCACATATGGAAGAAATGATGCTCCCTACACAGATCTACTTCCGAACAAAACTACATTTACCACAATGTATCGACAAAATAAATTTTCTCTGCCCAAACGCCAAAGAAAATTATTCTTTTCACACACTAATCTATATTCCACTCTGATTCATCTTTTGAAATAAACTGTGTTCCAATTCATTCATGACGTAATTCACACACCGTAATATACTTCTGTCTCGTAGTACCACGCTCTCGTTTTCACGTTACACTTGCATAGTCCGCCTCAGTATTAAGTGACAGAAGTTTTCTATCCACCGACTATATATTGTAACTGAGCTTGTGATTGCTGCAATGTGCTAAAGTTTAGACAGTTGATTTATATTATAAATAGATTTGAAATAAATTTTATTTCTGACGAAAGAGCACGATTTCATTTCACATTCTTATTTAATTAAAAGTGCTCTTCCTATTTCAAATTTTGATTTGTACGCTTTTAGATAAATTATGCAAATTTCTTTTGTTTTTTCAATACCATGTAAACCATTTTTTTTATAATTCAGTTATTACATTCTTTCAGAATTAAGTGATGCATCATTGTTAAGCAAATATTAAATTGGAATATCTATTCCTTCTCTCTAACACACCAAAATGCGTAAGAGTGTGACATCTGCAAGTGTACATTTACGTCATTACAATTCCTCCCCAAACACAAGAAGAGGCATCGAGGGGAAGGAAAAGACCTCAACCCACATTAGGGATCATGTGATCATCCACTCTGTAGATCGTCCACACAAGTGTTTACATTGTGAAAAGAGTTTCAACCAGAAGATTCATCTCGAAGAGCATCTTCGTATCCTTACAGGGAACGACCATTTCCATTGCGATCTTTGTAGCAAGTGTTTCATAAAGCAATACAATCTAACTGTGCATAGAAGAAAACATTTGCTTCAAAAGCCATTCTTGTGCAAACACTGAAAAGTCATTTGTGCAGAAGGACGAGTTAAATCAACATGAAAAGAAGCATTTTTAAATTTGTTATTTTTATTATATTTAACGTTCTTAAAGTTTGCTATTAAATTTTGTAACTTTTTAAATTCTGAACATCTGCGTGGATTTATAAATACCCTATTCAGTTTATTAGTTTCCTTTATGATATGCGTTCCTTCGTGTTTTCAGAGAATAAATTCAATACAAAACTACGAAGTATCAGTATTGTTACTTTATTTGTGTATTTTTATATCTCTGTATCTGAAATAGTTTTGTTTTTTTGCGAAGTATTAAATATGTGATTTTAATCACTGTAATTTGCATTTTAAGAGTTGGTTTTACTTTAGTGAAATATTAAAAAAGAATTGAAAAGTGCAATTTAGAAACTAATTCGTTGAATTCCGACCCTTTGTATATTTTTTATCTTTCACCAAGTGTTTTCTTGTTTATGATGTATATATAACTTCAACATTATCTTCATCATGATGTTATGCGTGTAACAATTGAGTTTCTAATGAATAATAAAAGAATGCATATCGTCTCTGGCGCAGATGAGAATCTCGTTTTCAAAGAGAAAGTCGTTCTTCCTTTACCTGCTGTTTCATTCTTTAAAAGTTTTAATTTCAATTAGATGATGATAGGAAAAAGGAAAATAATATTTTGTTAGTAATTATACAACATAAAAGCATTCGTTTCTTAATTCTTAAATCTAAAAAGTTGCATCTTCCACACATCCATCAGAAAAATGAATAGATTAATGCTGTTAGTGGAATATTTCATAAAAGCAACCACTGATTTTTTTTCAAATTTCTATTTAATACATATTTTTTTGTAAATCTCGATAACTGCTCTGCCGTTTCTTATTTAGTGATGTGTAAAGATATATGAATTAAAACTACCTAAATTTTTGAAATATGCCAATTATAATATTTCATTATTACCAATCAAACTAAAAAAGAGTTTTCTAATTATCATTTTCATTGTTTCCAATAGAAACTTCCATGACCTTCAATTTTCAATCTTTTTCGCCGTTAGAGGGCGCAATTATAGTGTTCGAAAAATTCCAAAAGTGCAATCGTAATATTTCATCAATTGCTATCTAACCCTAAAAAGATTTTTCCCATTTGTCTATAAATACAAAAACGTTTCTGCTAAAACAAAAAATTATGTTTTCCCATCACCTATGGGTCTCAGTAAAGGCCTACCGCCTATACTGAGGATGTGAGATCAGCAGAGGAGATGGGCTCTGCACAGAATGTGTAATAGTTGCATCATGTCTTCGCAGCTGGCTAAATGGCAAGAGGCAATCGATGCCATTTGTGATTCCTATGATAAGGCGGGAACCATCCAACCATGTGAATGACTTACTTTTGTAAACCTCCGCTGGGAAGTGGTATTACTAAAATGTAAAATCAGATAATAAACTAACCCAATCCACCCAGTGCCACAAAGGGAAAACCTGCTTGTCCAGAGCCACCACAACATTACTATGTGGACTCAGAGGAGGAAGAGAAAGAAGAAAGAGGAACACAGGAAGTATAATCTGTAGATCCCGACTTCGCACAACATTGGAAGATCACGCAGAATGAGTTGAATGATCTTGTTAGAGATCTGGATCTGCCAAAGAGCAAGGTTGAATTCCGAAGATCCAGACTGCAGCAGTGGAATCTCCTTCATAGAAAGGTGAAAGTGCGTATATTAGCCCCCGAAATGATCTCGTATTGTTCTTTACAATGGTAGGTAATCTGGTTGCTTGCAAAGAGGTTGACTGTTTAAATTCACATGACACATACTCCAGAAGAATGAAGGTTAATTAGAGATTCCTAGAAATTAAGCATGAAAGTCGTTCTTCTATATAATGGGAATGTGTTGCCTTCTATTCCAGTAGGTCATGCTGTTAATACGAAGGAAACTTGTAACAATATGAAGCAATATCTTCAATACATAAATTATGACAAATACAAGTGGTATATTTTTGCCGACTTAAAAGTCAGTTTTCTTTCGCTTGGACTACAGCTTTGATATACAAAGTTATGTTGTTTCTTTGCAAATGTAATAGCAGATACAAAGCAATCTCATTACCTGACGAGGATTTGGCCTTCTCGGCAATCACTGGAGCCAGGGAAGAAGAATATACAACACCACCGTTGGAACAATCCACGAAGGTTTTGTTGCCACCTTTGCCTATAAAATGGCCTAATGAACAATTTTGTCAAGGCTATGGATCAAAGTCCGTCCTGTGGCCATGTGCTTAGAGCGCTTGGCTACTTATTTAAGGAACCTGGGTTCGAGCCCTGGATAAGGAATGGACGTTTGTGTTGTCTATCTGCTGCGGTCCAGCCATCCTCACAGACCTTCTACTTTACTGTATAAACTGACAGGCTCCTGTCAGACCTGTGTAGAAAACAGCTGCTTCAGGAGGTATTTTTTTAAGGATCAGACACAAACTGCCTTTTTGTACCTTTGAGTGAATTTCCAATACTTAGTGATGCAAAGATAAAAGAGGGTGTTTTTACCGGACCAGATCTCACTGCTGCATGATGAGGTATTTGATCGTATCATCACTAGAGATGAACGGAGAGCATGGCATGCCTTATAGAAGAACTGTTGTCTTCATATCAGAAACTGGGATGTAGTATGTCTTTGAAGGTACATTCTTAGTTCTCATTTGAATTTCTTTCCTTAAAACCGTGGCGCTGTGAGTGATGAGCATGGAGAACGTTTTCATCGGGAAATTGCTACAATGGTAAGGAGATATCATTGAAGATGGAGCCCATCAATGGTAGCAAATTACTGCTCGAATGTGACGCGAGATTCTCAAGAATTGAATAAAATAGTTTCATCTTGGAATGCCGCTCAGATATACAATAAGAATTACTATTGCAGAGAGCATATAATATAAATTTACCGACGATATGATTTGCTATTATATAGGCCTTCAGTATCAAAAAACATATACAGTATATTTTGGAACTCATGTTTCCTGGTAACAACATTTTCTACAGTTTCGCCTCCCCTTTCCAGTTGTAATAGTCGATTCTACATCGAAGAGCCATAACATTATGACCAGCGCGTCTTTATGCAGATCGAAGCAACTGCAGGTAAACGACGGCGCATATGAAGGTCATGAAACGGTATAAATACCTGATACTGAGCTCTGTTTATTAGTGTTATTTTTGTCCTTCAGGTGGGAAAGGCAGTGTGGATTTAGGTGATTTTGGCAAATGACAAATTGTAATGGCCAGACGACTGGGTCAGAGCATTTAATGGCTTATGGGCTGCTCACTGTCAGCCATGGTTAGTACCCTCAAAATGTGGTCGGAGGAGGGAAAAACCACGAACCACCGGCTGTTAGTGGGCCGACCACGACTCATCGATGCTAGAGGTGAATGAAGATTAGTCCTTATGGTACGAGCCAACAGAAGGTATACTGTGGGGAAACTGCCCGTAATTTGAATGCTGGTGACACACAGTACATCGAACTCTGTTGGAAATGTGTCTGCGCAGTTGGAGGCCGCTGTTAGTACCAATGCACGCGAGTATTAAAACTGGACCATGAGTGATTGGAAGATGGTCGCCTGGTCCGATAAATCTCATTTCTTGTTCTGCCATGTGAACGGACGGATACGTGTGCGCTGTTTACCTGGGAAAGTGTTGGCACCAGGATGCACTTCGGGGCGAAAACAAGCAGGTGGAGGAAGTGCAATGCTTTGGGCAATGTTCTTCTGGGAAACCCTGGGTCCAGTCATTCATTTACAGGAAACTATGACGTCTACCACCTACCTAAACATCATTGCAGACCAAGTACATTCTTTCATGGCAACGGAATATCCCTCTAGTAGTGCCTTCTTTCAGCAGGATAATGTGCAATGCCATATTGTCCGGATTGTTTGAGAATGGTTCAAGGAACATGAGGAAGATTTCCTGGTATTTCCCTTGCCTCCAAATTCCCTAGACATCAATCGAGCAGCTGTGGTTTGTGTTGGAACAGCATAGCCGATCTGCGGCGGCTCAACCACGTAATTTACAGGAGTTAAAGGATATGCTGGTAACGTGTTAGTACCAGACACCATAAGATACGTATAAAAATCTTGCAGCGTCCATACCTCGCCGGTAAGAGCTGTTTTTGTAGCACGTGGAAGACCAACATCTTATTAGGCAGGTGGCCATAATATTTTTGGCTCTTCTGTGTATATTGAACCTGGTGTGTAAATTAAATATAATGAAACCTAACTTGTTTGACAGTTTTTAATCTTATTAGAGGTGCTTGCAGTGTGATCTATTTTTATGGATAACATACAAATTCTCTATTTAAAATAAATTGAAAATACTGGGCATTTAAGTGCCTAAAATGGGTAAAATGCTAGAAGCAAAATGGGTGAGGGCTTGGAAACATAAGAGGAAAGAACAAGAAAGATTTTTAATTAACATAGTGGGCTGAAATTTTACTGCTCTTTAAATAAATCGCCAAAAATAATCCACCAAAAAAATTTTGTCAAAGCATATTCTCACATCTTCCAAACACATAAGAATATATTGGATAACAGAAATTGATAAAGGGCATTCTGAGATATGATCTACAAGGACACTAAACATTTAAACAAGTTTACAATAGAGGAAATAAAAATGTTAATATATGAATACAATAGACTTAAAAATGAATCTTTCCATGCTTAACTAATGCACCCACTGAACAAAAGTCTTTTCGCAATGTCTGCACATAAATCAATCAATTTATCAGCGAATTCACTTGATTCAATCAATCATCAAGTGAATTCGCCTGTGGCGTTGCATCAAGTGAAAACAACAAGTTAGAACGCCCAAGGTTATGAAAGACGCTACAAAGATCAGAAGGATATGGTAGTTCTCCTTTGTGGATACAAAGATGCACTTTAAGATGATTCTTCAGCTTGAAACTCTTTCCACAATGGCAACACTTGTGCGGATGATCTCCAGTGTGGGTGAGCATGTAACGCTTGATTTGGATTCAGCTATCAGTAGAGTAAGGAACAAGGATATCTCCTTCCCTTTCTTCCTCTCAATGTCTCTTCTTGTGTTTGGTGAGGAATTGCAGTGATGTAAATCTGCACTGGCAGATGTCACACTCATAATAGTTTTGACCTCTGTAAGAGAGCATAGATAAAAAAATTAATCGTATTCGTTTAAAACAATACATGAAATATCAGCAACAGTCTCTGATAGTGGAATAAAATCTGATAATAATAAATACAATGATACAAATACACTCGAATTGATAAGTATTTAGCTGTCTTACACAACATATGTCTTTATCACAGTAGCTAGTGAGCCATAGTTTTCCCAGGTCTAGTCTATGATATGTTGGATTCTTATGTTTGTACCAACTTGAATAATTATTAATTTTATTTTTCATGTATTCTATTTGAACAAATACATTCCTTATTAATTGTAATTAACATATCTTTTTTTAAAGATATTAGTAGCGGATTTTATAAGCACACATATGGTGTCACTTTTAAACTGTATATTCTTATTTTCATTGCATTAAAAGTAAATTTTGTAATCTCCTCCCCCCTACACTTTAGCACAGATTTTCAACAGGAAGAAATTTGCCCGGATCGTTGTTGACGTCAGCGAGCACTCTTCGTAGCCCGTGGCTTAGTTTCTGTATCAGCTATCAGATTTTATTTCCGTTACCACAAATTTCGCTGCCCTATGGCTCCCGTGATATTCTTTCGCACGGTCCAAATTTCCTGCACAGCGTCCACCGTGTGGAATTAGATCAGAAGTACCATTATTTTTCATTGCATTAATCTTTATACAGAGTACTGGTTATTTTGCGAATGTAATGAAGCAAAGAATTGCCATTACGAAAATGCATAGATTCTTTGTATAAAGCAATTTACATTCTGTTTAATATCTAAATTCACCATCAAAGAATACGTTGTGTAGAATTTGGACATTCACAGCTACTAAGGAGTATAGCTTATCCTGTGTTAGATAAGACTGTTTCATCGGAGGACTGAATTGTTACAGACTGAAACAGAATTTGCTTTGAAACTAACAAAAATTTCACTTCCTTCAAAACGTTATTTTTATTTAACAGTAAAATCACGTGTAAGGCTTTTCTTCCCTGAAATTGAACAAATGTCGATCTAGGTTGCATTAGCTTCAAGTCAGCACAATGAGGCAGCAATCGTAACGTCTTCTGCATGATGATATTAATGATCTCTTGGAAGAGGAGTCTTCTGTTGGTCTTTCACTCTGAAAAATGTAGTTTCCTCCTGTCAAAACAAAATATTACACTTGGAATTCATTTCGTCAACAAGAAACTTTATAAAAATGCTTTCATAGAGTTATAGTAATATAAGAAATATAAAAAAAATTCCTTAGGTGAAATAGTTCGTTTTAAAAAAAAATGAGCAAAGGTTTTCAATTTGTCGTCTGTCTGTCTGTAGATATTCAAATCTGTTTTTGTAAATAAATTTCAAATTATTTTTTCGATTGGAAAGATATTGATGATATATTACGATTCCTACATTCTGAAGGTTCAAGGTTCAAGGTACAAGGTGTTGTAAATATGGTGAAATTAGCCTCCAAAGAAGGGGCTCCCTACACCAGTCACAACAGAATAGTGATATAGCGGATGCAGAAGTATCTGCCTCTCAGCTATCCCTAAAAAAAAAAAAGGGGGGGGGGGTCTATTCAGGACAATGTAAAATGTAGGACATTAGACCTTACAGAGGAGACCAATGTTCTGAAAGAAGTCAGTGACCATAAGGAAACGCTCTCGCTGCAGCTTCGCATTGTCGTTGTTGGCAAGAAGAGTGGTAATAGTGTAGTCAGTGGTTCCGATAGCATGCAGCTCCCGGAACAAAGCTTCTCGTTCTGTGTTGTAGCCAGAGCACTTGAGCAGAATATGTGATATAGTCTCAGGTGTGCTTCAATTGGCACAGTCTGGGCTGTAAATTCTGCCAAGAGTGTGAAGTGTAGAGTTGCTCTCGATGACACCAACTCGGAGACGATGAAGGAGAGTCTCTTCAGATCTGCGGAGATTACCGAGGTTAGGAGCAGTGAGAGAAGGTTAAACCAGGTACCTGAATGAGGAATAGCTGCTGTCCTTCAGCCACTGAGCAAGACGATACTGGCTCATCAGATGTGAGACAGAACTCTTGTAGTCGCTGAGAGAGAGAGAGGGTAATTAGTTACACACCTCTGACTCTCCAGCACTTCCTTCATGGTGTGATCAGCTAGCTCATTGCCAGGTATTCCTACATGGGAAGGGATCCACTGGAAATGGACCGTGATTCCGGCAGAAGTGATCATGGTGCAGGTCTCTATGATCTTCTGGATGAGCAAGGGGTTGCAGCTCTTGCTCTCTCGCTTCTGAAGAGCTTCCAAGGCTGACTTGCTGTCAGGGAGTGGGTACCAGCAAGGAAAGACAGTATATTTCTCTGCGCAGTGGCAACTGTCTTAAGATGCTGGATGTGAGGCCCCCAGCTTAGCCTGCTGTCCAGGACCACACCAAGGAACTTATGCTGATGGATGGCCTTGATGTGATCTGGCCCAAGCAAGAGGTCAGGGAAGGTGGGTGGAAGGCGTCACCTCGTGAGAACCATGGCCACAGTCTTATCAATGGAAAGAGTGAGGCTTAGGTTTTCGAAGAACTAGACGACTGTGTCCACAGCTCGTTTCATGACGTGCCGAGCATGGTAGGGGTCCTGGCTAGGGAACCAGATGCAGATATTATCTGCATAAATGGAAATACCAACTCTATCCTCGAATCGAGAGGGTAGACCTGACAGCAAGATGTTCAGTAACATCGGACTGAGGACACCCCCTTGAAGTACTCCATGATTGATGGTGTGGGAGACGCCGAGTGTGTTGCCCAGCTTCACGCGAACAGTCCTATTGGAGAGGTACGCTGCCATCCACTTGATGATATTGCCTCTGAGGCCGAGATCATGGAGCCTGCATAGAATATCCCAGTGGGACAGGGAATCGAATTCCTTCTGGATGTCGAAGAAGACAGCAAAAGTAGTCTCTCCCACAGACCACACCTGATCAGCAGCAGAGATGAAGTCGATGAGATTGTCCGACATGCAGATGCACGTCGGACAATCTCATCACTTCTCATCGGACAATCTCATCGACCTTTGCGAAAACCCGAGGGGCTGTCAGGGAGGATACCTTTGGAATCTAGAAACCATTCCAAGCGTCCAAGGACCAGTCTCTCTAGGATCTTGCAGAGGCAAGATGATAGAGCAATGGGCCTGTAAGAGGATAGCTAAGTGGCGGGTTTCCCCTGCTCTCTATAGTTTAAACATCGCGCTCTAGCACCGAAAAAGTTGAAATTTGCTTAATTTTACACGAATAGTGCAAACGATGTATTTTGGCAAGAAATTCAACATTTTGGTGGGAGAAGCTTATGAGGTTTGAATTTGCAACAATAAGTTGCCCTCTTATACCCGGGGATGAAACACAACTGTGTTGTTTTAGACAAAATTCCAAATTTTTTTTTCGCCTGTTAGATTAGTGCTAATTAAATATTATAATTAGCATTTTTCAAATCCTTAGATGATTTTAATTCACATCGTAAGAGGGAACTAAATATAGAAACCGGGAAACTTTTAAAGAATCTTGCAAGTGATTTATTTAAAGTAGAATTTGAAATTTCGCTTTTAAAATGTCAAGAATATTCCACTGATGGTAACAATCTTTGCATTATGATATCATCTTGCATTTTCCCAATCATCCATTAGTTCAAATAACCCTACCTGGTCTAGTGGTTGGAGAACCTGACTACTTAGACCAGCAGAGCATGTGTTTCTGTGTTTGTATGTTGTATGAGAAACCAGGATATGACTAATATAGCTTCTAGGTTATCCCCGTCTTTTGCGCAAAAATAAAAAAAAAAAAAAACTTTTGTAGAATGTAAAAGTAGATAAACGAAAAACTTCACTCTGTTTGAAAACGAGATTCCAATATTGGTTTGCATTCTTCTTTTTAAACTTGAACTAGCGGTTTAATGTAAGTAACGCTAAAACAAATCTTATGTTGAAAGAACTTTATGTTAGTTATTTAGAATTGGGTACTCATTTACTAAGGGGTTTTCGGAAGTCCGGAAAATAGTAGATAGGTAAACGTAGTTGAGTAGGTAATTTTCTAAAGTGTGATTAGTTATAGAATTAAAAGGATAATTATATGGGACCTTTTTTGTGGGGCCATAATACTCGGGATAATGCTAAGTCTAGGGAGCTGTGAATCGGTGGGTTGCACTGATATGATAAGAAATAAAATCTGGCGTATTAATACAATGACGTGTTAGCCAGAATTGTTTTAAAGGATTAATTAGGGCATAAGGCCATTTGAAGTGCAAATCTGCAGTGCATTTTTAATTTTTTTTTGTTTGCTCCATTTGCGATATGTTTACCCTCGTTTTATAACGTTAGAAAATCGAAATAATTATTTAGAAACTATTTTACTGCGTGAGAATATCTATGAAATATTTGATACATAAACCAATAAGTTTAACAATAACAAAGAATGAAGTGAAAATATTTATTATGGTGGTATAGAACCGTGATAACATTGTGACGATTTAAATAAAATGCGTTTAAATTTTTGCAGAGTTACAACTTCTAATATTTTCGTTCAAGCTTTACAGGCAATATTTTCAAAAGCACGTGATAACGATATCATGAGAGTTTTTTCTTTCATTCCACACTTTATTGATTCACTTGATCTTTTATTTTTTGATGGCGTTTTTTAATACTGCCGACGGATTCACATGAAACGAGAATTCACAATCATATCTTGAACTATTTATAAAATTTTGATACAAACTTATTATCACAAATCGTGCATATTTCACACCGCCATAGTTCGAAACATAACGAGCAATAAAAATGGCGACCGTTACTAGCCAGCAGAAGCGTGAATTTCTATAATTAGAAATATTCAAATGTACAATTATGAATTTTCGTTTCATATTAATCAGCTGGCCGGATTATAATAAAAGCCATAAAAATTATAAAGTCACATAAAAGTGAATCAGTAAAGTGTGAAATCAGAACACCGCACATTTTCGGAAAATTACCCAGCAGGATTTTTGGGTTGTTTTACCTCCGAGTGGAAGTTTTTTTACCTTTGTAGAAAACGGGCTGAATTGCCAAGTCACAATGAATCCAAGGCTTAGACGAAGGTTAAGGGAGCTGTTAGAAATTTCAAATTCTATTAGAGGAAAGCTGTCATTAAGGCCAATTCAGCGTGTTTTATTAACGTATACAGGGTATAGCTCCTCTGCACCTGAATTATGGCTTAATATCCCATGCAACGGACGGTGCCCTATCCAAACCCATTAGCATCCCTTACTGACCAAGGGCCGTGCGGATAATTTTGGGGAGATAACTCTCAACACTGGTTCAAGTGGGATTCGAACCCAGGAACTGCAGATTACGAGCCTGGCGTACTATCAACTGAGCCAACGCAGCCCTGCCCAGCAGGATATGTACGGAACTTGAGCCATTACTTTATATATCAGATACGTAAATATATTCTCTTGCTGCAATAATTCACCTATATTTTCCTTCCACAACAAATACGAAAGTTAATTACGATAACAAATTATTAAAACATGCACTTCAAAAAGGCCGAATGGGCCAAAAATTCCAATAGGATTAAACTGACTTCTCGCTAATATCTACTATGTTTTAGCACTTTTTCCAGTAGCTTTATCAATTTTACTTTTTTGAAAATCAATCTTTTTATAGAAGGTAACTTTCTGAAATACTTTGGTTTTGAAATTATGGAGGAAAACGGACTACTTTTGTAGATGAAAACAAAATGGCAGCATGAGTATTCTATTCTACCAAAAATTATCTTACATTACTTCCTTTTTGTATCTTATCTTTACATTTGAATAATATTTTAATACTTACTTCAATATAATATTTATACATAATTATTAAAATTAATTCGTTTTCTGCGATAACTACAAACAAACCATAACACTCGCAAAAACTAAAATAACGCTCCACTCATATCCCTACGCCAAAAACAATGTGGCAGCCTAGGGTAGCTCTGGGGAATAATCGTCGAAACATTTTACCATTCAAGTTTAACTGAAGGTTGTACAACGTTCCATTCATAGGAAACCTATGAATGATTTCGAAGTATTAAAATTTCGTGATCAAAATACAAAATATTATATATATGTATTTTTTGCTCTTAGCCACGTTTCTATTCAAAATATTAATCAATTTGGACTCTCGCATTTTTATCCGAATTATAATTTTATAATTATTAAAAACATGTGGAAAATGAACTAGATATTTGCTGTTAACATTTTGGAGTTCAAGTCTTTAATATAGGCCACAGTATGCAATTGGGGTTTTGACAGATTTTACTTTTTATCACATATCAAAGTTGAAGTTTTTAACTTAAACTACACATTTGTCGAAATCCATTCTCTTAATCTCGTCTTGGTTATTATCATGCCTAGTCATACTGATATCATACTTTTATTGTTACGTAATTATGTAGTTATTTTAATGTTTTAGTCATTTGTGAGAAATATTATCAACAAATTAAATTACTGAATGCCAGAAACCGCAATTTCGAATTTTGCAATATGTTCAAAGCCAAATAGGTTTCATTACCTTAATGGCTATTAAATAAACTGCAATGTGTTGCACTCAATATTGGCTTCATATTATTTTTCAATTTATTAGAAAATGACAGTAAGTTATATAAATGTACTTTATGATGGTTACTACTTTCACTCTTAATGTCCAAAGGGTTTTTCCTCGAATTTACAAGACAAAAATAAATTTTACGTATAGCTGCATTCACAAATAAAAAATTTCTTAACTATTAAGCATTATGATATGAAACCATTACAAATAGCAAAGGAAATATTTGACACAATAAAGTATCTACATTAATATATTGAATATTATATTAAGCTGTAGCGATTGCTGATTAATAACTGTGAAGAATGACTAAAAGTTCCGAGAAAGATTGACCAAAGCTACTACTTAATTTATGATAATAATAAATTTCCGTTCCCTCCTGTCAACATGAAATAGGGAAATATACGCCATTATTAATGAACTATAAAGTTACATCAATACTGGTAGATTAATAAAACCTTAAACATAGCATTTGGAAATCATTGTCACAATGTCATATACTGGAACTTACAGTAATATTCTATAAAAACTTTCGCAGTGTTATACATATCTGAAAAAATGAATTACTTACGAATATAGAAATTATTAATAATTATAGAAGAATATTAAGAGATAGATTAACGAATGAGAAAGGAAAATGTTATAATTTTTTACCTTCTATATTTACGTTACGTACAGGAAACAAAAGCTTACATTTTAAATTTAGTTTTAAAGCACAACTAGATATCTCAGCATTCAAGTGGTGTTGCCAGAAAATTTTCCCTTTTTGTAGTTCAAAAATATGAATATTACTCGAAATATTTCATTCTGAGAAACATTTCAATCAGAAAGTGTTTCTGTTTGACGAAGGTGTTTTTTCATCCTTTTCCTACTTGGAAAACCTTAAGATACGATCTGTAGTTTCCACCCCACTTTTTCATTAACTCTCGCTATTTTCAAAGATAAATTGAGCATCTCATTTAGCAACAAAGTAGAATTTTGCAAATTAACATTTTCAAAATATTATTTACAGGAGAAAAATTCGAATAAATAAAATCAGTAGCAAAATGTGAGTCACTATTACGTTTCGCAAGTCTGGCTTTAAGGAAAATATATTATTATCATAAACTGCTCAAAATACCTCTTGAGATAAATTAACTGTTTTTTTCTACATACATACAAAAATCCTCATGCAGCCATGGGCTATGGAGTTCCAACCAGACTTTGAAATTTTCCTCTCCAGACCTGTGTGTTCTGAGCTACAGCTGCTGCATTTGTCTACTCTAGGCGAATTCTAGAAAGGTCTTGTTTCACATTGTCAGCACATCGCTTCCTAGGTTTACCCCTTTTTCTAAAACCCTTAGGCATACTGTTCATAATCCTGTTTGTTAATCTGCAGCTATGAATACAGGCAGCATGAACAAACCAACGCAGTCTCTCTCTGCACAATATGCTGCTCAAAGGAGGGTGACGATTCATTCTTTTAACTTCATCATTACTCACAAAGTCAGCCAACCTAAAGACACCCTTTTAACTTAGGCAAATTCTTGAGTAACATTTAGAGTTTCAGAAACTTGTGGTTGCTGGCTTTATAGATTTCATAAAGGCTTTTGATTCTGCTGATGGACATAATTTATGGTTCATTGTTATATCATATGGAATACCTGAGAAGTTAGTTAATGTGGTGACTCAATACACTAATGCCCATGATAAAAGTCACTAACTAATTCTCACTAAACAAGGTTGGGAAATGAAAATCTTTCACTGAACAAAGTTGGGGGAACGAATTAACTTCATTGAACAAGGCTAGGGAACGAATAACTCTCACTGAATAAGCCTAGAGAAGGAATATCTTTCACTGAACAAGGTTGGAGAAAGAATAACTCTCGCTGAAAAAGGTAGGGAATGAATAACTTTACAGTACTGTGCAAATTAGTTGGGACAATAGGAAAATGCAGTAACAAAGACACAACTAAAATATTTATTTGTTTAATAGTGTACATAGTTAATAGTGAATGTGATCCCCCTTAGCTTTAATTACTTCTTCCACCCTCTCAACCATTGATGCCACTAGCTTTCTACACATCTCCTTCACTTCAGGGTCGTGGTACCACACTTTCATGACACTTTCTATCATTTTGGTTTTCGTCGTGCAATCCATCTTAGATATGCGCGCTTTAATAATGGCCCACAAATTTTCAATGGGGTTTAGATAGGATGAATTTCCTGGCCACTCCAATACCTTCAAATGTTGCTGGGTAAAGAAGCTCTTAGCAAGCTTAGAATTGTGGCATGGAGCCAGATCCTGTTGAAATATCCCATCGCCGTTAGGAAACAGCTTCTGCAGTGTTGGGACCATTTTCGCCTCCAGAATGCCTATGTACTTTTTTATGTACATCATTCCTTCAATGTGATGAAGCGTCTCTGACCCGGAAACTGTGAAATATCCCCAAACATGACCTTGGATGGGTGTTTGGGGGATTGCTGGATGTGGCCGGATCGAAGAGGTTCTCCAGGCGAGCGGCGGACGAAATTTGACCTGTAGCCATGCACTTCAAAGTGGGTTTCGTCGGGAAAAATCCCTTTTTCCCAATTATCCACAGTCCAGTCTCGATGCTTCTTTGCCCAGGAGAGCCTTTTTTGCATCATAGCTGGTGTCAAAAGTTGGATTTTGGAGGGGCATCGAGCACGGCGGCCACACTCCAGAAGGCGACGACGTACGGTGAAAGCATCTATATTAACTCCATGAGACGAAATCTCCCTTTTGATGTCTCCACTGGTCTTCTTCGGGTCTACGATACTAATTCTTCGAATTAGACTATCATCTCTAGGGGTGGTTTTTCTTTTTCTTCCACAATGTTCTTTACGGGACGTGTCCACGGACCCTGTCTCCTGATGCAGCTTCATGATGCTTGTCCCAACTAATTCACACAGTACTGTAACTGAACAAGGTTGGAGAAGGAATAACTCTCATTGAAGTAGACTAGGGAAGGAATAACTTTCATTGAACAAGGGCTAAGTAAGGAATAACTCTCACTGAAGAAGCCTTGGGAAGGAATAAATCTAACTGAACCAGGCTAAGGAAGGATAAGAAAAGGAATAACTCTCACTGAAGACTAGAAAAGGAATAACTCTCACTGAAGACTAGAAAAGGAATACTTCTTACTGAACAAGCTAGTCAGCAGGTCAGGTTAACTGACAGGGCGTCAGAAAAGGTTAAGAGATTCAGACGCACCCTCGCCCATGCCCTTTAGAAAACAAAAGTCATCCTTCTTTGGACTCGAGGTTCAATTTTGTTAACAAGCTCACAGTTTAAATAGTTTAAGATCAAAGTGTGATCGAAGATAGACATTTGTATAGATCAGTGATGGCAAACTTATGACACGCGTGTCAGTACTGACACACTTGAGGGTTTCAGGAGACACACCTTGGATGTTGAAAAATATTGGTATTCTGATGAAACAACTGCGATAAATCGAACCTTTTAAGTTTACGTTTTCTTTCTTAATCATTATAATTTCTGCATAGTCATATGATATGATAAAACTTATAAAAATTATTATCAATATTATAAAGATACAAACTTATAAATACGTGCTTTATATATTATAAACTTAAAGTTTTCATTTGACTTCTGTGTGAAATTCGTTCATGCATGCATTCCAAGTCTCTCGACTGAGTAATACAAGTTCTAAACATATTTAAAACCAATTTAACAGAAAATATAATTAGCAGCATTAAATATTGAATTTATCCGGTAATAAATCTGGCAACCCTGCTGAAAGAAGTAGTGATAGTCTTGAATGGTCTGCCACCACTTGAGTTGATGGTGTATAATTCATTTCCAGTAATTGTTAGTTCTTATTAATTATTACTGCTTAATTACCGCTGTATATAATTGTGATCTTTTTTAATTTGTGAACCTTTTTACAATGGCATCTAGCACTAACAAAAAACTAAAAATATCACAGGAAGGAAGTGGAAGAAATTTCCAAAATGCCTGGCCTGAACAATATGGTGTTATTGATAGAGGCGATAAAGTTCTCTGTAAATTGTGTGGTGAGCTATCTGTGAGTAGAACTTGGAATGTAACAAGACATTTTGAAACTAAGCACAAATGGCTCCTAGAAAAAACTTTTGAAGAACGCAAAGAATACATATCGCAACATCTAAAACTGGCAGAATCACAATTAGGGACTTTAATTAAATGTGTTTCAGGTCCTTCAAATTTAGAAGCAGCAAGTTACAGTATTTCACATACTATTGATGAACATGGGAAACCACTTAGTGATGGTGATTATATTAAAGAAGCTTTCGTAAAGTGTGCACCATTTTTATTTGAGGACTTTCATAATAAGGAAGCTATTGTAAAGCGCATGAAAGAGTTACCCATTAAGTAGGAATACTATTAAAGACAGAATTATATCAATAAATGGTAGTATAGAAAATCAAATACAACAAGACTTGAACTCATGCCATTGTTTTTCCTTTTGTCTCGATGAAACTACAGATATTACGTCACCAGCTCGATTGGTTATTATTGCAAGGTATGTTCACGGTGATTCTATGCACGAGGAATTGATATAGTTAGAAAATTTACCTCAAAACACGACAGGTAAAGACATATGCGACTGTGTTGTCAAAGTGTTCTGTGAGAAACAGATTTATCGAAAATATTTTCAATTACAACTCATGGCACACCTAATATGGTTGGCCGTAATGTCGGTTTTATCAAACAATTTACAGAGTATGTTGGTCATCCCCTGGTTTGTTTCCATTGTATTGTTACGACAGAAGGAATCTGGCAACCGAAAGCAAAAAGTTTCAGCCAACGAATAAGAACTTTGGGAGAATTTGGAGAAGAAGAGTGGAGCGTTAACGGTCGTTTTGTATTGTAACGGTCGTTGTGTTGTAACGGTCGGGAGAGTTCGAAAATGGACGGTGAGCTGTTCTGAGACAGTGCGCGTAAGTATCAAGAAGTAACTTGATGTGTTGTGTATACGCGGAAGGATAAAAGTGGGATCTTTTATCGTTAAGTATCAAGAAGTAACTTGATGTGTTGTGTATACGCGGAAGTATAAAAGTGGGGACTTTTATGGCTAACTTCGAATGTCTACACGGACTGTCTTTTTGTTCGGCTAGTGTGTGAACAGTTATTAGCACAGGACGAGAATTGGTTTACGAGTGAAGATCTTCGGGTGACCTGGTAAATCAAGTAAAAGGTAGTATTTAGTAAAATACACAGAGCTGATGTTGTGTGCTCACGCAGGAAGATTGATGACTTGTGCATGTTAATAGTTGATTTGTTAATAAGATACTTCATCCATATTTCCTTTGTAACAATTTACCTTGTATTGAATTTGGTTTTGAAATATAGCTTTTAATACTCACGCTCAGTGGCTATCCATTTTTGTGATCCGCAACATTTGGTGTCAGAAGCGGGATAATTAATTGAATGCCGTTAACTAGAAGTATGGATGAATTAGTAAAGTTGATATATAGCTTCAAAGCCGATATGACTACGCTGATGACTGATTTGAAAGCCGATATGACTACGCTGATGACTGATTTGAAAGCCGAAATGACCGCACGAAATAATGAGTTGAGGACTGAGATAGTTTCTCAAAAAGATGATTTGAAAGCCCAAATGGCCGCACAAAATAATGAGTTGAGAAATAAAAGAGGTGACCTGGCCGCACAAAATACTGAGATGAGAGCTGAAGTGGCTTCTCAAGTTGGTAAGATTATTGATCAGTTCAAGGATAATAAAACCGAACTCAATAGACAATGCAATAGTTTAAATGTTGAATTTGTCAGTGAAAAAGATGATCTTGATAGTGTTAAGTTAGATTGTAAACATGGAAAAGAAAAAGAGAAAGGCAACGCATATAAAAATGTGGATCTGCTACTGGAAATCAAGAATTGTAGAGATAGCGCAGATAATGCCTTTGACCACGCAACTACTAGTAATGCATGGCAGAGTGTCTATGTCGCTGGTGACATGTCTAGGAACTGTGAAGAACAATCACACAGATCAGAGAGCTGTGAGACTATACAGTACGCTTTGCACTTCAAAATACCTAGGTATACAAGTCTGGCACGATCTGAAGAGAGATCCACACGAAAGGTATTCTATTCCTCGCTGTCAGCAAAATGCGTCATGGACAATTATCGCAAAGGCAGAGTAGCGAGTGGTAATGAGGGGGAACGAAACAGAGTTTACGTTTTGCAGAGTGGTCCGAGTAAAGAAGAGGCGTCCATTCATCATAGAAACAAAGTGCCATTCGACGTTACCCGGGAAGTCGGAGAGATTTTTCCGAAGCATATAGCCACACTTGAATCGTTTATAGAAAGTGGGGAATTAAGGAAGAGGAATTCCGAAGAATGGCTTAGAAGCATAACAGGTGATGCTAGTAAAAGAGCTTCAGGCAGAGACGGTACTTCAAAGACTAACTTTCTGGATGAAATTAAGCCTCAGAGTTACGATCGGAGAGAAGTAAAGCCCTCAGACAATCTCAACGAAACCATGCTGAATTTCTTTTCTGAACAGTCAATGCGCAGATTTGGACATTATAACCATTTAGATTATAAGGATATAGAAAAGTTTTATCACGATTACAAGAGCTCTAAAGTGGACAATATCATGTTACAGAACTCGTCGCTGATCTCCAGAATGGACAATTTGGCAATCATGACTGATATTACTCTGGACAAACTGGAATCCATCCCTGGCTTCACAGTCGACTGCACTAAAGATAAAATCGAGCAGATGATGGAAGACGTCGGATGCTGCATCGTAGGACAGACAGAGGAGCTGGTGCCAACAGATAAGGAGATTTACCGCTGCAAGGATCTGACGGCTACCGTAGATAGCGTTCCTCTAATGAGATGCTCAATTGTGTCCAAAAAGCTGGCTGAAGGAGTGTGCGCTTTGGTTTATGATGATGAATTCGGAAAAGGAGCTATTGATCCCATCAGTACAGAAGATGTTGCTGTTGATTTAGTTAAGAAAATGGTTGCAGCATCACAAGCTCGTGGAATGAAGAGTTTGAGTTGTTCAGCTGTTATCAGCAACATGGATTCACCTCTTGAAAACTCTGTTGACAACTCTCTGGAAGTGATGGAAGCTGTTCAGTGTTTCCTTGGTAACGGATCCTTGGAACTGCAAGAGCTCGTCGAAGAGTTAGGAGAACTTCTGCGTTTTGTGAACATTGCGGATAATAGGGTAGATGAAGCATCACGTGTCCGTAAAGTTCTGCATAACGGCAATGCTTTGAACAAGTTTCGTAACATGTTAATAGAACAAGGAGTATCTGAAGATGTTGCAAGCTGGCTATGTGAAGGTAAAACAGAAAAAATATTGCTAGCAGCCCGACACATCACTGATTTCACTTATACAGGAGAAACAGGTAAGGTTGTCGGATTAGAAGCTGCAGTTCTAGCAAGAGTATGGAAGGAGGAGATGGACCGAAGCGCTAAAAAGAATTATGGAGCTGATATTATATTTGTGAAGCACCTTGGGGATCAAATGGAATCAGGTGAAACATGGCTGAAGGTTCATCACGACAGTTCTGAATTAAGGGAAAGTCAACTGACAAAAGGGTCAGACTGGAGGATGAAACTTCTCCCTAGATTTTATGTCACTAATGACTTTCATTCCATATTACTCTTGATAGAAGTAAAAATCCAAAGAAGAAAATTTTCGACAAAGAAGAAAACTTTTTACAGGTTTTGCACGAAAACTCTTAGTCGATTCTTCTCCCTGCAGAGACATAAACGTGTTCACAAGGGCTATAGGCCTTACACGTATTATGTTTGTGGACGAGGCTTCAGTCAGAAAAGAAATCTACGTCATAATGAGATTCGCTTTCATTTTGACACAGACGTGGTATATCGCATTCGTCGACGTCCAGCTACAAAGTGCAAGGTGGTTCACGTGGATCGTTTGGCCCCGTTTCATCGAAGAACTGAAGAAACTTTGGAATCCAGAATTGTTCGGGACGAACAAGACCTAGGAAGGGGGCAGTGTTACGACAGAAGGAATCTGGCAACCGAAAGCAAAAAGTTTCAGCCAACGAATAAGAACTTTGGGAGAATTTGGAGAAGAAGAGTGGAGCGTTAACGGTCGTTGTGTTGTAACGGTCGGGAGAGTTCGAAAATGGACGGTGAGCTGTTCTGAGACAGTGCGCGTAAGTATCAAGAAGTAACTTGATGTGTTGTGTATACGCGGAAGGATAAAAGTGGGATCTTTTATCGTTAAGTATCAAGAAGTAACTTGATGTGTTGTGTATACGCGGAAGTATAAAAGTGGGAACTTTTATGGCTAACTTCGAATGTCTACACGGACTGTCTTTTTGTTCGGCTAGTGTGTGAACAGTTATTAGCACAGGACGAGAATTGGTTTACGAGTGAAGATCTTCGGGTGACCTGGTAAATCAAGTAAAAGGTAGTATTTAGTAAAATACACAGAGCTGATGTTGTGTGCTCACGCAGGAAGATTGATGACTTGTGCATGTTAATAGTTGATTTGTTAATAAGATACTTCATCCATATTTCCTTTGTAACAATTTACCTTGTATTGAATTTGGTTTTGAAATATAGCTTTTAATACTCACGCTCAGTGGCTATCCATTTTTGTGATCCGCAACAGTATTATACATCAGGAGACACTGTGTGCAAAATCAGCTTAAAGGATTTGGATGATGAGATGAGAGTTGTGACAAAGGTAATTAATTTTATTGCTGCCAGGGCTTTAAACAAACGAGAATTTAATTCACTTTTAAGCGAAGTTGAATCAGTGTACAATGGTTTATTAATGTACAATAATATTCGATGGTTGAGTCGTGGCCAAGTACGTGAACGGTTTGATGAATGTTTAAATGAAATTAAATTATATTTAAATACGAAGGGCATAGAGCACGAATTTTCTCAGTTGAACGATTCTGCTTGGTTCAGTAGCTGATGTTTTTCACAGATTTTTCATTGCACCTGAATAAACTTAATATACAATTGCAAGGTTTCGGAAAATCTGTCGATGTTATGTTTGGCACGATCAAGAGCTTTGAGAATAAACTCAAAATATTTCAACGTGATTTAGAAAGAAACAATTTTAAGTATTTCCTAAGAGTAAAAATTTTTTTAACGAAACCAGCCCCAAAAATCGTGAATAACATATCAACCAATTTATCGAAATTCTACAGTCAGTAACTGAGCAGTTTTCTTCCAGATTTGAGCAATTTCGAATGTTGGAACAAACAATCCAATTCGTAAAGTATTCTGATGAAACAGAATTCATGGATCTTAAATTAGATGGCTTTGAGTGGTTGGGTTTAAAAGATCTAGAAATGCAACTAGCCGACTTCCAGTGTAATCCTATCTGGAAAAGAAAGTTTATTGCTCTTAGAAATGAATTAGAAGAACTAGAGCGGGAACGTCTGCATGATAACCTGTAAAAATTCAGACTGTGAAATTCTAAGCGTGTGGAATAGCCTTCCCGAAAATTTCATGCTCTCAAAATCTTTGCTAAAGCTCTTCTAACAATTTTCTCTTCTACATACTCTTGTGAAACTCTATTTTCTGCCTTAAATAATATCAAATCGAAAGGGAGAAATAGATTGAGCAATGATTTGAGCGCTGCCTGTGTAGCATTAAAATGTACACATTAATATCCCTTCTATAAGCAACTTTCTACCAGTACTCAGCAACAGAAAAGTCATTAAATGTAATGTAAGTTTGTAATTTTACTTTATTAAATTAATTGTATAATATGAATTCATAGATTTTATATCAATGTCCTATTAAATAAATAGCCCTAAATATGATATGTATAAGTCACCATCTATAATTATGTAGTTAAATTTATAATGCATGTATGCAAATGGCACATCAACAACGTCAATATTAAAAAAAAAAATGTTTGACACACCTGGGTAAAAAAATTCGCCATCACTGGTATAGATGTAAGTAAAAGAAATTGATTGTACATAGTAACCACGTAGTGAAGTAATATCCGGTTACGGGGGACTTTACCTGTAATTTTAGAGAACCCGATAAATATTTCTATCCACAATCTCATCAAGCCCTTGTAAAAGAGTCAACTACTATTGTACGCATGTGGATTTCGACGAGTTTAGCTTTGCACGAGACAAGATGCAAAATATAATTTCTATTTTATAAACTATAAAATGACATGGGGGAAAAGATACTTTTAGCCCCATGCCTCAATAAGCAAGAGGGCAATTGCCCCGTGGAATCGGCGTCTATGAATACAACAGACTTAAACATGATTCTTTTAATGTCGATTCGACATAGATTTCTCTATAAAGATCTTTCTACAGTGTCTACACATAAAGGGCCGTTAAATCAAGTGACTTCATCTGTGTCTCGTTAAAGCATTCTGAGTTGTGAAAGACTTGCTACAAAGTTCGCAACGAAATGGTCGTTTTCCTATGTGGATTACGAAGATGCACTTCAAGATGAATCTTCTGTTTGAAACCATTTCCACAGTGGGAACACTTTGAGGACGATGTCCAGAGTGGATGGGCATGTGATGTTTTATGTTGCATGATTTACAGGTAGAGTAAGAACATAAGGAACAAGGGAATCTTCTGCCTTTTCCTTCCCGTCTATGACACTTCTTGTGTTTGGCGAGGAATTGCAATGGTATAAACTTGCACTGGAACATCTCACACCCATCAATACGTCCTCCTAAATAATATATTTTTACTAAGCCGAAAAAATATTGTATGTATTGAGGTTTAGACAGGTTTTTAATACTGAACAAATATTGTTTAAAATCAAGATTTAGATAGATTTGATTGAGACCTTTAATTTATCTTTTTAACACATATTTTTCATTAAAATTCATATTAAAGAAGTTATTGAGCCTAAATGACTATGATATTTAACTATACTAAATGTATACACATATTTTTCATTAAAATTCATATTAAAGAAGTTATTGAGCCTAAATGACTATGATATTTAACTATACTAAATGTATACGCATAGGTTTAATTAATATGTTCATTTGAATGATTTTTTTCCAGAAGTAACAGCTGTTAAATTTACAAATTTTGTTCAGATTTTAAATAAATCACATACACCACTAAAAAAATTGATACTCTAATGAATTAATTTGAACTTTTACTTTTTATTCGGTTACATTTTTGCAAAGAATGTTTAAGACGTTTTTGACTTTGAAACTGTTTCCAATTAACATAGGTTACATACCATAGGTCGGCTCTAATTAAAACTTCCTCTGAGCGCATCACAAACGTTGTAATAACTCTTCAAAATCTCACGAAAACTAAAAACTGAAACAAAATGTCAATATAACAGAAAATTCGTACAGAAATTGATAATGATATTTTATGCACAAATTATCTCATTTTTGTTTGTGATATATCAAACCAATGAAATATGAAACTAAATTCATCACTTCTTGCCAAATTATTAATATTAACTCTTAATAGCTAATTAAGTAGCGAAATCAGCTAAATAAACAATGACTCGAATACATGAATACAGCAGCTTTAAAAATGCTTCTTTTCATGTCGATTTAAATCACTTTTAGTTACAAATAATTTTTCGCAGTGTTTACACATGAATGGCTTTTGCAGTAGGTGAAATCGTCTATGATTTGATAGATTGCCGTGCTCTTTGAAAGACTTGCTACAAAGATCGCAAGGAAATGGTCGTTCTCCTGTGTGGATGCGCAGATGCACTTGCAGATGAGTCTTCAGTTTGAAACTCTTTCCACAATAGGAACACTTGTGAGGACGATCTCCAGAGTGTGTGAGCATATGACGCTTGATGTTCGATGATATATCAGTAATGTATGGACAAAGTGAACAAGAATATCTCCTGTCTTTTCCTTCCCCTCGATGTCTATTCTTGTGTTTGGTGAGGAATTGTAATGATGTAAACCTGGACTGGCAGATGTCACAATGATAAACACTTTTTCCTGTGATAGAGAGTAGGAATAAATATCTGAATTTAGTACTTATTTAACAATTCATGTTATTACGTAAAAGCATTTAACTCTGAAAAATATTATATACATCGTATTAGAAATAATGGGTTATATTGCATTACAAAAACAATTTACTAAAATTAGCTAAAACTAGTCATAAAAAAATCTGCAATTGCGATATATATCAATAAAGATAGAAATTTGGTCCAATAAAATCACTTTTAATTACCAATGGACACGAACAGATCTATGAAGGGGAGCAACCCTCTACCCCCTTTCTTGATGGGAGTGTCAGTAACAGTAACGGAGGTGGGAAAATAGTAAACGCACAGAGGTGCCGATGGAAAATGGAAACAGTTCCATGTTATCTCAACAGAAAATCACATTCAGAGCTCAATAGCTTCAATACGATTTTTTCAGGAAAATATGTGTAAAGGTAGATTTGTTGATTAAGAGCTTTATTTTATCTGAATCTCGATTTTAAACGACATTTGTTGATTTTAGAGTTAATAAAGGCGGACTATTAAACAGGATACAAAAAAAGACCCTAAGATTTAATTAAAAATTTAAAACAGGTTAAGAGATCAGAGTTGACTGAACGAGAATGTTTGTTTTAATATTTTAATTAAATTTTGGGTTAACTTTTTGTAGTTTGTTAAACATTCCAGCTTTCAGAACTCTTTGAATAATGAACAAATATTGTTGAAAATCGATATTTATATAGATATGATTGGGATATTTATATTTAGACGTATTTTTCATTAAGAATCATATGGAAGAAGATATTAAGCTCTGAATGTGATTTCCTATTGAGATAACATGGAACTCTTTCCATTTTTCTTTCTAGTACCTTTATGTAGATATTACGAGAATTTTCAGGAAATTTGTTAAAAATTACTAAAACATATGGAAACGAAATTGTATCAGAAAAGCTTTTCAATTTTTGCTTTCCCTCCATCTTTTTCCATATTCTGGACTGGACAAGACCACCTTGATACTAAAGGCCTTACAACTAGTTTAATGACATCACTTCTGGAGTGATAATTTTATTTAAATTATAGCATTATATTATTGCATGTAGCATTAATACATGTTTGACAAATGAATAAAACAATAATTAACATAAAAATATTATATATGCATTTATTTAGAAATATATATTTTTTAATTTTATACTATTGCTGATGGAGTAATACATTTTATATTGTATTCATTTATGAGCTATATACTGAAGTTAAGTATAGCAATAATATTATAATTAAATTTATGAAAAGTATTCCCTCCTTACGTGACGTCAGCAAAAAAGTGATGGCCTTAACCCTTGAGGTAGACTTGGCCTGGACAAGGATGCGAAACGAATTCTCGCTGTGGCCAACTTTTGCAAACGTACATCGGTTTTGCATTTTGTTTCCAAATAAAATGCACTTTAATTTAAATGCGGGCTGACGGACAAGTGTCTCGTCATCTGTGGCAGCAATTGGCATTTCTCCGTGCTTCCGCTGCTACTTGACCTTTCGGTCCCGAATTGGGGAAATTAAGTGGGGTGGTCCCACTTAGTTCTGACCTTCTTGGGATAACATATAGGTTTAACCTTGGGTCAGGACTGATCCCTCGAAAAGTGTTAGAAATATCCGAGGGCGCTTCCGTCGCCTACTTAGTGAGTAGTACACGAGGAAAAATGAAAATGAAGTGATTAGATACACATAGTAGCCAGAATATTGCTCTCGTTCACTTTAAAGTTAATAACTGCCCTGTTAGTTGGTTATTTACATTTGGTTTCAAAGTTAACGCAAATTAAAAATAAAATGATTCTCATGAAAAACGTCCATTTGTAAAAATCTACAATCACTTCCTTTTTTCACCACTCTTTTCATCAAATGCCGAAGATAAATCCATCTACCTTAATTTAAGGAAAGTATTATGATTCTTTCACAAGCATTTAGCTTCTACTATGCATTTAGACCTTAATTTAAGGGAAGTATTATGATTCTTTCCCAAGCATTTAGCTTCTACTATGCATTTAGACCTTAATTTAAGGGAAGTATTATGATTCTTTCCCAAGCATTTAGCTTCTACTATGCATTTAGCCTGTACTTGGTCTAATGATCAGCGCGCCTAATTGAGTATGGACCTGTGAAAACAGTTTCAGAGAGTCAATACCTCCCTTCCTTTGAAACAATAGGTCGTTGCTATAAGAAATCTGAAACTTCTCTACCTGCTCTGAAATTCAAAACAGTTGTCTTTCTATAATTTCATTTCCCCCCCCCCCGCATTAATATGTCTGACACTGAAAACAGAGATAAAATAAACCACTATAAAATTTTATTCGATATAGAATGTCATTTAAACCTTTCCTGTCGGGTGGATATTTTTCTAGTTAAGGAATCCTATTCAAGTCTTATTTTCAGAACCTCTCCTAACGAAAACTAAATCCAGGGTACGTCTCAGTCTTTTTATGTTGTACGAAAAGCCAATAAAAGCCCTATTTTGAAGGGCAAACATCTTTTAACCCTTTAAAAAATATTCACCAATGAATTTCGAATGTATAACACCAAATTAATATCTCAGTTATTTTAATGAAATAGAAATTATTTTCCTTTCAATATAAACGTAAAAATAATGGGTATATTTTAACAATAGGTATTAATAAATATCTCATATTCTGTTTCCTTTCAGTATAAACTAATTGTTTTATATATAACATAAAAATGAAATAAATTTTCATCGGCAAATAAGTACCATAAATCAGAAAATATAGTAAAACAAATATTAGATTTTAAAAATGTTTTAAAATCAAAAGAAGAAACGTACGTCCCTTGTTGTTTGTTTCATTATTTTAATATATTTGTAATTTTTTATTATTATTTAATATCTAAAAAAAGGTCTCATAAAAGTAAATTACAGTTGTTTAGATTATATGATGCATTTAGTACCGCCAAAAACTGTTGTGTGGAATATTTCAAACATGTGCCGGAGAATGCAAAGAATAAAAAAAACAAGAAAAAAATCTTACGATACTTCGCACTATTGCATCAATCGTAGCTTCCTCAAAGTGTCAAGCAAACGAAATCATAACAGAAATTGGTAAATGGAATTCTAACCTTATCATCGACATGGATGTTATGAAAACAGTTACAAAATAAATGAACACAACCGATTTAAAAATACTTCTTTTCATGTCGATTTAAGTCAGCCTTCTGCACAAATGACTTTTCACAGTGTCTGCACAAGAATGGCTTTTGTAGCAAATGGAATCTTCTATGCACAGTTAGATTGTGTTGCTTTTTGAAAGACTTGCTACAAAAATCGCAAGGAAATGGGTCGTTCTGTGTGGATACGAAGATGCACTTTAAGATGATCCTTGCGTTTAAATTTCGTTCCACAATGGGAACACTTATGAGGACGATCTCCAGAGTGGGTAAGCTTGTGACGTTTGATGTCCGATGATTTATCGGTGGAGAAAGGACAAAAGGAGCAAGGATATCTCCTGACTTTTTCTTCCCCTCGATGCCTCTTCTTGTGTGTGGTGAGGAACTGTAATGATGTAAACCGACTCTGGCAGATGTCACATTTATAAACACGTTCTCCTGATTCAGAGAAAAAAGAAAACGAATTAACACACTATGAGAATAATTGAAATATATTCTGAAATATTTGTTTTTTATTACAAACTAATTCACTGAAGTATGAAATTATCAAATAATCGTACTATAATGACGTCATTGTTATTGAGCATACAAAAACTTTAACAACAATATAACAACACAAGTACCATACCTATACATGCTTAGATAAATATATATATGCATTTTAGCATGTACAATGAGACATGTCTCTTTCCGTTCTGCAGCAATTCATTCATCTATATTCTAATCTAATATCGAAACGTTTGGCAGAAATTGGCAGTTTTTCCGTGGTTCCACGACAGCTTGAATGATCGGTCCCAAATTTTGTGGATGGTCCCACTTAGTTCTAACCAACTTGGGTATCATATGGGTTCCTAGCTGCCGTGGGTCGGGAGTGATCCCTCGAAAAGTGTCCGATATTTCTGGGGGCGCTGACGTCGCCTACCTTGTGAATGGGAGTTGTGAGTCTTACGTGTGGAGAACTGAGAATGTAGTCTTCAAATGGACATACGTTTGGCGGATTTAATTGCGACTGCAGTAGTGGAAAACTATGAATGAGCTTATCGATGGAAATTGTTATCACCACGTTTCTCGCCAAGTTTTTAATATTATTTGATTAAAAAAAATCATTTATCCCTCACCTTTGAGGTGGTATTTTTTTTTCAAGAAACTGCTAATAAAAGTCCCTGTGAAATCTAATACATAGAGCAACCACAATATTCATGTTACTCACATTCATGTTAAAGACAACGACTACCATGTTAGTTGGTTATTTTCCTTTGGTTTAAAGGTTAACACAAATTAAACCAAAACTGGCTCTCATGAAAAATGAGCATTTGTGAAAATCTACAATCACTTCCTTTTTCTGAAAAAGACTTTAAGGCCCTGATTTTAATCAAATTAGAGAAATAAATCCATTTACCTTAAATTAAGAGGAGTATTATCATTCTATCATAAGGACACGGAAATCGGGAAAATGTGCTTCACTGTGTATTTAGCCTCTTCTTGGTCTACTGCAGAAGTTTCTCGAAAGGGGCAGTATAATATTTTCCCTCCGTTTTACAGGTCTTTCAAAAATATCTTCAAAAATGCATGAAATATTGATTTCAGAATTTTTTTGCCTCTTTTACCATTATTAGGTTTATGAAAGGGGGGCATGCCTCCCCCCTAGATCCCGCCATGTTTCGCACTATTATATCAATCTGAGCTTTGTCAAAGTGTGAAGCAAATTAAATCATAACAGAAATTGATAAATGGGATTCCAAACTTACAATCGACATCAATGTTAAAATAGAAAGAGTTTAAAAACTTAATCAGCAAATCAAATGTCGGTAACAAAATATATGAACTCGATCGATTTAAAAGTGCTTCTTTTCATGTCAATTTAAGTTACCCTTTTGCACAAATGATTTCTCACGGTGTTTGCACACGATTTGCTTTTGCAGTAAGCAGATCCTTGTATGATTAGATAGATTGTCCTGCTTCATAAAAGACTTGCTCCGGAGATCGCAAGGAAATGATTATTCTGCAGCGTGGATACGAAGATGCACTTTAAGATTATTCTTCAGTTTGAAACTCTTTCTACAGTAGAACACTTGTGAGGACGATCTCCAGAATGAGTGAGCATGTAATACTTCATGTCGGATGATCTATATGTAGAGTTAGGACACAATGTACAAGATAATCTCCTGCCTTTTCCTTTTCCCTCGATGCCTCTTCCTGTGTTTGGAAAGGAATTGCAATGATATAAACCTGCACTGGGAGTTGTCACACTCATAAACACTTCCAACTGTTTAACAGAACAGAAAGAATGCATTAAGTCGTCTTTTTAAAGATATAGAATTCCTGAAATATCAGCAGTCACATTTGTAGGGTTTATTTTTAACAATGCAGTATAAACTGTAACAAAAAATTTAAATATGAAGTAAAAAATTTATTGAACTTTTTGTTTATGTTAATATCATTAAATATAAAATGCTGCGTTGCAAATTAATAAAAATTAAATTTCTTATGTGAAAATACAAATTCTCTATTGTCCTATAACAAAATAGTATTCAAACAAATTTGGAAAAAAGAATTATCAAAATTGTGAGAGATTCGATAGCTGTGATCAGTTGCACTCCTAATAAAATGATTTTTTGTCTCCATAATTGAATTATTCTTTTTATGTTTCTCAGATCATCCCATTGCCGGATATAGAGGGAGGCCAATGGATCATGTTACCCCGTTTTGGGAATGCTAGTAAGGGAAATGTAAGGTAAAATTATTAAACCTGAGCTTATTTCAGGTATCTTACAATAACCTGTTTTTGAAGATCTCTAAAACGGAGTAGAAAATGTTCTACTTCAGTGTAAATCCAGTCTCTTGCGCGTCCTTTATTTATTTCCTGCTGGATTGCGTCATTTGATCCTCCCCCCCCCCGAACTTTCCCTTTATTTTTTGCAACATCCGGGCCTGGATCATACTACACTTCACGATTTCAAACCTGCTAACATCGAAATATCGATCTCTGTAAATTAATATTTTATTCCCTTATTCAAAAAATATCCTCTCAAGCAGCTGCTTGCTACAAAGGTTCCTATTTAATAAAACACATAAAATTAAGGCAGTTCTTAAATACATGCTTGGCTTTGCATAAGAAACAGATCTTATCACTTTGAATGAAATTTTTTTCTATATCCAAAGAAATGAATGTTCGTGTCCTTCAGACCTCGAGACAAATAGAGGATGGCTAATATTTTTAACAAAGAAAAATATTTAAAAATAGGGCTTTATAGTAGAGAAAAATATACTGTCTCGGGAAATGATCATAAACATCAGGTGCGAAGAGCCATGAAACATGCCAATAGATGCAAAATGTCTTATTTGGCGTGAGCAGTCTACGTCACTGCGAAGTCGTATAAAAGACGTAAAGGCAAGGAGGATCTGACTGACTTTGACAGGGAGCTCATCGTTGGAGCGCGATGGGCAGAAACATGACATTGTTACACCGGTAAGAAGGCAAGTATTGTACGTGTGTTATGGTAAGTTGTACGTGTAAATGGTAAGCTGGCATAACATTTTGGATACATCCAATACAATGAACAGAATTATATTTTTAAAATTACGACGAGAACAGCTAGGGAAGGATATCTTAGTGGATGAGGCTAGGGAAAGAATAATTCTTACTGAACAAGGCTAAGGAAGGAATAACTCTCACTGAACCAGGCTGGGAAAGGAATAACTCTCACGGGGAAAGGCCTAGGAAAGGAATAACTCTCACTGAACCATGCTAAAAAAGGAATAACTCTCATGAACCAGGATAAGGATAGTCATTCAGAGCATTAGCAAGTAAATATTTGACTGAAGATGAATTAAAAATCTCAATGAAATTTATTTAAAATTCAATAATATTTTGGTTAATATTTTTGCTCTTTAATGAGTTTTCTAACAGTTGGAATGCCAGTCGAAGTAATTTAGTTGGAAACAAAATTGAAAAGGTTGGCAAAATAATTTTTAAAAGAGTTAATGAAATAAATAAATTTCGCCCTGAAGCAGCAGCTTGCCACAGTGGTCTGTCAGGACTCTGTCAGCTTATACGGCAAAGTAGAAGGTCTGTGTGGATTACCGAGACCTCATCAGAAAGAAAACGAAAACATCCATGTCTTGCAAGGGGCTCGAACCCAGGTCCCTTTGAGAGTAACCTAGCGCGCTAACTACTTGGCCACGGAACTCAAAAAATAATTATTACAAATAAAAAATATATCAGATTCTTAAAACACCAAATAAATATTGTGATAAAATTCAGAATTAACTGATATCTTTAATTTATACTCGGACACATTTTTACACAAAATGCTTGTTTAAAATAACGGCTGCTTAAAACAGTTCTAAAATTGTGGATCTCTGAATCTAATATCGAATTGATATAATATTGTTAATAAAGAAGTGAGAGCAATTAAAATGATTTTCCTTATTTAGATGTCTCATCAAACACGAAGCAACTGAAACACAAAAATAATGCAACTGCAATGTAATGGAAAAATTCCACAATAAATCGATAATGACATATCGAGCACATTCATCTCATTAATCTTTGTAATATATCAAAGCACTAGAATAGGAAAACTAATTTATTTTAGCAAATGGCCTATTAATACATAAGCAGAATTATGGAAATAATAGACGGTAAAATATATTTAAAGATGACATTTAAAAATCCTCCTTTTTATGTCCATTTAGAACTTCTCCATAAAGCTATAATGCCAAAGTTTACTTTACATAAAAACACAATTTTCCTATCTCCTTCTCCCACACAAAGAAAAGGAATCTTTTAATTATCGAACAACTGCTTTATATCGTTTTTGTTCATTAGAAACTGAATTAATAATAAAGAACACGTTCAAATTAGAAACACCATAAATCAGAAGACATTTTTTGAAAAACAAAAGTTTTTTGTCTTAAAACCAAAATACAAAAAATGGGGGGTTCCGTGTTCCATTTTTGCTTTATTATATGAATCAATCCTTTTTACTATATCATTAAATAAAACGAACTCATAAATGCAAATTACGGGAATAAAATGCCTAATCCTAAGCTACAGGAAAAAAAAGAGGTAAAACTTATATTAAAAATATAGCAAATAAGCAGGTTTGTATCATATTTAGTTTCTGAAATCAAAAAACGATGTCAATCGTAACAGACTAATAAATGCAATTCTGTAATTATTATTCAAACCAGAGTTTAAATTTTCCGAAATTTACTACTAGAATTACAAAAACGTTATATATGTATAGATAAAAACAATTTTAAAATCTTTCTTTTCATTTCGATTTAAATGACTCTTCTCGACAAAAGTTTTTCTACAATGTCGTCTACACATGAATGGTCGCTGCATTAGATGATATCGTCTATGTCTGGTTAGATGGCCCTGCTGTTTGAAAGACTTGGAACAAAGATATCAAGGAAATGGTCGTTCTTCTGTGTGGATACGAAGATGCACCTCGAGTTGAATCTGCTGTCTGAAACTCTATCCACAGTGGGAACACTTGTGATAACGATCTCCAGAGTGGGTGAGCATATGATCTTTCATGTGGGTTGATATATCGGTAGAGTAAGGACATAATGAAGAAGATAATATTCCGCCTTTACCTTCCCTTCGATACCTCTTCTTGTGTTTGGAGAGAAATTGCAATAATATAAATATGCACTGGCAGATGTCACACTCATATATACGTCCTCCTGATTTAGGAAATAAATAAATAATACGTTATTCTTTGAAGTGAATAACTAAAGTACTGAATTACATTGAATGACATTTGTAGTTTTATTTATGACATTAAACCATGAAATGAGACTGAACTTAATATGAAATTACATGAATGAAAAAAATATATACAATTAATTTAATTTTTTTAAAATAAATATTAAACATGGAATGATATTTATTGCATACGAATAACATTAAAAGTTATGACAAAATAATCTAAATCATTTAAAGCAAATAGTAGCATAAAATTAGACACATTTTTAAGACAAAATTCTAAAACTAAGAAAACGTTTGCACACTCAATAAAATATATTTTCTACTTATATATTTCAATTAAGACTTGATTGTTTTATAAATGATACTGCAATTCAGTTAACATATCCATCCATATACAGTGCTAACCAATTTATCATCTATTTTATGTACATCTATTATTTAATAAAGCCTCATTTAAAATGTCACTTATATACACCGATAAATGCCGGCTTAAAATATTATAATCAAATCATATGTACAGATACTGGAAGGAAAAATGGAAACAGTTTCATGTTATCTCAATAGACAAAATCACATTCTGAGCTTAATAACCTCTTCAATACGATTTTTAATGAAAATATGTCTAAAGATTTCAATATAATCTATCGAAATCTCGATTAAAAAAAGTACTTGTTCAGTATTCAAAGAGTTATGAAAGCTGGAATATACTAAAATCTACAAAAATTAACCCCGAAAATTATTTAAAATATTAAAATAGGTTAAGACATCATTTTGATTCTAGAGTCTAGTATAATCTATAAACTCGTATTTAATTTATAAAATATGTATTACACTTAGATTCTGAAAACTAAGTATGATACATATTTAAAATTTAATAACTGTTAATTACACTTAGATTCTGAAAACTAAGTATGATACATATTTAAAATTTAATAACTGTTAATTTTATCAACTATGATCTCAAAACTCTTTTCTAATTTATCTTTAGACATAGTTTTAATTAAAAATCACATCAAAGAATTTATTGAGCTCTGAATGTGATTTTCTATTGAGATAACATGGAACTGCTTCCACTTTTCTGTCCAGTACCTGTATATATATATATTCATTGCGCATTGATTACTTATAATTTGCATAAATAAAGAAAGAATACGCAATAAAGTTTATTAGTAAACGCAAACACAGTTTGCCAATTTTCTACATTAATTACGCTTAAGTTTTATAATATTTGTTTTAATAAATATTAAAACAAATAAATTAACATCATTAAAGATAAACATATCATAAACATCATTAAAGTCAGTGGTGAAAGTAGATTTTATTTCCTACCAGTACGTTTCGAAGAACAGCTATGTGTGGAAAATCACGCACAGGCGGTCACTCCATGAAGTGATCTAAAGGGGTGATAAAATGAAGTTGTATGGTGACGAAAGTACAATGGCCCGGTATTTTCTATATCTTCCTATGTTTTCCGCAAATAGCCAATTATTCAGGGGTCTTTAATATGAAATGAATATTAATATACTTAAATACATGCTGATTCCGATGTATTCGCAGATTTCGCCTTTAATGAAGAAAATAAAAACTAATAATGAGATGTTGGGTTGTTATCTAACACATATGCCCAATTAATTTTGTTTTTAAAATACGTTATATCAAAAATTCAGAGTAACTTTTAAAATTCATCAAGTGTAATCAATAATTGCCAATGATTTGTGAGAGGAGAAGTCTGGGACTACCCTTCCACGAAATATTTTCGTCTTATAAGAAATCTCAAATTTGTCTACTGCTTCGAAATCCAAGACAGCTGTCTTTGTATAATTTTATTTTAGCCCCATATTATACACTGTGTTGAAAAACGTGTCCGGACACTTCCATGTTATGTGAATGGAAAGTCACTTTTAAAGCTCCCTAACATTGAAAACAAACCTTTTACGCAAAACACTGTTGCTGGCGATAAATTGTCACTCAAATCTCTCTAAATATATTACCCGGAATATTCGTTTAATATTTAAAGAATGAATGGAAGCTGAAGCATTTATCTTTAACTTTTGACACTTTTGAAAAAATACTTCAATAGATAAAACAGAACAGATATGTACAACAGTATGACGATTTTTTAAGATTTTATCAATTTGGAGGCAATGTCAATTTTCAACAATCTCCGATCAATATTTAAAGAGTCATTGAAGCGGGACCATTTAACAGCAGACGACACTTTCACATTGCCTCCAAATTGATGAAATCTTAAAAAAAGTCATACAATCTTCAGATATTTAATTTAGGTTAGGTGAACAATTTGCTACAAGAGTTGTGTTTTATCTATTGAAGTATTTTTTTACAAGTGTCAAAAGTTGAAGATAAATGCTTCAGCTTCCATTCATTATTTAAATATTAAACGAATATTGCAGGAAATATATTTAAATAGATTTGAGTGAGATCTACAGTTTATCGCCAATAACAGTTTTTGCGTGAAAGGTTAATTTTCAATGTTAGGAAGCTTTGAAAGTGGCTTTCCATTCACTTAACATGGAAGTGTCCGGACACTTTTTTCAACATAGTGTATGTCCGACACTAAAAATAGATTTTAAAAAGGAAAATTTTATTCCATATGGAATATCTTTCAAACCTTTCCTAACCGGTGGAATATTTTAGAAACTGGAAAATCCTATTCGTCTTATTTTCGCTACCACTCCGAAACTAGGTCTTGGGTAACGCAAATTGAAGCGTTTAAAACTTCTGTGGGACGAAAAAATAAAACGATCATTAGATTCTGAATTATGCTACTTCAGTAGCATAATATAAGGCAATTAAATGGTAAATATTGATTTTTTTTACTAAGATTTCATAAATTTATATTAACAATAACAACAAAAAATAATAATTCCCTCTGTCCCCCACCTCAATCTTCAAAAGCATTACTTAAATTTGTGGAGTCCTGTGCCCAATGTCTCCATTAAATCGGTTTCTGGGATTCTCAGAAATATTAGAATTTTCAATTCAATAGAATATGAAGTTATTTACAATAATAAATAAATAAATAAAAATAAATACCCCCTCAAGCAGCTGCTTGCCACAGAGGTCTGACAGGAGCCTGTCAGTTTATATGCCATAGTAGAAGGTCTGAGAGGATGGCAGGACCTCAGATGAAAAACGACACATACATTCATACCTTAACCGGGGCTCGAACACAGGTCCAAAATATTTAAAACTCGAAAGCAGAAAACATGGATATATACACATACAACAGATCGAGTGAGAGTTAAAATAAGAATTTGAAAAGCTCATTCCGTATTCCCACTTCTGCCTCTTATGGTAATTAAGAACCGAACCCAGACAGCTATGGAGGATGTGAACGTTCACTGTCTTTGAACACTTAACGACTACCCGAGATACGGTTTCGGTTGAAGTTGCCTTCGTCTCTCTCTTGTCCTACTCTCTTTAACCAGTCTCGTTGTTAATCATTCAAAGAGAGAAAGCACTACTTACCTCCGCTTGGCACTCCTGTCGGCAGAAATGGAACCTCAATATGCGGTTTTCAAACAGTTTTATATCTAAAGCTTTAAAAACTGTAGTACTGTAATTCAAAATCGGGGAATTTGATGAATTGATTGGAATGATCTGATTTTTTTTAATAAACTGCTCAATTGAAAGATTATTTAAAGCGTAAAAGAAATCGTTAACTGCATTTCTATTGAAAAATGTCTTACCGGTAAATAATTTGTTACCGGTACGGTGTACCGGCCTACTTTCACCACTGTTAAAAGTAAACAAATCATAACACAAATTAACAAAAACAATTCAATGTCTTAAATGCTCTGACGAAATGAATAAACAAAACACGGACTAAATAATCAAATCATATAAAACTCACTTCCTGCTAACATCTAATATGTCCATACATGAACACAATATATCCGTGCGACTCCATAAATTAAACATTAAAGCAACAGTAGTATTCTGCGATAAAGAGTGCCTTAAAACAAGTTTTTAATTGCATTATCATTCATAATGCAAAAAATTGTTTTTCATTTCTAGTTTTACTTATCAGAATTATACCTATTTATTGATTTCCCGCAACCCCTCAATGAAATTAGTAAGCTATGCTAAATAATTTCTTCGAATAATATTTGTTTCGTATATTAGCAATGGCAAGCAGGAGAATTATTACAAACATTAATTCATTGCTTAATACAGGTGTTCTCTGTTTTGATATTGCAATCCCGTACAATCGTAGATAAATTAATGCAGACCCTTCACACTTCCCTATAATGTAAAACTTAAATAGCTCGTTGGTTAAATCTGATTTCATTATGTACTCGCGATTCACATTTTAAGAGCTCCTTCTTTAATGCAGGGTTTATGAAGATTGATTAAAAGCTCCGAGTACCACTAGCATAGACTCCATAATCTGTGTATTTCTTCGGTAAATAAAAGTTAATATACATATAACACTATCACTATTTAAATATAATTATCGTACTTATCAACGAAACATATTTCAAATTATTGCGCGTTGAAATGACACTGGATGATACAGTAACAACTTGTAAAGCATTTATCACTGAAGTTACTTGTATCTTACAAATTGAATTAGAAACACGAATTGGATAATGAAGAAAGAAAATGCTAAGATTTTACCCGAAATAAAGTTAACGGTTAAGAGCAAACCTCATTCATCTACTCCTACTATTTATTGCTAATGGCGACATAGTTTTGTTGCCAGATATTTTCCTTAAATTTGAAAAAATATGTTGCAAGAAAATAAAGAGTTGCTCAAAGCGTAGCCTTTAATGTTAATTTAACACATATAATCAGATTTAAAAAATGCTTTCAAGTAGATATTTAATAGTCAATTTTCGCATCTTGTACATTAAGTCGCTAGGGTTTATTTAAATTAGACCACGAAATAGAATGGCAGTTAAGTATGACCTATTGACGTGTGGATTTGTAGGGCATCCTATGATATAAAATTAGGAAATGGAAGTAGATTCATGTTTTGGATGAAAATATATTTTTATGCATCCAACTTAGAAGAGAATGAAGGTGACTTATGTTACTGCATGTTACTAATCATATAGAACTGAGGCCATTAGTCTTAGGGACACGCCCCTATAGCCGGTATGTTGTGGCGTTTGTGTACATTTATTTCGCAATAACTGAGGAAAGGTTGCTTGATCACTTTAATATTTGGTACACTCATTCTTCTTATAAAAGTGCATGTTGAATTTGAAATTGATCCTATAATTAGAACAGAAATTGAAGCATTAAAGTTTGAACACAATACAAGATTCAAAATAAAATTTATATACTAAGTGTATATGCTAAACCAGTACAGATATTAGAAAATAGTTTTCTGTATCATGAAATCCGTTCTTTGTTGATCATTTCATTCATTTATAGTACGGAAGTATTTTATCAAATACGCAATATATCAACAACCGAAACTTCGTGTTAGAACTGCATTTTGAAGTTCCGTACATATTGTTCTGTTCGCTCCATCAGTTTTACAGTTTTTTTAATGTTAAGGGATCAGAGATACAGTAATTAATTGTTTTTGGTGTTAGCATTTATATGAATGTCTAGAGGAGCTGGTGACTTTAAAAAGAGGAGCAACAAATGAAATCTAAGCAAATGTTAATATCTTTTTTTCTACACGATTGTGAAATGAAAAGGGAAATTCTATTTTGTTAAACAATTTTCTTTACACAAATTTCATCGATTATACAGTGTGGGGCACAGAAACTTCCTTTTCCTGACGGCACATTGTGAAAGGAGGTAAGGTCGTAGAAAAGTGGGGATGGGCTTGGCGAACGCAGCAGTCACGGAAGTTGTTGTCTAGTACCCCTCAGTAGGAAACATGAGGTGGACGAAGGAGCAGCGTGCGTTTGCGGTCGAAGCCTATTTTTCGAACAACCGTTCCTATGTGGTGGTGCAGCGTGCGTTCCGTACTCACTTCGGAATTCAGCCGAGGTCCGGTTCTTGACCGAAAATCGATTGCTTTATGGGTAGAGCTTTAGGACAACCGGGAGTGTGGTGAAAAAAGCCCAGGACGACGACGGACCGTTACGACGCCAGAAAATGTGGAGGCAGTTCGACAGTCGATTTTGAAATCTCCGAGACGCTCCGCTCGCAAACATGCAGAGGAATATCCAATCGATCAATGCGTCGAATTCTTCATGAACATCTTTATTTCCATCCCTACAAGATGTGTATTGCGCAAGAATTGTCACCACGTGATTTCCAGAACCGAATAACGGCGTGCGAAACTTTATTGAAACTGTTCCCCTTGACGCAATTGTTTTCTTTAGTGATGAGGCACATTTTCACCTATCCGGATGTGTCAATAAACAGAACATGCGCTATTGGAGTGGTAACAACCCTAGAGAGCTCCGTGAGAGGCCATTTCACAGTGATAAGGTGATAGTATGGTGTGCGTTGTCGAGAGTTGGAATTATTGGTCCTTATTTTTTGAGGAGGACAATCGAGCAGTTACTCTCACTTCACGGCGGTATGTGGACATGATTCAAACTTTTTCGAACCAGCTCTTGCAGAAATGAATCTAGGAAATGTCTGGTTCCAACAGGATGGTGCCACGGCCCACACAGCGCGAGATTAGATGACAGTTTTGAGTGCAATGTTCCCCGGACGGCTCATCACGATTCGAGGTGACATCCCGTGGGCGGGTGTGATTTTTTTATGGGGATACCTCAAGGCAGAGGTTTTTAAACATCGCCCCATAAACCTGCTTCAGCTGAAGAATGTAATTCGGCAGCAAATAGCCCGAATTCCGCTTGACATGTTGGAACGTGTAGAGGGAAATATCAGAAATCGGTTGCATCAGTGCATAGAGAACGGTGGCCACCACCTTCAAGATATTTTGTTTAAAACAGCATGATTTGAAATTTGAAATTATGTTCTTTCAATATCAAAAAATAAATTTTGTTGATCAGCAACAATTTTTCTTTTATTCGCCTTCAAAAATAGGAAATTTTTGCGCCCCTCCCTGTAGTTTCGTATTAAACGGAGAAATGCTCTTCAAAATCAAAAAAGTCACGTAACTATTTTACTTTAGTAAAAAATATTCTTAAAGTTCATGCATTCAGCTTAAACTTACTTAATAAATAATAATACTTTTGTACTTACTGTAGATTTCAGTGCTAATTAATCTTTTAGGAAGTGCTACAGGAAATGTTATATCAGAATTCTAGATTTTTTTAAAATGTAAATATACAGAATTATAGCTATGGTAGATTTCCCCAGGCTCTGCTCGGGTCTGAAACTTTTCAATTTGTAATAAATGGAACACACCACATGGACAGCTTTCGTCTGGCGTAAAAAATGTTATTCAAAATGTAAACAATGACACATTTTAGAATATTTATCAGTCTATCTGTTTATTCGACAAAAAAAGTCCTAGACCTAGACCGTCAGACCAAGGACCACCACACTCGTCTACAGCTTCCTCTCACCATAATGCACTACTAGGTATTCGACACCATAAAATTAGGTCCCCCACCAAAGGTTGGCCGCGGAACATCTGTCCATTGATTACTTTGCCCATCGATAACGTACTATTCCGTTCGTTACTTTCACTTCTCCATAATGCAGATAACTCTATCGCCTCCAGAGGTTTCCGACACTTGCACTGGGTTTAATCAATGGTTACATCCTGACCCACTGTAGCTATCAATCTTATTTGTAAACCCTACGCAGCAAGATCCAAGCGTGACCACCACATCAAATTCGGGACCGATCAACCAAGTACCTGTGGAATTACGGTCAGCTGAAACTTCCGCCACTAGTGACGAGATCCAGGATGAACACTAGTGTCTGCGCACAATTTCGGAATACGCCTGAAAGCTTGCTACTCTGTGTCATTTTTAAGGCTCAAGCAATGTCAGGGAATAATACAATTATAACGCATTAAGTATCAGGTTATCCAACATTTGTGGGAAATAGGGGATGCCGGTTAGATGAATCTGAAGGTTGCATGAGAAATATTCTTATAATTCTTATAGAAAGCAAATGTAATAGGTACAATCTTGTTTTCAAGCCTTAGTTGGGATAGCAATGCAATTAAAAACAACGAAAATTAAAATGAAGTAAAATTTCCTTGATACAAATGTAGATATATCAATTCTGACTCATTTTATATGTATTTTCACCCTAAAATGCAATGTATAAATCCGTGCACTTAACAAAAACTTCGGCAAATGCTTTTATCTGAAAATTACCATGAACAGTGCTGCAATTTTAGCCGTCGGATGGCGCTGATCACTGGTGTTACCTAGTGGTCCAATATAGGGAGAGGTTGGCAAACGGCGTTCATGGGCGCCATGTCTGTGCTCTGCGAGTGCGTCAGTTAGGCTACCTGACTGATTATCGAGCTTCGTCAACACACATGAGAACGGAGCAACTCTGGAATAAGATTTTGTTTCTTAAAAATCATGGAAATGCTTTCTGTTCTCAGTATTTTATACTAATATTTATTGATTGTTAAGTTCATAAAATTACTTAAAATAACAAAAATTGAAGCAATATCTGTTCTTTCAGACATTTTGTCCCAGATATTAAATTTTTACTTAAAAAGTAAAAATGCTTAACATTCCTGAAACGATATCGCAATATTTTTAATTTGGGCTCTGATTTATGCTTTTACAAAATTAACATTCAAATTCTATTCAAAGATAATAGTTGAACATTTGTAGCATAAGCAAGCTTTATAAAAATATTATTTATATATTCTGAAATCTGTCAAAATTATACTATATATATATATAAAGAACTAGAACATTCTAAAGTTTTTTTTCCCTTCATTACACTATAATAATATAAATAAATACCCCTTAAGCAGCTGCTTGTCACAGAGGTCTGACAGGAGCCTGTCAGTTTAATATGCCATATTAGGAGATCAGTGAGGATGGTGGGACCTCGGAAGAAATACAACATAAGCATCCATGTCTTAACCGGGGCTCGAACCTAGGTCCCTTTGACCAGTAGCCTAGAACTATAACCACTTTTAATCACTTTATATTGTGCATCTACACTTTTTTAATCTGGTAACCTCAGCCTGTAGTTTAGCGCACGAAGAGCAAGAAGTACTCTGTTATCTGAGCAGAACCATATGAATTAATTACCAACAGATCATGAACATTAACTTCATTTACGATGCAATCTGAGATATTTTCCCTAATACCAGTGTATTATAGGGCCACGGCTTAACGTCCCATCCGACGGACGGCGGCCTTTCCAAACCCTGCAGTGTCCCCTACTGACAGTGGGCAGGGCAAGGATTTTTGCGTAGATAAATCTCAACGCTGACCCAGCTGGTACTCGAACCTGGGAACTACAGATTACGAGCCTGGTGCGCTACCCACTGAGCCACCCCCGCCCTTCACTAGTAAAGTGTTATTACATGAAGCAAAAATTATATGTCGTTTCTCAGCCACTAAAATGTTTCTTTTACAATAATTATGATCCATATAAACCTTTGCTTTTTCAGGAGCTTCATTTACATGGTTTCTTCTGGGAATGCTTTTACATGCCTTTGATACTGGGCAATGTAAAAATACGGTTGGCACTGCTGAATTTTTTAACTTTGGCCATCAATTCGAATCTTCTCCCATTGAGATGTATCAAAGTGATCTTGAAAACGAGATATCAAAACATAATTAGAACTCTCATGAATACATATTTTAAAAAATCTAATTCGTTTGCTTTTCAATGACCTTTGCCTATTGCCTATAATCAAATTATTATTTTATGGGTTGGGCTGTTTTACCTCTGAATGACACTTTTTTGCACACAATGGGCTAAATGGCCAAGTTGGGTTGGTTTTACCTCTGAGCGGCACTTTTTTGCACACCATGGGCTAAATGGCCAGGTCACATGAACCCCGAAGGCTCAGAGAAGGTTGGGGGAGGGGACCCACTGGAACAGCTGTTGGGAGACAGATGGTAGCCTTCCGTCAAGGCCATTCATCATGTTCTTTAACGTGTACAGGGTATGGCTCTCCCGCACACGGGGCCACGGCTTAACGTCCCATTCTATGAACGGCGACCTTTCCAAGGCCACCCCAAGGCCATCGGTGTCACCTACTGACCGTGGGCAGGATGGGGAATTTTGGGGAGAAATCTCAACACTACCCAACTGGGACTCGAACCTGGGAACTACAGATTACGAACCTGACCTACTGAGCCACCCCCGCCCCATTATTTTTTGGAGATAATGATACTAATGAAATTGTTTGAATATAGACACAGTGACATTATTTTAATTATTTGTTTCAAGATAAATAACTTGGAATATGTTTCATTACATACAATATTTTACCAAAAGTTTCTCAACATTTACATGTTATGTGAATGGAAAATTACATCCAAATTTCCTTAACTGCGAAAATAAGTTTTTTAAAAAATGTCACTAGAAATGAATGGAAGATCTCGCACAAATTCTCGATTTTCAGCAACATTCTTTTAATATTTAGAGTTATTAAGTTGGAAACACTTAACAACAAACGTTGCTGTTCAGCATTTTCAAAATTAATTGAATGATTACATAAATTTCTAACGCTGCATTCATTTTAATAAGTGAACTTTAAAAATAGATTTTTACAATAATGTCATTGAGGTCTACAAACTATTCGGAATATTTAGTAATATTATTCGAATATTCAGCAGCAGAAAGATTCAAATATTGAGAATAACTATATTTTCGGTGTTTTTAAAGATATAATTAAATTCAACCTACCTCATATAGTCGAGAATAATCTGTTGGTTTCCAGAATTCCCGTTTCACTTTAGTTAAGATATTAGCCCAGATTATCTTTTAGCCCAGATATATCTTCTAGTGCGATCTTTTGGGAAAGCTTTCATCAATTTCCAGTTCTTTGCAGAATTAGTAAAGCCGAAAGCTGCACAATGTGTCATTTTAACAAGCTTAATACTTTATGTTTATCAATGAAAACAAATGAGGAATATCATAAGCAATTTACGTTATAACACAGCGATCTAATTCAGTATAGAACTAACACACGTATACACTTTACCTGTAACTATACAGAGCTAATCGACAATCGACGCACAGAAATGGCGCCCATGAGACACGTGACAGCACAACCAATAGAAATCGACATCGCCGTTTGCCAACCTCTCCCTATATAATCTGCCCGAACCTCGCCACTTGGGAAGAAACTAACATGCCACCTATAACAATCAAAAGACACCTCCTCACATGCAAACACTACATCAAACTTAAACACTACAATCCCACTTACCCAGCCATACTTAGAATTGAATCCACCACTAACTCTACTACCACAGCACAAATAATTAAAAAAAACACACTTTACCCCACTTGGCAACAAATTAAACCTTATAAACCCACACAAACACTTCCCTATTGGTTACTTAAAAAACCAAACATTCACCTCACTCTACCACACATCACCAAAAAAAAAAAGCTCACCTCCCCATTGAACAAAAAATTGCTGCAGACAACTTAATCACACAACTATCAGACACTGACCATACAATTTACACTGATGGATCTCATATTCCACACACCACCTCTGGCTCTGCTGCTTTTTACACCCCTTCCACCAAATTCTCTTATGTTATAAATTAAATCATGCTGAAAATAGCACCTCTTCAGAGCTAGCAGCAATACATATGGCATTAGGCTGGGCCACCCACCTCAACAAACAACACATTAACATAATCACAGACTCAAGGCCTGCCTTACAACTCATTAACATAATCACAGACTCAAGGCCTGCCTTACAACTCATTAACATAATCACAGACTCAAGGCGTGCCTTACAACTCATTAACACATGAACAGTAGATCCATCACAGAACCATTCCCTTTTCCACATACAAAACATAGCGCTCAACATTATAGACAAGGGAAACACCCTAAGACGTTTCAAAGCAATATAAGTAAAACTTGCGAAGTTCGCGAACTTATGTTTTCAATTGTGAACACTAACATTGTTATTTTATTGAATAATAACATTTAAACTATATTTAAAACGAACGGAAAATACAATCGTGAAAACTAGTTAATTGATAAATAAAAATTTGCTAGACCTTCAAAAAATAAAAGAGTTAGCAGCATTAACCACAAGAATTCATAATTTCAGAAGCTTCGCTCAGCATCATTTCTACAAACGGGAATGAAAAACTTTAAATGCTGAATAGGAATCTTTTTACGTAACATTTCGAACGTATAACAGTAATGCTTTTATCACACAATATGAAACATTACAATATATAACTACTTACGTGTATCATAAAGACCAACATGGCGACATGTGCAATATCATTCAAATCTCCTTTTCCTACCTCCATGACTAAAAGACGGCTATTTTTCTAACCTGGAGTAATCTCTTCGATTCCCTAGAAGAAAACGTGAAAAATGTCCACCCTACATACGTTTCACTTCAACAGATTGCATTAACTGTATCCGCAGAGAAAATACTCATAATAATTCGTTGGTGACGTCTGACAATAAGATTGCTGATTTAACTGTTGCCTGACTTAGAAGGAAGTGATACTTCTCGATATTCGCAACAAGGTTCCCTCTCTTTAAGCTTCCTTTCTCAGCATTTCTCGTGCCTGGGTAATATTTTGGAAACGAATATTATCTCACATAATGTAGCAGTGGGGATCGCCATCAAATAACCAAAGATAATTGAATAACGAAAAATTTCCCTCCCTAGACTCGTTAAAATAAAAAATATTCCACTTGTATCATGTAAGAGCTACGTATCACCATGAATAAGCAAACTAAAATATGTGTGCGCCTTAATAATAAATTGGATAAAACAGAGAGATGACGTCACAGCAACGCGGTTTCGGCTACTTTCCAGCGTGATTTCTATAAAATGCATATCTCCCAAAAGCATTTCCAATGTGTCATGAACACCATACAACAAAAATATAGAGTGAAAGAAACAATCACAGTTCAATATTCTTTTCAATACATTTTCCAAAACATTTTTTCTCCTGAGGTCATTCACAATACCTATCTGATGGAAAAAAAAACTCGGAAACCTTTCCATAATACCTGAGCAGCAAAATAACGGCACCAGCTCAATAACTTATTCAATATCATTTGCATTAGATATATCCAATACCTACACGACATATCTCTAATATCGATTATAAAAAAATTAGTTGTCTTACTATATAAATGATGAACGCTGGAATATTTAACACCCAAAAAATATTAAATGCAAAGTTCACATGAAACGTCAAATCACGTTTAGATTTCAGTTCAATTCTTAGTCGAATAATCAGTGTATTGCACGAGAGAATTGTTTTCCCTCTTGGCATTACGTATCAGTCATTTATTTCGTCTCTCTAAAATTATCCTATCGTCATAACTATAAAAACGATAAAAGAATGTAGTTCAAAAAACGCCGTCTCTATAGCTACGATTAGGGGACCCAATTTTGTGTGAATACAAACATATCATTACGGATAAGTTACTGAGGTATGAATGTGAATTCCTATTTATAGAAAGCTAATTGCAACTGTTTATTTCATCTCTCACGGAATAAGACTTAACCCAGCATTCACCCTAAATCGAAATATTTATTGACACAGTTTACCTTTACCATAAAGAGAATTTTTATTTTTTTTAAACATTTCAAACGTTGGGGAAAAGGCTTAAGGTGCGATGCAAATCCACTCCTATTTTCCTATCTTATTTATACCATGACGTGCACATAAGTGTTAATTTCCATTTGTGAGCCACAACAGAAATATTAATCTTGAGATTATTCGGAAAAGAATAACTTTTTACCGAAAATGACTTTTCAAAAACCGGAATTTCTAAAGCTTTAACGGCACATGAAGGAATAAATGGCTGTTGCCGACGTAAAGCCTTGCAACAACGCAATCCATCACTAAAATCTCACCCGAAATATATTTAACAAAAAATTTTTTTACTTCCTCACTATCTCTTCCCACCCCTTCCTCCGGGGAAGAGTGGGAGAGTTAGAAATATCTTCCACTGGCGGGAATCGAACCTGCATCTCTTCAGATTCATGCCAGAGCGCGCTACCATTGTACCACGCCTCGGACAATGAAATTTTTCAGAATACGACCTTACAATTCTTCACTGAGACGTGGGGGGCGGGAGTGTCTCAGTCGATAGCGTGCCAGGTTCATAATCTGTAGTTCCCAGGTTCGAGTCCCAGCTGGGTCAGCGTTGAGATTTATCTCCGTAAAATTCCCCGCCCTGCCCACGGTCAGTAGGGGACACCGATGGGCTTGGAAAGGCCGCCGTCCGTCGTATGGGACGTTAAGCCGTGGCCCCGTGTGCGGGAGAGCCATACCCTGTGCACGTTAAAGAACACGCTGGATGGCCTTGACGGGAGACTACCATCTGTCTCCCAACAGCTGTTCCAGTGGGTCCCCTCCTCCAACCTTCTCTGGGCCTTCGGGGTCCCTGTGACCTGGCCATTTAGCCCATGGTGTGCAAAAAAGTTTCGCTCAGAGGTAAAACAACCCAACCCAACTGAGACGTGGCTGACACAGCGCCATCTATACTCAAGGAGATGCAACTTTTTCCAATCGTTGTATTGAATTTCAGATGTTAATGAGAAGGTCGATAACGCTCAATCGTATAAATGATTAAAAATCGATCCATAGTAAATACACAGATTACCTGTAGAGATAGACTTCAAACATTAGTTAAAATATTATGGAAAAAATTCATCGCCGACACGGCGGGAATCGAACCCGTATCTCTCCAGATTCATGCCAGAGCGGGCTACCATTGCACCACGCCTCGGACAATGAAATTTTTCGGAATACGACCTTACAATTCTTCACTTACAAGTCTATCTTCTTCCTTTATTCTATCTCTACAGGTATTCTCTGTATTTACTGTGGATCGATTTTTAATCATTTATGCGCTTGAGCGTTATCGACCTTCTCATTAACATCTGAAATTCAATACAACGATTGGAAAAAGTTGCATCTCCTTGAGAATAGATGGCGCTGTGTCAGCCACGTCTCAGTGAAGAATTGTGAGGTCGTATTCTGAAAAATTTCATTGTCCGAGGAGTGATGCAATGGTAGCGCGCTCTGGCATGAATCTGGAAAGATGCGGGTTCGATTCCCGCAGTGTCGGCAATGAATATTTTTCAGAATATTTTAACTAATGTTTGAAGTCTAACTCTACAGGTAATCTGTGTATTTAATATGGATCACCCAGTGGATTTCGCATCAAACAACTCAAAATAGCTTGGAATGCGAAATTCAAAGTATGCAACTTCCATTTTTACTACGGCTTCGCAATGTTTCGTCTATACCTATCCAAACCTTTACATAAGCATTTTTAGTTCTCTCTAGAAAAATAAAAATGTATATTACGTAACAGAGATCGAAATATTTGACTTTGCATATAATCATCCACCTAAAATAGCAATATTATTATGATTAAGAAAAGCATTTCTAAAAAACTTTTACATGCCTGCAATATATTATACAAAATATACTGGCAACACAACAAAGCAGTACTACTGACGTCATCTCGGTGTTTTAGCTACTTTATTATTAACCCGTATTCATAGGCAGCACTAATGCACTAATTTTAGTGAGTTGACTTATTTCTGACGCCGTCAATTTTTTTTCTCATCAATTTATTTTTAACTTCGAATTTTATACGAGATGAGTAACATTATTTCCCGCCGTCCGTGGCCAAGTGGTTAGCACGCTTGGCTACTGATCTACTGGACCTGTGTTCGAGCAGCAGGTAAGGCATTTATTGTAGTGAGTGGGCAATTATTTTATTACGTTATTTCGAACCATAAAACAATTAAAAAAATAAGGTCGATTACGTGCATAAGAATGGATTTCCACAGTTTGACTGCCTCCCCACCCACCAATATTTATTTTTGCTTTCCCGAAGTCCGATCATAGCTTGATCGGCTGCCAACTATTTCATAATTCACTAGAACGAACTCTTTTTTAATTCATACTTCGGTCAAATATGCAGTATAATAAGTTATTAATTATGTTTCCTTTTAAAACATTTGCAAAGGCTGAAGGGTGAAATATTACACGGCACCGACGAAACATTCTGTTCTCCTCAAACCTGTTTGTCTCCCATCACCGAAATTTCAAATGTGACGTAACTAAATATTATTTTCCACACTAATAAAAAATTCAGATACAGATTGTTGCAGATAAAAAAAATTGAGATTACTTCCTCACAATAAACGACTATAACGTGTGGTTATAAATAAAAACTGAAATCACTCAAATTACCAGAAGAATAGAGCAGATAAATAAAGATTAGAAATGATAATAAAGATTAGAATATATATTTTGTTTTCAAACACAGTTATTTAACTCCACTTAATATTAGCAACAAATTACATATGAAATGAAAGCTTCGCAGCTTTTTTTTCATAAAATAGGAATGGATTGCAGAATTATATCCAATGCAGTACGTAAGGGTAATAAGGACAAAAAACTGTTGAACTTATTTATATTTCACGCTACTGAAGAATAAACTGAGGTTTCATTTTTAAAGACATATAAAAAGGTGCGGAAAATGCTATATTGCATTAGAAAATTATCTCTTACATTGTATACCTACTATTCCTAATACAAAGCATTACAGAGAGCTTAATAAACCTGTAAAGGATAAGTTAGCTGCTCATAAGAATCTTTGGCTAGATGGCTTGGCTGACAAAGCCGAGGAAGCAGTTAGCCAGCACAACAGCAGAGAGCTGTTATCAGATAGTTAATGTTTTGTGTGGTAGAAAACGGACAGGCATACAAGGATTGAAGGATAAACAAGGTAAGGTTATAGAAGGTGAGGATTCTGTCATGGCTAGGTGGGCTGAGCATTTCCGTGATGTTCTAAACAATGTGGTTAGTTCTACTCCCATTGTTTGCAATGATGACAGATGCATTGGTGACATTAATGTTGGCCCTGTAACACAATCTGAAGTTCTTTTGGCTGTTTCTAAACTTAAACTTCATAAATCCCCAGGGGTAGATGAAATTACTACGGAAATGCTTAGAGCTGGGAATGTTTCGGTTACCACTTGGATGACTGAAATTCTGAATATCTTTTATGATAAAGGCATGGTCCCTAAGGATTTTACCAGAGCTATTGTTATCCCTATTTTCAAAAAAGGTGATCGCAGTTCTTGTGATAACTATAGGGGTATCAGCCTACTCTCTGTTCCAGATAAAGTTCTTTGCATGATTGTGCTTAATAGAATTAAGAATCTGGTTGACAGGCAATTGCGTGATGAGCATGTGGATTCAGAATTGGTAGGGGATATGTAGATCAGATATTTTCTCTTAGGCAGATTCTTGAGAAATGTTTAGAGTTTAAGAAACCTTTGATTGCTAGCTATGTTGATTTCAAAAAGGCTTTCGACTCTGTTGATCGTCATAATTTGTGGTTGATTGTGAGATCATATGGTATACCAGACAAGTTAGTTAACATAATGAAAGCTTTCTATAATAACACTGAGTCATGTGTGAGCGTTGGTAAGGCTTGTATCAACTGGTTTAGCATTACTTCTGGTGTTCGACAAGGGTGCATTTTGTCTCCTTTTCTCTTAGGTTTGGTTATTGATTATGTTATGCGAAATTCACTTCAAGGGAAAGATTTTGGCCTTAAATGGACTGGAGATACGAAAATTTCTGATTTAGATTATGCTGATGATTTAGCCCTTTTAGCAAATGATGATGAGATGAACTCTTTCATTCGAGCTGTTGATGAGACTGGTAGTAGAGTAGGTTTGGTTATAAACAGAGAGAAAACTAAAGTGATGAAAATTTGTCAGGCAGGCTGTGATTCAGTTAATCTGAATGGTTGCAGTCTTGAGCAGGTGTCACAGTTTAATTATCTTGGGAGCTATGTAACAGAATATGGTGATGTGCGTCATGAGATTAACAGAAGAATAGGGTTTGCTGCCGGGACTTTTAAGAATCTAGGGAGAGTGTGGAGAAATAGGCGTATACACCTAAAGACTAAAATTAGACTGTATAATAGTTTGGTTCTTTCTAGGGTTAGTTATAGTAGTGAAACTTGGACACTTTGTAAACAAGATAACAGGAAACTAGATGCTTTTGATTCCAGATGCTTACGCAGTATCTTGGGCATTAGGTGGTTCAACTTTGTAACTAATGATGAGGTTAGGCAAAGGAGTTTGCAACCTCCTTTAAGCAGCATATTGTGCAGAGAGAAACTCCGTTGGTTTGGCCATGGTTCTCGTATGGATAATTATAGATTGGTGAATAGGGTTATGAACAGTGTGCCTAAAGGCCTCAGAAAGAGGGGGAGACCTAAGATGCTGTGGGCAGACAATGTCAAACAGGACCTTGTTAGAATTGGTGTGCAGTGGCCAGATGCAGCAGATGTAGCTCAGGACAGACTTGCTAGGAGAACTAAATTGCTCAGTCTGGTTGGACCTCCGTAGCCCATGGCTGCTTGAGGATGATGATGATGATGATATTTTTCAGGTCGATGGGGTTTCTTTTCCGGTCCTGATTCAGCGGAACTTTGGGAAAGAAAATCTCCCTAGGATAAAGTTCAAAATACAAATTCTTGCAACATATTTATATATAAAATGACACTTTATAATTTATATAAACTTAATTACGTAAGCAATTTTAAATTTTGTAACATAGCAGTGAAAAACGTGGTGTTTGAAATAGAATCAATTCAATGATATAATTGTTTAATCAAACTTTTCTAAAGTTCAAAGTGGATATTTAAAGATTTCATTTTGATCTTTAATTTATCGTCACATTTTCCCATTAAATGCATATTTTAGAAGTTATAGAGATTCCAACTTACGCTTAATTTACGCTTACAGCTTGGAGCTTACAAGTGGCATAACATGAAAGATTATTGTTAAATATTCCAAATTCCGGAACTATTTAAATACTGAAACAATATTGTTGAAAATCGATATATATATAGATTAATTATCATCTTTAATTTACCTTCAGTCACATTTTTCCATTCAATGCATGTTTTAGAAGTTATGCAGCTTTTACGTTTTCACTGGCATAATGCGGAAGATTATTGTTAAATATTCCAGATTCCAAAACGTTTTAAATACTAAAAGAATATTGTTAAAAATATATTTAAATAGATTTCATTCTCATCTTTAATTTATTTCCAATCACATTTTTCCATTAAATGCATATTTTAAAAGTTAGAGCTTCCTAGTTAGGGTTCTCAATGGCATAAAAGGGAAATTCTGAACCCGTTCGCTAGGGCACATCAAAAGGATAGGAAATGAATAATGTGCGTACTACGAGTCGAAATAAAGGGGTCGATACTGGTCGACAGCGACAAATAGCGGTTAATTATAAAATTTATATCCCATAGTCACAATAATGTGCTGTATACTAGCTGTCGGTTAAAAGCCGACCGAAATTTCAGTTATCAAGCTAAAAAGTGGAGTATTAGATTACCTCTACAGTAAACTAATTATTCACTATAAAGTTACTAGGCTGACGGAAATTATAAACGACCCACAAACAGTTCATGAATATTATTTAACTTGATTCACGTGATACTTTTCTAGCAGCAGGAGAATGGTGGGTTACCGAAGGACATAAGGAATACAGGTCGTGAGTATTTTTCAATTGAACAGTTCTTGCCTATGGCTGCTTATTACACCGAAATCGGTTCGTGGTACTCAAAGCTCTGAAAACTACAAACCCTCGAAATCTGATCAGTTCTTCGCCATATTTCATACGCTAACGCGGCAAACGGAATAGCAAGAAAGACGTTTGATGACAACTCATAAACTGCCACTAGAAGTTTTTTTCTTGCAATAATAGGCTAATGACGTCTGGCAAGTGTCATTAGTCTATTATTGCAATTTCTTGCAATAATAAGCTAATGACGTCTGGACGTTGGAGAATGCACTATTTGCTCACTCCCAGGAAGTGAGTTTTATAATTATTATTCCCAACAGAGGTGTTTTTTTACTCTTCCGCACCTGCATTTTTCAATATCTTGTACACGAAAATCACTGTAATTCATGGAAAAGAAATAAGACGCATTTCTTTTAAACGTTTTCGTATTCACGGTGAGTATTATTTCTTCAGGATATTTAATAATTACACCTACAATTAATAATGCTCACTTTCTTCATATCAATGAGGTGGGGTAAGAAAACGTACATAGCTATGGCGCATATTCCTAGTTTCTTGCCAACAAATCGACACGTACATCAAAATAATTCTGTTCCAAACGTAGTGAATTCCTTTTTGTTACCTTTTACGATGTCGATTGCAGCAACATGAACAAAAATTTACCGTTGTTAGTAGCCTCGTCCTTTCATTTACGACATGTTAAATTTTTTTCTTTTGTTATACCAGGTAAAGCAATAGTTATTTCCGGTGTTCTACTTTCACGAATCGACACTTATCCATTTCAAAGAAAACTGCGTAGAGGGCAAATTATTGTAAACAATACAAACTTCAACACCTCAACAATTAAAAACTAAAATAATTACTTCGCTTGCAATATTGCAAATTAAATTCTCTACCTTAAACTTTTCCCACCGTCTAACGACGCAATCAGAGTCATAGATACTTAACGCAATATTTCAATCCGTTGAAGCTTAGCAACCCTCCCTCTCTTTCAGTATGCGACACCGGTGAGCTACGAAAGGCCGCCGTCCGTCATACGACACTTTAACACGTGAACTGGTGTGCGTAAATGTTCACGTTACAGAACGCACTGCATTGCGTAGAAGTGACTGTCCCATCTGTCTCCTTAGTTTCACAGCAGGTCCCCTTACTCCAAACTCTTCTGAGCCATCGAGGTACTTATCATCGAGGAGTTCAGGTCCATTCTATTACAATAAACTGTGGATCACGCGTTTAAATAACGAAGCTACCCAAAAAACTAATATCTTTATGAAAATCAATAAGTCTACTATCTTCGGACGAAAGGATGGACAGACCACCAACTGATAGGAATACCATGTTTTTATTACATCACACAATTAGGGTAAGTAAATGGAAATTCTTCCATCGCTTTCATTTGTTTTCTTACTTTTTTTTACAACTGTAATCTGTTAACAACCGACAAAATTATTTTTTTCTTCTATATTAAAAAGGAATTTCAAAAATGTAACATTTCGAAACTAAGTTATAAATGTTAAATTTAGAATTGCACCGTTTTTTCTCTTTAACATTTGATTAGGATATTATATTTAAGATTTTTTGCCTCCACTAGAGACCGCAATTATAACTCTTAAACCAGTTTGTGTGATCAAATCTGCTGTGGTTTATAAGACAAGCCAGAAAATATTCGAATGTAACTAAAAATAATCTATTTCTATCGCCCTGTAAGTACTTAAGAGTGTGAACACAACGTGAAGTTAGAAAATTTTTTTTCTACGCCCTATATTTCAAGAGAATATTGGGCATAGTAATTCTACCCAGAATGTCGTGATTTCATTCCTTTTTTAGTTACACTGAAATTTCTGACACAGATTGTGTTTCGACGTGTGAAATTTTTTTATACTTAGATTCGAAAATAAACTTCTAGATTGCTAATTTTAATGTTAAATATTCGTCATACGAAAACATCACGGTGGCAATAAGCAGGTAGAACGGGAAAAAGTCTTTTTCCTCTGGGTGCCTTAGTGAAGTTGAGGGCTATGCCGACTAGAGTCACTCATGTCGGACAGGCCAGACTAAGAGTTCCCAATCTAAGAAAATCGCACAAAAGTGCGTGGATGTCTGTTGACAATAAATCAACAGCCTTTAGGCTTGAGTGCAGCTGGAGGTGGGCTGTAAAGGAAGATAGTGTAAATGGAAAGATGGTGATGAAGGTGAGAAAAGTTGAAGTGGGAGATGGTGGAGATGAATGAGAATAGCGAAGATAATGGAGCACAAGGTGGCTAAAGGAGATGGAGATAAGTGTAGTTGGAGTAGATTGATTTGGAATGGAGGAGTGAGATGAGTGTAATGAGTTGGTTGGCAAAAGTTGATAAGTAAAATTAATACATGCAGTATGAAAGTTGGATAAAAAAACTGCAATGAAGGACTGAGGATTATAAAATAGAAAGCTAAGTGAATATATTATAAAGGAAGAGAGGCGTGCAAACGCCTAATGGCTTAGGGGAGAGCCCAAATTACAGGTCTGTTGCTATTAGGGGGAGGAGGCTTGGGTCCAAGGATACAGGTTCCTCTCCCAACTTTCTTTTCTTTTTCAAGTTCACTGGTCTAATAATCATTCGGCGAGATTAGGTTGAGGTCGCAACTCATTAACACGGGGGAGGTGAGGAGCCCTTGGTCCTTTAGACATGGGTTCCTCTCCTCCCCCCTTGGTCCTTTGGACCCCCCCCCCCCCCCGATAGGGGACCACCTTGACGTGGTGGGGGGCTTGTGGCCCAGCAACCGGTTAAAGACTCTGCTGACCGGTATGGGTCCAGGTTGGACAGAGCCAAGACCAACCGAGGTTGAAGGCGTCGTTGACCGGTTTAGTGGCCCGGTTGGACTTGCTAAGACCTCACAATCAGGTGCTCTGGGGAACAGCTCAGGGCCCTGCTGAACGAATTGGTCCCCTAGAAGGCAAGGGCCCTTTCAAAGTCTGGGTCCCAGTAAGAGTCTCCACCCGGGCGCCGAGCGAACTTGGTTCTACATATCCATGTTCATGGCTAACGGGGGAACAGAGTAAATTTAAGGTTTCACCGATGGTTGAGCTTTCCTTCTATAGGACTGCTTGCCATACGAGGTCGGGGATGAGATGCATCTATATAGTGTAGCCTTGCCCCCGACTATAGATAGTCACGGCTATCATGTCACGGACCAATCCGTTAACTTGGTAGTGTCGTAAGGCGGAACCGGGGATTGCCGTGGTTGCCATAACATCTAAGACAACATAAGAGTCCATTGGTCCTTTGGACATGGGTTCCTTTCCTCCCCCCTTTTTACTACGCCAATTTCCCATTTCCGGGTGGTTTCTCCCACGAACTTAACCTTTTGACTGCGGCGCGGTTTGACAGCGATCTCTCTGCTGTAGCGGCGCATTTTGCGCCAAATTCTTTCAGAGGAGTAAGAAGAGGCGAGTACCACTCCCAGTTTCCAATGACCTTCCCCATCCATTTGTTAATCCTCTTAAGTGCTCCCACCTTGGTTGCTTCTGGGCATAATCATTTATATATTCTTCCATGGGCTACCCATCTTGCATATTTCGGGAAAATCCGATGAGTTCTTCCTGTTTTGCATTTTTAATGGCCAGCAGTGTATTTTATTTTCTTACATTTTCACGAATTCTCAAACTGTGCACAATATCTCCTGAGAATAATTAACTATTTTTTTCTTTAGTGACCGAAAAAAATTACTAAAAAGGAATGAAATAATGAGAAAAGAATGAATGAGATGATACTAAAAGCTGTTTTTATATATCTACCGGCTTAGCAATCAGAGTTAAATCAATTTTATTATGAATCTTGTGTTCAAACTTTAATGCTGCAATTTTTGTGTAATTGTACGATCTATTTCAAATTCGAATTTGATACGTACTTTTATATGAAGAATGAACACAACAAATATTAAGATTATAAATTCGAACTTTCGAGAGTTATTGCAAAATTAACGCACACAAACGCAACATACCTGCAATGGCTGTTGGAGCTACAAAGGGAGCGTGTCCCTAAGATTACAAGGGGGCGTGTCCCTCAGTTTTGCAGGGTTAGTAACATATCATAGGTCACCTCCATTCTTTACTGAATTCTAAGCATCTAATATCTTTTCATTCGAAATATGAATCTGCTTTCTTTTCTTAATTTTAGAGTATAGGGTGCCTAGAAAATACACGATTTTAAATCATACCTTAGTAACATCCTATTTCGTGGTCTAATTTCAATTGAACCCTAGCTGACAAATATACACGAGAGTTTGCTTCTGACGTTTCGTGCTAAATTGCTTTTGAAAGCTACGTTCTAAGCAATCATTTATTTTTACAGAATATTTTGTTCATAATAATAATATATCTGGCAATAATAATATATCTGGCAACAGAAGTATGTCGCAATTAGCATTCCACGTTAGTAGTAGTTGATTACATTTACTTTTAAACATTAACTTTGTTGTAGGTAAAACCTTAGCATTTTCTTTCTTCATTAGCCAATAAGTGTTTCTAATTCAATTTGTGAGATACAAATAACTTCAGTGATAAACGTTTTACTTGTTGTTACTGTATTATCGTGTCTGACGATCTTCAAATGATTTATCGAATTATTTTTGAACTATCATTTTAATGTACAGTAATTTCAGATTTGGTTATATTCGTTGAAAGCTATATATATATAATTATAATATATCATACACTTTTCAAAGGATATGTTATCGGATATTTAAATAGTGATGATGTTACATGTATAATAAATTTTATTTGCGGAAGAAATAAACAGATTATGGAGTATATGCCAGCGGTTCTCAGAGCTATTAATCAATATTGATAAACACTGTATTATATCAGGGGTTCTTAAAATGTGGATCACGAATACACAAAGAAATCTGATTTAACCATCGCGCTACGTAGGTTATAGGGAAATGTGTAGGGTCTGAATTAGTTTTTCTACTATTGTAGGGGCGCGATATCAAAACAGAACCCAGTAATTATTTAATATAGCTACTTCTACCGCCATTTCTGTTATGAAAGTAGTGCGTGAAATTATGTTCTTCTCCTCCGTTATAATCTCAAAACCGGAGGTTTCCCGAAAACTTGCGGCAACGAGATTATATCGTATATCGTAGATCGTATAATCATATTCGATGTACCGGGTAATAATTTTACCCCTAACCATCTCCATCATAAAGATACGCCTATTTGGCATGAGTTTGAACAAAATATATAATTTAAACACCCTGAGGTGGGCTCCTAAGGGAAAACATAAGAAAAGCTAAAAATAGCAGCAAAATTGTATAAGAAACCTAAAACGGGGAGGTCTCCACAGAGAACGCTACCGTTTTTATCCTCTTGTACTTGTTCAAAACAGTATGATCGTAAAGAATCGGAGCAGAAATAATCTCATTGGGATTATTGCTTACAGCCTCAAATAATCTTTTTGTAGGTGCGTTTTATATGTGTTTATATATGGTCGATGCCCAGGTCTTTATGGAGTTGTCTCTTAGTGACAAACCAAGGGGCATCGACGGCAGTTCTCAAAATCTTGTTCTGTAAGACCTGAATCTTACGAATATTGGTGGGTGTAGTATTCGACCATATGGGTGAAGCATAGAGAATCACCAGTCTGATGATCATAACGAGGTTATAAGCGATTTGTTAAAAATTTATACTTGACTGATTTACTAACTCTGTGACTTTATTTCTTTTAATCTTTTTTTTATTTTATTTCGCCCGATGAATTCATGTGAAACGAGAATTCATGATCATACCATTAAATATTTTAAAATTTATTTATAAAATTTTATTCCACATTGTCTTATGAATAAAATTACAGATAAAAATTTCGACCGTTACTAAGTAGCACGAGGAAGCAGATTTTTATTTTTTTTTTCTTATTTTTTCTTGACTACTTTGACGGATAACGTTTTGAAAATGGCGGCAACATTTTTTTCTTAAAATGGTTAAGAAAAGCTATTGAGTCCCGAATCTGACTCCCCATTTACATGCACTCATTCATATTTTACTGCTTTGCCTATCCTAAAATAATGCATAAATATAACGTAACTTCATACATGTAATATATTCACCATATCAAATTTCCTGTAACTGACGCCATCATAGAGATGTTACAGTTGATGCCATACTTTCTTATGGTGTTAAGTCCCAGACTAATCTAAGCTAAAACTACAGTTACCTCATTTATAAAAGGCCTTACAAGTGATGCTATGAAGAAAGCAACTTTTTGAAGGAAGTGAACCACTTATTCAAAACATTGGCAGTTTTAGTTTGACCAAAGAAACAATCTTAGAGAACACAGAAGAAACTAAATCCTGTAGCAGTTGTATACATATATATTATATATATATGTATTTGTATATATGCAGATTTTATAGCAGGACATTTCTTTCAAATCGAATTTAGATATTTATGAAACCAAATATTATAAAACTCAAAGTAAAATGAATGTAGAAATTTGGAAAACTGTGTTTGCGCTTACTAATACATTTTATTGTTTATTCTTCCTTTAGGCGTGGAAAATATCAGTAATCGATGCACAAGTTGAAGAAAAAATAACATGTAGTATATACAGGTACTGGATAGAAAAATGGAAACAGTTCCGTATTTCCTCAATATTAAATCCTTCACAGCTCAATAACTCCTTCAATATGATTTGTAATGCAAAATATGTCTAAAGATAAATTAAAAAAGAGAGTTCAGAGATCACAGTTGATAAAAATTAATAGTTATTAAATATTCACTATATTTCACACTTAGTTTCTAAAATCTAAGTGTGATCATATTTACGTGTTCAGAGGTTGTTGTAGACTCTAGAGTCAGAGTCAACTCTGAACCTGTTTTATATTTTAATTAAATTCTCGGGTTCAATTTTATATCCTGCTATGATGTTCCAGCATTCATAACTCTTTGAATACTGAACAAATATTCTTTAAAATCGAGCTCTGGATAGATATCTTCACACATTACATTTCATTAAAAATCATATTGAAGAGGTTATTGTGCTCGGAACGTAATTTTCTATTGAGATAACATGGAACTGTTTCCATTTTTCCGTCCATTACCTGCACATATCATTTAATTATAATTATTTGAGCCCGCATTTATCCATGCCTCTACGTAATATGTTAAATCAGTCTCTATTAAATAATACATGTACATAAAATAGATGATAATTTGGTTAGCAATATATATGGATATGCTTATTCAATTTCTATATTATCTCTAAAACAAGCAAGTGTTAACTGAAATATATAAGTAGAAAATATATTTTATTAAATGTGTAAAAGTTTTCTTAGTTGTGAGAGCTTTGTCTTAAAAATGTGTCTGATTTTATGCTACTATTTGCTTTAAAGGATTTGAATTTTTCAAGAACCTTTGACTCGTATTTGTGCGCTGTAAATATTATTAAATGTCTAATTATTAAAAAAATTAAATGCATATATATTTTTTCATTCATTAAATGTTATACTGTCTCATTCCATGGTTTAATGTCATAAATAAATCGGCACACGCTGTTGAATGTAATTCAGTACTTTAGTTATTCATTTCAAAGAATAATGTATTATTTATTTATTTTCTAAATCAGCAGAACGTGTTTATGAGTGCGACATCTGCCAGTGCAAGTTTACATCATGGCAATTCTTCACCAAACACAAGAAGAGACATCGAGGGGAAAGAAAAGGCCGGAGATTCTCTTGTTCCTTATGTCCTAACTCTACCAATAGATCATCCAGCATCAAAGATCATATGCTCACCCACTCTGGAATTCGTCCTCATAAGTGTTGCCATTGTGGACAGAGTTTCAAACTAATGATTCACCTACAAGTGCATCTTCGTATACACACAGGAGAACATTTCCTTGCGATCTTTGTAGCAAGACTTTCGTAACCAAGGAAGCTCTAAATAGGCACAGACGAATTCATCTGATGCAACGGCCATTTATGTGTGCATGTACTGTCCGAAGACCTTTATGGAGAAGTCTAATTTGAATCAACATGAAAAGAAGCATGTTTAAGTCCATTGTATTCATATATAACTTTTTAAATGTCTTCATTATTTTAATTTTTAAATGTTTAAAATCTGTGTTGATTATTATTATTATCAGTTCGACACGTCATTTCAGTTTTTTGTTACCATTTGTATTTCTTTAATGTCTTGAAAAATATCACTGGTACAAACTACATCAATATTGCATGATTTGTTGGCAAATATTATTCTTTATTGATATATGTCTTTAAAACCCGGCAGTTAGATTTTTGTTGAATCAATGTAGTACGTGACCTTTATTTTATGAAGATATTACACAATAGATAACAAAATAATTAGAATTATTTGGTTCTGTAGCCTTGTTCAGTGAGAGTTATTCCTTCTCTAGAGTGCATCAGTGAGAATTATTCCTTTCTTAGTCCTTTTCTAATGATAGTTATTCTTTCCCTAGCCTGGTTCTGTGAAAGTTATTCCTTCCTTAGCCTGGTTCAGTGCGAGTTATGTTTTCTGCAGCGTGGTTCAGTGAGAGTTACTGTTTCATAGCTTTTCTTCTGTTATTTTTGCCTAGCCTTCTTCAGGGACAATTGTTCCCTCCAGATACGGTGAAATTTATTCCTTCGTAGCCCTTGTTCTGTGAGAGTTATTCTTTCCGTAGTCTGGTTCAGTAAAGTTATTTCTTTCCTAGTCTGTTTCAATGAAATTATTCCTTTCTTAACCTGGTTCAGTGAAAGTTATTCCTTCTGTAACCAAGCTCCGTGAAAGTTATTCCTTTCCTAGCCCTTTTCCCCTTGAGAGTTTTTTTCCCAGCCTTGTTCAATGAGAGTTATGATTTCCTTAGCCTTGTTCAGTGAGAGATATCCTTCCCTAGCTATTCTTGGCTTTATTTTAAGAATTTAATTCTCTTCATTGCATTCGATGCATCCAAAATGCTGTCCCAGCTTACCATTGACACACGTACAATGCTTGGCTTCACACTCACTGTAACAATGGCATTCATCACACAGATATTGTCTGACATGTTACTTATTGCGCAGAAATTCTATAGGATATAAATATGTTGATTTTTCTTTCAATATTTCAACCTCAGACTGTTACATTGTCCATACACTTGGGATAATGTACCCGATGATTTTCCGCTGAGTTCCATCGCCTCTGTTACGGATGCTTCTGTCCATTGCGATCCAACGATGAGCAACCTGTCGAAATCAGTCAGATCATCCTTTTTATCCATGTAGCACTTGACTTTATTTTTTTGCGTCTTTTTTGCATCTTTTTTAGGACTTCAGAATGTTTACCTAGGGAAGAAATTTTGAATTTTATATATATGAATTTTTCATAATTTGACAAGGTAGTGCATATATTCTGCTATTAAAGTCCCTTTAAAATTTCATGCATTTAAAATATAAATAAATTATCTTGTTTGAGGAAAATATTCGCCATACTCTTTTTGTCTGAATTTTACTGACACGTAATGTAGGCACTAAAAACAAAATGCACTCACAAGCGATAAACCTATTTCTTACGTAAAGCTCAGCACGTATTGAAATATTGTGTTAAATTAATGTGTTTTTATTAAAAAGTACATAGGGAGAAAGAAACAAATTTACAGATACATATATTTCTATATTAGCATGTTTGAATCGGTAAAATAAAATGCAGTATAATCTAAGAAGCAACAAAATATTAATTCAGTTATAGAAGCAGAAAGTAATTTTATTAATAGTGAAAGTGATCATAGCTATGAATCTGTCTCTTGTATTTTCGTATAAGAAATTTAATTTTTATTAATATGTTACACAGCATTAGAAACTTATTTTTGATTAAAATGAAAGAAGGAACAAAATATTCAAATGATCTTCGAGATTTACATTAATTTATTTTCTCTCAGCTTATATATTCACTGTCAAAAATGAATCCTACAAATGCCACTAATGGTTTGCCATGAATTCTTTATCAGTAATGAAGACGACATAATGCATTCTTTGTTTCTGTTCTTTTTAAATAGGACGACGTGTTTATGAATGTGACATCTGCCACTGCAGGGCTACCTCGTTACAATTCCTTTCGAAACACAAAAAGAGTCATCGTAGGGAAGAAAAAGGTCGGAGGTTCCCTTGTTCATTATGTTTATTCTACAGACAGATAATGCAACATTAAGGATCATATGCGTACCCACTCTAGAGATCGTTCTCACAAGTGTTGTGGAAAGAGTTTCAAACGGAAGGATCAACTCGAAGGTCTTCGTATCCACACAGAAGAACGATCATTTCCTTGCGATCTCTGTAGCAAAGCTTTCACAAAGCAGAATGATGTATCCAGGCATACACGAATTCACTTACTGCAAAAGCCATTCGTGTGCAAACACTGTGAAAAATCATTTGTGCAAAAGGGTAACTTAAATCGACATGAAAAGAAACACTTTTAAATCGCTGGCGTTCATATATTTTGGCACTGACATTTGATTTGCTAATTAAATATTTAAATTCTTTGATTTTAATATCCAAGTTAATTATAAGTATTGAAATTCATTCATCAGTTTCTGTTACGATTTGCTTTACTTCATATCTTCACAGAGTTCAAATTCATACAGTACAGCGAAGTATCGTCAATTTCTTTGCATGTTTTTTTTTTGTTTTTGCTTTACTCTGTACATCGAGTTGGCTTTGCATTAGTAGCAGCTACCTAATACCTTGTGTGGCCACATTTAGCCTGTACACGTCGGGGAATGGACTCCACAAAGTGTTGTAGGATGTCCTGTGGTAGTGCCACCCATTCGTTCCGCAATGTGTCCTGTAATGCCTGCATATTGCCAGAGAGAGCATCGGAGCACGGAATCGCATTTTCTATTATCTCCCAAACATTCTCCATTGCGTTGAGATCTGGTGAGTTGGGCAGCTATGAAATGACGACGGAGAATTCATTGTCATGTTTCTAAAACTTATTTGCATTTAGCCAGGATTTCTGACATGGCTTTTTATCTTGTTGATAAACAGTGTACTTGTCTGGCTACACTGTCATCATGAATAAATGTACTTGGTCGGGGACGATAGAAGGGAAATTGATTCAGCGTTATCAGTGGAACCAGGGAATATCACAAAAACCGTTCCCAAACCATAACCACTGCCTCCAGTATCATGCATCGTGGTGCCATGACCTCGTGTTTCTTTCTCCAAATGTCATTACGCCCATCAACATGACGGGGTTGGAAACGGGATTCGTCTGACCAGGTGACAGATTTACACATATTGGTGTTGATGCTGACTTGCATGCAAGACGTAGTTTCTTGTGTCTCATAGTGAGCATGGGTACCTGTATCAGCCATGAACTATCATAGCCCATAGGTACTAATGTCCGGTGCATTGTCCATGTGGATATTGATTGGTCTTGCCATTCTAATGCGGTACTGGGTGGTTAGCTGGGCCACTGCGCTCTGTTGCTGCTGTGTTACAAGACTGGACGGACACCACTCATCATGGCCATCCACTACACATGACTATCTCATATGTGACCTTTGGCTGGTGTTCGACCTCTGTTGACCCATCACAGAATTGGAGCTGTTCAATATGGCGGCTGTTGCCGAGGTATTAACAACCCATTAACACGTCAAAGTCTGAAAGATCAAAACATTTACCCATTTTTTTCTGAAAATAACACAAAAACGGTTTGCTACGTATGCGTCTTATGATTGTATATCGGTCGTTCCGTGCCTACAGTCATCACGAACCCCACATAGCAGTCCATTCCTACACAAGGGGGTGCTGATAATGCAAAGCTAACTCGGTGCATATTTTTCTACGGAATGTGTCTGAAATATCCCGCACTTTCGAGTTTTTTGGTAGTATTAAGTGCATGATATGACCTAATCCACTATGATTCACTTTTATGAGGTCCTTTTTCGCTATATGAAGAAACAATTTAAGTATATTAAAATAATTAAACAAGGAACAAAAGGACGTTTAATGCGTTTTCGATTTTGCTTTTAAAATATTTTAAAACTACTTCTGTCTTTTCTGTACTTCCAGGTTTATGGTTTCTTTAGGTTGTAAAGAATAAAGCAGTTGGAATTGAAAATAAAAATGTAACGGCCGTGTTTATTTATTAATATTTAGTGTTAAAAATCGTTGATATCTTTATATTGAAACGAAATAATTTCTATTTGAATATGAAACTGAGATAATTATTTGGCATTATGCTGTCAAAATTCAGTAGATGAAATGCATTAGGGATGGATAAAGCCAGATCTAGGGATAAAACCAAGGGAGTCGTGCTGACCCCTTTAAGGAGATCCTTTCAGAATGCTAGCAAGGGTAACAGAGAAAAAATTATTAAACTTATATTTAATGCATTTTCGAGAAATATTTTAAAGACCTGTAAAAAGGAGGGGCAAATGTTATACTGAATTGGAAATCCAGTCTCTTGCTTACCCTTGCCTTTACACTTTTCCGGTTAGATTGTGTTTTTTCACCAACCAATGATCTGTAAACACATTTTGATGGATTCTGGCCTGGGGATTCCCCCATTTCTGTGTCCTTGTGACAGAATAATAATAATACTTCGCTTACTTTATTGTAAACGAATTCATCTGTTTTGTTTTGCTGATCAAACTGAGGGCATCAATACGTTTTTGGATGTTAGGTGAGCGCCATTTGATGTTTATTTTTGTGGCACCTTTTATAAACCAATGGTAACCAGCAATCGTGGCCTTCTTTATCAGTAAATCAAACGTGGTCTTCTATATCTTGAACGTGTATAATAATAATTTATTTTCCGTATAATTGAACACACAGAATAGTCAGATAGTGCATTGCATTGTTACTCTTTCCTGTTGACTTAAAAACAAGAAATTCCTGAATAAAGGACTGTAAAGATAATTGACATTTTTAGCAACAAATTCACTGTGATGAATATATAACAGAAATACAAATGCAGAAGAATAAAAACGAATATAAAACACAAGAAATGGTGACAAGTTATGGCTCTGTGTATCCGTTTAGACATGGAAATTTAATAACATTTCTTGAAACAATTCACAAATTTTGCATCAGCTATTGTGGAAAAAATTTCACGAAGGGAAGAAGTTTTTAGCCTTAAAAGTCTTTTATTTTTTCTAAATCAAATACCAAATTTGGTAAGATCGTTGACGTTACGGAACTAGGAGGAAATGGAGGTTTTCTGCCGCAAATGATGTTTTCACCTCGTTTCCGGTTACTAGTATTCTCAAAGCGGGAGGTTGTGACCCCCTTGTATCCCCTCCCCTCTCCCCTAGATCTCATTCCTGACCTTGTGCAATTAATGGTGCTTTTGCTGATCCAAATTTGTATCAAAATATATATTTCTGTTCAAAATTTTGATTTGTATAGTTTCAGCTAGTTTTCCGAAATTTCTTTTGTAATACCTACTAAACTAGTGGTTCTGAACGTGGGTCATATGATTCCTAAGGGGACCACGCCGTAATTCTAGGGTTCGACATGGAAAGAAAGCGGAACATTATGGTCAATTCAGTAATGTTTTGAGGGGACCAGTGAAACCAGCTGCCAGGATAAAATATTACGAATGAGACGTAAAAGTCGTATTCATTATTTTCATGAAAAACCATTTTAAAAAAATTTAACAAGCTCATAACCGCACTGATATTGTGAAAAGAGGTGATCTTCGTTTTTCAGCCTGATATTGAATAACCTGCAAGTTTGCATCAGCCCCAAGGATCACAGTGGATAAAAGTGCCAATTATGAGAATATTTGGTATTAGCAAGTCTTATGCTGCTACCAGGAGCGTAGCAAAGGAATATGGTTGGGGGGGGGGGAAGTCAAAAATTTTCCAACTCGAGCAAACTTTTGGCAAAATTTGCTAACTGAGCAAACTTGCTTAGATTTTCGCTCCGTGTGTGTGTGGGGGGGGAGGGTATAGGCAAATTTTTAAGTCTCTCCTACATTTTGCCATTTGACTTCCAATTCTGCCAACTACCCGTAATTTGCCATTTGACTTCCAATTTTTCGACTTCCAATTTTTTCAACTAGCCATAATTTCTCAGAAATACTTCCAATATTTACGTTTCGTCTGAATTGTAGCAAATCAGTATGAATTTTTGCCTTGATTTTGTCAAATCTCCTTAATTTCACGAAACTAATCCCAATCTTTACATCTCTCTTAAATTTGCCAAATCACTTCAAACTTTCAAATTCCCAATTTTTTTGGGGGAAAAATTAAGGGGAGTTGTCAAATTCTAGACAACTTGGCAAATCTGAGGCAGTTTGGAAAATGGAGAGACGGCAAAATTTAGAGCAGTTGGAAAAATTCGAAGCCACTTAGTAAAACAGGTGAGTTGGCAAAATTCGGAGTGACTTGGTAAAATCTTGGGGAGTTGGCAAAATCGGGACAACTTGGCAAAATCTTGGGGAGTTGGCAAAATTCGGAGTGACTTGACAAAATCGTGGGGAGTCGCCAAAATTCAGGTGAGATGTAAAAGTTGCAATCTTTTTTCTGTAAAATTATGGCATGTTGGCAAACTCGAGGCAGCTTCGCAATATCTAGGAGAGTTGGAAAATCTTGGGGCAGTCGGCAAAATTCGAATCCACTTGGTAAAATACGGGCGATTTGTGAAAATTGGGATTGTTTTTGTGAAATTAAGGACAGTTGATAAAATCGAGAAAACTTTGCAAAATCTAGGGAAGTTGGCAAAACTGGAAACCACTTGGTAAAGTACAGGTGAGTTGTAAAAATTGAGATTGCTTTTGTGAAATAAAGGAGAGTTGAAAAAACCAAGTACTCTTGGCAAAATCTAGGGGAGTTGGCAAAATTCGAAGCCACTTGGTAAAATACAGGGGAGTTGTTAAAATTGTGCCTTTCTTGTGCAATTAAGGAAAGTTGATAAAATTCGAAGTGGCTTGGAAAATTCAGGGAAGATGTAAAAAGTGCGATTTTTTCTGTAAAATTACGGCGAGTTGGCAAAATCTAGAGTAGTTGGCAAAATTTGAATACACTTGGTAAAATATAGGCGAGTTGTGAAAATTGAGATTTGTTTTGTGAAATGGAGTGTAGGATAAATTGAGGAAACTTAACAGAATGTAGGGCAGTTGGCATAATTCGAATCCACTTGGAAAATACGGGCGAGTTGTGACTGGATTTGTAAAATTCAGGATAGTTGACTAAAATCGAAGAAAGAATTTCACCTCCGCATCTCACCTGAATTTTGCCCACTCCCTACGATTTTGCCAAGTCACTCAGAATTTTGCCAACTGTCCCTAGATTTTGCCAACTCGCCATAATTTTACAGAAAAAAAAATCCTAATTTTTACATCTCACCTGAATTTCGCCAACTCCCCACGATTTTCCCAAGTCACTCCGAATTTTGTCAACTCACCAAGATTTTGTGACGTCACTCCGAATTTTGTCAACTCCCCAAGATTTTGTCAAGTTACTCCGAATTTTGCCAACTCCCCAAAATTTTTATCAATTCACTCCGAATTTTGCCAACTCCCCAAGATTTTACCAAGTCATTCCGAATTTTGCCAATTCCCTAAATCTCCAAACTGCATTAGATTTGCCAAGTTGCCTCGATTTTGAAAACTCCCCTTAATTTTCCAAAAAAAATTACAAATTTTCACAACTCGCCTAGATTTTACGAAGTCGCTTCAAATTTTGCTAACTCCTAATTATTTTGGGGGGATCGTCCCCCCCATGGCTACGCCCCTGAGTGCTACTATACATTTTACGTCTTTAAGAAATTCCTTTGCTTCTTAGAAACGAAGTACCGATTACTTGAATATATAGGTAATAAATAAAGGTTTATTTCTGTGTCTGTTCGCTTATGCACTCGGCCCCCAGAAGAGCTAGAGGCTCCAAACTCTGCATGAACCATCGCTCTACACAGGGGAAGAATATAGGTTATTTACGAACCCTCTGGGGTCAATCGAAATTAGGGTTGACGGGTTTGAATTTCTCAAAATCCCCAATAGACTTAGCATTAACGGTGAAAGGTTATTCGAAAACAATTGTTGACATCAATAAATTTAAACGAAAAGAAACACATGAAATTAAACTAATTTCTGATTTCGCGTGATTAAACATTAATCGTTGAAAGTTATTCAGAATAACTGATGCCACCAATAAATTTGAAATAATGAATGCATCAAATTAAACCTTTAAATATTGTTACGAGAGATTGAGCAAGCAACAATATCATGATGTATCATTTTGATGCTCGTGTTGTGCTTCAGCGTGAGAAATACGTCACCAGCTGATTGGAACAGACAAAGAACTCGAATATTTAAAGGTGTTAAGAGAGAATTGAAAAGTTGTCGGTAGTGGCTGAAAGTATATAGTCGTTTCTTTTTAGTGAATTAGTGTTAGGTTAATCTTAATGAAGGTTGTTCAAGAGACTTAGCGATCAAATAGAAGAGAAAATATGCTAGTCGAGCAAGCGGCTGACTGGCTTTAATTTCTTCACGAGAAGAATTTATCATCTGATGCGTGTTGATCTTAATATGTAAAAAGAATTGGTAATTTACAGGTTTATTCACAAAGATAATTCCGTCATTAAGTGTTGTAAATTGTTTTTCCTTTATGCTTTGAACAGAGTCTGTAAGAACTGAAATACGACTATTTGAAATATTATTAGGTAATGTGAAATATTCTTTTCATGGTTTTAGCTTCATACTTATGCAAATAAGGATTTGTGTTAGTTGAATTTATTTTACATACGTGATTTTTTTAATACTTTTGTAACTAATTAGTTCATTTCTGAATTTTTTTGCTGCTAAGCATTCTTTGACTCAAGCTCAAGGTTTCCTATTAAAAATTGGCAACGATATCTATAACACGCATTTTTCCCATTTTCACGTGCTGTGCTTTTTAGCATAAGGCAACGCTGCAATAATTTAAACCTGTGAAATATCTAAACCAGGGGTGGGGAAACTTTTTTCTCTGCGGGTCACTAAAAAAAAGTTAGACATTAAGAAGGCCGTAATGAAAATCCCATCAAACCATTTATTGCATACAGAACTAAGGGAAATAATAAAGAAGTGATTATAACGATCTTGAAATAATACTGTTTATTGAAAAATGATAAGAAAAATTACGTTTAGAGAACATACATAGTTAAACTCATGTTTTAATGAGATGGATGTAGCTGCATTTTTTGCCCGTGGGACACAAAATATCATCACGCGGAAGGAGTTTCCTCATCTCTGATCTAAACAATTACAGCGCTATGAATCACGTGCTAGAGTATATCGAATGGCATTATTTTTCACCGACTTGACACGTGCCGGCACAATACCTTAAAGCGGTGTTGCCACATTTTCTTAGCATAAAATGGAGTTTTCCAACTTCGAAACGGATGCGATTCTGATTCTATTGCATATTAATGGTACCTTCAGCGAAATGTTCTTTCAAAGCAGTTCCAGTTCAAGCGTTCATTATTATCATTCATTAAATTTAACTCGTAGTTATTATTATTTTAGTTAAGTTCGTTAATTAGTTGTTGTTGTTTTGGGTTGTTTTACCTCTGAGTGGCACTTTTTTTGCACACCATGGGCTAAATGGCCAGGTCACATGGACCCCGAAGGCTCAGAGAAGGTTGGGGGAGGGGACCCACTGGAACAGCTGTTGGGAGACAGATGGTAGCCTCCCGTCAAGGCCATCCAGAGTGTTCTTTAACGTGCACAGGGTATGACTCTCCCGCACACGTCCCACCCGACGGACGGCGGCCTTTCCAAGCCCATCGGTGTTCCCTACTGCCCGTGGGCAGGGCGGGGAATTTTGCGGAGATAAATCTCAACGCTGACCCAGCTGGGACTCGAACCTGGGAACTACAGATTACGAGCCTGGCGCGCTACTGACTGAGCCACCCCCGCCCTCGTTAATTAGTTTCGCTATTATAAGCCAACATGGAATGAAATCTTCGCAGTTTCGTAAATGACACGGAAAGACATTCTGGAAAATGTGACGCAGAATTGCGACATCATTTAGCAATTCACGGAGAGATTATTGTTGGAACAGACAGTTAAAAAAATACCTAAATTTTTAAGACGTAAACTCTAATACACAGTAAATATATTTTATTTATTTCAATGACTTCTAAAATAAGTATTTTGCAAATTGTGATAGCAGATTTAGATTTCAATCAAATATGTCAATATCTCGATTTTTAACAATATTCGTTCAGTATTTAATGGGATACGGGAATGTGAATATTTAACAATAACAATGCCAATCACAAAATTTGATTTCAGATTTTAATTAAGATTTAGTAATAATATTTTATCAGTGTTTAATAAAATAAATGTGTATTTCAGAAGTTTCTCTATAGTTCTCTTTCACCTATCATCAGTTTTGCTTGTTTCTTAAGACTTGCATTTTTATTGATAAATATTCAGACTTCCATTACTCAATAAATACTGAACGAATATTGTTGAATATCTCCATATTGATGTATTTGATTGAGATCTCTATCTGCAATCACATTTTTCCAAATAAATATATTTATTTTATAAGTCTTATTATATCAATCTCAGGTTCCCATTGACATAACTAGGGTTTCTCCTTAATCTATGGAAACCAAATGTATTTTGATCACCAGCTCGATTTTGTTATAATGATATTTCATTGTTATTAGGTTAACGTATTATTAACGGAGTCAAATACGTTAGAAATGCGCTAATGAGAGTTTTGTTGAAGACAAATATCCCTGAGGTAAAATGATTTGAAAAATGGGAATAAGTAGCACTATTAGTTTTATCTCCATTGCTTAATATCTCAACAAAATACAACATTTTCGTATTAAATTATTATGCATCACATAACAAATTTCGATTCCTTCAAAAAAACTCAACGATTTGTGTTTGCTCACACATATCGCTTATTATAAAGGAGATATATTTCTTAACAAAAAATTTTGATCTTACTTGATCTTACTTGATAACTTTTAATCGGCATTAATATTAAAGATTGAGTTAAAAATAAAATGAAGAAATAATATATATATGAATGGAAATACATACAAAATCCTGAAGCAGTCATAGTCTACGGACATTCAATCAAACTGTGCGATTTATTTAGCACAACAGATTTAAAAATGTTTCTTTTTTTCGTGTCGAATTAAATTACTCTTTTGCACAAATGACTTTTCACAGTGTCTGCACAAGAATGGCTTTTGTGGGAAATGGATTCTTCTATGCACAGTTAGACTTTGTTGCTCTTTGAAAGACTTGCTACAAAGATCGCAAGGAAATGGTCGTTCTCCTATATGGATACGAAGATGCACATCGAGGTGAATCTTCTGTTTGAAACTCTTTCCACAATGGCAACATTTATAAGGACGATCTCCAGAGTGAGTGAGCATGTGACGCTTGATGTTAGATGATATATCAGTAGAGTAAGGACATAATGAACAAGGATATCTCCGACCTTTTCCTTCCCCTCGATGCTTTTTCTTGTGCAGGCTAAGGATTTCTAATGACGTAAACCTGCACTGACAGATGTTACACTCATAAACACTTCCACCTGTTTGAGAAAAAAACAAAGCAATGCTTTATATATTATTCGCTTAAGACGATTAATAAACTTTAGATATATAATCAAAAACCAGTGTAATTTTATTTTAATATTTGTTTTGTAATATTCCCAGTAAAGTAACATGAAATTGAATTAAAATACTAGAAGCTACAAAAAAGCTGATTCATTTGTAAACACTGACGTGCTGTTTTTAACAGGCACATAGTATAAAAATAAGAGATAGTTGGTATCTTGATATTTCTGTATATTCTCTAAGGGATTAAAGAAACAAAAATCAAAAAAGAAACTGGTAAACAAAATTGCGAAATTATGATCGCTATCGATGATAAATAAAGAGTTAACAAATAAAATACGCAAAATTTACAAACGTTTGTGTTGTCTGAATACAACCAATTTAAGAATACTTCTTTTCATGCCGATATAAGTAACTCTTCTGCACAAATGACATTTCACAACATCTGCACAATAATTGTTTTTCTAGCAAATAGATTCGTTTGTGGCTAGATAGATTCTCATGCTGTTTGAAAGACTTGTTACTTATATCGCAAGTTGAGCTTCGAGATGAATCTTCAGATTGAAACTCTTTCCACAATGTAAACAACTGTGAGGACGGTCTCCAGAGTGGATGATATCTCGGAAGAGTAAGGACATAATGAATAAGGAAATCTCCGGCTTCTCCTTCCCCTCGATGTATCTTCTTGGGCTTGGTGAGAAATTATAACAATGCCAACCTGCACGGGCAGATGTCACACACGTAAACAGTTTCAAATGTTTTTGAAAGAAAAAAAGGCAATTAATGCATTAAGTACGATCACTCTGTTTCTGGCTTTTCTGGCTATCGTCCGAACGTTGGAGCGTCAACCACAATTCCCGATGAGTTATGGCTTGTTATTGGTACTCGAACCTGGGAACTGCAGATTACGAGCCTGGCGCGCTGCCGACTGAGTCACCTCCACCACACCAATATCTCAAAGAGCCTTAAGAAAATATTGTTTGGTGAAGCTCCTATTTGGATGAAATTCAACAACATTGAGCAGTGGATGCCTATATATTTCAATGTATAAAACCTGGATACATAGGAATTGCATAGTTCCTAAAAATTGCCAAGAATAAGATTAATAAAATATAATTTATGTTAGGTCGGCATTAAAGGTGCCTGAAAGTAATGCTTGAAGGGTTGTGGGGACGGGGAGGATATCGTGAAGGAAAGAAATTGCAAATTATCATCAAGAAATAAAGCAGTCTACATTTAGGGATTCGAAGAGTGGGATCGCGATGTTCTTGGGTTTATTATTGAGGTTGCAAAATATTCAGAAATAGAACTACGCAAGAGTCGGAACCAGAGAAAAGTTAAAATTCACATACACAGCGTGGCCCAATTATTATGAATGATGACTCGTATACGATGGACCATGGAAAGTGCAAATTTAGGCAAAAGTTCTTACTGACGTAAGTGTTATATGTTAATACGAAATCCTATAAAAGAGCAAAATGAAATGTGACATGGGTATAAAGGTAGATATAGTTCATCAGCTGAGAAAGATGACCTCTAAGTGGTACTTCAATTTTTTTTTTCGCTCTACAAGAACTATGCGCAGAGAATTTAAAACTTTTATATTTGGAAACGATGAACCATTATATAGGTGTTCAAAATAATTTGGCAAGGAGGTGTATCTAAACACTCAATAATGTTGAAGACGAAATCAGATAAATCTGATGAAGATCTTTAGTTTCACACGTGACATTTTTACATAAAAATTCCTCTTGGAAATTACAGAACATCTTTTAATTTCGCCATTGACTCAAACTAGAATCGAACATTTATAGTAATTCTCCCCTGAACAAAATATTAAATTGTTTTATACTCGTACAAAGAAAAACTTTTAAAATAGAATAAGCATCGAAAACGCTACATGACAAAATTCCGTATCTTTTGAAGTCAATAAAAGTCAATATTTATTTTGTATTATTTTTTTATACGACTCTTTTCTTTTTCTGTTGTTTAACACAGTGGTTCTGAACGTCTGCCATATGGACCCTCAAGGGGATCAAGCCATACTTCTAGGGAAGCCACATGGAAAAAAACGAAACATTAAGGGGTCACAGTAAGTTTCTGAGGGAAGCACCAAAACTTAACTGCAAGAATAATATAATAGGAATGAAACGTAAAAATCATATTTATTATTTTGATAACAAATTTGTTTTAAACATTTTAACAAGTCTTCTTGGAACAATGAGTTATTTTTCTTTCTTTTTTAGTACATAGCAATAAAGATGTTATTGAAAAAAAAAGTTGTTAGAAAAAGAACTCGTAACCTCTTTGGTATTGTGAAGAGAGGTGATCTTCGTTTGTTAATAACAGCGCTGCAGCCAGATGTTGAAAAACATGCATCAGTCCCAAGGATTACAGTGAATAAAGTGGCAATTATCAGAATATCTTTTGATAGCAGGTCTTATTATGATGCTACTATGCATTTTATGTTTTTAAATATTTCCTTTGCTACTTAGCAATAAAGTATCGATTATTAGAATATATTACGTTATGAAATTTATACCATAAATAAACAATGCAGATTTTAACGTCTTTTTTTTCAACTAACAGTGACTAAAATAGTGGGGGGGGGGGCACAGAGCAAATGAAGCTCAGAGGGGGGCCATAAGCAAAAAAAGGAAACTCTGGTTTAACATATCATTAAAATACAATAAAACTTCAATGATTCATATCACACATTTTTTTTGAATCACCCAAAAACCCTAAGTGGCGTATAATTCGTAAAAATTCGTAATTTTCCCAGGCACATAATCAAAAACATAAAAAAAATAGAAATGGTAACCAGAACTTTTAAATGACGAATACGTTACGAATATAAAATATTACCCAATGACAAAATTATTGGTAACATATATGAATGCAGCATATTTCGCCTCTTTTCATTCAAAATGCCTCTTTTCATGTCGATTTAAATTACTATTCTCAACAAATGTTTTTCTACAATATCTGCAAATGAATGGTCGCTGTATTGGGTGATATCGTCTATGCCTGGATAAGTTGCTGCGATGCTTGATAGACAACTACAAATATCGCAAGGAAATGGTCGTTCTCCTGTGTGGATATGAAAATGATGTTCCAGATGGTCTTTCCGTTTAAGTTTACAGAGTGAGTGAGCATATGATTCTTCATACGGCACGCTTTATCATTAGAGTAATGACATAATGAACAAGGGAATCTCCGGCCTTTTCCTTCCCCTCGATGCCTTTTTCTTGTTTGGTGAGAAATTGCAATGAAAGAACTGTAACCTGCACTGGCAGATGTCACACTCATAAACATTTCCACCTGTTTCAGGGAAAACAAAGAGAGCAATGCATTAATGCATATCCATTTTATAACTTAAAAATACATATTTATAAACATTATTATGTATTAATAATTTTATACATTATTAATACATATTTGTAAACTTAATATCACCAAATGTCTATGCTAGTGAAATACAACCTGGCAATAATAAATATAATAATAATAATAATGCAAATACACCCAAGTTGATAAGTATTAAGCTCTCCTACAGAACATATATATCTTTATCAAACAATATTCTAATACAAAACAACCTTTATTTGATGTGCAGAAACGTTATATATATATATGCACAAATGATGAAATACTGAATTGCATTAATTAAACACGAAATTCGACTATAAGTACCATTATTTTGTCACTGCTTTAATCTTCATAAAGATTACTGATTATTTTCCGAAAGGGTCAAAGAACTGGCAATACCAAAATACATAAACAAGAACTGTTTCGTAGATTCCTCATATTAAATCATTTCACGTTTTGTTTAATATCTAAATTCACCTTAAAAGAAAAGGTTATGTGAAAATTGCTTTTCTACGTCTACTCAAGAATATAACTTATCCTGTGTAAGATAAGACTGTTTCATTGGAGAAGTGAACTGTCACAGGTCGAAACATAATTTGCTTTAAAAAAAAGTTCACTTCCTTCAGAGACTTTTAACGGTAGGATCACTTGTAAGGCCTTTCTTCACTGAAATTGAACAAGTCGATCTAGGTTGCATTAGCTTCAAGTCAACACAATAAGGCAGCAATTGTAATGTCTTCATGAGGATATTACTGATCTCGTGGAAGAGGAGTCTTCTGCTGGTCTTTCTTCACTTCGAAATATATAGTTCCCTTCTGAGGAGAAACAAAACAAAATATTACACTTGGAATTCATTTCGTGAAGTATAAATTATATAAAAATGTTTTCATAGAGTTATAGCAATGCAAGAAATATGTGACATACACTTTTTAATTCATTTTGAAGGAAATGAGGTAATGCTTTCAATTTGTGGTCTTTCCGTCTGTAGATATTCAACTTTGCTTTTCTAAAAATATTCAAAATTCTTTTTCGATTGGAAAGGTATTGATTAAAATATTCACACTTTCTGAATCTCCGTATAGTTTAAATAGCGCCCTCTAGCTCCGAAAAAGTTGAAATTTGCTTAATTTTGCAAGAATAGTGTAAACGATCTATTTTGACAACAAATTCAATATTTTGGTGGAAGGTGAAGATCATGAGGTTTGCATTTGCACAATACATTGCCCTCTTATACCCAGGGGGTTGAACACAACTGTTTTGATTTAAGAGATAACTGGAAATTTCTTTTCTTCTGTTGGACTGGTGATAATGAGCTGTTATAAATTCTTATTTTTCAAATCCTTAGGTAGTTTTAATTTACATCGTTAGAGGGCGCTAAATAGGAAAATGACGAAACTTTTAACGAATATTGAAAGTGATTTATTTAAAGTAGAAATTGAAATTTCGGTTTTAGAATGTCAAGAATATTCCACTGACAGCAACAATCTTTGCTTTATGATATCATCTTGCATTTTCCCAATTATCCATTAGATTTAATAACCGTACCTGGTCTAGTGGTTAGCGTACCTGACTACTACGACCAGCGGGGCATGACCTTGTGTGTTTATATATGAGAAACCAGGACAAGCCTAATATAGGTTATCTTCGTCTTTTTTGTAAATATTAAAAAAATCCTTTTAAAGATTGTAAAAGTAGATAAACGAAAAACTTCTTCTCTTTGAAGACGTGATTCCAATATTGGTGTGCATTCTTCTTTTTAAACTTGAAATAGCGGTTTTTTTAATTCTCCGAGTAAAATTTATTTAAAAAAATATCCTGAAACAAATATAAGTAAAGCTAAAATAAATCTCATGTTGAAATAGTTTTACGTTAGTTATTTAGAATGGGTACTCATTTATTGAGGGTTTTCGGAAGTCGGGAAAACAGTAGATAGGTAAACGTAGTTAAAAAAGTAATTTTCTGAAGTGTGATTAATTATAGAATTAAAAAGAAAATAACGTGGGACTTTTTTGGGGCATAATACTATCTGGCGTATTAATACAATGATGTGTTAGAAGTGTTTTAAGAGATTACTTTGGTCATAAGACTATTTTAATTGTAAATCCACATTGCATTTTAATGATTTTTTTTTTTGCGTTCTGGTTGATTTACGATATGTTTACCCTCGTTTTACAACGTTACAAAATGGAAATATTTATTTAGGAACTATTTTACTGGGGGAGAATATCTATGATAAATTCGATACATAAAACAACGAGTTTGACAATAACTAAGTATGAAGTAAAAATATTTATTATGGTGGTATGTAGCCCTGATAACATTGTGACGATTTAAATAAAAAGCGTTTAAATTTTTGCAAATTTACAACTTCTAATATTTTCGTTTAAGCTCAACAGGCAATATTTTCAAAAGCATGTGATAACGATATCGTGAAAGTTTTTTTATTCCACACTTTATTGATTCACTTGATCTTATATTTTTGGTGGCTTTTTTTAATACTGCCGATGGATTTACATGAAACGAGAATTCACAATTTTATGTTGAAATATTTATGAAATATTGATACAAAGTTATTAACACAAATCGTGCATATTCCACACCGCCATAGTTCGAAATATAACGGGCAATAAAAATGGCGACCGTTACTAGGCCGCAGAAGAGGGAATTTTTATAATTAGAAATATTCAGATATACAATTATGAATTCTAGTTTCATATTAATCCTCTGGCCGGATTATAAAAAAAAAAGCAATAAAAATTATAAAGTCACATAGGGGTGAATCAGTAAAGTGTGAAATCAGAACATCGCACATTTTCGTAAAATTTTCGGGTTGTTTTATTTGTGAGTGGAACTTTTTTTTGTACAAAATGGGCTGAATTGCCAAGTCATAATGAACCCAAGGGCTTAGACGAAGGTTAAGGGAGCCACTGAAAGGCTGTTAGAAAATTCAGATGTAGAAATCTATCAGAGGAAAGCTGTTAGAGACTTCCCATTAAGGCCTATTCAGCACGTTCTTTAAATTATACAGGGTATAGCTCTCCTGCACCTGGGTCACGGCTTAATGTCCCAGACAACGGACGGTGTCCTTTCCAACCCCATCGGCATCCCCTACTGATCGAGGGGAGTGCGGATAATTTTGGGGAGATATTTCTCAACTCTGGTCAAAGTGGGATTCGAACCTAGGAATAACATATTTCGAGCCTGGCGCACTACCGACTGAGACCCCACGCCCCTGCAGAGCAGGATGTCTACGGAACTTGAGCCATTATTCTATAATATCAAATATGTCGATTATATTCTCTTGCTGCAAAATTGCACCTATATTTTCCTTTCACAACAAAAACAAAGGTTAATTACCATAACAAAGCAATACAAAAATTAAAAACATGCACTTCAAAAAGACTCCACGGACAAAAAATTCCAATAGGATGAAACTGACTTCTCTCTAGTACCTAATATGTTTTAGAACTTTTTCCAGTTGCTTTATTAATTTTACTTTGGACTTTGTAGATAAAAATAAAATGGCAGCATGAGTATCCAATTCTACAAAAAATTACCTTACATTACTTCCTTTTTGCACCTTATCTTTACATTTGAATAATATTTTAATTCTCATTTCAATATAATATTTATACAGAATTATTAATTCGTTTTCTGCGTTAACTACAAGCAAACCATAACACTCGCAGAAAATAAAATAAAAAACACTCCACTCATATTCCTACGCCAAAAACAATGTGTCTACCTAGGGTAGCTCTGAGGAATAATTCTCGAAACATTTTACCATTCAAGTTTAACTGAAAGTTGTACAAGTTCCGTTCATACGAAACTGATGAATGACTTCGAAGTATTAAGATTTCTGATCAAAATACGAAACATTCGATATATGTATTTTTTGCTCATAGACGCGTTTCTATTCAAAATGTTAAGCAATTTGGACTCTCGCGTTTCTGTCCCAATGACAGTTTTAAAATTATTAAAAATATGTTGAAAATAAACTAGATATTTGCTGTTAACGTTTTGGAGTTAAAGTCTTTAATATAAGCCACAGTTTGCATTCGGGTTTTTGACAGATTTTACTTTTTATCACATTGCAAAGTTTTTTAAGTTAAAAAGATAATCCCTGTACATTTGTCAAAATCCATTCTCTTAATCTAGTCTTGGTTATTAATTATCATTCCTAGCCATACTGATATCATACTTTTATTGTTAGATAATTGTGTAGTTATTTTAATGTTTTAGTCATTGGTGAGGAATATTACCAAGAAATTAAATTACTGAATGCCAGAAACCGCCATTCTGAATTTTGTAATATGTTGAAAGCCTGATAGGTTTCATCACCTTAATGTCTGTTAAATGAAATGCAATGTGTTGCACTCAACATTGGCTTCATATTAATTTGCAATTTATCAGAAAACAACTTTAAGTTATATAAATGTACTTTATGATGGTTACTATTTTCACTCTTAATGTCCATGACTTTTTTCCTCGAACTATGAGACGAAAATAAATTTTAGATGCAGCTGTTTTCGCAAATAAAAAGAATTTCTTAAAAATTATGAATTATGATATGACACTATTATAATTAGCAAAGAAATATTTGACACGATCATCATCATCATCATCATCATCATCCTCCTCAAGCAGCCATGGGCTACGGAGGTCCAACCAGACCGTGCAATTTAGTTCTCCAAGCAAGTCTATCCTGAGCTACATCTACTGCATCTGGCCACTGCATACCAATTCGAACAAGGTCCTGTTTGACATTGTCTGCCTACCGCATCCTAGGTCTCCCCTTCTTTCTGAGGCCTTTAGGCACACTGTTCATAACCCTATTCGCCAATCTATAATTATTCATACGGGCAACATGGCCAAACCAACGGAGTCTCTCTCTGCACAATATGCTGCTTAAAGGAGGCTGAAAACTCCTTTGCCTAATCTCATCATTAGTTACAAAGTTGAACCACCTAATGCCCAAGATACTGCGTAAGCATCTAGTTTCCTGTTATCTTGTTTACAAAGTGTCCAAGTTTCACTACCATAACTAACCCTAGAAAGAACCAAACTATTAAACAGTCTAATTTTAATCTTTAGGTGTATACGCCTATTTCTCCACACTCTCCATAGGTTCTTAAAAGTCCCGGCAGCAATCTCTATTCGTCTGTTAATCTCATGCCGCACATCACCATTATCTGTTACATAGCTCCCAAGATAATTAAACTATGACAGCTGCTCAAGACTGCAACCATTCAGATTAACTGAATCACAGCCTGCCTGTCCAATTTTCATCACTTTAGTTTTCTCTCTGTTTATAACCAAACCTACTGTACTACCAGTCTCATCAACAGTTCGAATGAAAGAGTTCATCTCATCAACATCATTTGCCAAAAGGGTTAAATCATCAGCATAATCTAAATCAGAAATTTTCGTATCTCCAGCCCATTTAAGGCCAAAAGCTTTCCCTTGAAGTGAATTTCGCATAACATAATCAATAACCAAGCTAAAGAGAAAAGGAGACAAAATGCACCCTTGTCGAACACCAGAAGTAATGCTAAACCAATTGCTAAAAGCCTTACCAACTCTCACACACGACTGTGTTATTATAGAGAGCTTTCATAATGTTAACTAACTTGTCTGGTATACCACATGATCTCACAATCAACCACAAATTATGACGATCAACAGAGTCGAAAGCCTTTTTGAAATCAACAAAGCTAGCAACCAAAGGTTTCTGAAACTCTAAACATTTCTCAAGAATCTGCCTAAGTGAAAATATCTGATCCACACATCCCCTTCCACTTCTGAATCCACATTGCTCATCACTCAATTGACTGTCAACCAGATTCTTAATTCTATTAAGCACAATCATGGAAAAAACTTTACCTGGAACAGAGAGTAGGCTGATACCCCTATAGTTATCACAAGAACTGCGATCACCTTTTTTGAAAATAGGGATAACAATAGCTCTGGTAAAATCCTTAGGAACCATGCTTTATCATAAAAGATATTCAGAATTTCAGTCATCCAAGTGGTAACCGAAACATTCCCAGCTCTAAGCATTTCCGTAGTAATTTCATCTACCCCTGGGGATTTATGAAGTTTAAGTTTAGAAACAGCCAAAAGAACTTCAGATTGTGTTATAGGGCCAACATTAAAGCCACCAATGCATCTATCATCACTGCAAACAATGGGAGTAGAACTAACTACATTGTTTAGAACATCACTGAAATGCTCAGCCCACCTAGCCATGACAGAATCCTCCCCTTCTATAACCTTACCTTGTTTATCCTTCAAACCTTGTATGCCTGTCCGTTTTCTACCACACAAAACATTAACTATCTGGTACAGCTCTCTGCTGTTGTGCTGTCTGCTTCCTCGGCTTTGTAAGCCAAACCATCAAGCCAAAGATTCTTATCAGCAGCTAACTGATCCTTTACAAGTTTATTAAGGTCTCTGTAATGCTTTCTATTAGGACTAGTAGGGTATTGATTAAGGGCATTCCTGCAGTTCTTTCTTTCCGAAATAAGCTCAAGTGCCTTATCACTCAGATAATTTTGCCTCTTCTGCTCCTTTTTTCCTAAAAGAGTACTGTTAGTGTCCAAAAAAGCCTGTTTAAAATGATCCCATTCTTCCTCAACTTCAGTAGTAAGCAAACCATGACTGTCATAATGACTAAGTAACCTATCATGGTAAGCTTTGGCTATAACTGGGTCTTTCAGAGATTCAGTATTAAAAGTAAATTTTTTAACCCTAACACAACACTTTTTAAGTTTAAGTTGCAACACACTTTTAACAAGGTAATGGTCAGATTAAATTTCAGCTCCCCTATATGCCCTGGTATTCCTAACAGAACTAGTCCATTTGCTGTTAATTAATATGTAATCAATCATATTCTTATGCAGCCCATCAGGTGAAACCCATGTGTACTTATGTATGTCGTGGTGTTTGCAATAAGTGTTAATTATTCTGAATCCATTGAGTTTACTTACCTGTAGGAGACGTTGCCCATTGCCATTGCAGCTACCAATACCAAAAGGGCCTATTACTCCTCCCCAAAGGTCAGAGTCAGTACCAACTTTGGCATTGAAGTCACCAAGAACAAGGGTAATATCTCCTTTCTTGACAGAATTCAAAATATACTAAAGTTGTTCATAAAACCTATCCTTCTCATCGTCATCGGCATCCTCAGTGGGGGTATAACAGCAGATAACATTCAAGTCTTTAACGCTTGTCTGAAATTTTGCTGTAAGAAACCTTTCATTAATGCACTCATATCCTAGAAGAGCATCGCTAGCGTGTCTGCTGAGAAGCAGACCCACGCCTTGGTGATGCTTATTGTCGTCCCTCCCTGAAAAGAGAAATTTAAGATTATTTTTAAGAATCTGACCTTTATCTGTCCATCTGGTCTCTTGCAAGCCGAGAATATCTAAATTATAACGGTGGAATTCTTGTGTGAGGACATCAAGAGAAAAAGCTCTGTGCAGAGTCCTCACATTCCAACTACCTATGGAGAGAAAATGGTTAGTGGGATGTTTAAAGAAACTATGTTTATTGAGAGAGGGAATGCCGACAATATCAAACAGCCCCCTAATCGCAGACATGGGGCAAAGACCCGTTCCCCCACTACTAAAGGCTGAAGCCATCTACACTGGAAGACTTCCTCCAATGTAGAATTTGACGATGCCAATAGAAGCAAAGAGTTCAGGTGCCTGCGATGACTTCTGCTCAGGATTATCCACCAGCTGATAAACATATCCTGTGAATCTATTCACTTGGGGCTGTCAACCCACAAACAAACAGAAAACACAGCGGAAGATTTTCCCTCCACAGAAGCCCACCAGTGCAGCAAAATCAGGATCCATAATCAAGCTCAGAGCCATATATCTGTCCAGTCCAGTAGATTTATATGGTCAGCACCAGGACTCTGTGTGGTTGACCACTCCTCAGCAGGGTAGAAAAAAAAGAAAAGTAGCCATAGTTGTCCAGATCAGTAGGCCACACTAATCTGGCAGCCCTCCCCTTCCGTTCACTTCCACAAGAGAGTATCTCTTTTGAAACGTACTAACGGTCTGCACCACGAGAAGGTGGGGTCGGACATTAGGTGCTAGGCCTGGCCGGTTCTATGCATCATCACAGGGGATTGCTCTCCTTCCAGTGACTACCTAGCTACCATTTACAGACCTGACACGATAAAATACCTATATTAATATATTGAATATTATATTATGCTGCAATGATTGCTGATTAAAATCTGTGCAGAATGACTAAATGTTCCGAGAAAGATTGACCAAGTCTACTTACTTAATTTATGATAATAAATTTCCATCCCCTCCTGTGAACATGAAATAGGGAAATATACGCCATTATTAATGAACTAAAGTTACATCAATATTGGTAGATTAATAAAACCAACAGAGCATTTAGCAATCATTGTCACAATGTCAGATACTAGAACTTAGTAATATTCTATAAAAATTTTCGCACTGTTACACATATCTGAAAAAAATGAATTACTTATTAATATAAAAGAATATTAGAAGATAGATTAACGAATGAGGAAAGAAAATTCAATAATTTTTACCTTCTATATTTAGGTTACTTACTGGAAACAAAAGCTGGCGTTTCATATTTTGCTTTTGAAGCATTACTAGATATATCAGGATTCAAGTTGTGTTGCCAGATAATTTCCCTTTTTCTAGTTCAAAAATATTAATATTTCGTGAAATATTTCATTCTGAGAAGCATTTCAGTGTTGCTGTTCGACGAAGGTGTTTATCATCCTTTTCCTACTTGGAAAACCTTAATATACGATCTATAATTTCCACCCGACTTGTATTTCATTAGCTCTCGCTATTTTCAAAGATAAATTGAGCGTTTCATCTAGCAACAAAGTAAAATTTTGCAAATTAACATTTTCAAAATATTATTTATAGGAGAAAAATTCGAATAAATAAAATCAGTAGCAAAATGTAAGTCACTATACGTTTCGTAAAACTAGCTTTAAGGAAAATGTATTATTATCTCAAACTGCTCAAAATACCTCTTGAGATAAATTAACTGTTTTTGTCTACATACATATAAAAATCCTCTACGGCCATGGGCTATGGAGGTCCAACCGGTCTGTGTAATTTTCTTCTCCAGATGTGTCTGTTCTGAGCTACAGTTGCGGTTAGGGTTCCATAGCCTGTAGAAGTTGAAGAGAGCGGACTTGTTTTTCCTCAGCTCCAAGAAGTGAACTTTAGTTAGCTAAATGTTTACTTAAATTGCCTAATAACCTTGGGTGAGATCGGATATCCGACCCCGGTGGTCGGCAGGATAGGTTAGAAATAGCTTGAAATATTTTTTTTTAATTTAGTATATGTTTAGGATTTTAGAGATTTCATTTTGAAATATCTGCATATTGTGTGAATAGCAGTCTTTTGACTGCATATTTCACTGTTCGCTTGTAATCTCTCTTGGAGATTATGTATATTTTTCAGTTGTCAGATTTACAACTATTAAAATTTCTGTTGTAGTTTTTCATAAGTTTTTTTTTAAACACAAAAATTTTCTTCCCTTCAGAATACGATTAAGAGGAATAAAATACCACCATCAATTTTGAGGCAACCTAAAAATTGGCTGAACACTCATAAAAAGCTGTTTACACTGGCTGTGGAAGCATTTACAGCAAAAATATCTGGTGAGACCATTAGAGTTGAAACGAAATGTAGCCAAGTCTGTAGATGTTTTATAAACTTTTTTATAGAAAGAAAATTTTACTTTTCATACATACCAGCTGAAGTCACAAAAGAACTTAAAGGTGATCATCAAGAACATTCCTGATTACATCACCTGTGAAGAATTGGCTGAGGAATTGTTCGGATTGGGCTTCATGACCCTTAAAGTTTCTAAATTTCAAAAATACAGGGACAAGACTCCCTTACCTGTATTTCTCATTGAGTTGGCAAAAAAAGATGTCAACAAACAAATCGTTAACTTGACCGATCTTTTCCATCTAATGATCATTGTTGAGTCCTTTCAAAGGAAGAAAGGATCAACACAATGTCACAAATGTCAGCGTTATGGATACACTCAGGGAAACTGCTTCACACCCCTAGATGTGTGAAATGCGCTGGCAACCATCTTATTACTACGTGTTCCAGGACACACAAGGATATATAGCCAGTTAGACTAGGTCCGTGTGTGCCAGGACACACACGGACCTAGTCTAACTGCGGGAAAGATCACATGGCCAATTACAAAGGCTGTGAGTTCGTTCCCAAACTTCTCAATAGAGGAGTACCTTTGGAAAAACCCAAGAAGGATATAATATATAAAGTACCCCAATATGTACAACTACGCACAACCTACCAGATATCCTGAAGAGATACCAAGAAAATGTTTCACTCTTAATAAAATGATTTTCTTCCTACATAATTGAATTAGTCGTATTTCTGTTTCTCACATCATCCCATTGCTGGATATGTAAAGCGACCAAGGGGCCATGTTAATCCGTTTCGGGAATGGTAGTAAATGTAATTTACGGAAAATATTATTAAACTTGAGCATATTTCAGGCATCTTTCAACGACTTTTTTCAAGATCTGTAAAACGGAGTAGAAAATGTTCTATTGCAGTGTCAATCCAGTTTCTAGCGCGCACACCCACCCCCCACACCTTTATTTTTGGCAAGGTCCGAGCCTGGATCATACTGAACTTTATTTCACGATTTCAAAACTGTCAACGTCGAAATATTGGTCTCCGTAAATTAGTATTTTTTTATTTTTTTTAAAATAAATATATCCGCTAAAGCAGTTGCTTGTTGCAGAGGTTACTATTTAATAAAAACACAAAAATTTAAAGCAATCTTTAAATGCATGCTTGGCTTTGCATAAGAAATATATGAAGATGAATGTACGTGTCAGAATCCTTGAGACAAATAGAGGCTGGATAATACTTTTAGCAAAAATATTTTGAAGAAGTAACAACTGTTTATAAATGCGGCTTTAATGACACCAGTAAGCTCTGTTAAATAATTAATTCGAATAATATTTGTTCCGTTTATAAGCAGTGGCACGCAGGGACAAGATAAAACTAATGCGTTTAAAACTAATAGAACTAGATAAAACTAATGACGTAAATAAACTAATGCAGACACTTCACACTTCCTTATAATGAAAGACCTACATAGGTCGTTGGTTAAATCTGATTTCATTATGTGTTCGCAATCCAAATTTTACGAACTCCTGGATTAATGCAGTGTTTATGAAGACTCCATAGACTCCATAATCTCTGTATTTCTTCTATAAATAAAGTTGAATTCACATATAACACTATCACTATTTAAATATAAGTACATGCCTTTCAACGAATATAACCATATATCAAATTATTGCATGTTAAAATGATAGCTTAATAAGAAATCTTACATGTATGCTATTCGTTATATCATTTTAATATCGCGGAACACTGGGTGATACTATAACAACTTGTAAAACTGAAAAAACCTTGTACCACTGAAGTTACTTATATCTTACAAATTGAATTAGAAACACATATTGGCTAATGAAGAAAGAAAATGCTATGGTTTTTACCTGAAATAAAGTTAATGTTTAAAAGTAAACTTCTTTCAACTAGTACTGTTGTTGAATGCTAATAGCGGCATAGTTCCGGTTGGCCAACTTTTTTTAATTTCAAAATATTGTTGGTAAATAAAGGGTTGCTCAGAGTGCAGCCTTCAAAGGTAATTTAGCACGAAAAGTAAGAAAACAAATTGCTTACAAGTAGATACTTAGAGTAAATTTTCGTCTCTTTTGTATGAGGTCAGCTAGGGTTTAATTAAAATTAGAAAACCAAATAGGATGTCACTTGAGTATGATTTACTCTCGTGTATATTTCTAGAGAATTCTACACTCTAAATTTAGGAACTGGAAGGAATTTCATGTTTTGGATAAAAAGATACAAATGAATGCCGCTAGAAAAGAATCAAGGTGACCTATGCTATGTTACCAATCCTACAATACTGAGGCCAGTATTCTTATGAACTCGCCCCCCTTGTAGCTCGAACAGCCATTGCTTTTATGTTGTGGGGTTTGTGTGCATTTATTTCGCAATAACTCTCGAAAGGTTGCCTTGAACACTTAATATTTGGTACACTCATTCGGCTTATAAAAGTACATGTCAAATTAGAAATTGAAATAGATCCTATGATTAGAACAAAAATCGCAGCATTAAAGTTTGAACACAATACGATTATGTTATGTTACGCCTATGTTATGTTAAAAGGAAGTGACCTATGTTATTCAGAAGTCAGTTTCAATCTCAGTATCTTCTTAAATATTCTCTGCAAAGTTGTAAGTGTCTGAAAGAAAAATTCAAATTAAGGGATCTAAGTATTGATTTTTCAGTGGTGTTTGTCGTATATTTAAAATGTAAAATTAAGATGTAAAATTCAACTGCCTTTCTTTCCGAAAAAAGCAAATATACTCAAAGTTCGAATGAAGAGGATACACACAATTATGCATATGCATATGCATTTTAGTATTATTAGTAGATTCTATATTTACTTTAAGTTTTATTTTTTATTGTAATTTTAAGTTTTTCTTTCTATGTAATTTTAAGTTTAGAATAGCCAAAATAATTTCAGATTTTACTATAACATTAAAGATAGTATAGAAACAATGGGAGTAGAACTAACCACATTGTTTAGAACGTCTCTGAAATGTTCAGTCCATTTAGCCATGACAGAATCCTTACCTTCTATAATCTTACCTTGATTATCCTTCAATCCCTGTATACCTGTCCGTTTTCTACCACACAAAACGTTAACTATCTAGTAAAGTTCCCTGTTGCTGTGGGGCGGATGTGGCTCAGTCGGTAGCGTGCCAGGCTCGTAATCTGTAGTTCCCAGGTTCGAGTCTCAGTAGGGTCAGCGTTGAGATTTATCTCCGCAAAATTCCCCGCCCTGCCCACGGTCAGCAGGGGACACCGATGGCCTTGGAAAGGACGCCGTCCGTCGGATGGTACGTTAAGCCGTGGCCCCGTGTGCGGGAGAGCCATACTCTGTGCACGTTAAAGAACACGCTGGATGGCCTTGACGGGAGGCTACCATCTGTCTCCCAACAGCTGTACCAGTGGGTCCCTCCCCCAACCTTCTCTGAGCCTTCGGGGTCCATGTGACCTGGCCATTTAGCCCATGGTGTGCAAAAAAGTGCCGCTCAGAGGTACAACAACCCAACCCAGCTGTCTGTTGCTGTAATGTTTAAATGGTTCCTCGACTTTGTCAGTCAAGCCAGCAAGATAAAGATTCTTCTCAGTTGCTTATTGATCCTTTACACGTTTATTAAGCTCTCTGTAGTGCTTTCTATTATGACTAGTAGGGAATTCGTTAAGGATATTCCTGAAGTTCTTTGTTTCCGAAATATGTTCAAGTTCTTTATCACTCAAATAATTTTTCAAATAAAGAGTACTATTAGTTTCAAGAAAAGCTTGTTTAAAACGGTCCCATTCTTCTTCAACTTCAGTAGTGAGCGAAGCATGACTGTCATAATGACTAAGTAGCTTATCATAGTTAACTTTAGCCATAACTGGGTCTTTCAGAGCTTCAGAATTAAAGGTAATTTTTTAAAGTTAGCGCAACCGTTCTTAAGTTTCAGTTGCAAAACACTTTTAACAAGATAATGGTCAGATCCAATTTGAGCTCCCCTATATGCCATGGTATTCCTAAGAGAACTAGCCCATTTTCTGTTAATTAATATATAATCAATTATATTCTTATGCATCCCATCTGGTATGTGTACTTATGTATATCATGGTGTTTGTAATAAGTGTTACTTATTCTAAAACCGTTAAGTTTACTTACCTGCAGAAAACGTTGCCCATTACCATTGCAGCTACCAATACCAAAAGAGCCTATAACCCCTCGCCAAAAGGTCAGAGTCAGTATCAACTATGGCATTAAAATCGCCTAGAACAAGGAAAATAGGGGCGGGGGTGGCTCAGTCGGTAGCGCGCCAGTCTCGTAAACTGTAGTTCCCAGGTTCGAGTCCCAGCTGGGTCAGTGTTGAGATTTATCTCCGCAAAATTTCCCCGCTCTGCCCACAGTCAGTAGGGGACACCGATGGGCTTGGAAAGGCCGCCGTCCGTCGGATGGGACGTTAAGCCGTGGCCCCGTGTGCGGGAGAGCCATACTCTGTGCACGTTAAAGAACACGCTGGATGGCCTTGACGGGAGGCTACCATCTGTCTCCCAACAGCTGTTCCAGTGGGTCCCCTCCCCCAACCTTCTCTGAGCCTTCGGGGTCCATGTGACCTGGCCATTTTGCCCATGGTGTGCAAAAAAGTGCCGCTCAGAGGTAAAACAACCCAACCCAACCCAACAAGGAAAATATCACCTTTTTTTACAGAATTCAAAATATCTCGAAGTTGTCCGTAAAAACCTATCCTTCGCATTTTCATCGTCATCCTCAGTGGGGGTATTAACAACAGATAACATTCAAGTCTTTAATGTTTGTCTGAAATTTAACTGTAAGAAACCTTTCACTGATGCACTCATATCCTAGAAGTCCATTGCTAGCGTGTCTGCTGATAAACAGAGATGCTTTTTATCTTCCTCCCTGAAAAGAGAAATTAAGATTATTTTTAAGAAGATGACCTTTATCTCTTCATCTGGTGTTTTGCAAGCTGAGAATATCAAGGCTATAACGGTGGAATTCTTGTGTGAGTATATCAAGAGAATAATCTCTATGCATAGTCCTCACATTCCAACGATCTACGGAGAAAAAATGGTTAGTGGGATGTTTGACGAAACTATGTTTATTGAGAATGCGAATGGCGACAATATCAAACAGATCCCTAATCACAGGCATGGGACAAAAAGCCGTTTCCCCACTACTACAGGTGAAGTCATCTACACTGGTAGACTTCCTCCAATGTAAGATTTGGTGATTCCCGTATAAGCAAGAGTTCAGGTACCTACGATGTCCTCTGATTAGGGTTGTCCACAAGCTGATAAAACATATAATAGGAATCTATTCACTTGGGGCTGTCAACTAACAAACAAACAGAAAACACAACGGGAGATTTTCCTTCCAGAGAAGTCCACCAGTGTAGCAAATTCAGGATCCATTATCAAGCTAAGAGCCATTATTCCGTTCAGATTGGTATATGTAATCAACACCAGGACCCTATGTGGTTGAACACTCCTCAGCAGGGTAGGAAAAAAAGTAAAGTAACAACAGTTGTCTAGTTCAATAGGCCACAATGATCTGGAAGCCCTCTCCTTCCATTCTTTTCCAGAAGAAAGTATCTCTTTCGAAAGTTACTAACAACTTGCACCACGAGAAGGAGTCGGCCTGGCCGGTTCTGTGCTTCATCACAGGAGATTGGTGGCATAGATCTTCCAGTGACTACCTAGCGAAAATAAATCATACACGACAATAAATCATACTTTGGTTATATCCTATTTCGTGGTCGAATTTTAATTAACTCTAGCCCATTTACATACACAAGAGACAAATATTTGCTCCAAGAATTAACTGGTAGGCATTTTTTTTCCTGACTTTACGTTCTAAATTACCTTTGACGTCTAAACTCTGAGCATGTTTTTATTTTCCTACAATATTTTGTTTGAAATCAAAAAAAAATATCTGGCAACAAAACTATGTCGCCATTAGCATTCAACGCTAATAGCTGTAGAAGAAAGTTAGTTTGTGAATATTAACTTTGATGCAGGTAACCTTAGCATTTTCTTTCCATGTTAGCCAATACGTGTTTCTAATTCAATTTGTAAGATGCGAGTAACTTCAGTGATAAATGTTTTACAAGTTGTTACTGTATCATTTAGTGTCTAATTATCTAAGAATGATTTATCGAGTAACATACATGTATGTATTTTTATTAAGCTATCATTTCAACATGCGATAATTTCAGATTTGGGTATATTTGTTGAAAGTACGATATTTATATTTAGGGATAATATTATATACCTACGAAATACACAGATTATGGAGCCTACGCCATTGGTCTCGGAACTTTTAATCAATTTTCATAAATACTGCATTAAACAAGGGGTTCTTAAAATCTGGATCGCGAATATGTAATGAAATCAGATTTAACGGTCATTTTGCCATAAATTAAAGCCCAATAAAGCTTCTGGTTCCGACAACATCAGTAATAGGATGTTTAAGCACCTTCCAAAAAAGGCCATCACCCATCTGTGTGACATTTTTAATTTCCTCCTCCGGAACATTATCTTTCCGGAGGTCTGGAAGAATGCCCATGTGAGGCTGATTCATAAACCGGGTAAGGACCCTTCTTTCCCAACCAGTTATCGCCCCATCAGTCTGCTTTCCAGTTTGGGAAAACTGTTTGAGCGGATCATTCTTAACAGATTGGATGAATTCCTTTCACTCATCCTGTATTACCAGATTCGCAATTTGGTTTCGGACGCAAGTGATCTACCCAACATCAAGTCCTCACAATCGTCGAAATTATTGCTACGGCACTAAACCTGAAAGAGATTGTTGCTGCCGTCTTTCTGGACGTAGCCAAGTCTGGATGGACGGCCTGATTTACAAACTTATCAAGATGGGTATTCCTGCGGATCTTACCCATATTCCCCAATCGTACCTCTCAAATCGAACTTATCAAGTTCAGATCAAATCCTCCGTCTCTACTAAGAGAGTAATGGCTGCTGGAGTTCCGCAAGGCTCTCTCCTAGGCCCTACTGTCTTCGCATTGTATCTATGATATTCCAACATTTAAATGAATTGTCATAGCACAATATGCAGACGATATTGCTTTTATCTCCCCTTCTATGAGAGCTGAACTTGCAACCAGAAGACTTCAGAATTGCCTAGATGTAATGGAATCCTGGTATGATAAATGGAAAGTGAAACTAAACACTGAAAAAAGTAACGCCATCCTATTCAGTGGCAAGAAAAATAATAACTCTCAACCTTTATTACATTTGGATAAACCTTTTACATGGCAAGATACTGTTAAATATTTAGGAGTAACCTTGCACAAAAAGTTAATGTGGGATTCCCACATACATTGGATCATCATCAAAGTGAATACTGTCCGATGTCAAGTAGGACCTCTCCTTGGACGTAATTCTGTTTTCTCTATTGACCATAAGCTATTGCTTTATCACATGGTCATTAGACCCATGATCTCATATGCTTCTCCAATTTGGGCGAATACAACTCCTACCAACATCCATAAGATCCAAGTCTTGCAAAATAAGATCTTGAGATGTGCGGTCGATGCCCCATGGTTCGTTACTAATAGACAGCTACACAAAGACCTGGGCATCGACCACATCTATTCTTATATTACGTTTATCTCGCGTGGTTTCTTCGACTCAGTTCGATCCAACCCGCATGAGATCATATCTTGCATCTTAGACTATAATCATGAAGTCTTGAATAGATACAAGAGGCCTAAAATGATGGCTTTCAGCACAGAAAGTTATCCATTTTAGGTCTCTTGTGCATCCTTATACTTTGTTGTTTTTTGATTTCTTGCCCTTAGGGGCCCACCATAACTAAGGTGGTTTACTTTACTATTGTTTTATACTGACGCCAATTAAGCACAAGCTTCGATGGAGGAGGTTATGGGTACTTTTGTACCTGGTACTCCATAAACCAAGTACCGATCTACGATACGGTCATTTTGCACTTTGGTTTACTTTGGAAATATAGATTTCAGTTTAGGCTATGTGTTTTCCAATTTAACAGGCTTCTTTGCAATACTCTGTAACCGATTAACCGTCCGTGTTATAAAAAGAAAACCACAAGGAAGTAAACTTTATAATTCTGGGATATTTTTTGTATAATGCCGTGGACTGTATCTAAGAAATGCAAAAATCGGTATGGATATAAAAACGCTTCAGATGCTACCTGCTGATGGCGGCCATTTTACATTATCATCATCATCATTCACGTTACAAGGCAAAAATGGGATGTCCTTACTCAGGCTTTCCCAAAGGCAAGTTCAAAGTTTTGAACAAAAGTGAGCAAATCACTCAATGAAAAACAGAAATAAATCTTTAATTAAAAATTCAAACCTTTTTTTTTTCAAGTTTCTATTTTTATTTTTTATTTTTTCAAGTTTCGAGGGTTTTTTTTAATCCCACAATGAAGTGGAAATTAGGAAGTTAAGAATTAATTTATAAATTTAAATTTTAGTTGCTAAAATAGGATAGTTTAAAAGGTTTTGAATTTTAAAGTCTGCGATTCCTAATTTGTTTAATTCTATGAATAAAGTTTCTTTTTGTTTAGTATATGAATTGCAGTTTAGAAGTATGTGATTGGTATTTTCTATAAGGTTGCATTTAAAGCAATTTGGAGAATTTATGTCTCATTTGAAATTTTTGTTTATTTAAATTTAATGTGTCCGTTTTTAGTCTCTATATTATTCTGTTTTCTTTGCGAGAAAAATGTAATTTTTCAATGTAATTAACTTTATTGTATAAATGAAATTTAAAATTGTTTTTGCATATTGCTTGTGCTTGAAAATATTTTTCTGTGAGTGAAAATTCTAGTTTAGAAAGTTCTTGCTTGAAGTGTAAAAAAATATATATGTTGGGGTAATGGCCTCTAAATTATGACCATTTTAAGCTAGAGGGCAACCAATTCATTTTCTTGGATCCCAATATGACTTGGGATCCATTGTAAACTAATTTTATTATTTTTGAGAATAATATAAAGAAAAGCTCCAGAATAAAATAAATCATTTGTTTATGGTGTTTTTTTAAAATGTGGCAGGAGATTTATTCGAAATCTGAATCGCGCCGAAGCAATGTTAACTGGGAAAGGACGTAGCCTAAACTGGAACCTATAGTTTCCAAAGCAACCCAAAGTGGAAAATAACCGATTTAACCAACGATCTATGTAGGTCTTACATTATAAAAAGTGTGAAGTGTCTGAATTAATATACAACGTTTATACAATGAAATAATCTTTGGCTTACTGTTTCACAGATACCTCGCTTGGCGATATTCCAAAAACACTGGCGAGATACTGTCTGAGTAGATCACTGTCATACAAAATCCTCGTGCAGCCACGGGCTAAGGAGGTCCAAGCACACTGTTTATTTTTCTCCAGATGTGTCTGTTTTAAGCTACAGCTGTTGCTGCAATTAATTTGGCCACTAGTCCAATTCTAGCAAGGTCCTATTTGACACTGTCTGCCCATCGCATCTTAGGGCTCCCCCTTTTTCTGAAACCCTTAGGTACAGTCGGTCAAAAAAGTATCCGAACGCTATGGTTGTATACAAAGTTCAGAAAAAAAAACTGGCAACGATTTTTTTAGAAATTAATGATCTGGCAACCTTCGTGTACCGTACACGAAGGTTGTCAGATCATTAATTTCTAAAAAAAATCGTTGCCAGATTTTTTTCTGAATTTTGTATGCAACCATAGCGTTCGGATACTTTTTTGACCGACTGTACACTGTTCATAATCCTTTTTGCCAATCTGCAGTTATGCATACGGGCAACATGGCTAAACCAATGCAGTCTCAACACAATATGCTGCTGTAAAGAGACTGATGACTCCTAACCTCATCATTACTTACAAAGTCGAACCACCTAATGTCCAAGATACTGCATAAGCATGTAATATCAAAGGCATGAAGTTACTTGTTGTACCTGCTTACAAAGGGTCCATGTTTCGCTACCATAACTAACTATAGAAAGAACCCAACTATTATACAGCATAATTTTAGACTTTAGGTGTAAACGCCTATTTCACCACACTCTATATAGATTCCTAAAAGTCCCAGAGGCAATCCCTATTCGCTTGTTAACCTCATGCCACACATCCGTGTCTGTTAGATAGCTCCTTAGATAATTGAGCTGAGACAATTGCTCAAGGGGGCAACCATTCAGAGGGACTGAAGCACCAACTTCCTGAACAATTTTCATCACCTTAGTTTTTCTCTGTTTATCATCAAACCAACTCTATTACCAGTCTCATCAACAACCCTAATGAAAGAATTCATCTCATCAACATCATTAGCCAATCTAAATCCGAAATTTTGTAATCTTTAGACCATTTAAGGCCAAAATCTTTTCCTTGCAAAGAATTTCGCATAACATAATCAATAACCAAACAAAAGAGAAAAGGGGACAAAATGCACCCTTGTCTAACTCCACTAGTAATGCTAAACCAATTGATGCAAGACGTATCAACTATCACACATGAATCAGTGTTATTGTAGAGAGCTTTCATTACATTAACTTATTAGATATTTCATATAATATAACAATCAACCACAAATTATGTCGATCAACAGAGTCAAATCTATAAAGCTAGTAGCCACAGGTTTCTGAAACTCTAAACATTTCTCAAGAATTTGTCTAAGTGCAAATATTTTATCAATACACCACCTACCATTTCTGAGTCCACACTGTTCATCACGCAATTGTCCATGAACTAAATTCTTAATTCTATTAAGTATAATCATGCAAAGAATTTTACCTGGAACAGAAAGTAAGTTAGTTGGTTGTTTTACCTCTGAGCGGCACTTTTTTGCACACAATGAGCTAAATGGCCAGGTCACAAGGACCCCGAAAGCTCAGATAAGGTTGGGGGAGGGGACCCACTGGGACGGCTGTTGGGAGACAGATGGTAGTCTCCCATCAAGGCCATCCAGCGTGTTCTTTAACGTGCACAACTTTAACGTTCTCTCCCTCACACTGAGCCACAGCTTAATGTCCCATCCGATGGATGGCGGCCTTCCCAAGTCCATCGGTATCCCCTACTGACCGTGGGCAGGACCAACACCTACAAGAGAAGGTCATACAACTACGTCACAGAAAAATGACTCTGTCTAGAGCGCCTCTATATCAGGCCGACGTATCCGCCATTCTTATGGCAACTGGGTGACATGACTTAGTGTTATAGTCAATGCAGCCGCCGTGTGACCGCAGTTTTTCGAATCCTTAGTATATAAAAAACAATTATTATTGGAAGATATCCAGCTGCGAATTGTCTAAACAGCTATAGGGACAATTGCACAGTGTTTAAATTACAGGCTGATCCAATTAAATAAAAAAAGTGGGTTGAAAGAATTCGACCGAGAACATACATTAGACTTGCAGCGTTCTATAATATATACTTCTGACTATTGCTCCTGTATATAATGTTAATTTATGTGATATATCGATTAGTAATATGTAGATGAATGATAGCTACATTTAGGTTAGTAATCATTCATCGTTTACGATTAAGTTTAGTTTGGTTAATATCATAAAATATGCATGCGGCAAACCTCGATCGTGATGGCCGTAATCCTCCGCTTCCCGTGTGGGCATACCGAGATCGGCGACACCGTAGTCGCTAAACGCCGATCGTCGCTGGTCGGCCTGGTATATAGGGGCACTAGACGTAGTCATTTTTCTGTGACGTAATTGTATGGCCTCTTGTAGGAGGTGTTGGAAGGGCTCTAGTAAAATCCTTAGGAACACCTTATCATAAAACATATTCAAAATTTCCCTCATCTATGTGACAACAAAATGTTCCCAGTTCTAAGCACTTCAGTTGTGATTTCACCCACCTCTGGGAATTTATGCAGTTTTAATTAGAGGTAATGTGAACTTCGGAATGTGATATAGGGCAATCATTAAAGCCAGTAATGCATTTGTCTTCGTTATATATTTATAGCTTGTTAAATTTGAGAACAATTGCAATTTCTTACTGAATCACTCCCGCTGTGGCCTTATCTTTTTGGTGACTTTTTTTATAATGCGTCAGCGGATTCATGTGAAATGAGAATTCATAATTCTTCTTTTGAATATCATAAAAAATAGTTCAGACGCCTGTACTCCCGCGGTCTGCTAACCGTCGCCATTTCCATCCATCGTTTTAACAATGGCAATGCAGAATATGCACCATTTGTATTAAAAATATATTAATATTATATATATATTTAGTCGTATTATTAAGTCGCAAATGCTAACATCAAAAATAATTAATGGCTACGTTTCCTCAGGCAACCCTGGTGATCGATTTTGGCGATTTTCCGAAAACATTCGGTACGAGATTATAAGCGAATTTCTAATTCCACAATTTACTGATTCATTTCCTTTACAAATTTATTTTTGGTGGCTTTTTTATAATGCTGCAGACGGACTGATATGAAACAAGAATTCATTGCTGTATGATTAAGTATTTATAAAAATTTAGTATAAGCTTAGCACAGACCGTTCATATTCCATATCGCCATTTTTCAAATCGATCGATGAAAATAGGGACCGTTATTCGCCACGTCGAGCAAGCAGATAAATTATTTTTTTTATAATACTTCCACGATAAATGTTGAAAAGTACATAAAATAAGATTTCATCATTGCACGACAAAATATTTATAAAGTTTTAATATAAACGCATTTATACAAACGGTGCATATTCCGGATCGCCATTATCAAAATTACAGCTAGAAACGGCGAAGACTACCAGCAAACAACGCGAGTAGGCAGATTAGTAAATTTTTATGACATTCAAAAGTAGAATTATGAATTCCCATTTAAAATGAATCAGTTGGTCGCACACGAAGTTTCGGTTGTTGATAAGTTGCGTATTTGATACGTAAGTCATCGTTCAATGAATTGGCGTTTCATGTACTTTTCGATATTTATCATGAAATAATTATAAAATAATTCAACAATCTGCTAGCTTGCCCTGGCTAATAACGATCACCATTTTTATGGTTGTTTTGAATAATGACAATGTGCAAATTGCACCATCTGTGTTAGGTTTATACTAAAAATTTATATTGAAAAATATAAATATTATATTAATTTTATTTTAGTAATTTAAATTAATTTTTGCATTGAAATTGTTGAAAATGACGTTTAAGGTGTATTTTGAAGCAAAAAAGAAGGGAAAGTGTTAGAGTTACAGATATCGTGGTGTTTTAGAATGACGCAAATTGTATGCATTAAATTCGTTGATATATTTAAATAAAAATTAGGATATTAGCGGAATTAGAAAATTTCCTGTCCATACGAGATTATCTGAAAACTTGTTATTGACTGAAGTACCGGTTAAGAAAAATATTTTTACTAAACATGTTTTCTTCACATATATGGCTATTAGAGACGACTGGGGGAACAGCCATGGAGTCATGTTAAGCGGCTGAAGAACGGAAAATCTGCAGTAGCTTTACATAGAGTTTAGGCATTATATGTGGCGCAGAAAAATCAATCGGTGCGTACATTAATATACACTGCAACTTTTTTTTTCAAGCATCATTAAAAAAACAATTCAAGCCGCGGATAAGGCATGGCTGTTTATGGCGTTTTTCTGCTGAGGGCCTGCCATCCTCTCAGACTTTCTACTCTGGCGTATAAACTGACAGGCTCCTGTCAGACCTCTGTGGCAAGCATCTGCTTGAGGGGGTATATTACAGTACTTAAATATTTGTCCGTTTCCAGATATAGCTATTTTTCTTATTTTTTAATATTTGAAAATGATTAAGTTGCTGATAACAATGTTTCTACATGCCGAGGCACTGTTTTGAAATTTTTTACTAACCTCGGTCCGAGTATATCCTTGGTATTTCTTCTCACAAATATTAAAATATATATTTCCTATTTATATTTCACTGTCTTGGTTTGCATATTTAGAGACATAGTTTTCCATATAATCTTCAGCGCAGGTAATATTCACAGTGGTATATCAGATATAGGGTTATGATAATTAATCGTATTATATAAAAAGAAAATGGCTTTTTGTCATTCCCCCATTCCTCTTAAAACATACATCTTTAAAGATTTATTTGAATAAATTCCACCAACACCTTTCCAGGGAAAAAAAAAGAATATCAGAGTAACGTATCAACTTACGCTCATGATAATGGGACAGACTGCATTAAAAAATATATTTTTAACGATATTTCCACACACTTCAAAGATGGAGATTATCTTACCATATGAAATTAAAACTTGTGACACAATGAGCATTATTAACAGATATAATCCCCCTTCGCCCTCAAAAAAGGACTGTAGTTACATCAAGGAAGATATCACTTGGAAGTAAAGGTCAATCACGGGTAGGGCCAAACAATTTTAGAGAACTTGTCTTAACTTTCTACCAACCGTACACAATTCTGTGCGTCTCATGAAGGTATTGTCCCAACTGCTCAGCCTCAAGAAAGCTGTAGTACATATTAAATTAATGCTTATAATAGGAATAGCAACAAAAATTTTATTTACATCCCTTTCCAAAAAAAGGGAGCTGGGAAATATTCTAACTATAAATGCATAGGAAATTACAGTGTATGAAAAGTTTTAGCTTGAGGATGAAAATAAGAGTAATGCTTAGTGAAAAGGACCTCTGACATTAAAAAGTTTGAAACAAAAATTTTTATATAGCCGCTTTTTATTCTAATTATATTCTAATGTCAAAAAGGAAATCACTTTGCTTAAAGACTTTTTTTTTTATAATTCCTCAAAAGGTTGGGAAGATAACATCAAATAATATGTGATCATAATGTCTACAAGGCAAAAATGTGATCATAATGTCTATAAGCAAGAAATGTAGGGTTTGATTAGAGAATACAATCATTTATCTCACTGAAATTTAAAGGATGTATTATGTTAGATATTATGCTACATCTATGGCAAAAATTATTTAATTTACCCTAATATTAAAAAAAATAGCAATCCAAAATACTTCATTGTTTTAACACTTTCTAGCAGAATGCATTCATTTAGTAAAGTTAAGAAACATTTATTTAGTGGTGAATAAGACAGTAAACTCTGCAAGTAAGAGCATGATATATATACTAATCTACAAACACCAACCTATCCTCTTTTATTCTAGCTTTAAAATCATACTTATTTGGTGTTATTTCAAAGCTAAATATAATAAAAGTTTTGTTTTCTTTAAGAGTTGATTTTTCAAAGATTGAGATGGCTGCCTTATCAATCATTTTGGGGCGCCAAAAAGAAAAGGTGCAAATGATACAAAATGAGATTTATATTTTTATTTTCAATCCTTAAATTTCATGAATACTTTGTAACAAAATATGAACAATTCCCATAAAACTGTGAAGCATAATAGTTTCGATTATTACAATTAAGTGTAATCTATAATTTTCTTGATTAGGTTAATACCAAGTCTACTAATTTTCTGCAACTAGGTGTACGTTTCATCGCATGCATTTTAATGCATCCAACTTATACCAAAAAACAAAAATGGTAAATATTTTGTTAGAGCCAGAAAACTTTACAAATTATCCAAAAATTACAGCATAAGTTTTAATAATAAAAATTGCCTAAAACATTCCTATGTTAAAGGAATGATTTCCCTCCCCACATTGACAACATTTAAAAATTCCCACATACAGAATACAAAATATTGATTTTTAAAACTTTATTTTGCTCATAAGATTCTGCAATGTCAATTTCATTACGACCACTACTGTCTGAACAATTTTTGAAATTTTCTGCGCTGAATTTATGAATTTCTTAATAAAACACTCATTTTCAGCTGGTAGGACACTTTTGGTAGCCAGAGCTGAAGCATTCCTTAAAGATGCATAACCTGGAAACTTAGGTAAGAGATAAAATGTTTCAGTAAAGGAGTGCTTGAGAGATATACACGAAGATCAGTATTTCAAAGTGTGAAAAAAATTTGAGAAAGTCAAAAAGCTTTGGACTAAAATCAAATTCATATAACATTCTCAAGCAACTGCCTCAGAACTCTGACAATAGTCTGTTAGTTGATTTGCCTTAGAGAGCTCTGCGACTACAGCAGAATCAATACTTGAAAATATCTATGTATATTGTATCCCACATAAAATGCACACATAAAAAGAAAACTTTTATATTATTATATATTACTTTTCAAAAAATTCTGAAATATCATAAATTATGGTGCAGTTTGACATGCAAATTTACTGTAATTTGCATAAAAACTGTATTTGTCAGTAACTCTCCAGGCTTGTAATCTGAAGTTCCCAAGTTTGAGTACCAGCTGGGCCAGCATTGCGATTCATCTTCACAAAACTCCGTCCTGCCACGATCTGTAGGGGATACCTATGAGCTTGAAGGCTGCCGTCCGTTGGTTGGGACTTTAAACCGTGGCTATTTGTGTGGAGAGTTATACCCTGGGCACATTAAAGAACACGCTGGATGGCCTTGACGGGACTATACTATGTGTCTCCCAACAGCTACCCAGTAGGAAGCATCCCCCAACTTTTTCTGAGCCTTTGGGTCCTTGTAACCTAGTCATTTAGCCCATTGTGTGCAAAAAAGTGCTTCTCAGAGTTACAGCAACTCAACCCAAGGAAGTGGGAATTAAGAAAAGTTAATACTTGTTTTAAAAGTAAGTAAGTAAAAGTTTTGTAAGTAGTACTCCGTTTTAATTTTTTCTTTTTTTTTGTGTTATTTGATATTTCTTTTTAATTGCATTTGTGAAATCGATCTTGGCCAAACGGCGGTGCCGAGATTCTGTACTTTGGTTTTGAGATTATGTTGGAGGAATAGGGACTGCTTTCACGTACTATTTTACAAAATGGCGGAACCTGTAGGCTCTACTAAATTTCGATTACCTTATTCAAAATAGAGTTTTAGATAGCGTCTATTGAGATTTTAATTTATGCTCAATTACATCTTTTTCATAAGTTTAATAAAAATTATTGATGTGTGGATCTTACTACTCATTTACATTACATGCACCCATTCATAATTTATTCTGCATGCCTATCCGAAGGTATTACATAAATATAATGTATATATGTCACCGGCAAAGTTTGAAATCCGGCATTCTATAGAATGCCTAGGCATTGTATAGAATGCCTAAAACTGGCCGGCAATGTATGAAACGATTCATATTTCACACATTTCCTAGATATTCTATAGAATGCCAAAAGGCAAATCGGCAAAGTATAAAATACTCCCGGCAGCGATGTTTAATGTCGCAATGCGAGTCACGTGACTCTCGACGCTCGCCTCAAACAGAGGGCCAGAGCACTCAGTCCAATTCGAATTGACCAGTAAATGTTCCCCTGGGTCCCCTATAGGCTCACCCTGATTGCCAGATCCGCCAGTCCCTAGTTTCGGTAAAAAAGAGCGCCGTAGTTGGTCCCTTTGGACACCAAAAAGACACACTTCCATTCGGAAAAGCGCCCCCTAGCGTTGTAAGAGTGTAAAAGAGGGTTGCCTCAATAGGGATCCAAAAGAACCTGAACTTTACACGGTCGAGAAAATAATCGAGCGTAAAGGTCACAAGGCACTGGTCAAATTTCGTGGTTATCCCAAACCTTCCTGGATCCCTAAAAAAATGGATAGTTTCTACCTGACCCTACCCTCCACGGCTAGTCAGAATATTTACCCAAACAATTCGCAGACCTGATTTCACGGTTCGTCTAGCACAACCCCTAAGACTGAGCGGAAAGTGGGACTAATTACACGTATGAATATTACGCTCCCACCGAAGAATACAGGAAAATCAAACTTAAACCGGGTAAAATAACTCGAATGGAACTGTTGTCTCTCCTCACCACCCAGCTCCCAAAAGAAATAATAGTTTCCTATAACAGTGGTTACTAGGTATTCAAACCGAGTGAGGGATACGGTTTGATGTTTCCTAAAACGAATTTCGGCAAACTTCTGTGTATCGGGGAGGGTGAAGTTGACAAACCCACCAACGATTTGCCAGCAAACTTTGCAATACACCTACGTTCGACATAGATGACGAGTGTTATTTCTACGTGATACCACCAGGTAGTTTCCAAGAACGAAAGGTACCCAACGGACGATACGAAACTGCCGAATCATTATTCGATGCAATGAACCAGATGTTACCCTACAGGCTGAGAAAAACTTACCGTTTCAAGCAACAGGCAGATCACACCGTATTAATGGATACAAACAAGTCGCATTACAGTAAATTTCCTCGATCAAACCCCGGATTAGGAGACATGCTAGGAATTACTAAATTAGATATACCACTGAATAAAGTCCAGGTTGACTATCCCATCGATATGAACAGAGGAACGTATGGTATTTATTTGTATTCAGACCTGATTGGGCCTCAGTTGTTAGGTGATACTCACGGCGAACTGTTGCGTGTCGTGAACCCTGCCGTCAGAACCAGTAATAACGAAGCCATTGTTGCAGTGTATCAGCAACCTGATTACTATCCCCTTGCAAGGAACAGTTTCGAGAATGTGAGAATCTTCCTTCGTAAAGACACTGGAGAACCTCTACAGTTTAAATTCGGTAAAGTTTTAGTCAAGTTACATTTCCGTCATGAGGGTTAAATTCGTTCCCCCTTCTGCAGATGCCTACGTGAGCTACTACAAGAGCCAAACGGGGAGGGGTGTGTTCCGTGGTCCTCGTTATCAGAGAGGCGATGGGCTAGGAAGCATCTTTTCCACTATCGGACATTTCATCAGCCCTCTCGTACGACAAGCTCTGGCTACCCTATGTAAGGGTGGGCTACGGTTCGTTTCAGAGATGTCCCAGGGGCAAAACTTCAAATCTGCAGCCAAAGCGGGACTCCGTGAAGCGGGCGCTGACCTCTTGCAACGTGCCAGTTCCAAACTGCAGGGAGGGAAAGGAATAAATCGCCGCCGTCAGCATCCCAAGGTTCATAAAGTGAAGAGACACTGTACTGTGCAGGACGTATTTTCATCATGAGCATTCATAAAATTCACGCTGATTCTGGCGACTGTGTCAATTCAGAACTGGACCTGTTTCTGGTTCCTCCCACTGTCTCACAATTAGAAAGAGTTTGTTATGTCAATTATTTACCTGTGGCCTCCCTGGAAGGTAATGCTCCACTTGAATTCATCGTGAAGGGGACGGACGATTACATTGATCTGTCCCGATGTCACCTACATCTCGTCTTGAAAATTGTAAAATCCAATGGTACAGCACCGTCGGAAGTGATTGATCCCTGAAATCATTTCTTCCACGCCCTCTTCAGCCAGGTAGACGTCTTCCTCAATGATCACGTAGTGAGTGCTTCTCACACCCTGTACCCCTACAGGGCGTACCTGGAGACTCTATTGATTTACGGTACCGATGCCACATGAAGCCAGCATGGCACCTCGCTCTGGTACCTCGACACCCCCGGTAAAATGGAACTGACCAGTCGGGAGAACGAGGAATGGCATCAGCGCAAGGGCTACGTCAAACCAACAGGTATCGAACTCATCTCGTGGATCCACGCCGACCTGTTTAATCAAGATCGTTACCTGCTCAATCAAGTCGACCTGAGACTGCGTTTGCTGAGATCCAAACCCGAATTCTGTCTGGTGACAGCTGAAGCAGATCCCTCTTACAAAGTACAGATACACGAAGCCGAATTTTTCGTGCGTAAAGTCAAACCCACTTCGGGTGTCATCCTCGCACACGCTCGTCTGCTGGGTTCAGAGAGTGCCAAGTACCCTCTGCGAAGAACGGATTTACGTATGTTTTCCATTGCTTCGGGACTGACGAGTGTGAACCATGACAATTTATTTCTCGGTCAGCTCCCTGTGCGTCTGGTACTGGGTATGCTGGAAAGTACCAGCCTTAATGGATCGTACGAAAAAAATCCCTTCAACTTCCAACATTTCGACTTAAACTACATCAGTCTTCACATTGACAGTGATCATCAGTCCTACGCCCCCGACTTTGCGAATGGGCGCTATCTCCACTGTTACCAAGGATTATTGGAAGCTGTGGATGCCTGGAAATCCGATAGTGGTATTAACTTATCGCGAAAAGCCTATCGAGAAGGTTTTACATTGTTCGGATTCCAATTGACCCCCGAGCAACGTGAATGCAATCAAGTGTTTTCTTTAATAAAGAGTGGGAGTGTGAGAGTCGAATTAAAGTTTGCCAAGCCGCTACCCGCATCGGTCACTGCGATCCTGTATGCCGAATACCAGAATTTGTTGGAAATCCCATTGGACCGTAAAGTCCTGTTTGACTACAGCTCATGAATACCTATCAACTAGAATCCATCCTTTCGATGTTACCCACAAGTCTCGATGTGTTCCCCCGTGACAGACTACCTCGCAGAATCACCCAATCAGAAGCCTTGTTTATCTACAATACCGATCCGTCCTCCACGCCTGGAGCCCACTGAATAGCAGTTTACAAGAAAGGAATGCACGTGGATCACTTTGACCCCCTAGGTACGAGTCCCGATGTCTCCATGCAAGAATACTACAGTTGACTAGGCATACATCACGTCTTACATCCTTCAATACCTCTGCAGGACCCCCTGGGAGACACTTGTGGTGCTCACTGTCTGTATTTCCTGTTTAAAAGAGCGTGTGGTTCGACTCTTCCCACAGTACTGCATCATGATTACACGTGTCGAGTAGACTTTAACGACTGCATGGTGTTGCAATGGCTCTCCGAACTCCTTCAAATATTATAATTGCTGTTCCTTCACAGTGTGGAAAGACGACTTTCACTCTGAAACTCATCAAAGAAGCAGCTCAAGTATTCGAACCCCCACCCCAACGTGTCGTTTACTGCTACGGGGAGTGGCAGCCTGCCTTTGAACCCTTCAAGAAAACGGTGGAATTTTATGAAGGACTACCTACGGATCTGGAATTTGATCCCCTCAGACCTACACTTCTGTGTACTGGATGACTTGATGGAACAGTCTGTAGCCAGCGAACGCATATCACAATTGTTTATTCGTGGGAGTCATCATAAAAATATCACGATTGTCCTGATATTACAAAATCTGTTTTTAAAGGGAAGACATTCGAGGACTATATCGCTCAATGCTCACTACATGTTTTTATTTCGCAACTGTCGGGATGCTTCACAAATAACCCACCTGGCGAGACAAGTGTACCCCCATCAATCTAAACTCCTGACGGATGCCTATAGACTGGCTACATAGGAAACCTGCGGTTATTTGTGCGTTGACCTTCATCCCAGAACGTTGGACAGTGAAAGGCTCCGTGCAAAGATTCTTCCATCAGAAGAACCCGAAATACTTTACGTTCCAAATGAAAGTTAAATCTCAAGGTCCGTTCCTTCAGTGCTTGCCAAAGCTAGGGGGAAAGCAGCGTGCAGCTCTGATGAAGCACATCTCCGACCCCCAGATGTATGCTCTATGTGAAGTGTGTTCCAATTTCTTAAAAGGAAATATACCTGTTTCCCACAGAGTATTAAAGAATTTACGCCAGCACAAGACGGTCATAAGGAGTCTAGCGTCCAAACGTGCATCTTTACGCCACAAGAAACGTCTGTTACAACGTGGTTCAGGGTTCATTATACCACTACTGACTGCTGCCCTCCCCCTGCTGGTATCGTTATTTAGAAAATGATTTCAGTGAAAGCAGTGCAGAGGAGAAACATAAGAAAAAAAGTGTGTGATTTGGACTCAGAGATGAAGAAAATATTAGAGTCTGGTGATGCTGACGATAAGTCTGAAAAGTATCTGACTGCTTTGAAAAATTATTTGTTATTCTCAAAACAGCTTGACACTCCACAGGAAGTAAAAGTCAACATTCCCAGAAATCATATAGCTGAAGAACGGCCCCCAAAAGACATTGCTGTTCCCACCCGATGTAAGAAAAGAAAATTGTCCGAGTGGACGGCGTATTGAAAATATCTGTTAAAAAAAAAAATTTCCAAGACTTGTGTGTTTGAAGACTTGTGTTAAAAATTTGTATTGGAAAACCATGTATTAAAAATCTGTATCCAATAAAAGAAAGTAAAACTGATAATATGCCTCTTACCATTTTTACGTCTCTTCCCATTCAATGTTTTCACACTGATGGTTCATTCAATGTTTGACACCCAAACCCGGAAGTGATCTGCACGACTGTGCTCGGATGTACGCGCGCTGCTACACTCAGGAGTATAGCAGAGGGCGTTGGTGCCAATGGGCGGGGCAATGAGAATGCTGCTGCAGCAGCGAGACTTGGAGGGGAGCATCGCACTGTGCAGATCACTGATAAGACTTACGGAGCACCTGAAAAACAAAGTTGCCTCTTGCTTTCTCCCACCATAGTGTCTTCCAGTGCTGAGAAATAAAGAGACGGATTTTTTGAAACCTTTCTTATTAAAAAATTCACATGACAGATCCACTGTTGGTTTCACACGACATATCCAATGCTGGACAGTAAAACAATTCACATGACATATCCAATGGTGGACAGTAAAACAATTCACATGACATATCCAATGCTGGACAGTAACACAAGTTTCAAAAACTGCTGACGATGCCGAGTGCGAGGGCATTACGCATGATGAATTAAAGTCCACTAAGGACACTGAAATAAAGTCCCCCTAAGGACACTGAAATAATTATGATCCATTAAGGATACTGAAATTATTTAAAAAAAGGTCCATTAAGGACACTGAAATAATGATTAAGATCCATTAAGGACATTGAAATAAAAGGTGTGCATTGAAATAATAAATAAAGGTGTACAATGAAATAAAGGTGTAATAAATAAGTTGAAAACTGTACAATGAAATAAATAAAGGTGTAATATGAAATAAATAAGTTGAAAACTGTACAATGAAATAAATAAAGGTGTAATATGAAATAAATATGTTGAAAACTGTACAATAAAATAAATAATATGAAAACTGTACAATGAATAGGGTGAAATAAATAAGTTTTAAACTGTACATTTACTCATCCATGAGTTGGATAAGGGTATCCAGGCCCAGGTCATTGTAACCATAAGGTACAGTGAGAGTCCAACCCGGGCTGAGATACCGCTTATCTAGGTTAGCCTTAAACCTTTTCACCATGGGCTTATTCGTAAGTGACCCATCCACTTTACTACGAATTACATTGAAAGGGACTTCGAAGGTCTCGCTGGTTGGGGAGTTCCCTAGCACCATGGATTTTAGAAGTTGAAAATTGTATGTTCACCGATTTTTCTTCGTGAGTGATATGCCCTTGGCGCAAAGAATTTCATCGCCGTTGCTCAGCCGAAGGGCATAACTCTTGGCTCCGGTGCTGACATAGTCAGTGATGTGTACACCGGAGCCGTACTTCGAAGAAATTTCATCTACGAGACCTCCGAGAAAGGGATTTTGTGGTGGTGTGTAGGTGTCGCGAGGAGACGTTGTATAAATTACTGAATCCGTGTCCGAGTACATTGCACATGCATCTAATTTTGATAGAAGCTCGTACAGTTTTAGTCGGGCATGACTCGTCACCATTATGGCGAGAATCAGGCTTCCACGGGTGTTCACTGGAGTGGCAGACTCCGCCGGCTTGTGCGTGACAAGTACGGCCTGATCACTGATAACAGCGACGTCAGTGATGACTAGCGATGCGTCCGTCAAGAGCTCCATGTACTTAACAGGACAACTCACAATGGTCGTCTGGGTTCGACTGATGTTCTGCGCATGCTTCCCCCATGACGAATTAAGCGAGACCTTGGAAAGTGTACGCTTAAGGCTGTTTTTTTCAACTTCCGAGGGGAGGATTCGGACCCCCTCCACCTGGAAGAAGCCTCACAGAAGGCTTCCTTTTGCTCCTCGGTCTGCACGTCAGGGGGAAACCCGGAGTAGAGCTGCTTCAGCCCCAGAAAAGTATCTATGTACCCAGCATAGACACCTTCCTTTTTTTGTTGCGGGATCATATTGCAGGATGGTATTGAAATGCCAGACGTCATGGAATTGAAGAAGTTTGTATCCAGCACGCATCGCAGCGTAAATTTCGAACGTTGGCCAAGATCCTGTCAATTCGCGCTGGTTCACGGTGTGCCGACAAGGGGGTGCCAGCTGACCATCCGCACAGATTCTACAAAGGGGGAAAAGCAGCTTCCCATTACACCTGTAGGGCAGTACAGGGATGAACAAATCGTCGGGGGGTGTGCAATGCCAAACAGTGTGGCGTGTGCAATGCCAAAATAGTGGTCGAGGTCCGTGGCGAAATCGGAGGTGATCCGAACAGGGTGACCTTTACCGAACGGAGCCTTCTTGCAAACATAAGGGTACAGGCTGTTGTAATCAACGTAGTTAAGGTTACATCCTAGGTCCACCAATGCAAAGATGGAAAACACCTACACGCGTCCTCCGTAGAGGTAGTCACGGGCGCCTATACGCCTGATAGGCTCGACGGATTTATAAATTAATGCGAAGGACTGGTTTTTGCGCATCAACTCGTCGAATTCGTGTTCCCACATGATTTTGCATGTGTTCCCGTTCATCAGCACTTTCAAGGTCTCAAGACGATCCATGGTCCGGGTGTTTAGCAGACCAAATGGCTTTCTCGTGCGCTGATCTATTTTTTCAGGGTTGAAACATTTCAAGCAGTGATGATAGTAACACCCTAAAAATTCGTAATAACAACGGGTACTGTGGCACACGCCGTCTAATTTGTACTGCCCTATCTTATACTCACCTCAAGGTGATTGCGCAGATTGAATTTCAATATTGTCCTTGGAAGCCTCATACTCTAACCACGCGAGAGCTTTCAAGGACTGCTGGTCGTTACTCGCCGAATACCCTTGGGCGGGACACACACCGAGGGTATTCTTTTGCAAAAACTTTCCACGGAATATGCGAATGCAAGCACCGGCAATAGTCAGGTCACGTGCAAATGGGTCTACGCCTGTGAGATTTAAAAATTCCTCACGGAAAGCTTGGGCGCCTCGCCGCAACAACTCTGTATCTGTCTTGCAGTAATACAGAAGCTGTTGTTGAAAATCCCAGGGTTCAAGGCTTGCTACGGCATACCACTCGTTGAATGCTGACAGAGTTTCAGGCTCCATGTCTTCCGGCTGGAAAAAAAGCCGTTCAGGGATGGGTCCTGCATACTGTAGATTTTCCTCCTTCACGAATTTAAAGGGGAAAAAGCCTTTCACCGTCTCCAAGTTGAAGGTTCGTGAATGATCGAAGAGGAGCCTGAATAAAGGACAACGTGTCGATGAACCTTATTTTAAGGCCAGGTAAAAAGATACCTAAAATCTTGGATCCATCGAACACGAGATCCGGTTTTAAAAATTTTCTGTACAAGTAACTAATGATGAACATGCCATCAAAGCCTTTCAGATTATGTGTGAGGACTGTGGCATCCTTGAATCGTTGAACCCCAGGACGTACTTCAGCAGGATCCAATCCATAAAGGCGTCCGTTTCCGGGAATGAGACGTAAACCCACTCGTCGTCCACTTGGTATGTGACCACACACAGTATCGGTTTCAGCAACCCGTCGGCACACTGCACAGTGTCTATGTCAAAGTAGAGGTAAGTCTGACCGACAGGGTCAATTTTGCAGGGCTCGACGAATTTTCAGGTGTCAGCCTTGCAAACGTGCTTTTACAGGGGGTCGTAAATGCTAATGCACTTAACACTGCGATGCCATGTCTGACATGCTTTCATCAGGTGCGCCTGAAAGCATTCAGCTCCGCGCAAATACACACAGCACACCGTGCAAAGCAACAGCTCTCCTGTATGAAGCACATCGACTGACAGACCCCTGTTGCAGGTTCCCCTGCAAACGTGAAAGAAAGGCGTCGTCAGCAGAATACACAACAATCCTGAACTGTGTCAGGTGCGCTTGGAAGAGACCGACTTCGGTGAGTTCACATGGACCCTCAGGAATACCCGCATCCAAGTGAAGTTGACGGGCTTCCGTCTGTTGAAGCCGTAGCCTGTAATCACTGATCTGTGTATAGGTATTAGGCAACCCTTTATTTTTTAAGCAGAGCTCTCGTGCGACGACGAGAGCTCTTGCTAGACAGATTGCATCATAAATAATGATGCTTCAGACACTCCCCTTCTTGATAACGAAAGACTGGACGTCAGCAACGCGACGAGTCTTGGGACCTGTACGACTTCCATCGCCACTGCCTGTACGCCTTCCATCGCAAACCGGACCAACCTGGTCCAGGTTGGCACAAACGAAGTCAAATTCCAGTTCGCTCCCGGGACCGAGAGACTCATTTGACTGCATTACTTTGTCTAGTGCAGCCATGAATCTCTCCCCCGTCAGGGCATTACGCCGAATTAGAGCCAAGTTGACGGGGTTTTGCAAATCCCGGGAGCGTAAACATAGCCAAACATGGCTATACTCCCCTGTGGGGACGACGTCAGCCAACATTTTCTCATGCAGGTCGTGTAGGACCGGGAGGAAATTATAAGGTTCCACATTCTCCATACCTCCAAGTCGCACACTCGTGGAGACGAATTCTGTCTTGAATTTTGTCGAGTTGTACCACCGAGTGTGCGACACAATGTAGTGGGGAGACTCTGTAGAGCTGCCGTCAGAGGTGGCTGCACTGACAGGAACGTTGGAGAATGCGGACCTAGAGAGATAATTTATTTTTCAGAATATGCAGTACTTTACATGTTTTTTTATCTTAGAACAGAAAATGAAAAACCAATATGCTTCAGTTTGCTAACTTGATCAAAAATCTAATATTTAACTAAAGTTTGAAAATTATCATTTAGAATAAAAATGACTTTACAGGGTAGAAACAAATATAAAAATCTATATTGAACTGAACAGTTGTAATAAAAGCACACTTTACTAGCTTGAGCAAAAATCTAACTAAAGTTTGAAAATTATCGTTTAGAATAAAATGACTTTACTAGTTAGAAAAACAGAAACAAATATAAAACTCTATATTGAACGTTAGTAAGTGGTTCAGTTGAGCGCCTTAAGGGCAACATTAAATAAAATTACATTTACCTGGTGGCGGGGGAGGTACCAGCGGCGACAGAGAATCTTGTCCTGATGTCAGAGGAGACGGGGACCAGAACGCTGGAGGGTCCGGCACCAGTGGAAGGGATAGACCTGGATAGATAATTTAGTATCAGAATATGCAGTACTTTACATGTTTTTTTATCTTAGAACAGAAAATGAAAAGGTAACATGCTTCAGTTTGCTAACTTGATCAAAAAAAAAAAACTAAGTAACTAAAGTTTGAAAATTATCATTTAGAATAAATGACTTTACAGGGTATAAACAAATCTAAAACTCTATATTGAACTGTACGTTAGTAAACGGTTCAGTTGAGCACCTTAAGGGTAACTCAGCATTAAATAAAATTACATTTACTTCACACAGCTTGATCAAAAAACTAACTAAAGTTTGAAAATTATCATTTAGAATAAAATGACAGGGTAGAAACAAATATAAAACTCTATATTGTGCGTTAGTAAGTGATTCAGTTGAACACATTAAGGACAGCATTAAATAAAATTTCATTTACCCGGTAGCGACGGAGGGGCCAGCAGAGAACACGGACGTGATGTCAGATGAGGCAGGAGCGTCGGAGGAGCCAGCGGGGCTGGTTGAAACTCTCTTGACAGCCGCATCCATCACGGTGACAGCGTTAATGAGATCCGCGGGTGCATTGTGAGACCTAGAAAGATAATTCAGTCTCAGAATATGCAGTACTTTACGTGTTTTTATCTTAGAACAGAAAATGAAAAGACAACATTGCTAGCTTGATCAAAAAATCTAATATTTAACTAAAGTCTGAAAATTATCATTTAGAATAAAATGACTTTACTAGTTAGAAAAATCTATATTGAACCGACAGTTGTAATAAAAGCACACTTTGCTAGCTTGATCAAAAAACTAACTAAAGTTTGAAAATTATCGTTTAGAATAAAATGACTTTACTAGTTAGAAACAAATATAAAAATCTATATTGAACTGAACAGTTGTAATAAAATCACACTTTACTAGTTTGAACAAAAAATCTAACTAAAGTTTGAAAATTATCGTTTAGAATAAAATGACTTTACAGGGTAGAAAAACAGAAACAAATCTATATTGTACGTTAGTAAGTGATTCAGTTGAGCGCCTTAAGGACAATATTAAATAAAATTACATTTACCTGGTATCAGTTGAGGGTACGACGGGGATGTAGGGATTTCCCATACCCGCTGCGACAGTGGACTGACGACGCTTCTTGAGGGAAAGTTTCGATGTCCTTTGCCTTAATTCCCTGCCTCCCTGTTGGAGAAGACAAACGCGCTTTGGTAGTGTAGGAAGCTCAGGTGTGGAAGGTCTTTTGGCTGCCGCCTCTAGAGTGTGCACCGACACGAGTAGCTCTTCAAAGCAGTCGTCATCAGTGGGAGGACCAACATCAGACCTGAATAGATAATTTAGTCTCAGAATATGCAGTACTTTACATGTTTTTTACCTTAGAACAGTTATGTTGTAATAAAAGACAGCATGCTACAGTTTACTAACTTGATCAAAAATCTAATATTTAACTAAAGTTTGAAAATTATCGTTTAGAATAAAATGACTTTACTAGTTAGAAACAAATATAAAAATTTATATTGAACTGAACAGTTGTAATAAAAGCACACTTGACTAGCTTGATCAAAATATCCAACTAAAGTTTGAAACTTATCATTTAGAATAAAATGACTTTACTAGTTAGAAAAATCTATATTGAACCGAACAGAAAATGAAAAGGCAACATGCTTCAGTTTGCTAACTTGATCAAAAATCTAAGTAAATATTAAACTAAAGTTTTGAAAATTATCATTTAGAATAAAAAAGTAAAATGACTTTACAGGGTAGAGAAATCTATATTGAACTGAACAGTTGTAATAAAAGCACACTTTACTAACTTAATCAAAAAATCTATATTTAACTAAAGTTTGAAAATTATCATTTAGAATAAAATGACAGGGTAGAAACAAATATAAAAATCTATATTGAACTGAACAGTTGTAATAAAAGCACACTTTGCTAGCTTGATCAAAAAATCTAACTAAAGTTTGAAAATTATCATTTAGAATAAAATGACTTTACTAGTTAGAAACAAATATAAAAATCTATATTACACGTTAGTAAGTAGTTCGATTGAGCGTCTTAAGGACAACATTAAATAAAATTTCATTTACCTGGTATCAGTTGAGGATCCAGCACGGGAAAATTCTCGCATAGTGGACATCTCAGGTAGAGAAGGATCGACGAGCAAGCAGGACTGGCAGGTAGAGAAGGATCGGAGAGCGAGCAGGGCTGGCAGGTAGCAAACTGGTAGAGCACTGACAGATGAAGAACACTGAGTGACAGTCGCTGAGAAGGCGGTGTTTATATACCCCCTCTCCCACTCGACTTTGACCGTTGCGCAATGTGGATTCCAGGAAACATCTATTTTTAAACCTTATCAGCGTCAAATGCAGACACAGTGAAGCGCTGGACATTTGACCTTTTGACCTTCCAGCTGATAAAGGATTGCACCATATCGTGTAATGTGGCGAAAGTGCTGTTGCTACCCACTGATAAGTGATCTGAAGGATGTCAACAGGTAACGTACTATTTCCGGAATGCCAATACACTGATAACGGTCTTTGAAAACTTTTAGACTGCTGAACGTCTAAAGGTAGATCTTATATACAAGTCCTACGAATAATTTAAACCAAATTTTATTAATTTTTCTGTGGAACAGTTACTGTGTCATTCTTCTAGTAAAATACGTGGACCTTGGATCCGATGAGGCTTTTACCCAAAATTAACGTAGAGGTACCGAATCACACTTAGCGATGGAAAGATTTTTTTTTCCGATTAAACGCATCTAGAGTAAACTGATTTACAACGTTTTATTCCGAGTTTGGAGTGATTTTTAATAAAGGTGAGTGAGAGTTTTTATTTACTAGGGGATCGATTAACGGGGTTGAAAAAAATAAATACCGAAAGAGTTTTAATAAAAGGGAATCGTTTAGCAGTCCTGGCAAAATGAATACCAAAAGATTTTTAATAGAGGTAACTTTTAATAGAAAGGGTTTTAATTAATAAGAATACAACTTTGAGAGTTGATTTTTACAATTGAGACTTGTGTCATCCTTTTCTGTGGAATTATTCTGAGACTTGTAATCCGAGATCTTGTAATCCTTAAAATATAGGTAGGGCTTAAAATATAGGTCAACCAGGAGGGTCTGCAAAATCCAGGGCTTAAAATATAGGTGAGTCTGAAATAAAGAAAAATCGAGACTATTCGAGAAGGGGAGCTTAAAATATAGGTGTGTCAACCAGGGGGTTTGCAAAATCGAGGTTTTAAAATAAAAGGTGAGTCTGAAATATAGGTCAACCAGGTGGTTTGCAAAATCCATGACTTAAAATATAGGTAGGGCTTAAAATATAGGTCAACCAGGTGGTTTGCAAAATCGAGGTTTTAAAATAAAAGGTGTCTGAAAAAAAGAATAATCGAGACTATTCGAGAAGGAGGACTTAAAATATAGGTAAGGCTTAAAATATAGGTCAACCAGGTGGTTTGCAAAATCGAGGTTTTAAAATAAAAGGTGAGTCTAAAATAAAGAAAAATCGAGACTATTCGAGAAGGAGGACTTAAAATTAGGTAGCACCAGGAGTTAAAAGGGGAAGGAATTATTAATTATGAATTATTAATACCACGACAGTTGCGACACCAGGGCCAATTTCCGGTCGATTGCGACATAGGGGTCAAAGTTCAGAAGGCAGCGTGGACGATTGCGACATAGGGGGGAAAGCACTGTGCAAAGGGATACGCCTGGTTGTGATGAAACTACTCCCATATTATGTCAGTGCGGAGTCAGATTCAGAGGCCCATAACTATACATCTGTTTTAAACAAGCATTTTGTGTTAAACTATAATTGAGTATAAATTAATGAATTCAATTGAATCGATATCAATCGATTTAATGTGTTAAAAATTTAAAATGTTAAAACTAAAATTAAATGTTAAAATTGAAAATGGATAGGTAAGAAGCTGTCCATTTTCAATTTCCTATGCGGTTTTCCCATTTTCATTTTCCCTATGTGAGGCCCATCCTTTCATTTCAGTTTCCTATTCGGTTCTCCCTTCCACTTTAGTTTCCTCGTTGGCCCTCCCTTCCATTTTCAGTTTCCTATGTGAGGCTCCCCCCCCTTTCATTTCAGTTTCCTATGCGGTTCTCCCTTCCACTTTAGTTTCCTCGGCGGCTCTCCTTTCCATTTTCGGTCTCCTAAGTGAGGCCCCGCCCTTTCATTTCGGTTTTCTATGCGATTCTCCCTTCCACTTTAGTTTCCTCGTTGGCCCTCCCACTTTTCAGTTTCCTATGTGAGGCTCCCCCCTTTCATTTCAGTTTCCTATACGGTCCTCCCTTTCACTTTAGTTTCCTCGGCGGCTCTCTCTTCCATTTTCAGTTTCCTATTCGATTCTTGAGCTAAAACGTTTGCCCAGGTCTGTTATAAATATATCTCCCTTTTATTTTTATAAAGTTCTAACATTTGGTTTGTACCGATTTTCATAATAATTTGTTGGAGATGCAACGGAATAAAATATTTGTCAACATTTTTTTTCTTTACTTATGTGCCAAAAAATGTTTGGTAGAAAAATAGAAAAAAAATGAGAATGACTTAGTATATTTATTTTATGTGCTGAGGGTTCGACGGGCCTATAAGTTTTACATTACCCTACATTTCGTGCTATTTAACGATGAAGATTAAAACTTGAAGAATCTAATATTTAGTAAAGCATATCTGCCTGAAATAGAGACTTATTTTTTTAATCACAATATATTTTTTCAGTCATTTTCTACGGATTAATAAACCATTAAGTCGAAATATTTTGAAGGCAAACATTGAACGGACCTCAAGCATTTGCAAAACCTCGAAGGCTATTAAGTAACCTAAATATCCGGACAGAATTTTGGTTATCCGATCAAAGCTCTACTAGTTGTTACTTGCGTTTTAGTAGTTGATTTTATTTTCGTAGGTTCCCTTGATACCGACCGTTAGTACCTTTGTTTCTCTTGTGGAAGTGAACGGAAAGGGAGGGCTGCCAGATTAGTTTGGCCTATTGATCTGGACAACTATGGCTACTTTTCTTTTCTTTCTACCCTGCTGAGGAGTAGTGAACCACACCGGGTTCCGGTGCTGACCACATAAACCGACTGGACTTGAAATATGGCTTTGAGCTTGATTATGGATCCTGAACTAATGGGCTTATGTGGAGGGAAAATCTTCCGCTGTGTTTTCTGTTTGTTTCTGGGTTGACAGCTCCAAATGAATAGATTCACAGGATACTTTTATCATCTAGTGCAGTGGTTCTCAACCTTTTATGCTTCACGTACCCCCTGGAAATGTTTATGTAACTGGCGTACCCCTTGCATAGATAGAAAAATTATACTTTAGTATAACAATGGTTATTTTTACTTTGTTACTAGATCTAGTGACTTCTGAACTCTCACGGCGTACCCCAAAAATTTTACCGCGTACTCCAGGTTAACAAACCCTAATCTAGTAGATAAATATCTGAGGCCATTACAGACGTCTGAACTGTTGCTCTACGGACATCGTCAAATCCTACATTGGAGGAAGTCTTCCAGTGTAGATGGCATCAGCCTTTAATAGTGAGGAACGGGTCTTTGCCCCATACCTTCGATTAGTGGGCTGTTTGGTATTTTCGGCATTCCCTCTCTCAATAAACGTAGTTTCTTTAAAAATTCCGCTAACCATTTTCTCTCCATAGGGAGTTGGAATGTGAGGACTCTGCATAGAGCTTATTCTATTGATGTCCTCACACAAGAATTCCACCATTATAATTTAAATATTCTCGGCTTGCAAGAGACCAGATGGATAGATAAAGGTCAGATTCTTAAAAATAATCTTAAATTTCTCTTTTCAGAAATGGGAGATAATGAGCATCTCCAAGGCGTGGGTCTGGAGATGCTTCTCAGCAGACACGCCAGTGATGCGCTTCTAGGATATGAGTGCATTAATGAAATTTTTCTTACAGCAAAATTCCAGACGAGCATTAACAACTTTAGTGTTATCTGCTGTTATCCCCACTGATGATGAGGATGAGAAGGAGAGGTTTTACGGACAACTTCAGGATATTTTGAATTCTGTCAAGAAAAGAGATAAACCTTGTTCTAGGTGACTTGAATGCCAGAATTGGTACCAACTCTGACCTTTGAAGAGGGGTGATAGACCCTTTTATTAATTATTGGTACTCCAGTGGCAATGGGCAACGTCTCCTACAGGTAAGCAAACTTAATGGTTTGAGAATAACCAACATTTATTACAAACACCGCGACACACATAAGTATACATGGGTTTCACCATATGGACTGAATATGATTTGCAGATAGATGGACTGCATATAGAGTTATATATTATTTAATAGGAAATGGGCTAGTTCTCTTACGAATACCAGGTTATATAGGAGAGCTTAAATTGGATCTGACCATTACATTACCTTGTTGAAAGTGTCTTGTAACTATTACTTAAGAAGTGTTGTGCTAAAGTTAAAAATTCTACCTTTGATTCTGAAGCTCTGGAGTATATAAAAAATAAAATATATATATACATATACATATTGTCATATATCTTTATAACTAAAGCTTACCATGATAGGTTTCTGTCATTGTGATAGTCACAATGTCTTCTGATGTTCGACAAAGGTGCATTTTGTCTCCTTTTCTCTTTAGTTTGGTTATTGATTATGTTATGCCAAATTCACTGCAATAGAAAGATTTTGGCCTTGAATGGTCTGGAGATACGAAAATTTCTGATTTAGATTATGCTGATGATTTAGCCTTTTTGGCAAATGATGTTGAGTAGAAGAACGCTTAAATTCCAGCTGCTCATGAGACTGGTACTAGAGTAGTTTTGATTATAAACAGGGAGAAAATTAAAGTGATGAAAATTGGTCAGGCAGGATGTTGTTCTGTTAATCTGAATAGTTCCACTCTTGAGCAGGTGTCAAAATTTAATTATTTTGCGAGCTATGTAACTGATACTGCTGATGTGCGTATGAGATTAACAAATTAATACGTATTACTGCTGTGACAATTAAGAATTTATGGAGAGTGTGGAGAAATAGGCGTATACACCTAAAGATTTAAATTAAAATGTATAATAGTTTGTTTCTTTCTAGGGTTAGTTATGGTAGTGAAACTTGGACACTTTGTACACAAGATAACAGGAAACTAGAAACTTTTGATTCTAGATGCTTTCGCAGTATCTTGGCATTAGGTGGTTCAATCTTTTAAGTAATGATGAGGTTAGGCTAAGGAGTCGGTAACCTCCTTTAAGCAGCATATTGTGCAGAGAGAGACTCCGTTGGTTTGGCCATGCCCCGTATGGATAATTATAGATTATAGAATAAAGTAATGAACAGTGTAGAATAAAGTAATGAACATGAAGCCTGAAGTTCTCAGAAATAGGGGCAGACCTAGGATACGGTGGGCAGACAATGTCAAACAGGATATTGTTATCATTGGTGTGCAGTGACCAGATGCAGATATACTTGGAAAACGAAATTGCACTATCTGGTTGAACCTCCGTAGCCCATAGCTGCTAGAGAATGATGATGATGAAGTCTAAATTGTTACATAAGTCAGTTGTATTCATAGATTTCTATTTAAATATCTTTCTTTTTTAACTTTTTAGATGTTTAAAATTTGTGTCGATTATTATAAGCTCAAAATGTTATTTTTACATTTTGTTACCGTTTGTATTTTTTTAATATCTTGAAAAATCTTACTGTTACAAACTATATAAGTATTATACGATTTGTTTTGTAATATATATTGTTTACTGTTATATGTCTTCAAACTCGGCAGTTAAGAGGATTTTGGTGAGTCAATGTAATACCTGACCTGAACTTTTCTAATTTAATTAACGTTTTATTTTATGGAGATATTAAATAGTAGATACCAAAATAATAAAATTATTTTTTCTGTAGCCCTTTTCCTTGTGAGAGGTATTCCATTCCTAGGCTGGGTCATTAAGAGTTGTTCCTTTCCTAATAATTCTCCCATGAGAGGTTTTCCTTTCCTTTCCTTACCTATTCACTTCTCTTACCTTGTTATTCCTTTCCTAGCCTAGTTCAGTGAGAGTTGTTCCTTTCATATCCTTCTCCCGTGACAGTTATTCCTTCCCTAGTTCTTGATCCACGAGAATTATTCGTTCCCCAACCTTATTCAGTGAGAGTTATTCCTTCCCTAGCATTGCTCTGTGAGAGATATATTTCACTAGCTGTTCTTGGCTTAATTTTAAGAATATAATTCTGTTCATTGTATTCTGTGCATCCAAAATTCCGTCATTGACATACGTACAATGCTTGTGTTCTCACTCGCTGTAACAATGGCATTCATCAAACAGATACTCTCTGGCAGATTGCTTATTGCGCGAAATTCCGTAGGACAGGGGTGGGCAATTGTTTTCGTATCTACACTGCGCATGCGTATTGACGTGGCCGTCCTAGTGGAAAATACGAGACGAATCTTCGGTCGCGCACGGGAAGGAAATCTCGGTTCAAGGCGGATTTTTCTGACTGTCTTGGCGGGACACAAAAAACTTAGCGGGCCGCTATTTGCCCACCCCTGCCATAGGATGTAGAACAATGGCTATAATATGTTGATTTTCTTTCGAATTCAGACCGTTACCATTGTCACAGACTTGGGATATTGTGCGCCGTGATTTTTTGCTGAGTTCCATCACCTCCGTTACAGATTAACTCTCCTTCGAAGTCAGTCCTTTCTTCCCGTGCTCCACTTGACTCTGCTTCCCACCATAACTTTACGGCTTTTATGAGACTTCGTAGTGACGTAGAATGCTTAAGTACGGAAGAAATGTTGCAGATGAGCACGACCGGATCTAGGGGGGAAGGAGGTGGCACCAAGGAGGGGGACATGGGCCCACTTTCAGAATGCTTGTAAGGGTAATAGAGGCGAAAAATTATGAAACTTATATTTCATGCATTTTTCAAGTTTTTTTAGACTTATTAAAAGTAAGGGGAAATGTTATACTGCAGGGAAAATCCAGTCTCTTTTTTGTATCTCTTCACCCACGGTCAGTAGGGGACACCGATGGGCTTGGAAAGGCCGCCGTCCGTCGGATGGGACTTTAAGCCGTGGCCCCTTGTGCGGGAGAGACATACCCTGTGCACGTTAAAGAACATGCTGGATGGCCTTGACGGGAGGCTACCATCTGTCTCCCAACAGCTGTTCCAGTGGGTCCCCTCCCCCAACCTTCTCTGAGCCTTCGGGGTCCATGTGACCTGGCCATTTAGCCCATGGTGTGCAAAAAAATGCCGCTCAGAGGTAAAACAACCCAAACAACAACAACCCGATTCCTGTTCCCTTTTGATACAATTATAATAGTTTTCTTTATTTAAGGGAAGGGGCTTTTTCTTTGTCATTTGATCAAATTAGTAGTCAAAAGAGGAACCTTCGTGTTACATAACATGAAAACTGCCAGATCACTAATTTCTAAAAAAATCGTTGCCAGATATTTTTTTCTGAATTCTGTAATCAACCATAGTGTTCGGATATTTTTTGAGCGACTGTAAATAACCAACTAACATGAGAGTTATTATCTTTAAAGTGAATGTGAACAAAATCGTGGCTACTCTCTGTATCTGATCACTTCATTTACAGCTTTCCTCACGTACTACTCACTAAGTAAGCGATGGCAGCGCCCTCAGAAATTTCTAACAATTTTTGAGTAATTAGCCCCCGACCCACGGCAGCTAGGAATACTATATGTTATCCCAAGAAGGTAAAAACTAAGTGGGACCACTTCACTTAATTTCCCCAATTCGGGACCGTAAGGTCAAGTAGCAGCGGAACCACAAGGAAATGTGAATTGCTGCCACAGATGACGTCACTCTTGTCCGTCCCCCGCATTTAAATTAAAGTGCATTTTATTTGAGATAAATTGCAAAACCGACATGCATTTGCAAAAGTTGGCCACAGTACAATTCCGTTTCGCATCCTTGTCCAGGCGAAATTTACCTCGAGGGTTAAGGCCATGACAGCTATTTTGATGACGTCACATAAGGAGGGAATACTTTTCATAAATTTAACTATAATATTATTGCTATACTTAGCTTCAGTATACAGCTCATAAATGAATACAATATTAAATGTATTACTCCATCAGCAATAACACAAAATTAAAAAAATATATTCTTAAATAAATGCATATATAATGTATTTATGTTAATTATTGTTTTATTCATTTGTGAAACATGTGTTAAAGCTACATGCAATGATATTTGGCTATAATTTATGTAAAATTATCATTCCATAAGTGATGTCATTAAACTAGATGTAAGGTCTTTTAGTATCAAGTCTTTTGTCCAGTCCCAGATATCGAAAAAGATGGGGAGAAACAAAAATTGAAAAGCTGTTCTGGTATAATTTTTTTTCCATCTCTTTTAGTGGTTTTTAACAATTTTTCCGAAACTTCGCATCATATCTTCATAAAGGTATTAGAAAGTAAAATGGAAAGAGTTCCATGTTATCTCAGTACGAAATCACATTCAGAGATTAATAACTTCTTCCATGTGATTCTTAATGAATAATACGTCTAAATGTAAAGATCCAAATCAAATCTATATAAATATCGATTTTTAACAATATTAGTTCATTATTCAAAGAGATATGAAAGCTGAAATGTTTAACAAATTACAAAAAATTAACCGCAAAATTTAATTAAAAGGCTAAAACAAACATTTTAGTACAGTCAACTATGATCTCTTAACTTGTTTTAATTTTTTAATTAAATATTAAGGTCAGTTTTTTGTATCCTGTTAAATAGTCCAGCTTTCCTAACTTTTTCTATAAATGAACAAATATTGTTTAAAATCGAGATTCAGATAAAACAAAGCTCTCAATCAAATGTAACTCTAGACATAGTTTTCCTTAAAAAACCTATTGAAGAAGTTATTTAGGGTATGAATGTGATTTTCTGTTGAGATAAAATAGAACTGTCTCCATTGTTCGGTTGCTACTTCTGTATGTTTACTATTTTTTTCACCTTCGTTCCTGTTACTAGCACTCCGATCAAGGAAGGGGGTGATGTTTCCCCCTTCCTAGATATAATCGTGCCTCTTGCTGGTCCAAATTTTTGTCTTTATTAATATATAGCGCCGTTGCAGCTTTTTTTATGACTAGTTTTACCTCATTTTAGTAAATTGTTTTTGCCATACAATGTAACTCATTATTTTTAATACGATGATATAATATCTTTCAGAGTTAAAAGTTTTTACGTAATAACTTGCATTGTTAAGTAATTATGAAATTGAGATATTTATTCCTACTCTCTATCACAGGACAAAGTGTTTATCAGTGTGACATCTGCCAGTGCAGGTTTACATCATTAATATTCTTCACCAAACATCAGAAGAGGCATCGAGGGGAAGGAAAAGGCCGGAGATATCCTTGCTCATTATGTCCTTATTCTACCGATATATCATCGCACATGAAACGTCACATGCTCGCACACTCTGAAGAGCGTCCGCACAAGTGTTGCCACTGTAGAAAGAGTTTCAAACAAAAGGATCATCTTAAAATGCATCTTCGTATCCACACAGGAGAACGACCATTTCCTTGTGATCTCTGTAGCAAGTCTTTTATAAAGCAGGACAATCTATCTAATCATAGACGAATCCATTTACTGCAAAAGCCATTCATGTGTAAACACTGCGAAAAATCGTTTGTAACTAAGAGTTATTTAAATCGACATGAAAAGAAGCATTTTTAAAGCTGTTGTTTTCGTGTATTGGAGTCACTGTTTATTTAGCTGATTTCACTAATTAATTAGGTATTAACGTTTAATATTAATAATTTGGCAAGAAGTAATAAGTTTAGTTTCATATGTCATTGCTTTGATAATCATAAACAGAAATGTGATACTTAAGCACAAAATATCATTTTCAAATTTTATACGAAGTTTTCTGTTATATTGACATTTTGTTTAATTTTTCCTTTTTTGAGATTTTGAAGTTATCCCAAGATTTGTGATGTGCTCAGAGGAGGTTTTGATTAAAACAGACCTTTGGTATGCTAATAGGAAATGACCTATGTTAATAGGAAAATATTCTTTGCAGAAATGTAACCGTAAAAAAAGTAAAAATTTTAAATAAATTCATCTAAGTATCGTTTTTTTATTTTTCAGTGTTCTTTGTGGTTTATTTAAAATCTAAACAAAGCTGTTAAATTTAACAGCTATTCCTTCTGAAAAAAGAACCATTCAAATGAGCATATCAATTAAATCTATGCGTATATTTTTAGTATAGTCATTGGAGCTCAATAACTTCTTCAATATGAATTTTAATGAAAAATATTTGTAAAGATAAATTAAAAATCTCAATCAAATCGATCTAAATCTCGATTTTAAATAATATTTGTTCAGTATTCAAAGAGTTATTAAAGCTAGAATATTTAGCAGGCTACGAAAATATTTACCACAAAATTTAAATTGATTGAAAGATCAAAGATCCTAGTTGACTTATAGAGTCAAAGTGACCTCTAAACCTGTATTAATGTATTAAATAAATTTTGGAGTAAATTTTTTATAACCTATTAAATATTCCTGCTTTTATAAATAACTCAATACTGAATAAATATTGTTTGAAATCCAGATTTCGATAGATTTGATTGAAATCTTTATATTTAGACGTATATTTAATTGAAAGCGATATTGAAGAAGTTATTTTGCTCTGAAGGTGATTTTCGATTGAGATTACCTGAAACTGTTTAAAATTTTCTGTTGCGCACTTGCATATGCAAATGTTAACTGAATTGCAGTATGATCTCTAAAGAAAGCAAATCTTAATTGAAATATATAAGGAGAAAATGTGATAAAACAGAGTGTTGAGTGTGTAAAAGTTTTCTTAGTTGTAAGTACTTTGTCTTGAAAACGTGTCTAATTTTATGCTACATGTCGGAGTGCTTAGGACGATTGGGCACTGATCAAAGGGACCTGGGTTCGAGTCCCGAGTAAGCCATTGATGTTTGATTTTTCGTCCTGATGAGGTCACTTCATCCAATCAGACCTTTTACTATGGCGTATAAACTCCTCCTTCAGAACTGTGGCAATCAGCTGCTTGAGGAAGTATTTATTTGCTTTAGAATATTTGGATTTTCTCGACTGAATTTTCTAGGCATAAATTGGAAGGAGAGCTGTGTACCAGTCCACAGTGAGGATGCACCGACTAGGTCCATTGCCTAATGTCCGATCCCGTCTTCTCGTGGTGCAGGCCGTTAGTGCCTTTCAAAACAGATATTCTCTTTTGGAAGGAAGGGGAGTGCTCCTAGTTCAGTATGGTCTACTGATCTGATCATCTATGGCCACTTTTTTCTTTTTTTTCAACCCTGGAAACAAGGTGAAAAGTGTTATTAAACCTAAGAATTGTCCAGAAAATAAGATCATCTGCATATGTTCCGTATGATATGTCAGATGTAAAGGTTTTCGAGATATCATTAAGATATATGTTAAAAAATGTAGGTGACAGAATGTCACCTTGTATTGCTGTGATTTTGAAACCATGATTCGGGATAAGATTTTGAGATCCAAAAAGTGTTAAGCAAATTTAATAATTTTTTAGCCAGTTTAATGGAAGATTTTGAATTAATTTATTAGTTATGCCATCTAGGCCTGGAACTGTATTTTTTTTCAAACTCTTTATTGCATTTTTTAATTCAAAAAAGGAGAAAGGCAAATTACTATTTTTTTAAAGTAAAGATTCTGTTTTTTTAGATATATATGTTTTATGAAATATGCTAGAGTTTTTAAATCTTTTGTCTAAATCTTTATTTGGTTTGTTGTAAAAGTTCCCGAAATATTGTGCTAGGTCTTCAGTAATATCTTGTAAGGATTTGTTTTTTATTGCATAATTCTGAATGTGGTTATTTTGAGTTGTTTCACTGTATAATGTTTTTAAAAATTTCCGTAGATTAGTGGTCGTCGTTTGGGGTGAGAGTTTTTCTGTTAAAAGTTTCCAATTTAGTTTTTTGTAGGTTTTTTATTTTTTTTTTGCAATTGCTACCTCGAGCCTCTTGCGCTAAGTGACTTTAATGCTGAAGTAGGTATTGATTTTGACCTTTGGGCAGGAGTTTTAGGTCCCTTTGGCATTGGTATTTCCAATGGTAATGGCGAACGCCTCCTACAGGTAAGTAAACTTAATGATTTACCAATAACTAACACATACTACAAAAATATCGAGACATTTAACATTTATAAATATACATGGGTTTCAGTAATATGATAGATTATATTTTAATTATAATTATAATTTTATAAATATACATGAGTTTCAGTAATATGATAGATTAGATTTTTTTGTAACAGCAAATAGGCCAGTTCAATTTCGTTGCATGTTTTTGCCACTTCATCTTTCTGGCGTATTTTTTTTTGTAACTGCAGTCAGTCTTTTGTGTGCTCTTATGTCTTCTTCCATTCCAGTTGTTCTAGCTAATTAATATTGTTGTGTTTGTTAATTTCAATAGAATTAGCTGTATGACTGTTCGTAACTTGGTTTAGGTATTTCAGTAACGATTGATCATTTATTTCAGTTTCGGTGCTGATAGTGTCGTTTAAATTTAGAGCGAAAGCTTGCCATTGAGCCATTTTTCCTTTGTTCGAAGCTTGTTTTGCGAATGAAGGGAATTTCACAATCAATGATAGATGTGTGGTCGCTTTTGAACAGATCCGCCGAAGTCGGCCAATTTAAAATATATTCCATCTCAGGTGAACCAAGGGTCAGATCGATAGCTAATGAATTAAAGTTGTGTCCAAAAAACATGTGTTATCTCTTGTTGAATAAAGTCACATAAAATCTATCAATGATATTCTCGATAACTATGCCTCGGGGGTCAGTAAAGGTATTTCCCCCAATTGATGCTCTGGACGTTGAAATCTCCGCAAATGATCCAAGGAGGGGGACAAGCATCTATAATCTCTTCAATTATAATCTCAGGAAAGTCCTCTCCTGGGTTATAGAAGTTAATGAGTGAAAGTTACAGATGTTTATTATTGATACGAATGGCTATGCTTTCTAATCTTGTATCGTCTTCAGGTAACTTGATAAGCTGTGTGGTATGGTGCGATGTATAAGTAGACCAACCCCTTGACTGTGAAGATCTTTTCTGGTGAAAAAGTTTACATATTCCGG